>JAWHQI010000393.1:0-695741 GCA_033032865.1 Dactylorhiza incarnata
CTGTCTATTTTATTTTTGTTTATTTTGCATTATGAAAATCACTACAAAAAATTCAAATTCAAAAATACAAAATATGTTTGTGTGGTTTTTTTTTTATTTCTTTAAAAAATGATAAAACTACAAAAAAAATTGTATGATCTTTATTGCCAATATCAAGCATGTATGAATTCTATTATTTAGAATTATTTACAATGTTAAAATTTATTCCTTGAAATTACTATGAACATTGTTTTGTTTATCATGCTTTGATATATCTATTTAAGTGTTCAATTGTATTGAAAAATGTTTAGAACCAAGCTTAGCAGCCTCTAAGTATGAGTAAATGTGTTATGATTGATAATGATACCTTTCACTCACTTATTTTGGTAATTCAACATGTGTGTTTAAATCTAAAAATGCTTGCTTGTGTATTGTATTTGTAACAATGAATTAAATCTTGCATAAATTTATGCCTACACTGCATTTGAATTGTACTTATGAAATTTAGAAAAGTGGTTAAGTTAAATTTTGGGGTTTGCAAAACAAGTGTATTCGGAGAATGTTGTTCACACAATGTTGAACAAAAAAATTATATATAGTGTAGACAAATAACTCCACCAAGCACTACTTGAACCTCCTGATAAGCTTCATAAGCATTGTGAGGTTGAGCACCTTGGAAATAATAGTAAAGTGTTCTTGTGCAAACCTTGTTATTACACCACTTTTTAAAAATTATGTGCATTAAAAGTGTGTGAAAGTAATTTACTTGTGTTTTATTGTGCACTCTACTTTACATATGTCTTGTATTTTGTTGATTTAATCAATTGTAAACATTACCCAAAATACACCTTTGTGCACATCATTATCTTTCATAACACTTCTTCTCATGAGTATGGATTCTAATGCTTTTAATCTATACTACTCTTTATATAAGAAATGCATAGATAACCTAGTATGATCTCTACAATGTTTTGGTATTTCTTGAACTTAAATTAGTAACATTGTGTATAATCTTCTCTTTGATATGTTCATTTCATGCTTGTATCTTTATGAAAAACTTTGAGATTTCAAAAAGGTTAAAACATCTTTCAATTTTAAACTAAAACTCATATTTTTACTTATGCTTTTTCATGCTTACAAAAAGATGTTTCTTATAATCTTCCGCTTGCTTACAACTCTTATCTTTTATTTGAAATATCTTATATACTATGCTTAAAATCTTTATCATTATCTATATTACAAAGCTCGATCATGCTTTATCATTTATAAGAAATGCCTCCTTACTACCCTCAACCCACCTTCTTTTGATAATACCAAAAGGGGGAAATTAATTGAAGAAATCAATATAGGAGAAATATATAAGATTAAGGGGAGAACAATCATGTACTATCTATCATTTAGGGGGAGTAAAATATAAATTGCATTTATGTAGGGGGAGCATTAAGATAGGGGAGTGTGCACATTATCATGCTTATCATTTACTATAGTCGCACTATTATCTTGCTTATCATATACTATAAACACTATTGTTGATTTCTTGCTTAGAGGAGTTGTTATTATCAAAAGGGGAGATTGTTGGATATGCGTGTCACATCCCTTTGTTTGATAATAACAAATCTCATATTGCATTTGATATTGCTTGTAGTTGTTTTATAGTGTGCAGGAACTATAGGTGCAATATTCCACAGGTAGAAGGCAGCATGGAATCAAACTATAGCTGCGTTCGACGAATTTTTGATCGACGAAAATTTCCGTTCGACGAATGTCGAGCTGCGTTCGACGAAAATTTCCGTTCGACGAACTTCGACTCCTTTCGATGAAAATTTCGTTCGACAAATTTTGTTGTCGACGAAAGTTTGTTCTGCCACGACGACGCAACGGTTTCGCAAACCGCTACCGCCAGAGCTAGCGCTAACCCTACGCCTGCGCTGCGCTATCTCAAGTTTGTGCACAACGCCACGCCGCTGACAGTTTTCGCAACCGCTCCACACGAACGCTACCGCAGGCGCTAGGAGCTATCGCGGCGCTATCGTCAAGTTCTATAAAATGATGGGCTCTCTCTCGTTTTGAGCTAGTGCTTCTAGAGAGATTACCCGTGCCATATTTCCAGAGCTGCTACTCTGCCGAAAGTACATCTCCCACTCAAATTCAAAGAGGATTTTTGGAGAAGTAAGCCACCACGCTGCATCCGAGAGACAATCACTTCACCTCGCTTATGCAACAACGATCCTTCATCCTCACCTTCAGAGATCACATATAGGGAGTTTTCATTATTCTTATATTTATTTTCATTCCATAACTTTTATATTCGTTAAGTTAATTCGCCTTGTGTTGGCGACTAGGTCTGGGTAGGACTTAGGGGGAAATTCGCCTTATGTTGGCGACTAGTTCTAGTAATTAGATCTAGGGGGCTCGAGGCCATATCCGGGAAGGATTGGCTAGAGCGGCTTGAGGCCTTATCCGGGGAAGGATATGCTAAAGCCAACCGGTTTGTGGGGATACAAGTCGGTATAGAAAGGAAAAGAAATTTACATTTGTACGCCTCCGATTTCTAGCGATATAGAAATCAAATTTATGTAAACACTTTTTCCATATAATATATCATGTCACTTTTGTGTTTACTTATTTCTATTTCATCATTTGGCATAACTTTTAGAATTGCAAATTACAATTGTTTTCCTTCTTTTAGAATAATATTGTTGTTATTTTTTCTAAGTTTCTCTAAACAATTTAGTAAAAAGTAACAAAAATTTTATTCCCTTATTCACCCCCCCTCTAAGGGCGCCGTAAGATCCAACAGATTCTATTTTGATAACTTTCTCAGACTTTTTCTTTGAGATTGAGATCCTCCCCCCACATCCATAGCATCAATATCAGGAAACTCTAGATCAAGGATCTCTGGAGCAGGGATCTCATCCTGAGACTCCCCCTCAACTGCTGCCTTGTTAAAATCAGTATTATCTTTAGCAGGGATCTCATGCTGAGACACCCCCTCAACTGGTGCATTATCTGGATCAAGATTCTTATGAGCAGGGATCTCATCCTGAGCCTCCCCCTCATCTGGTACATTGTAGAAATCAGTATTATCTTGAGTAGGGATCTCATCTGGAGCTCCCCCTCATTTTGAAACTTCCCCTCATCTCTAGCAGGGGATCCAGATTGACCTCCTCTCTCTTCTTCTTCCTTCTCTTTCTCATCTTGTACTTTGTTGTTCTTGTCAACCCCTTTCAGTATTGGATCAGTACCTGTTTGTGTGTCAGGAATACTGTCCCTGGATTTTTCATCTTCTTTTTCCTCAGATGTTGTGAGATAAGGATTGTGGATTGGGGAGGATTTCGATTTCCTTTTGGAGGATCATGAGCTTGAAGAGCTGGAAGAGACCTTCTTCTTCTTTTTCTTCTGAACTTTCTTCTACTTGGGAGAAGATTCTGCTGGTGGATGACTTGACAAAATCATTTCCCATCTTTCTAGCATCCCGATGTCCATTTTCTTCATATGATTTATTTTTTTACCCAGTTTATTGTTTAAAGAATCTGGAATTACCTTTACTAGATACAAAGACAGTATTCTACCCATGTTGGGTTCTTGGATACATTCTATCACTCTATCAAACACTACCCTTCCCAATCAGTTTTGATGTATGGATAATTCTGGTCAGTAAGATGAACATTTTCCTTGAAATTTTATCATGAGATCCTGTCTTGCATAATAGTCCCTTTCCTATTATATCTGTCAGCAGCTTTCTCTTGAGTTCATCCCTTTCCTCAGCACACTACCAGAAATTTCGTGTGGTGTGTCAATTCCACACCAGACTTGGGACAATCTTATTTGCTCAGAACTCACCTCTTCTTCTTCTTCATCACTTTGATCCTTGGCAGTTCTAGTGCCTTAGCGAGTCTTGTAGGTGAAATCTTAATCTTCTTATCATTTACAGTAGTTTTGAGCTTCGAGTTGGCGGTGTCCATTACTGCATTTGAGAATAATTCTAAAACTTCTCGTTTCCATATTAGAGACGATTCAGATAGAATGAATTCTAGCCCTGATTTGTAAATTAGCTCGATGGTTGTCTTGATTTCCTCTGGTGCTGCTTGAAATCCATTGCGAACGAGCTCACCTCCTTCGTAAAGGTAATCATTGCTCTTGGAGGGCATTGTAGTTGTTGATTTTCGATTGAAAGTTTTGATGGAGAGATTTTGTAGGGAATTCTAGGGCAGAGAATTTCGAACTGGGAATTCTAGGGCATAGGTACTGACGAAGTGTCTTCCCTATTTATAGAATTTCTAGTTCAAGAAAATGAATAGCCGCGCGCCAGACTTGTTTAACAAAATTGATCAAATGGTTCAGATTCACCCTGTCGAGACGGCCTTGCTCTTTCCGTACAAGCGTTGAGATCGCTTGATGTAAGTTATCCTTGCTCGACACCAGTTATCTTCGCTCGACGCCAGTTATCCTCGTTCGACGCCGGGTATCCTCGCTCGACGCCAGTTATATTTTTACTCACCTTTTTTTGACTTAATTGTCATTTATTCTAACTTTATTTTTATTTAGTTTTGATTCAAGACAACTTCATTCCATTTTAGCATTCCTAATTCAATTTTGAAGTTATTGAATTTTGTTTCATCCAGGTGTTTAGTGAATATATCAGCCACTTATTTGTCTGTGGGGATATATTCAATTGTGATGTCTCCATTTTCTACATGTTCTCTAATGAAATGATATCTAATTTCTATGTGTTTTGTTCTGCTATGTCATACAGTGTTATTAGCAATAGCAATAGCACTAGTTGAATCACAATATAAAGGAATTTACTTAGCTAGATTTTATATGCGTTGGAGTTGGTGTTGAATCCGTATGTAACATCCCCCAACTAATAGGCCCTGGATGATTTTTGTCATGACAAGTCATGACAAAAATAGGATAAGTGACCTAGAACCCTAGATGAAAATGGAAGAGGTGGAAAAACTCATGGTGTGCACTTAGCCATCATGATCCACCCTAATGAGAAGTGAACCAAAAGGGAGGATAAAATATCTTATAAACCCCACATAACCATGAATAGTTCATATGGTGAGTTAAGTACACAAAGAGGGCCAGGAAGGCCCATGAACTCATTAAATGGGAAGGAATGCACTTTGGGGGTGCAAATAGCAAAAATGGATGTCCTAGCCTAGAGGTGACCAAAGGACTTCAAAAAGCCAATATAACCTCACTATGATCCCTATGACCAACTAGGAGGGCAAGTAGGCCACTAGGGACCTTTGGGGTCAACCAATTTGGTCAATTGACCAAAAGTCAACTGTGAGCAACCTTAGGTCAAATCACCATAATTAAGGGCAATTGAACCCCAATTGATCAAATTGAAGCCACTCTCCTATGGCAACCTCCCTAAGGGACCTAATGGACCCAAAAGCCCCATCCTAGGGCCATCAATTTGGGAAATTGGGTCAATTTCTTAAGAGCCCCAAATTGACCTAAAAGGTGCTAAACCCAATTAATCTTCAAGGGACTTAGAATGACCAAATGATCCCCCCTAAACCCTAAGGGGGAGTATATGAGACCTAATTGGACCATGGGGTGCATTCAACCAAGGAGAATTAGGGCAAAATCAACAAAACACCCAAATTGTCCCTATAGGCAATTAAGTGCACTCAAGCCCCAATTGACCCCACCTTGACTCAATTCTCTTGGAGTAGGTCCATAGGGTCTTAGGAGTAATATGGGTCAATTATATTGAGGGTGTAAGCTTGAGTCAAGCCCAAACCTAAAAATCCCCAATTTACCCAAATTGGGTCAAGTGAGTCCAAAACTCAAATTAAGTGGGCTTAACCCAATTCCATAGCCTAAGGAGGCAGCCCACATGATAACCAGACCATGGACACCTGAAATTTCGAGTGAGAAGGGGGTAATTACCTTTGGATTAAGCTTTAATGGGAAGAAGACAAGGGGGAGGCAAAAGAGGAGGAAATGGGGGTGGTTGCCAATGGCACCCCATTGTCATTCCCCAAGCTCTTCTCCCAGCAGGGGGAGTAATTCCCATCAGTTTGGGGCAGTGGGGAGGAGGTTTGGATTGGCTGCCATGGGCGGCAAGGAGGTTGGCTGAATGGCCTTAATGGCAGCCGGCCATATACACTCCCTCCCCCTCGTTTCTCCCTCTCACTATGTTCAGAACTCCTAGAGCAGTCGAGCCCCCTCTTCAGAAGAAGTTTTCGAGCTCAGCCGCACAGAAAACGCCATGGATGCCGGAATAGGAACGCGACCTTCCTCCGCCGCAACACCCGCCGCCAAGGCCGTGCTCAGGCAAGTTCCTTTCCCCCTCCACTCGTGCTAGTATCTAGATTCATTTAGGTGAGAAATCGGGCTCAATTGAGCCCGATACCATGTGAGATAGAGGGAGATTTCTCGAGCATTTCTTCTTGCTCGGGATCGCCGGAGAGGCCATCTCCGGTGGCCGTGTCGCCGCCTGGCGTTAGCCACCACCTCAACGGAGGTGGTGGAGGCGGTGGCCGGCGGTAGGGTGCTGCAGATTGCCGAAAAATGCCCCGCAAAATGGTCCAGGCGCGTGAGATCTGGGCTGTTGGCTCATCGGGACGATGAACCCTGGCCGTCCGATCTGACTGATTCTTTTTTCGCAGCCCATGAAATGAATAAAATCATAATGTTGATTATTTGTCACACGTTTAGCCGATTTTGCATGCTATTTTTGAAGGTCTTAGAGGCCATATTTTCAAAAATAGGCAGAGACAACATTTGTAGCCCTTGGGGTCTACTTTCATTTGCCACCTTAAACTCTTAATTTGGTGCACTGTGGACCCCAGGGCATCTATTCTACTAAGACTGCTCATAATGCCTATTAGCAAACCATAATCCTGCCTACGTTTTTAATGTACCTTGCATGCTATTTTTGAAGGCCTTAGAGGTCATAACATGAACAGTTGGAAGAGACAACTATTGTAGCTCCTGATATCTACTTTCTGTAGGATTTGAGATCAAGTGATTTGGAGCAATACTGCTCCTTGTAGAGCCATTCTACTAAGACTGCTCATTCTGTCTATTAGCAAACACATAATCCTGCCTAAGTTTTTAATGTACCTTGCATGCTATTTTTGAAGGCCTTAGATGCCATATTTGCAAAAATAAGCAGAGACAACATTTGTAGCCCTTGGGGTCTACTTTCATTTGCCACCTTAAACTCTTATTTGGTGCAATGTGGACCCCAGGGCATCCATTCTACTAAGACTGCTCATAATGCCTATTAGCAAACCATAATCCTGCCTAAGTTTTTAATGTACCTTGCATGCTATTTTTGAAGGCCTTAGAGGCCATATTTGCAAAAATAGGCAGAGAACACATTTGTATCCCTTGGGGTCTACATTCATTTTCCACCTTAAACTCTTAATTTGGTGCACTGTGGACCCCAGGGCATCCATTCTACTAAGACTGCTCATAATGCCTATTAGCAAACCATAATCCTGCCTAGGTTTTTAATGTACCTTGCATGCTATTTTTGAAGGCCTTAGAGGTCATAAATGAAAAGTTGGCAGAGACAACTATTGTAGCTCCTGATATCTACTTTCTGTAGGATTTGAGATCCAGTGATTTGGAGCAATACTGCTCCTTGTAGAGCCATTCTACTAAGACTGCTCATTCTGTCTATTAGCAAACCACATAATCCTGCCTAAGTTTTTAATGTACCATGTACTTGCATGCTATTTTTGAAGGCCTTAGAAGCCATATTTGCAAAATTAGGCAGAGACAACATTTGTAGCCCTTGGGGTCTACTTTCATTTGCCACCTTAAACTCTTAATTTGGTGCAATGTGGACCCCCGGACATCCATTCTACTAAGACTGCTCATAATGCCTATTAGCAAACCATAATCCTGCCTAGGTTTTTAATGTACCTTGCATGCTATTTGTGAAGGCCTTAGAGGCCATAACATGAAAAGTTAGAAGAGACAACTATTGTAGCTCTTGCTATCTACTTTCTGTAGGATTTGAGATCAAGTGATTTGGAGCAATACTGCTCCTTGTAGAGCCATTCTACTAAGACTGCTCATTTTGTCTATTAGCAAACCACATAATCCTGCCTAAGTTTTTAATGTACCTTGCATGCTATGTTTGAAGGCCTTAGAGGCCATATCATGAAAGTTGGCAGAGACAACTTTTGTAGCTCTTGATGTCTACTTTCTGTAGGATTTGAGATCAAGTGATTTGGAGCAATACTGCTCCTTGTAGAGCCATTCTACTAAGACTGCTCATTTTGTCTATTAGCAAACCACATAATCCTGCCTAAGTTTTTAATGTACCTTGCATGCTATTTTTGAAGGCCTTAGAAGCCATATAATAAAAAGCTGGCAGAGATAACTATTGTAGCTCCTGATGTCTACTTTCTGTAGGATTTGAGATCAAGTGATTTGGAGCAATACTGCTCCTTGTAGAGCCATTCTACTAAGACTGCTCATTTTGTCTATTAGCAAACCACATAATCCTGCCTGAGTTTTTAATGTACCTTGCATGCTATTTTTGAAGGCCTTAGAGGCCATATCATAAAAAGTTGGCAGAGATAACTTTTGTTGCTCTTGATGTCTACATTCTGTAGGATTTGAGATCAAGTGATTTGGAGCAATACTGCTCCTTGTAGAGCCATTCTACTAAGACTGCTCATTTTGTCTATTAGCAAACCACATAATCCTGCCTAAGTTTTTAATGTACCTTGCATGCTATTTTTGAAGGCCTTAGATGCCATATCATGAAAAGTTGGCAGAGACAACTTTTGTAGCTCTTGATGTCTACTTTCTGTAGGATTTGAGATCAAGTGATTTGGAGCTCAACAGCTCCTTGTAGAGCCATTTTTCTAGGGCTGCTCCTTATGTCTATTAGCAAATTTGGGTGGAGTGAGCCCTATGCCTTGGGGTTGACCCAATGGCTTGAAATGCTTGTACATGGGTCCTTGGCAGCAATATGCCTTCCCAAAAGTTATTTGGGGTTTTTGGGTACAAAATCCCAAGGTATGTAATTTACTAAATTACCCCTAATTTAGGTTATAAAATAAAAAGGCGGTCATATGAACTTGGAATAATATGAGACTTAGGATCTGATGCTTTTAGACTAGTATGGTGCTATAATAGTTTTCCCAGAATTTATTGAAATCTTAAACATAGCACTTGTAGTGTAAACCCTTATACGCACACCAAATGTATTAAATGATAATTAAGGGTAAATATTACTTGGAATAATATGAGACTTAGGATCCGGTGTTTCTTTTTAGACCAGCGTTATGTCATGGTAATTTTCCCTGAGATCATTGAGATCATAATCAAATACTTGATGTGTAAATCTCTATTTGCACACCTCTTATCTTAATAGAAAACTATGACTTAAGATTCCCTGGAGAAGTTATGAAATTAGGATTTGAGATTGTTAGATCACTACTCATTGCGAACCTATGGTGATAATTGGAACTCGTTTGGATATGATGTGATCAAGATCGCACCATAGGAGTCTGATCTAGATCAACCTTGTTTCGGTCTGCGAATAGTGACACTGATTTACATGAATTAGACCACACTGACCTCCACACGTAGAACTGTTAACTCTTTAGTAATTATGAAGGCTCAGGTCACTTGGAAGAGCATCTCTAAGGGCATCTTGGGAAATAAGGATTGGGGCATGTCTAGCAGAGCTATAGGTGTGTGAGTTTACAGTGATATAAAAAGGAGGTTAGACCTCATCAAGGGCCCCGCACACAACTCATCAGTGTATAAACGATTTATGGAAGCAAAACTACCCTTAGCCGGGGAGTCATTTTAAGGTAGTACTCGAGGGAGAAGTCGAGAAGTATCTAAGGCAACCCTGGTTTAAGGATGACGAAGAATAGGAGTGTGGGTCCAAGTAAGGTGAGAATGTTATTGAATGTGAGCAGTTCCTCGGTGAAGAAAGGGGACTCGAGTTTAAAATGTGACGACGGGAGAGTCAGCTCCCGGTCACAGCTGGAGGTGTTGGAGTTCAAGGAACTCCCCCACTACTAATTGCCAAGTTTAACTCATCTTAGAGATGTAACGTAATTGGAGAGGAAAATGGGGGTCAAGTAAAAAGGGTAGACACCAACAAGATTAAGTGCCTTGGGAATAGGAAGTTCGGGGTGTCAGCCCGCCACACTTCCTAGTACCGCTGCGAGCCCCTCACAGGATAACCCTCCGGATGTCCTAAGGTTAACCATAAAGCTTCTAAGTTCAACTAAATCATAGACAAGATTAGTTAAGTAGGAGAACTCGGCAAGTTAACTTCCATCCCGAACCGGGACGTTATATATAAGGAAGGACTGGGATAGTCCTGCGAGCGTCAGGCTCGGGTTATAAGGAAGGACTGGGATAGTCCTGCGAGCGGTAGACTCGGGTTATAAGGAAGGACTGGAATAGTTTAGCGAGCGGTAGGCTCGTAGTCCAAATATAAGACTAGTGTAGTCTAGCGAGCGGTAGGTTCGTAGTTTAAATACAAGACTAGTGTAGTCTAGCGAACGGTAGGCTCGTAGTTTGGATATAAGACTGGAATAGTCTGGCGAGCGGTAGGCTCTACTTTATAAATGTTGATATAGAATTGCGAGCTGGAGGCTCGGTAGTAAATGGCTAATACTTGTTGCTTGTGTATAAGATGTGGTGGGTCTTCGGTTCTGTCTTAGTCGTCACACCGACAGCAGTTCGTTGACTCGGCAGTGCTAGTGGTTGTATTGGGGCCAGGTTGTTTTACTGCGCGTCCGACGGGACGAATTCCCTAAACCCTGCCTGGCCAGTTCAGTTTAGTACGCAGGAGCTCATGAGTACCGGGTACCGGTATCACAGCGTACGTTTGGGCCTAGGTCTGGTAGTGTGACTTACCCACCTAGGTGAGGAGACGCCCGCTCCTCTGCCACCGTTTGACCCGACGGGAGGTGCCCGATAGGTTAGCTACCTCCGAAAAGTGGGAACTAAAGGTATGTACGTACAGAGTCGTGTGTGTGAGTTGCATGTGTATGAAATAATAATACAAACATTGCACCATTGCATTGCATATCATAGCATATCATTTCTGCATAAACAGAGACCTCATCGTATAAATCAGTGTGGGCTCTTTTATACGATGAGTTTATTGCTTGCCAGATCCTTAGCTTATGTGCTATTGTGTGTGCATATAAGTTAAGGTTACTTTCGTAGCTGCTCCTTAATTATACCGCTCTTTACTTATACTGCTCTGTTACTTATACTGCTTCTTACTTTTGCTTATATACATACTCCTGCTTGGGTAGATATGCTTACATTACTTGTTTAGTACCTTTTTACTTGCTAGTCTCGCCACTGCCACCTGATTCTTTGGATTACCCCTTGATGTCCTCCGCTTCCTCCTCCCGCACGGTGCCTAGGAGTCGCGGGTGGAGGCGGTGAGGAATATGCTGAGTCTTTTAGACTGACGGTCAGTGGACCCTATTATTACAGGAGAACCAGGAAGAGCAGGTCAACCCCCAGAGGGTGGTGCCTGAGACAGTGAACAGGCCTGGAGTCGGACTCTCAGCTGCCGCCGGGAGAGCCCCGGTAAGCAAGACCCCTCATATTCCTACGCTACACATCTACCCAGGTCAGAAGCCGGAGTTATATGCCATCGAAGGAGTCGAGCCTTGTGGATGCTTAGATTGTTATATCTTCGCCAGGAGAGAGGCGAAGAAAGCGTCCAAGGACCGGGCTTAGGCCATGTTGTACTATTATTTTAATTTCCGCACTCTGATGTACTCTTACTTTATATAAATATCTCTTGTTGGACATGTTTCTCTATTTGAAAGTGATTATTGTGGACTTGTTTTATTAATTCACCCTTCCTTTTAAGATTTTGGTAGGCCTGGATATAGTTGAATAGCCGGCAGGATTGGCGTGTTGTGGCGGGACCATGTTTGAGAGGGTACCACCTCAAGACGGCAGTTCTGGGCGGTAAGACCCGGACTCAAAAAAGAAAGGGTGGGGTCTTACACCGTAGTAGCTGAGCACAGCAGTTTCCAGCTGAGATATACTCAGATTCTGCTGTAGAGATAGCTACACTGGTCTGCTTCCTGCTACTCCAAGATATTAGCCTTTTGCCAAGGAATTGACAGGTGCCTGATGTGCTTTTTCTGTCCTCCTTGCATCCTGCAAAGTCAGCATCTGAAAAACCAGTCAGTTCAAAATCATTGCTTCTAGGATACCAAAGGCCAAGATTGAGAGTACCCTTCAGATATCTCAGAATTCTTTTGACAGCAGTGTAGTGAGATTCTTTAGGGTTCACTTGGTACCTAGCACACACACATGTTGAGAACACAATGTCTGGCCTGCTAGCAGTTAGGTAGAGCAATGAGCCAATGATGCCTCTGTACAAGGTTTCATCAATAGGTTTCCCTTTGTCATCCTTGTCTAGTGACATGTTGGCTGCCATTGGGGTTTTCATGACAGTGGAATTTTCCATTCCAAACTTCTTGATGATCTCCTTGGTGTACTTGGTCTGAGAAATGAAGATTACTTCCGCAGACTATTTCACTTGGAGTCCCAAGAAGTATTTGAGCTCACCCATGCTGCTCATTCAAATTTCCCTTGCATAAGGCTTGCAAACCTTTTGCAAAGGTTATTATCAGTTGAGCCAAAAATTATGTCATCTACATATATTTGTACTAGTAGAATATGACATTTAACTACCCTAAGAAACAATGTCTTGTCTATCTTTCCACTTGAGAATTTATTCTCAATGAAAAATCTAGACAATGTTTCATACCAGGCTCTAGGTGCCTGTTTTAGACCATACAAAGTTTTTAGTAAAATATAAACATAGTTTGGATGAGTAGAGTCAATAAAACCTAGGGGTTGTTCTACATATACTTCCTCCAGTATTGTTCCATTAAGGAATGCTGACGTCACATCCATTTGATATACTATGAATCCAATATGTGCTGCAAATGTCAGGAATAGCCTGATTGCCTCCAATCTTGCCACATGAGCAAACACTTGATCAAAATCTATTCCTTCCTCCTGTCTATATCGTTGGGAAACCAACCTTGCTTTGTTCTTGATAATCACTCCATTTTCATCCAACTTATTCCTAAATACCCATTTGGTTCCTATGACTTTGTGTTTTCTTTGGTCTTGGAACCAATATCCAGACCTTGCATCTTTCAAATTGATTTAGCTCTTCTTGCATAGCCAATATCCATGAAGGGTCCTTATTGGCTTCATTAAATTTCTTAGGTTCTATTTTGGATAGGAAGCTATGATGCAATGCCTCATGTATTGAGCTCCCTCTTCTGGTTTGCACACCTTCATTTGGATTTCCTATAATCTGTTCTTTGGGGTGATCCCTTCAGGTGCTTGGTTGCATTCCTCCACCTCTCATTCTCCCTTTGTGATTCTGGTGCATCTATTTGAGTTGGCTGTTTTAGAGGTTCTGGATGTTGTGGTTCTTCAACAGCAATTGGTTCTTCATGTGTGTCTTCTTCTTGAGACTCATCCTCTCTAGTCACAATCACAGTCCTATTAGTTTCTTCATTGTCTTCAATGTGCTATTCATTGATATTCATCTCCTTCAATTTCTGTGTTGGATCTGCATTACTAGGGAGACTTCCCAGATCCTTATAAATAAGGCTGGTTTCATCAAATACAACATGTATAGATTCTTCTATCTTATTAGAGCTTTTGTTGAAGATTCTATAGGCTCCACTTTGAGAGCTATAGCCAACAAAGATTCCCTCATGGGTTTTTCAGCAAACTTAGTGAGGTGGTGCTTTCCATTATTTAATACAAAGCACTTCCAAATATTTTGAAGTAGGCTAAAGTGTGTTTTCTACCCTTCATCAACTCATAGGGGGTCTTATTTAGTTTCTTATTGATAAGTGCTCTATGCTGCACATGACAAGCTGTGTTTACAGCTTCAGCCCAGAAGTGCTCAGGAAGTGAGGAATCACTTAGCATACTCCTACTGGCTTCAATGAGTGTTCTATTTCTTCTCTCAACAACCCCATTTTGTTGGGGAGTTCTGGGAGATGAAAACTCTTCTGAGATGCCTAGATTTTCACAAAACTTGGTCATGACACTTGACTGAAATTCAGTTCCATGATCACTTCTAATTTTGACCACTGTTTTTCCTATTTCATTTTGGATTTGCCTAACAAAGCTAGTGAATACTTCTAGAGTATCTGACTTGTGTCTTAGGAAGAACACCCATGTGAATCTAGTGTAATCATCAAACAATAACAAGAGTATAAACCTGTCCTCCTAAACTGTGAATTGGCATTGGGCCAAACAGGTCCATATGTAGAAGGTATATACATCTTGTGGAATCCTTCTCACCAATTGGTTTGAAGGATGACTTGGTTTGCTTACCCATTTGACAAGCATGTCAGGGACCCTCCTGCACACACTTCCACTTAGGCCCTGCTCTCACTAGATCTCCTGAAATGAGCTTATTTATAGTCTTATAGTTTATATGGGGCTAACCTTTTGTGTCATTGCACACTACTAGAGACTTTATTTTCAGCTACTAAGCATATGAGATTTTCTTGTTCAAAACATATAAAATTTAAGCAGTAAATGTTGTCACTCCTAATGCCTGAGAGAATTATCTCATTCTTTTTCATAATTAGGCACTCATCCTTGTGGAATGAAATGTCATACCCAAGATCACATAATTGACTTATGCTAATGAGATTGCGTTGCAATCCATCAACATAAGCAACTTTGGTGATGGTGACAATTCCATTTGTGATTTTACCATATCCTTTAGTCCTACCTCTGTCAGATCCTCCAAATACAAACTTTGGTCCATTCTTCACAGAATTATAGTCATTCAGTAGACTTCTAGTTCCATTCATGTGCATGGAACACCCACTGTCCAAATACCAGATAGGAATTTGATTGGTCTTTGGACATACCTTCACATTGGAGATTGTTTTCTGATCCTCTTCATCCCTGAGGGCCATGAGTCCTATATTTTCTTCTTCATCCTCCTCACTATCAGACCTTGATAGTGGGGCTCTTATCATAGGTCTCTGGTTCAGAATGTATTCACTTTCATGGACATCCATCAGTGCTATGAGTGCCTCTTCACTGTCTGAATCAGATGATTGAGACTCACTGTCATTGAGAGTGACTTTGCCTTTCTTGTCTATCAGGCTCCTCTCATGTTTCTTGTCATTTTCTGCATCCAAAGCACACAATTTCTTCTGAATTAGATTTATTATGGTTAGAGTTATACCTATCCTTCTTGGAATCTGGTCTGGATCTTTCTGAATAGTTGGAGTGCTTCTTGGATCTGGATGACTGAGAAGGCCTAGTTTTCTAGTGTTGTTTTCTTCTGAGCATCCTTTTTAGCTGTTTGGTGAAGAGTGCCAGTTCACTATCTGATATTTCAGAGTCAGAATTGCCTGGTCTCTGATTCTTCAGATTCAGAAGGTATCCTGGGGGGTGATGACATCCTTTCCTTCCTTCTCTTGGAACTTTCTGCCTTTAGAGCAATGGGGTTTTCTTTGCTGTGTCCTTCTTCAGCTTTTCTGGTGTCAGGTGAAGTTCATGGGACAAAAGTTTCCCATATAGGTTCTGGTGCTGAATATTTCCCAGATTTCCCATTTCCCTGATAGCACAGATTTTGATGTCTCATTCTTTGTTTAGGGATCTCAAGAATTTATCATTTAGCTCATAGTCTGTAAATGTTCTTCCATAGGTTTTCAGACCATTGACAATTTTAAAGAATTTCTCATAACAAATAGCTATAGAGTCCTTCTTGTCTTGTATGAAAGCCTCATATTGCTGATTCAGAAGAGACTTCCTGTCATCTCTGACCTCTTCAGTTCCTTCCATATAGACAATGAGAGAATCCCACATTTCCTTGACAGTTTTGCAATGCACTAAATTCTGGAAGGTTGAATCCTCAATTGCACTCACAATGATATTCTGAGCTCTCTTATCCATGGTGGCCAGAATTACTTCATCTTTAGTCATCTCAGAATATGTTTTGGGAGTCTTGATATTTCCATCTGTGAGTGAGACCTTCATAGGAACAAAAGGACCTTCTAGTACTGTGATGTATATCCTAGGGTCAGAGGCTTCCATGAATAATCTAACCCTTTCCTTCCAAATCCCCAAATTTTCTTTTCTACAGATTGGTAACTTCATGGATGTGAATTCCTTGTTGCCTTTACTGTTTGCCATCACGACTTAACAAATCTACCTTTAGGAGGTCTTGTTCATGCTGTTAAACCTTTTCTTGAACAACCTCCCTTTGATACCACTTGAAAGTCTTTATTTAAGGGTAGCTAATTACCTAGAGGGGGGGGGGGGGGGGGTGAATAAGTTATTTTAAAATCTATTTACAATTCTTGATAAAATCCTAATTGAATGTGAATAATGATCAGAGCTTTCAAGAAACAAACACAAACACACAGAATTTTATAGTGGTTCCCCTATCTAGGGTAATCCACTTTCCCCCCTTCTCCCCTCTAGCAGTGTGCTAGATAGGGCTTATATCTCCTCCAGTTCTCAGACCACCAAAAAGGTCTTACGGCTCAGATCTCAACAGATCTTACAGTCTCAGATCTCAACAGATCCCACACTCTCAGATCTCAACAGATCCTACAATCCCAGATCTCAACAGATCCTACCTCAACCTTTATAACAATAGTCTTACACTCAGATTCACCCCTGAATCTTACAACTCAGATCACAACTGATCCTACACCTCAGATCCTTGAAAGATTCTACACTAAGATCTGACAACTCAGATCCTATAGGGATTGAAAGAAGTAGAAATATCTCTTAGACTCAGATTCTCCAATGTATTGAGTCTTCTTGATCAATCTGAATGATCAAACAGAAATCTTCAACAGAACAGCAACAGCGAAATGGTCTTCTAGAATTGCACAGGCTGTGATGACTGTTCTTCTTTAGGAAGACAAATTCTTCATCCTTGACCTTCTCTCTTCAGAAATAATATCAGCACCAGATTGCTGAAGGGATTTCTTCAAGTTAGTACGATTCTGAAAGAGGAGATGGCTTCTTCAGATTCTTCCTTAGATTTCGCCTTGAACAACGGAGAAGATAATTGCTTTAATTAGGAATGTTGAACTCTTAAATCATAGGTCATGCCTTCTATTTATAACCCGCCATCCGCGACATCTGAGACGCTCCTCCACGTCAGCATGACATAAGATCTTCAATGGTCTTTAGTGGCTTCAGAATTGATGAGGAGTTTAGACATGGTCATCATCTCGACATGGCTCAGCTTGCTGTAGATGTACTGTTACACAATTCTAAACTCAGAGTTTTTCAGGAAGAGGGCGTTGAGCAATGTGTATCTCTGTCGACGCTTTTTATATAAGGTGTAGAGCGATGTGTAGAAGCTCGACGCTTTTTAACTTTGCCTTCACATCTAGACTCTTCTTGCAGACGTTGAGCTAACTGAAGTTGGTCGATGCTTCTAATTCCACGGCGTCGAGCGATATTCCTTGGCTCGACGCTTCTTGACTTGGTCTCAGATCTTCAGTCAGCGACCTTGCCATTTGAGACAGCAGACATGGGTCGACGCTTCTGGGTCACAGGCGTCGAGCGATGTGTGGTGTCTCGACGCTTGTGAACTTAGATGAATTTCTTGAGCACCTAGCTTGACCTGATCTCCTGCACAGTGATTCTAGAAAATATATCAAATAAATTCTGAGGTATATCTTTGACTTAAGAATGGATTTCTCCAAATCTAGGACATTGTGGGCAATGGTCCCAACAGTCTACACTCTAGCCCCGTACAAAGTGACAGATGGGCATGATGAGCTGCACACATGCCATAGGTTGGGATGTTAATCTCATATGCATACAAAAGACGACGCTCAACCTAGCACTCTTTCCCACCAGTGCCTCGCAAGACGACGTACACTAGAACCCTCCCTGGTTAAGGACAAGACAAGACTTAAAGGTTAGGTCTCTAATGCACACAATCATATGCCCCCGTTATTGTGAGACATATAATGATGGTGAATGATCATGGACATAATAAGCGTTTAGTCCTAAATACCAATTTATAGACTATGACTTTATTTTAGATTTTTTTAAAAGAGGATAGTTGATTTAAAGCTAAAATAATTTTCATTACTTTCAAATTTAATTATTTTATTTTACTTTAACATATCATGACATGATATAACTAGCATAGACATTGATTTCTACTTAAAGTAATAGATGTTCCTAGAATGAAAAGTTATGGTAACAAAATGCAATGTTATGTAAAGATTACAAGCATATAATTGATTTGCATGTATTCAACATTACTATTTCAATTTATAGACCTAGAATGATGTGATGATTCTATTTAATTTATTTTTATTGTATAAAGATGATTCTAGGTTCTACATATAAATGAGATATATGCAAAATAGAAATTAAGTACTTAATTATTCATGATAGTGTAAATGAAGTATTATAAAAGAAAATCTATATTCAACAGTTTGAAATTATTAAAAGAAAAGTTGTACGATGAATTATGAATTTAAATATAATGAGAAAATATTTTTTTGTTATTTTGAAAGGTTTTGTAAAATTTCTCTTTAATTTTTAAATATTAATCAAACAATATATATATATATATCTATACTATTCTAAAAAGAAGTATAAATGACTTTTTAAAGTCATGAATTAAAAAACCATAAAAAGGGTGCTGTTATAAGCAAACCAATTTTCGTTTCTAGCAAACCTACAAAACACAAATTTTCAGATTTTTTTTCTCTCCTAAATAATGTTACTAGCAAGCCCTCCCCAAACCCTCTTTTCCCTCTCTTGCTTTTCTTCCTCCCTCTTTTCTGGCAAGCTTCTCCGTAGCCATCGACCCCAAGGTTTAGAACTGCAACATTTTGGTGGTGTTTGGTCTCCGTAGCCATTGACTTTCCTGGATGCTTCGTGAGGCTCTCGTGGAGTTTGGTCTCCGCTGGTTTGATGGGTAAGAAACGGAATGGGGCGGCCTGCATCGCACCGCCGCCTATTTTGCTCTTCTCCCGGCCGCGATGATGTTGCGGAGTTTTTTACGGCGCATTCTTCCGACTTTGCGAGGGATTTCCGCACCCCCTCTGAAGTTTCTTCTTCATCCTCAACATCTTCGGATTCTGAGCAACATGTTTGAGTTCAAGGACGCAGCTCCCCTGTTTCCTGCTCGGTCTCGCGATTCCAGCCAGTCTCGCACCTTCTTCATCATTCACGAAGCCGTTCTCGCGATGCCTGAACGTTCATTCTGTTACAGATCTTGCGTAACATACAGTTCTTGTTTCCGCCTCTATATTTTGCATGGTATAATTCCTACTCCTGAGTTATTGTTCCAGATCTTGACTGTTGTTCCAAATTTTGTTTGTTATTTGTTGGATTTATTGTTGATTTCTGCTCCTTTGAAGAGGACGATTTTTTTTTACAGATTTCTTGCATTTAAGATTTTGATCTTGCACATTTTGTTCCAGATCTTGCGTGTATTTTGAAGAGGATAATTTTCTATTCATTATAAATTTCTATGGTAATAGATTTTGCATATTTTGTAATGCAAAATCATGAAAACTAGTCTACCTATTTTCGCCTAAATATATAGTTTACTATAAGATGTATTTTTTTAGTTTTTTTGGGTGATTTGCTAGTAACCAAATGATTTTCAAATAGTCATTTTAGAATTATTAGATTTGCTAATAATAATAATTTGCTAGAAGCAAAACTAGATTTGCTAGTAACAACACCCTAAAAAAATCACAGCCTTCTTTCATAACTCACGGAATTTAAATAGGGTAATTATATTTGCAGGCCCTATATGGATATTTGCAGCCCACCGATATTTGCAGGCCCCATATCGATATTTGCAGCCCAACATGCTATTTGCAGCCCACCAAAAAAAGTCATATTTTTCCATTGTGCAATAAAATAGTAGAGTACTAAATATACGGAATTTAGTTCTAAAGGCATAAATATAAGTTAATGTCCAAAAATTACAAAGTAGCAGTTGCAAATGTTCTAGTAATAAATAAAGCTGACGATCCTTTGCCCCAAAATGATCACCACCCTGCATGAAACAATGAACAAAATCCCAAATTAGTTGTCCGAAATTATTTTATTCCATGCATCATGAAAGGTAGATGTAGAAGACAATGAAAAACTTACAAAATTCTTGCACGCTGCGATAGATTTTTGCGCCTGATAGAATCCAAAAACAACAATGACATGTTGACAGCTACAAAAAATATTTAAACAAAAATTAGATAACATATACACCTACTCATAACATTTTTTAAAGTATATTAAATATACATACCTTTCGTCAATCACGAATATTTGTTATATAGGGAATGCCCCACTGCTCTGCCATCTCCTCGTGATATCTCGTCTATACTGGAAACACATCTGGTAACGGACAATCCTCATGCATTTTTAGTAGAACAAAGTGATTGAACTACATGGAATAAATAATTACAATGAATTAGGGAGGGTCGTGACAAGTGCACGCTAACGCTAACGGAAAAAAAACATCACAGAACATGATAATAGGGCTTCGGGCAACTGCATGAATAGGAGCAGCGTAAATGAGGATCGGGAAACAGGCGGCGGGGCCAGGGGCTTCGGGGGCTTCGGGGAAACAGGCGGCGTAAATGGGTAGAAAGCGAACCTTGAAGCAGGCGGCGCCGGGGGCTTCGGGGCTCGGGATCCTTGAAGGAAGCGGCGATGGCGAAGAGGAGGCGACTTCCGGTGAGAATCGCGTCGATGGAGAAGACGGCGCCCGCTAGGTCTGCGATTCGCAGGAATCGGGAGTAAATAAGACGGGCGGCAAATAGAGACTCAATTTAGGTTAAAAGTAACTATTTCGGTTTATTTTGGGGGCCGCAAATATCTGTATAGGGCCTGCAATTATAAGAACCCTTTGAATACCACGAAACCCTACTTCTTCGCAACATTCTCCTCCCCGACCTCTCCAAAAAAGCGGCTCCTCCTCACGCGGCAGTTCCACGACAGTCATCTCAGACGACCTCTCGCTCCAACGGAACCCCTCCTCTTCGAACAAGCAAGCATCTAAAGCGCGCTATTCTTAAAAACCCTGATGCAGCCCTAAAATCATCTGATCGCTCCACACATCCCGCTCCTGTAACGCCGACGTGAGTTCCTCTCCGACGATTGCCTTTCTACCCGCTATCTCCATTGATCGACAGCTCCCCCGGAGATGATTTCCGATCTCCGCAGAGATCATCCCGGATGAACCCGGATGCAGACGTAAAAACATCGTCTTTCACCCGTATCTCCATTTTTATTCCATTTCTCTCTTTTAGGGTCATGATTCCTTCATTCTTTAAACTGATAAGTCGGTCTTTTCAACTTCCTAGTCCTGATGACGAGCACCAATAGGACAACTCTCAAGTTGCACGCCTTTGGTGACTTCTCATTAGCGGTGACTTAGGACAACGTTGAGTTCGAGGACCAGGGGCAGGTTTTAACCACCCCTTACGGTATATTACTCAGAGTTTACGTTGGTTATGGCGGTGCAGAGACTGCTTATTTCCTCGTCACCATGATGTTCTCAAAAACCGACAATGAGTTTACACATTACCTTTTTTTGTCTTTTAAGTCGGAAATCGACTGTGAACTTACACATTACTCTCTTCATGTTTTCTAAGTCGGAAATCGATTGTTAGCTTACACATTACCCTCATGCTTATGCGGTTGTGCATGACATGCTTTACCTTGGAAATTTAGGCAATTTAAGGGCAGTGCTGAGACGTAACTGCTACGGATCGGTTTCGGATCCTACGTCAAGTATCTAGATTTATTATTATTATCGAGTTGAGTGTTGTATCGAGTCTATCGAGTCAAGTTGTGCGAATTGTGTTATTTTATTAGTCGAGTCCGTTATGTTGTTTTATTAGTTTTTGGGTTATTTACACCCACGCCATTGAGGGTCTTATATAAGTCCATGTAGTCATGTAATGAGGAAGAAATGAAGTTCTAGTTCTTGTCCCCTTTGTTGTGAGATCTTGGTGGCTCTCTCCTTTAACGAGCAACCTCGCGTAGGCAGCCGCGAATAAGGCTCCGATGTATCCTCCACCACCATCATCACGACTCTGGCGAGTTACCGTTGTTACGGAAGTAGGCCGGTAACAACTTGGTATCATAGCCTTCTCGGTCCTCTTCCGCCGACGCACGCCAACATCGCACCAGCGCCGCTTCCGCCCCCTCGATCCCCTCTTCCTCCCCCTTACGACAAGCCGCTATTGTTTTCCCCGTCTTCCTCAGACCAGCAGCCAACTGCATCATCGTCTTTCCCGTATCAACTACTTCACATGCTAGCTTCTCGGTCCTGTGTCGACCCCCCCGCCCCCTACCCTCCTCTTCATCGTCGATGCCTCAGCTCCACTAGCTCACCTCCGATCAGCTTTCCCGACGAGTCCGTCAGTTTCGTCGATGCCCTTTTCCGTGTCGTCCCCTCCTTGACGCCGTGTCAACGCTCATCTTCCACCTTGTTTCATCGCCTACTGAATGATTAGTGTGAGATAAACCGGAGAAGATAAATTAGCATGAAGCCCACAAAGCAAAATATGAATTAAAGATTTAAAATTTTAAATATGATGTATGCAAGATCTTGATCCAACATGTAAATATTGTGGAAGCAAGCAGGAAGAAAATTTAGTTACAAGCCTAATATCAATTCAAATAAGAAGAGGTTAATGAAATGTATAACTATGGTCTCTCAATCTCGCTGAAAACTAGGAAGGCCAGAGCAAGGTCTTCATCCTACCCTTCCCACTTGATATGAAGAGCAGAACATTGAATTTGAAAAGAGCATTGCATTTACGAGTATGAATACTGCCATATTTTGATCAAAAATAAGTCAGCTTTGGGCTTCTTAGATTCATTTCCCCTCTCATTTGTTGCAAAATTTGGAGCATTTTTCTGCACTATTTGTTTTATATCTTTTCTGTAGAACTTGGATTTAGGCATGTTTTTAATATGATTTTGCAATGGGTTTTACATTGAAGATGTCGATGAGAACCAATTTCAATGAACCCACAGGCGGACGGACCCCATTCGCAACCGATGAAGGCACTATCATGGCCGCACATGGCCCCCTTGCTCAGTCTACCCAAGCGCACTCTTCCGGATGTCGCTCAATTTCTCATTGCATTTCAGGGGACTGCGAGCAGTAGGAGTCTCGTTGTGCAAAGCCGGTCAACCACCTTTCACATACTCCTCTTGCATGAAATTATTATTATATATATATATATATATTCTCATTTAATGCCACCTCATCATGCAAATTATATTGGTGCAAAGTTTTTATTGGATGCATCGTATTTGTGATTCTTGGCTTCTTCATTTTTATTGCCGACTATCAAATTATTCTGCCTATAACATTAGTTGTCGCCTGCCGAATGTAGCACCTTTTACCTGCGGGCATCGAACATAAGTGTAGCTCAATCAATTACCTTGAGGTTGATGCCTGCCGAATGTCCATGTGTGCGCAGCCCGCATAAGAAGCCATCAGAGGAGCATCGAGCACGGGCTTAGCCCGTGCGAACAGGGCGGGCGCAAGTGAAGTCATACCCGATCATGTGCCCGCATTTGATTTTTGGAAAAATAGCGGAAGGTGTGATAGCTTCTTCGCAGTGCCGTGCCCTAAGACCCTCCTCGACGGCAAAAAACGACTAGCAACCTTGCCTCCATCCCGATAGACGGCGCCTCCTAAGCTTCGAGCCTTCGGCAGAGAGGATCTCTTATTCTCCTTCCCCAAAATAGTCCTTCTCCTCCTTGCTCCTTCGACCTGTTCTTTGCTTCAAACCTTCACCCGGCAGCCTCCGTTCGTCGGACTATGATTTTCTGGTTCGACTTTCTCTCTTATTTCTCTCTCCTTTTGAGTTTTTTTCTGGTTCATATGCAGGTAGATCTGTCACGGGGCCTGTTCGGTTCCGGTTCTACTAAGATTGTGAACCGAACCGCTAAGGTAACTATTCTTTAAATTAGAACCAAAACCTTATTTGGTTTGACAAGTTCCGATTTCGCCATAATTTTTGCAACTATTGTGTCAACGGTTCTGGTTATGGTTCAACAAGAACCAAAATCAAACTGACAAATAACAACTTGGTCCGGTTCCAATCGGTTCTATGTGTCATAGTTTTAATTATTTTATAACTATAATTTGAGTCATTAGACGCAATGACAAAAATTATTATCTTTTTAAAAATATATATTCGAAAAGGAAAGAAGCCTGGGGTGAGGATAAGAAACTTGCCAATCGATGCTTATTGGTTTTTCACGGTGCTTGCTTCAGGGTTGAGCGAAGGAGTGAGGCAAAGATGCAACAATGGATGTGGAGGAAACTTGAAAGGACATCCATAAAGAAAATAGAGAGATACCTGGAGGAGTTGAAAGCAGAAAGACTTTTGGGACAGTGGCTAAACTTGCCCGAGCTCGGCGATAGCTCTAGATTGCTTCGAACGCCTACTGTCGTGGATGATCACATCGCTCTTTCGGTTAGGGGTCGACAAGGAGGCCTCTAACAAGGAGCAGAACGACTGGTAATAAAGAGAAGAATAGGGAACGCGTAGAGCCATAATTTGTCGAGAGACGAGTGAGAAAATGAGAGAATCGCGCGGGTGCCATTGATCTACGGTCAGGATGGTTTGTGCGATCTGACATCGTTATACCAAAATGATTATTGAATCAGAGTCCCGTTCCAAGATCTAAGTCCAGGAAGGATCATTTTCTGCCACTTGGCGGAATGAATGAAGGAGGTCAAAAATAAAAAAAATCGGAGGGGCAAAGTTAACAAGTTCGGTTTTTTTACAAAAGAGATTTCAAAATTCGGGGATCATCCGCATGAATTTTGCGTTACACCAAGATGGAGTACTTTTTTGTATAATATAGTAAGTATAGATATTATAGATAGATTATAAAAAATAACAATATTAATAATATAAATATATTATATAAAAAAATAAACGGGTTGTAATTCAGTTCTGCTTCGGTCCGGTTCAGATCGAATCTTAAAATTCTGAAACCGCTTGAGACTTGTATGTTGCGGTTCCGATTTCGGTTCCGGTCCAGATAATAAAATGAAAGAATTGCACCTGAACCATTGTTGTTCACGGTTCCAAAATTCAAACCGGAACCCGAATAAATCGCGAATGGTTCGTTCTGGTTCTTTGCGGTTCCGGTTCGGTTTATGATTTTCGGTTTTAAGTGACAGCTCTATATACTGGGGACATCATGCACAAACTGCACAAACTGCACAAACTGCACAAACTATTTAACTATTATAAAAAAACCAAGTATTATATTTATCAAAGGGTAAACTCCGTCTGGAACTCGACTAAGATTGGAGTCTATTATGTATTCATAGATGTATGGCTGTTGAAAATTAGAATTAGGGCTCTCTAACTTCTAAGTATGTCTATATATGGTAGATTGGAGATACTATAATAAAGCTGTTTGACAAGCCCCATTTTCATGTATGGCCGAATCCTCAAACTCCTTTATGGGGTTTCTTGCAAGTTGCAGACACTATTCGAATTCTCCTCCTCAATGCTCTGATTGAAAGTTTATAGAAGAAAAATGATTTACGATGAGGGAAATGTAATTAAAAAAGTAAATTTTCTAGTTGATTTCAATTCTCAATTTAAACTCCCAATCAAAAGATTGTGCTCACGATTATCCCATGGCAAAGCGAATTTTCTTGCAACTCCTTCCCGGTTCAAGACCATCAAGTCTCTGTTCTTTAAATTGGTTTGATTTGTGTTGTGACCCATACTAAACAATTATTCTACTTGTAAAAAGATGGACTTTGAAAAGAGAAAACAGTAAAAACTATATGTTTGATTAAATGTATTCAATATTCACTTCTCTCCGCTTTTTGATACCTGATACCGCTCTTGAATGTTAAGAGATGCTTTCATTTATTTGAGGTCAACTCTTTATTTTTGTGATTTTGAACTTTTGAGTGTTTATCTTATTTAATTGTCTTCTACATTTCAAATATCTATTAAAATTTAATAGTTGATTGTTGTATTATAGTTTGATGCATCCTTTATTGCATCACATTGTCTATGCTATGATCTTCTAAACTCTTCAGAAAAGTTTAATCAATTGAATTGTTTAATTTGATGTCCCCGCATGTTACAGTTTGTTTAATTAATTGGAATGTTATTGAGTTTGATCAACTGAAGATTGCAAGGCCGGCTTATTCAAAGGTATAGTTTTAGCTTTTCCATTTAATTTAAGATGTGCACAATATAGTTTAATTCACTAGTTTGCTCATGAATGTCAGTTAAAATAATATTTTTAATATTTGAATTAAAAAAATTATCCAAAATTTAAAATTTTTACTTCGGGCTGGACTAAAAGTCTGGATCTGGCACTGCCTGCGAAAATGCTAGTGTAATTGATCATTTTATCTCTACATTTTGTTGAAATATTTTTTTTGGGGGGAGCTACCTTCTATTCGATCATTTTTATTATGTTAACAAATATTTTTCCTTAAAGATATATGTTGCGCATTCATAGATGGTTCAGTGAGCGTTTTGACAAGGATGCAACTTTTGCATCCAATCTTACTCTTGCCGAAGTGGGGAAAAAGTTGCCAATACTCTTCTCAGAAAAGCAAAATTTCCTGCTTTATTGATAGTATTGCCGATATGGGGCGACATTCTGCTCAGTGAATATGGTATACTCCACTAACCCAATAGTTTCTTGTCATATGATCAATATTATTTTTGTTCAAATGGTTATATCATTTCCTAGAAGTACGCCAATATGAATGAATTATATTAAGATTTCTGGGCATCCATGCCTTTTATTGTTCAAATATTTTCACAATATTTGAAATTCACTAATCAAAATTTAACGCTAGATTCTCCTACTGAATGATTAGTGCGAGATAAACCTGAGAAGATAAATTAGCATGAAGCCCACAAAGCAAAATATGAATTAAAGATTTAAAATTTTAAATATGATGTATGCAAGATCTTGATCCAACATGTAAATATTATGGAAGCAAGTAGGAAAGATAATTTAGTTACAAGCCTAATATCTATTCAAATAAGAAGAGGTTAATGAAATGTATAATTATGGTCCCTCAATCTCGATCAAAACTAGGAAGGCCAGAGCAAGGTCTTCATCCTACTCTTCCCACTTGATATGAAGAGCAGAACATTGAATTTGAAAAGAGCATTGCATTTACAAGTGTGAATACTGTCATTTTTTGATCAAAAACAAGTTAGCTTTGGGCTTCTTAGATTCATTTCTCCTCTCACTTGTTGCAAAATTTGGATCATTTTTCTGCACTCTTTGCTTCATATCTTTTCTATAGAACTTGGATTTAGGCATGTTTTTAATAAGATTTTGCAATGGGTTTCACATTGAAGATGTCGATGAGAACCAATTTAAATGAACCCACAGACGGACGGACCCCATTTGCAACCGTTGAAGGTACTATCATGACCGCACATGGCCCCCTTGCTAAGTCCACCCAAGTGCACTCTTCCGGATGTCGCTCAATTTCTCATTATTGCATTTCGGGGGACTACGAGCAGCGGGAGTGTCGTCGTGCAAAGCCAATGCGTAGCAATGAGAACAGGCGGGGGTATCGTCGTTGCTTGGGTATTGCCGCGGCAACACGAGAGGGCCCCCTTCCATTGTCACTCATGTGTGTGTGTGTGTGTCTATATATATATGTTGAAGAAATGCAATATATATGTAGAAGAAATGCAAAATTTATGAATTATCTCCAAAATGATAGGAACTAGAAACAATGAAGACATACATCTCTAAACATTTTATTAAAAAATAATAAAGAATGATGAATGTAGATAAGGAGTTTATCACTCTGCAATGCTTGGAGACTATCTTGACAGCTTCTTTATCACTCAGTTGATTCCAGAGGACATTTGATGCAAATATTAGGAACAAATCTTGATGTATCAGTTTGCGGCTTGCGATAGTCTGTTTAGAACTGAGCGGAGGGTTGTCGAAAGGGGTGGTGTCGGCCAAAGCTCCTGAAACAATCATGTCCTACTGAATTCAGGTTTCTTCAAATAGTAATCTCTAACCGATCTTGTTACCCAATGTATAGTTCAAGACTGTAAATGAAATTAGAAAAAAAAATGGATTAAGAAACAAGAAAAGGCGAAGACAGTATCTAATCACCTCCATGATCCCTTTGACACGCAACACTTATCCAACCTCAATTAATATATTGGGGTCATCTGGGTGTTGGCTTATGACCTTCAGACTTTCGTAAACTTCCCAGGCATTGTGATTGTACGCAGACACTCTACAATCACATCTTTTTCATCAGCAATGCTACGTCCCAACACTGCCCTTGAATCGCCTAAATTTCTCAAGTAATGCATGTCCTGCACAATCGCGCCAACGAGGCAACTCGATTCGACGAAAAAAGCTTCTGGACAGACTTTCGAGAACCTTCCACAATCTACAAGAATTCCTCCTCGATATCTTGGAATGCCTTCTTCATCATCTGGACTGACATCCATCTATCATCCTTAACAAATCCTAATCAATTTCAAACCACATGATGAAATACATATCACAACCTCATAAATCCAATTTAACTTAGAAAACATGAGGGTAATATGTATGTTAATAATCAATTTTCGACTTAGAAAACATGAAGAGAGTAATGCGTAAGCTCACAGTCAATTTCCGACTTAGAAGACAAAAAATGGTAATGCATAAACTCATTGTCGATTTTTGAGAACATCATGGTGATGAGGAAAAGAGCAGTCTCTGCACCGCCATGACCATCGTAAACTCCGAGTAATGTACCGTAAGAGGTGGTTAAAACCCGCTCCTGGTCATCGAACTCGGCGTTGGCCGGAGCCACCGCTAATGAGAAGTTACCGGAGGCATGCAACTTGAGAGCTGTCCCATTGGTGTCATTCGTCAGAACTAGGAAGTTGAAAAGACCGACTTATCAGTTTCAAGAATAAAGAAATCATCACTCTTTGAATGATAAGGAGCAGAAAAAGAGCGAAATGGAATAAAAATGAAGATGCGGGTGAAAGACAATGTTTTTTCATCTGTGTCCGGGTTCATCCGAGATGATGTGCGCGGAAATCGAAAATCGTCTCCGCGGGTATGAACGGGTTCACCAATCAATTTGTTTTTTTTATTTTCGATCTACTCCATTCATTCTTCCATGCATTAAAATGGTGTCGAAGAACGAATGGAGTATATCGAAAACTAAAAAAACAAAATGATTGGTGAACCCGTTCGATACCCGCAGAGATGATTTCCGATCTCCGCAGAGATCATCCCGATGAACCCGAACGCAGACGTAAAAACATCGTTTTTCACCCATATCTCTATTTTTATTCCATTTCTCTCTTTTAGGGTCATGATGCCTTCATTCTTGAAACTGATAAGTCGGTCTTTTCAACTTCCTAGTCCTGACGACGAGCACCAATGGGACAGATCTCAAGTTGCACGCCTTCGGTGACTTCTCATTAGCGGTGGCTCAGGACAACGTTGAGTTTGAGGACCAGGGGCAGGTTTTAACCACCCCTTACGGTACATTACTCAGAGTTTACGTTGGTCATGCCGGTGCAGAGACTGCTTATTTCCTCGTCATCATGATGTTCTCAAAAACCGACAATGAGTTTACACATTACCCTTTTTTTGTCTTTTAAGTCGGAAATCGACCGTGAACTTACACATTACTCTCTTCGTGTTTTCTAAGTCGGAAATCGATTTTAGCTTACACATTACCCTCATATTTTCCTAAGTTAAGCCGGATTTATGAGGTTGTGAATTATATTTCATAATGCAGTTTGAAATTGATTATGATTTGTTAAGGAGTATGGCTGGATGTCAGTCCAGATGATGAAGAAGGCATTCCAAGAGATCGAGGAGGAATTCTTGCGGATTGTGGAGGGTTCTCGGAAGTCTGCCCAGAAGCTTCTTTTCGTCGAATCGAGTTGCCTCGTTGGCGCGATTATGCATGACATGCATTACCTGAGAAATTTAGGCGATTCAAGGGAGTGTTGGGACATAATATTGCTGATGAAAAAATGTGATTGCAGAGTGTCTGCGTACAGTCACAACGCCTGAGAACTTTACAAAAGGCTGAGGGTCATATGCCAACACCCAGATGACCCTAATATATTAATTTAGGTTGGATAAGTGTTATGTGTCAAAGTGATCATGAAGGTGATTAGATACTGTCTTAGCATTTTCTTGCTTCTTAATCCAATTTTTTTTTCTGATTTCATTTACAGTCTTGATCTATACATTATGTAACAAGATCGGTTAGAGATTACTACTTGAAGAAACTTGAATTCAGCAGGACGCGATTGTTTCAGGAGCTTTGGCCGACGCCACCCCCTTCGACAACCCCGCGCTCCGTTCTGGACCGACTGTCGTGAGCCATAAATTGATATCAAGATTTGTTCCTAATATTTGCGTCAAATGCTCTTTGGAATCAACTGAGTGATTAAGATGCTGTCGAGATAGTCTCCAAGCATTCCAGAGTGGTAAACTCTTTATCTACATTCATATTTCTTTATTAGTTGGATTGAATTGCCTCGCTTATGCGGTTGTGCACGACATGCTTTACCTTGAAATTTAGGCAATTTAAGGGCAGTGCTGAGACGTAACTGCTACGGATCGGTTTCGGATCCTACGTCAAGTATCTAGATTTATTATTATTATCGAGTTGAGTGTTGTATCAAGTCTATCGAGTCAAGTTGTGCAAATTGTGTTGTTTTATTAGTCGAGTCCGTTATGTTGTTTTATTAGTTTTTGGGTTATTTACACCCACACCATTGAGGGTCTTATATAAGTCCATGTAGTCATGTAATGAGGAAGAAATGAAGTTCTAGTTCTTGTCCCCTTTGTTGTGAGATCTTGGTGGCTCTCTCCTTTAACGAGCAACCTCGCGTAGGCAGCCGCGATTAAGGCTCCGTTGTATCCTCCACCACCATCATCACCGACTCCGGCGAGTTACCGTTGTTACGGAAGTAGGCCGGTAACAACTTGGTATCAGAGCCTTCTCGGTCCTCTTCCGCTGACGCACTCCAACATCGCACCGGCGCCGCTTCCGCCCCCTCGATCCCCTCTTCCTCCCCCTTACGACAAGCCGCTATTTTTTTCCCCGTCTTCCTCAGACCAGCAGCCAACTGCATCATCGTCTTCACCGTATCAACTACTTCACACGCTAGCTTCTCGGTCCTGCGTCGACCCCCCCCCCCCCCCCCCCCTCTCCGCCCTCCTCTTCATCGTCGACGCCTCAGCTCCACTAGCTCACCTCCGATCAGCTTTCCCGACGAGTCCGTCAGTTTCGTCGACGCCCTTTTCCGTGTCGTCCTCGCCCTGACGCTGTGTCAACGCTCATCTTCCGCCTTGTTTCATCGCCTACTGAATGATTAGTGTGAGATAAACCTGAGAAGATAAATTAGCATGAAGCCCACAAAGCAAAATATGAATTAAAGATTTAAAATTTTAAATATGATGTATGCAAGATCTTGATCCAACATGTAAATATTGTGGAAGCAAGCCGGAAGAAAATTTAGTTGCAAGCCTAATATCTATTCAAATAAGAAGAGGTTAATGAAATGTATAACTATGGTCCCTCAATCTCAATCAAAACAAGGAAGGCCGGAGCAAGGTCTTCATCCTAACCTTCCCATTTGATATGTAGAGCAGAACATTGAATTTCAAAAGAGCATTGCATTTACGAGTGTGAATACTGCCATATTTTGATCAAAAACAAGTCAGCTTTGGGCTTCTTAGATTCATTTCCCCTCTCATTTCTTGCAAAATTTGGAGCATTTTTCTACGCTCTTTGTTTCATATCTTTTCTATAGAACTTGGATTTAGGCATGTTTTTTAATATGATTTTGCAATGGGTTTTACATTGAAGATGTCGATGAGAACCAATTTCAATGAACCCATAGACGGACGGACCCCATTCGCAACTGATGAAGGTACTATCATGGCCGCACATGGCCCCCTTGCTCAGTCCACCCAAGCGCACTCTTTCGGATGTCGCTCAATTTCTCATTGCATTTCGGGGGACTGCGAGCAGCAGGAGTGTCGTCGTGCAAAGCCAATGCGTCTGATAGCAATGAGAACATGCGGGGGTATCGTCATTGCCGGGGTATTGCCGCGGCCACACGAGAGGGCCCCCTTCCATTGTCACTCATGTTTGTGTGTCTATATATATGTGTGCTGAATAAATGCAATATATATGTAGAAGAAATGCAAAATTTATGAATTATCTCCAAAATGATATAAACTAGAAACAATGAAGACATACATCTCTAAACATTATATTAAAAAATAATAAATAATGATGAATGTAGATAAGGAGTTTATCACTTTGGAAAGCTTGGAGGCTATCTTGACAGCTTCTTTATCACTTAGTTGATTCAAGAGGCCATTTGACGCAAATATTAGGAACAAATCTTGATGTATCAGTTTACGGCTTGCGACAGTCGGTTTAGAACTGAGCGGAGGGTTGTCGAAAGGGTTGGTGTCGGCCAAAGATCCTGAAACAATCACGTCCTACTGAATTCAGTTTTCTTCAACTAGTAATCTCTAACTGATCTTGTTACCTAATGTATAGATTAAGACTGTAATTGAAATCAGAAAAAAAGGATTAAGAAACGAGAAAAAGGCTAAGACAGTATCTAATCACCTCCATGATCCCATTGACATGCAACACTTATCCAACCTCAATTAATATATTGAGGTCATTTGGGTGTTGGCTTATGACCTTCAGCCTTTCGTAAACTTCCCAGGCATTGTGATTGTACGCAGACACTCTGCAATCACATCTTTTTCATCAATGTTACGTCCCAACACTGCCCTTCAATCGCCTAAATTTCTCAGGTAATGCATGTCCTGCACAATCGCGCCAACGAGGCAACTCGATTCGACGAAAAAAAGCTTCTGGACAGACTTTCGAGAGCCTTCCACAATCTGCAAGAATTCCTCCTCGATATCATGGAATGCCTTCATCATCATCTGAACTGACATCTATCCATCCTCCTTAACAAATCCTAATCAATTTCAAACCACATGATGAAATACATATCACAACCTCATAAATCTGATTTAACTTAGAAAACATGAGGGTAATGTGTAAGTTAACAATCAATTTCCGACTTAAAAAACTTAAAGAGAGTAATGCATAAGCTCACAGTCAATTTCCGACTTAGAAGACAAAAAATGGTAATGCATAAACTCATTGTCGATTTTTGAGAACATCATGTTGATGAGGAAGTGAGCAACCTCTGCACCGCCATGACCATCATAAACTCCAAGTAATGTACTGTAAGAGGTGGTTAAAACCCGCTCCTGGTCCTCGAACTCGGCGTTGTCCTGAGCCACCGCTAATGAAAAGTTACCGGATACGTGCAACTTGAGAGCTGTCCCATTGGTGTCATTCGTCAGGACTAGGAAGTTGAAAAGACCGACTTATCAGTTTCAAGAATGAAGACATCATCACTCTTTGAATGCTTAGGAGCACAAAAAGAGCGAAATGGAATAAAGATGAAGATACTGGTGAAAGACAATGTTTTTTCGTCTGCGTCCGGGTTCATCCGAGATGATCTGCGCGGAGATCGGAAATCATCTCCGCGGGGATCGAACGGGTTCACGAATGAATTTGTTTTTTTAGTTTTCGATCTACTCCATTCATTCTTCCATGCGGAGATGATTTCCGATCTCTGTGCAGATCATCTTGGATGAACCCGGACGCAGACGAAAAAACATTGTCTTTCACCAGGTTTGTAATTTTTGTGGTGCACCGCATCGAAGTGAGGAATGTTCACCCAGATAGTTTCTGTAGCGAGGATGGTAATTATTTAGGTCTGAATTTTTGTTCTTTTTCTTGTGCACCGCACGTTTCGGTTTCTAATTTTGGTGGAATTTCCCAATTTCAATTTAATTCTCCTCGCCAAAATTTAGATATGAGTATTGTGTCTTTTAGTGAAATTTTGCCGTCTTCAAAAATTTTTCTTGTGGAGAAACATGAATCTTCATGTATTCCCCCTCGTTTCTTATTCCGAAGATCAGGAAAAATTATTTTACCAAGAATATCTTAAGGTTATGGGCACGTCAGGTGAATTAGAAGAAGAACATGTTTCTTCTCCTACTACCAATTTTTCTCCTGTTCTTCATGAATTTTTGAGCACAACACATACAAATTTAGGAATTCAAATTTATGAAAATTTTGTGTCCAATGAATGTACTTCTCTTGGTAATTCACTTGAATTTTCAAAAGAAATTTTAATTTTAGAAAATGAACATCCGCCACTTAATCTTTTTCTTTCACACGACCCTCCTCTGTGTGAAATTGTTTCTGACACGTTTGTTTGTGATTTTTCTTATTCTAATGTTTTTTATGTAAGAGATGAGCCATTGCACCCAACCGTCTTCGACCATCCATTTGTCCCTCATCTACAAAATTCCAAATCACCCCAGGTATGTATAGGTGATTTGGAGTTGCATGTTCAAGCTAAAAGCCAAAAGAAGAATCCTCAAATAAGCGGAGGAGTAGTCGGACGACCGATTTCAGCACATTCACCTAAGCATGAATTAAGGGAGTCGCTTGTGCACCTTTATTTTTATTTTCCTTTTTCCTAACAATAACCGTCTAGCTTAAAGACGGGAAAAAAGTACTTTTGGGTGACACCCCTTGTTTATCTTTTCCTTTCTTGCATTTATTTTCCTATGCACTTTTCTTTTTCTTATTTTTCCCTCCAACTTAATTTTTTAACATCGAGGACGATGTTTCCCTCTAGTCTGGGGAATTACATGTTCTCTTTTTCTTTATTAGAAAAATTTCAAAAAGTTTTTGCTTTTTCTTTCTCTTATTATAAAAAAAATTGGAAAAAAGAAAGAAAGTGAAATCTAATTTCTTGGAAAGGGAGATCTGGGCTTTTATCCCATCGTATCTCATAGTACCTTGTGAACCCTTCACCGGGTAGTCCTTGGGAAGTCCAAGAAGTAAAAAAACAATTACTATATTTAGGCATAATATTCCAAAATTCCAAAATAAATAAATAGAAAACCTAAACAACTCTTTAGTATTTTGAGTCAAATTTTGCTTTGTCTTTAGTACCCCATGACTATGACTTTTCTTGTTTTTAATCATTTATATACTTGCTTAATTAGAATAAATTTCTCTAATTTTCATTTTGCCTATGTTTCGTGAGTAATATGTTGACTCATGCAGTGTTTCTAATTAAGGTAGCATGCTATTTTCGAAAAACTTTCTTGAATATTTGCACTTTTTCATAGCTATCTTGTTATACTTTTCACTTTTATAAAATCTAACATCCCTTATTTTCTTTTCTAAAAATCTTTGTAATGTTGATTCGTGTTGAGTGTAGTAGATGCGAACCAATCTAGACGCTTGTTATTTTCATTTTCATGAAAAGTTAATTCTCTTTATTTTCTATCTAGAATTTACTTCTCTTGAATTTTTCAACTCTTTGCTTTAAATAAATTTGGAAGCATGAATATGATCAAGGCATTTTATTGAATAGATTGAGCCTTTTTATTCCAAACCTTAAAAGTTTAATCATTGTTAGCCACCTTGTGCCTTTTCCTTTCCTTTTGGTAGCTCCACTTATTTTTCACCAAAGCCAAATAGCCTACATATGTTGCACATAACTTTATTTTGAGCTTTATATGTTGCTAGTGTGTACTACATTTTATGAAGATGGTGGAAGTTTCAATTATTTCATGATGGCTACAAAAGAAGGAATTAAATAGCAAAAAGCAAACAAAAAATTGATGAAAAAATATTTGAAAAATTATGTGAAAAAGATTATGAAAAAAAGCTATTTTTGATCCCAATTTTATATATCAAAAATAATTTGGGGTATCAAAAATTATTTTTAGCAACACTTTCATGCAAAGCTCTCCCTTATGTTTACGCCTAATGAAAGTCCTTTTGATTCATGCTTCCTAGGTTTATTTTTAGTACGGTAGTGAGGAAGTAAATTGGGTAAATTTTTAGGTAGGAGTATGGATTTTTGACTTGAATTTGATATGATTATAAAATGTCTGTAAGATTTTAGTAGCAATTCAATGCGCTTTTCATTCGTCATGTTACTCAGTTTTTACTTTTGCTAAAATATGGGATGATTTATTTTATGTTAGTTGAATTTATAAAATTATTTGCTAAGATTAAGTAATAATTTTCAGTTTGTTTTTCATAGTTTCCCTACCCTTAATTTCGCATCGTACTCGTGTACAACATAGCCAAATTGTTTGATTAGTTTATTTTATTTTTGCTAGCTTGTATGTGTTTGCTTGGGGATAAGCAAAATATTTAGTCTGGGGGAATTTGATAACGCATAATTTAGCTTAAATTATTAAGGTAAAAATATTAGTTTTCATATATAAAAATATATATATTTCACCTGTTAATATGTCAATTTGCTTTTTAAATACTTTTTACTTTAAATTATGCTAATATTATTTTATTGTTATTTTGCTGGCTTGGGAGTGATTTTTGCACGTCCAAAATAAAAAGCCCGCTGCGAAGTTTTGATCCAAATACATGCGTACGCGTATCTTTGCAAAGTCAAGCCTGTCACATGAATATTTTTATTTGCATGAAAGCCGTCACCTTTCCATGCACATGAACTTGTCATCAATCCCATCCTCACGTGAAATGCACTATCAATTCTTCCATTTAATTATAAACATCCATTCATTTTTCCATGCAAACCTTTCAACTTCAATGGATTCGGTTTGATGAAATTAATTAATTTTTCCATTATCAATTCTCTCCAAGCATTCGGTTTTCTCTTCCACATCAATGCAGCCACTTCTCAATTCTTCCCATTTAATTACAAATACCCACCCACCTCATGGAGCGGCCCAACTTCAACTCCTTTATTCATCTTCAACGCACCAATCAATGCTCCTCTCCAATTTAATTCAGCAGCCCATTCGGTTCTCTCTTTCTTTTTCATTCAGCTGCCCATTCAAATTCCTCCAATAAATAAAAGGAGCCGTTTAACATCATTGCAACTCTTTAATTCTTCCACATATATTTATTCTCATTTAATGCCACCTCATCATGCAAATTATATTTTTATATATATGGCCGGCCCCACCTCATGAAGCCACCACTTTATTCTCAGAATATGGCCGGCCACCCCTTGGTCTCCCATAATTTTATTTCTTGTAATTTTATTATTATTATGTCTCTTCATCTCCTCTCCCCTCTTTACTCATCTTTTGGCTATAAAAGGAGAAGGGATTCAAAGCATTAAGAAAGGGGGTGGAAGGAAGGCATCGAGTCCACGTTTTTAAGAGAGAGAATTTCAATTTTGTATGAGTGCTACATGTTTGAGAGTTAATTTTAGAAGTTTCTTTTTATATGTATGTTTTCTTTTTCTCTAATATCGTAGTTGCTTTTAGTTTGTACCCTTCTCTTTTTTATATTAATGAAAATGAATATTTCTCTTTCTCCTATTGTTGTTTCTTTTTCTATATGCGTAACTAGTTTATTTTCTAAGTGCTTTTGGTTAGTATTGGGATGAAGATTAAATCATAATCTATCATCGCTAATTTTTAGATTTTTAAGAATTAGAATGTATCTTTTGCAATCGGATTCCCAAGAACGCTTAATCAAGTACTAAGTTTATTTTAATTCGTGAATTTGTCTTTCTAGCAATTTTCAATTTGTTGTTTTTAATTTTCCAAAACAAATCCAATATTCCGCCGATAAATTAATAGAAATTTTGCGTGAGTAAAATTACTCGACAGGCCTCGGGCAAATACGACATCCTTCCTATACTCTATTTTGATAGGTATACTTTCATACATCGGGATATTAGTTGGAATTATTTTTTTAACTTGAAAAATCTCTATCAACAACTCAGGCCCTCAAGCCCTACAACTCAGGCCCTCAAGCCCTACAAACTCAGGCCCTCAAGCCCTACAGCTCAGGCCCTCAAACCCTACAAACATAGGCCCGCAAGTCCTACAGCTCAGACTCTCAAGCCCTACAACTCAGATCTAAAACAAATCCTATAAACTCAGGCTTGTGAAAGCCATACAGAGAAAGAATAAGACAAATTTCTTAGCCGGATGAAGATTGGCTTCTGGACTTGAAGAGAATGCTTTTGATATTGTCTTGGATAACACAGATTCCTCTTCAATCCCTTCTTCCATCTGGGACAGTTCTTATCAGCCGATGTTGCTGGACTGAAACTTGGAGAACACTTTATGAATATCGTATCAGCCGATGTCTCTGGTTCTTGTTCCTTCTTTACGTAGTCTTGTTACTGTTCTATTGATTCTTGCGTAAGTTCTCTGTAGTTTTTAGGGCAGATACTTATCTCTTTTATATGACTGAGGAGCCGGCTAACAGTCTCCTAGAATGTCCTTTAAGTGTCAGAAGCCCATTCCTTAACGACACGCGCTGATTGGACCATCACACGACGGCATTAAATGCAGACAACACGATTTGAAATTTCTTGATCTGTCTCGACCTAAGTTATCAAGGCGCGCGCCTAGGCACGTCTGAGGCACCGGACGCACCCCGTTGCGCCCCAGCAAGGCTTTAGCGGGCGATGTGCCTGAGGCGCGCCTAGGCGCGCCAAGGCGCACCCGAGGCACACCTGAGGCGCGCCCAAATGCTGAATTTCAGCAAATTGGGCACCCAATTCGCAGAAATTCAGCAAATAGGGCGCCCGATTCGTAGAAATTTAGCTAATTGGGAGCCCAATTCGCTGAAATTCAGCGATTTCGGGGTCCAATTCGCATAAATTCAGTGATTTGGGGGCCCAATTCGTTGAAATTCAGCGAATTGGGCACCGAAATTGCTGAAATTCAGCGAATTGGTGGTCCAAGTCGCAAAAATTCAGCGAATTGTGTGCTCAATTCGCTAAAATTCAGCTAATTGGGCGCCCAATTTGCTGAAATTCAGCGATTTGGGGGCCCAATTCGCTGAATTTCAGCTAATTGGGCGCCCCATTCGCTGATTTTCCATGAATTGGGCGTCCAATAACTGATTTTATTTTTTCCCCATTTTGGCGCCTCACGTGCCTCAGGCGTGCGCATGCACCTTGCGCCTAAGCTCCAGGGGCCCTTTGCTCCTCGGTGCGCCTTGCGCCTTTAATAACTTAGGTCACGACGACATTCGCAACGTCTCGACGACAGAACTTGCCGTTACGCCGATCCATCTTGGGCTTGAGCAAATCTTCAAGTCTTCTTTAATCTTTTTTAGAGAATGATATCTCGACGATACAAAATATCACAGCTGCACTTGCACTTACGACGACATGAAGCCATCTTTAAAGATTTCGTAATCTTGTTGTTGACTTGCGGTCTTCTCGACGATGTCGTTGAAACCATACTGTCTTATCGAAGGTATAGTTGAAACTATACTATCTTATCGACGACATCGTCTTGATCACTCTGCCTTCTCGTCGATATCGTTTTGATCATCTTTACGATAAGGCTTCTTTACGACGATGTCGTCGACATTGCCAAATACTTTAGGTTAAGTCTTTCTTAGACCTTACAACGATACCGTCGTGTGATTCCGGTTCATACGACGATACTGGTCTTGATCGATTCTTCTTGCTTTTACGACGATATCGCCGTGTGTACTTTGATGTCACAACGATATCGTCGAATTGTCCATATTATTTCGACGATAACTGTCATGAACATTCTGCTTATCTCTGAGTATAATTTCGACGATATAGGAGTACTTATTCGACGATATGTCCAGTCCTTCTCGACAATTTTAGACTTAGTGAAATTGGAGAAGTACTAGACATGTGATTTAATCTCTGCATGTGTAAACTAAGCATTCCATCAAATACATAATGCTTTTATCACTGACCTGAGCACTTCTTCAAATCTGGAACATTGCTGGGCACTGTTCCCAACACTTATCTATGTTATATGTTTTTTGCTAACAATTCTAATTCTAATCACTCATTGGGTCTGAGATAAACATTAATGAGTTAGGGATCTCTCCACTCCTGTGGTAAGACTGATTTCCAAGTTTTTATGTTACCTTATAATTTGATATTTCTCTTTATTTTTTCTCAGATCCATGCATTTTCCCTTTTAATTTGCAGGTTGTACGAGATATATACTTCCTTACTATTTTTATGCTTTTATTATATGTTTTGGATTTAGATCTAGCTCTTTCTCTATTATTATGTCTTTAGTTGCTTTAGATTTTATCACTATTAATTTTTTTTTTTGCATCACCAGATTTCATCCCCTTTAATTTAATCATATTTTCATTATGGACAAGCAATATGAGGGACCATCGCGTTTTTTGATTCATGGCTGAATTTACAGGTCTGTTGGAGTAATTAAGAGTTTTGACTTTTGTTCGTTTCATCTATTTTCAACGATCATTCAGAAAATGTCCGACGATTTATTTATTCACTCTTAATTGTCTCCATCATCTTCATCTTCGTGAATGATATTGGTGCAAAGTTTTTATTGGATGCATCGTATTTGTGATTCTTGGCTTCTTCATTTTTTTTGCCGACTATCAAATTATTCTGCCTATAACATTAGTTGTCGCCTGCCGAATTTAGCATCTTTTACCTGCGGGCATCGAACATAAGTGTAGCTCAATCAATTTCCTTGATGTTGATGCCTGCCGAATGTCCATGTGTGCGCAGCCCGCAGGAGAAGCCATCAGAGGAGCATCGAGCACGGGCTTAGCCCGTGCAAACAGGGTGGGCGCAAGTGAAAGCATACCCGGTCACGTGCCCGCGTTTGATTTTTGGAAAAATAGCGGAAGATGTGATAGCTTCTTCGCAGAGCCGTGACCTAAGACCCTCCTCGACGGCAAAAACGACTAGCAACCTTGCTCCATCCCGATAGACGGCGCCTCCTAAGCTTCGAGCCTTCGACAGAGAGGATCTCTTATTCTCCTTCCCCAAAATAGTCCTTCTCCTCCGTGCTCCTTCGACCTGTTCTTTGCTTCAAACCTTCACCCGGCAGCCTTCGTTCGTCGGACTATGATTTTCTGGTTCGACTTTCTCTCTTATTTCTCTCTCCTTTTGAGTTTTTTTCTGGTTCATATTGTAACATCCCCCAAACTACTAGGCCCCTAGATGATTTTTGTCATGACAAGTCATGACAAAAATAGGATAAGTGACCTAGAACCCTAGGATGAAAATGAAAGAGGTGAAAAACACATGGTGTGCACTTAGCCATCATGATCCACCCTAATGAAAAGTGAACCAAAAAGGGAGAATAAAATATCTTATAAACCCCACATAACCATGAATAGTTCCTATGATGAGTTAAGTATACAAAGTGGGCCAAGTAGGCCCCATGAACTCATTAAAATAGGAAGGAATGCACTTTGGGGTGCAAATAGCAAATTTTGATGTCCTAGCCTAGAGGTGACCAAAAGACTCCAAAAAGCCACATGACCCCACTATGATCCCTATGACCATCCAAGGAGGTGAGTAGACCACTAGGGACCCTTGGGGTCAACCAAATTGGTCAAATTGACCAAAAGTCAACCTTGAGCTATCCTAGGTCAAACCTCCATGAATAAAGGCAATTGAACTCCAAATGATCAAATTGGAACCACCCTCTTAAGGCAACCTCCCTAGGGGACCTAATGGACCCAAAAGCCCCATCATAAGGCCATCAATTTGGGGAAATTTGGTCAATTTCTAAAAAGCCCCAAATTGACCTATATGTGCTAAAACCCAAATTAATCTCCAATTGACTTAGTATGACCAAATTGATCACCCCTAAAACCTAAGGGGAGTATATGAGACCTAAATGGACCATGGTGTGCATTCAACCATGGAAATTAGGGCAAAATCAACAAAATACCCAAATTGCCCCTACAGGCAAATAAGTCTAATCAAGCCCCATTTGACCCCACCTTGACTCAATTTTTCTTGGAATAGGTCCATAGGGTCATAGGGAGCAATGATACCAAGTCACATTGAATGTGGTGGGTGTGAGTCAAGCTCAAACCCAAATTCCCCATTTTAGCCTAAATGGGTCAAGTGAGCCAATCTCAAGCTAGGTGGACCTAACCCAAACCCAACCTTGGAACCTTGGGCTCAACCCCACCTAATTAAACCCACTAATGGGCTTAATTACCTAGAGCCCAAATTGGGTCCAAGGAGGGGTGCACCAAGGAGGTGGCCGACCACCTCCAAACTTGAATTCATGAGGAATTCATGGAGGGGTGGCCACTTGGCCACCACTCCTTAATTCCTGGTCGGCTCCTGCCTTCCCAAGGAATTCCAGCAGGAAGAGAGACTGAGCTAGCTGCTGCTGAGAGGGAGGGGAGGAGAGAGAAAGCTCACTTTGCCAGCCACCATAATGGCCGCTCCCTCCTTCCCAATACAATGCCGGCAAATTCCTTCTCCTCTGGCATCAAAACAAGCTCGGGAGCGATTTCGTGGTGAGCTGGAGGCCTGCGACTGGCTGGCTGGGGCGGTGGCGACATAGAGGAAATCGCCGGTTTTGGCATCCGACAATATACACTCGCTCCCTCTCTTTTCTCCCTCTCACCACATTCAGGAGCCCTCAAGCAGTCGAGCCCCCCTTCCTCTGGAGTTTTCGACCTCAGCTGCACAGGAAAGCCATGGATGCCGGAAACAATGCCCAAATCTTCCTCCGCCGCAACACCCGCCGCCAAGGCCGTGCTCAGGCAAGTTCCTTCCCCTCTCCACTCGTGCTAGCCTCCCCATTTCTTCCGTTTTCAAAATCGTGTAGAGAATGGAGCACCTCCATTCATATTTTTCTATTGTTCCGACCGCAAAAACGCAAGATGCCGGAGAGCTCCTCCGGCCACCTCCGGCCAAACGGCCACCGCCACCCGGAAGCCCTATGTCGGGTGGAGGTGTTGGCTTGGGCGATTGTCCGGAGACGGCCTCAGGTGGCCGGAATCGAGCCCGCAAAATGGCCCCGGCACGTGAAAATCAGGGCTGTTGGTTCATCGGGGACGATGAACCCTGGCCGTCCGATCTGGCTGTATGTTAATCGCAGTCCAGGAAATGATTGAAATGTAAATGTTTTAATTATATGTCACTCTTCTAAACATACATTCATGACGGATTTTAAGGCCCTTAGACGCCATAATTCGAAAAATGCCCAAAGATAACAATTGCAGGGCTTGATGTCTACTTTCTGATGGAAGTGGAATCAGGCTGTTTGGTTAAGTGTGGAACCCACAACACTCATTCTAGTGAGGCTGGTCAAAACTCAAACCAGATCTTTAAACTAGTATAACTCTTAAATGACAAATCTGATGAAGTTGATATTTTGGCTATGCATGCATGTGCCCTATACCTAGCTCAGGTTTAAGTATCAGATTTTTGGGAGGTACTTTTCCTATAGTTTTGTTCAAAACCTAGAAAATCAAATAAATGAGATATTTGGAGTTACATAACTCCTATTGACCTCAAATTTTGGTGAGGGCCCCTTTAGGCCATATATAGCCATAGGTTAAATTTTCATCACTTATGCATTAGTAGATTTTGCTGAACTTCAAAATGAAGTTGGGCCTTGAGAATGAAATTTGGGTGCTAATAGCCATTTTGGGCTTGTGAAGTTTTTAATGGATTTTAAGGTGGAGAGCACCTTGCATGCCTCTGAACCTTGGGATCTATGATTTTAATGAGAGTGTGCATCATGGACATGAGCCTCATGCTTTTGGAAATTAAATTCCTAAGGTTTCTATTTAAATTCAAATTGTCACACTATTAATATTAGTGAAATTTGAGAGGTTTAAACTATACTGAAAATTCTCATTCTCTATACTTAGCTCTTTTATGACATCATATACCCATGGAAAATTATCTCATGTGGTTTAGGCAAAATTTAGTGTGGTTTCCTCACAAATCATGAAATGTATTTCATGTAGTGGAAAATGTGAATATTTGGTATATGTGGAGTAGTATAACCCCAAACACCACCAAACTTGGGTGGTAGGCTCTTTTTATATAACTATATCTCTGGTAGAAATTTGAGGTCATTTGGCCTTGTGCATGTTTGGTACTTCTCTTTCTCATGCATGCAAGTAGTGTATGGAAAATGAGGTGCATTTAGTGTAAATATGAAATTGGAGGGTCTCTCTCTCTCTATGTCTCCATACTTAGCAAGGAGTTGTTGTCCATGTATGTGATATGAATGCATGCATCACCTTTGGGTGTGTAGGAAATTATGGGAGCTTAATATCTAGGTTGTTCAATAGCCCACTTTTGGTCACATTTTGCCTTTATGTGTAAATGTATCTCATATGTGAACATTGTGCATAACCTTGCATGGAGGAAATAATCAACATAAACATTTAGGTATGGGATTTACCTTTAAAATGCCACTGACTTTATGTCATTTGGATAAGTACAACTCATTCTATGTCATTTTTGGTGTGACATGTAATTAGTAAGTTTTGTTATGTTAAATAGGTTGTACAGCACTTGTAAGTTAATTCCACCTAAGTTAGATTTACTTCTGGAATAAATAATCAACATAAACACTTAGGTATTGGAATTACCTTTAAAATGCCACTGACTTTATGTCATTTGGATAAGTACAACTCATTCCATGTCATTTTTGGTGTGACATGTAATTAGTAAGTTTTGTTATGTTAAATAGGTTGTACAACACTTGTAAGTTAATTCCACCTAAGTTAGATTTACTTCTGGATTAAATAATCAACATAAACACTTAGGTATTGGAATTACCTTTAAAATTCCACTGACTTTATGTCATTTGGATAAGTACAACTCATTCCATGTCATTTTGGGTGTGACATGTATTTAGTAAGTTTTGTTATGTTAACTAGGTTGTACAGCACTCTTAAGTTAATTCCACCTAAGTTAGATTTACATCTGGATTAAATAATCAACATAAACACTTAGGTATTGGAATTACCTTTAAAATGCCACTGACTTCATGTCACTTGGCTAAGTATAGCTCCCTCTATACTATTTTTAGTAAGACATGTACAAATTTGTAATTTGGTTAGTTAACACAACTTGTACAACACTTATTTATTAAACCCACCTAGGTTAAGATCATTCCTGGAGGAAATGATCAATGCGAATTCTGTATACATAGATGTCACCTTCAAAATGCCACTGACTTCATGTCATTCGGCTAAGTATAGCTCCTCCTATACTATTTTTTAGTATGATACGTACAACCCTTAATTTGTTAAGTAAACATTAAGTGCACTCAGCAAGAATGTAGCAAAAGATAGTTAAAGTCAAAAACATCTTGGGTTGATTTGAGACTTAGGGTTGGACTTTAGATCGTTGTTGAACTACTGAGACTCCCCCAAAATCTGTCGCAGCATTAGTCTAGTACTTGTAGTATAAACCCTTATCTGCACCCCGAAAGTAATAGATGATGAATAGGATCAAGCAATTTTGGGGGAAATGGGAGACTCGGGAATTGAAGTGTTACCCACCAAGGGCAGCCCTTGGAAAGGAAGGCGGGGTGTGCTTAGTGAAACTAACAACCTAATGAATTGACTGGACTCACTCAAAATAACTAAGGATGACCTAGCATGAATTGCAAACCGTGGTAGGAAGGCAACACAAAGAAACAGTCGGTCGCTAGGAATGACGTGGTTTGGTGTCCAATAGGCACCGACTCGTGTCTGCTCGAGTCAAATGGTAATTCACCCTAGGATATTAGAGCAATTGGAGAGCAAACAGGGGTACTAGAACGGGTACACTACAACATTTGTGTTTTACAACGACGTTTTTTTTGCAAATATAATCTGTTATTCAAAATGTGCCTAATGTGCCTAATGTGCCTATTTGATGATGTGCTCTCAAAATGTGCCTAATGTGCCTATTTGATGATGTTGAAATATAATCTGTTATTAGTTTAGGTGTTGTAGTTGCTGCATATATGTCTTCAAACTAAAATCAAAATAGAAGATTCAATGCTCAGTTGGAGGTTGCAAGGAATAAAAAAATATTTTTTTTTATTTAAAATAATATTGGCGGCGGTTTAATGTAAAACGTGGCGAACATTAGCCACGTTTTTATAACAAAACGTGGCCCACATTGGCCACGTTTTGTTAACAAACGTGGCTAATGTTCGCCACGTTTGTTATAAAAACGTGGCCAATGTTGGCCACGTTTTTATAACAAACGTGGCCAATGTTTACGCCACGTTTTTATAACAAACGTCGCGGATACAATTGGCGACGATTTGTTCCGCGACGTCTTAGCGACGTTTATTAAAACGTCGCCATAACATTGGCCGCGTTCGAAAAACGTCGCCAAAGGTATATAAAAACGCCGCGAATACACGTTTTTCTTGTAGTGGTAGTAACTAAGCAAAATAAATATCATGGAAAGGGGGATTTGGGTTTTCAGTCACCATTGCATCCCCTAATACCGTAGCGAGCCCTTCACCGGGTAATCCACGGGAAGTCCATGATTCACCCCAAGCTGCTAAGATCAACCAACCATAGACAATAGTAGTAAGTAGGAGAATCCGACAGGTACTCTTCCTCCCAATTTGGGATGATCCGTAGATGTTATAAGACTGGTGTAGTCTAGCGAGCGGTAGGCTCGTAGTTGTTATGAGACTGGAGTAGTCTAGCGAGCGGTAGGCTCGTAGTTGTCATAAGACTGGTGTAGTCTAGCGAGCGGTAGGCTCGTAGTTGTTATAAGACCGGTGTAGTCTAGCGAGCGGTAGGCTCGTAGTTGTTATAAGACTGGTGTAGTCTAGCGAGCGGTAGGCGCGTAGTTGTTATGAGAATGGTGTAGTCTAGCGAGCGGTAGGCTCGTAGCTGTTGTAATAAAATTATAAGTAAGTAGTGCATGTGCATAGAAAGGTGGTGGGTCTTAAGCTCTGGCTTAGCCGTCACACTGGCAGCAGCACGTTGACTCGGCAGTGCTAGAGGTTAAAGAGGGACCAGGTTGTTTTACTGCACGTCCGACGGGACGAATTCCCAAACTCTGCCTGGCCAAATAAAGGTCTGGTATCTTCGAATCCAGCAAGAGTACGCATGAGCTCGTGAGTACCGGGTACTGGTGTCACAGCATACGTTAGGACCTAGGTCTGGTAGTGTGACTTACCCACCTAGGTGAGGAGACGCCCGCTCCTCTGCCCCCGTTTGACCACGACGGGAGGTGCCCGAGAGGTTAGCTACCTCCGAAAAGTGGGAACTAAAGGTATGTACGTACAGAGTCGCGTGGGTGTGTTGCATGTGTATGAAATAATACTCCAATCATTGCATCATTGCATTGCACATCATTGCATCGTATGTCTGCACAACCAGAGACCTCATCGTATAAATTCGAATGGCCTCTTTTATACGATGAGTTACTTCTTGCCAGATCCCTTGACTTGTGTGCCTCGTGCGTACGCATATAAGTTAAGGTTAGTTTTTCCTAGCTGCTTACATATTTCTTTACCTGTTCATATTACTGCTATATAGTTTCCGTTATTTTGCTGCTTTACCTTAAGATTGATAGTAGAACTTTAGATTACTTCCTTAATGTATTGTTATTAATTTGCCTTGCAGAACTACTAGAATATTTTCTTAGTGTATTGTTATTAGTTTTTCCTTGCCACCTGTCACCTGCTTATTTGGCTACCCCTTGATGTCCTCCGCTTCCTCCTCCCCGCTCGGTGCCTAGGAGTCGCGGGTGGAGGCGGTGAGGAATGTGCTGAGTCTTGTATACTGACGGTCAGTGGACCCTATTATTACAGGAGAACCAGGGAGAGCAGGTCAACCCCCAGAGGGAGGCACCTGAGACGGTGACCAGGCCCGGAGTCAGACTCTCAGCTGCTTTCGGGAGAGCTCCGGTAAGCAAGACCCCTCATATACCTACGCTTCACATCTACCCGGGTCAGAGGCCGGAGTTATATGCTATTGAGGGAGTCGAGCCATGCAGATGCACATATTGTTATATCTTTGCCAGGCGCGAGGCGAAGAAAGCATCGTTAGATCTGGCTTAGTCCCATGTTGTACTTTTATTATAATTTCCGCACTCTGATTAACTCTTATTTATGTATGTTTATCTCTTGTTGGACATGTTTCTCTATTTGGGGTGATTATTGTGGACTTGTGCTTTTAATTCACTCCTCCTTTTAAGATTTTTGGTTGGCCTGGATATTGTTGAATAGCCGGCAGGATCGGCGTGTTGTGGTGGGGACCATGTTTTGAGATGGTACCACCGCAAGACGGCGGTTCTGGGCGGTAAGACCCGGTGTTTTGTTCACAAAAAAAGGGGTCTTACACATATGCAGGTAGCAGTAGATCTGTCACGGGTCTGGTTCGGTTCTGGTTCTACTAAGATTGTGAACCGAACCGCTAAGGTAACTATTCTTTAAATTAGAACCAAAACCTTATTTGGTTTGACAAGTTCCGATTCCACCATAATTTTTGGAACTATTGTGTCAACGGTTCTGGTTATGGTTCACCAAGAACCAAAATCAAACCGACAAATAACAGCTTGGTCCGGTTCCAATCGGTTCTATGTGTCATAGTTTTAATTATTTTATAACTATAATTTGAGTCATTAGACGCAATGACAAAAATTATTATCTTTTAAAAAATATATATTCGAAAAGGAAAGAAACTTGGGGTGAGGATAAGAAACCTGCCAATCGACACTTATTGGTTTTTCACGGTGCCTGCTTCAGGGTTGAGCGAAGGAGTGAGGCAAAGATGCAGCAATGGATGTGGAGGAAACTTGAAAGGACATCCATAAAGAAAATAGAGAGATGCCTGGAGGAGTTGAAAGCAGAAAGACTTTTGGGACGGTGGCTAAACTTGCCCGAGCTCGGCGATAGCTCTAGATTGCTTCGAAGGCCTACTATCATGGATGATCACATCGCTCTTTCGGTTAGGGGTCGATAAGGAGGCCTCTAGCGAGGAGCAGAACGACTGGTAATAAAGAGAAGAACAGGGAACGCGTAGAGCCATAATTTGTCGAGAGACGAGTGAGAAAATGAGAGAATCGCGCGGGTGCCATTGATCTACGGTCAGGATGGTTTGTGTGATCCGACATCGTTATACCAAAGCGATTATTGAATGAGAGTCCCGTTCCAAGATCTAAGTCCAGGAAGGATCATTTTCTGCCACTTGGCGGAATGAATGAAGGAGGTCAAAAATAAAAAAATCAGAGGGGAAAAGTTAACCCGTTCGTTTTTTTTTACAAAAGAGATTTCAAAATTCGGGGATCAGACGGATGAATTTTGCGTTACACCAAGAGAGAGTACTTTTTTGTATAATATAGTAAGTATAGATATTATAGATAGATTATAAAAAATTACAATATTAATAATATAAATATATTATATAAAAAAATAAACGGGTTGTAGTTTAGTTCTGCTTCGGTCCGGTTCAGATCGAATCTAAAAATTCTGAAACCGCTTGAGACTTGTATGTTGTGGTTCCGGTCCAGATAAATCGTGAACGGTTCGTTCTGGTTCTTTGCAGTTCCGGTTCGGTTTATGATTTTCGGTTTTAAGTGACAGCTCTATATGCTGGGGACATCCTGCACAAACTGCACAAACTATTTATCTACTTTAAAAAACCAAGTATTATATTTATCGAAGGGTAAACTCCGTCTGGAACTCGACTAAGATTGGAGTCTATTATGTATTCATAGATGTATGGCTGTTGAAAATTAGAATTACGGCTCTCTAACTTCTTAAGTATGTCTATATGTGGTAAATTATTGAAGATACTATAATAAAGCTGTTTGACATGCCCCATTTTCATGTATGGCCGAATCCTCAAACTCCTTTATGGGGTTTCTTGCAAGTTGCAGACACTATTCGAGTTCTCCTCCTCAATGCTCTGATTGAAAGTTTATAGAAGAAAAATGATTTATGATGAGGGAAATGTAATTAAAAAAAGTATTTTTTTTCTAGTTGATTTCAATTCTCAATTTAAACTCCCAATCAAAAGATTGTGCTCACGATTATCCCATGGCAAACCGAATTTTCTTGCAACTCCTTCCTGGTTCAAGACCATCAAGTCTCTGTTCTTTAAATTAGTTTGATTTGTGTTGTGACCCATACTAAACAATTATTCTACTTGTAAAAAGATGGACTTTGAAAAGAGAAAACAGTAAAAACTATATGTTTGATTAAATGTATTCAATATTCACTTCTCTCAGCTTTTTGATACCTGATACCGCTCTTGAATGTTAAGAGATGCTTTCATTTATTTGAGGTCAACTCTTTATTTTTGTGATTTTGAACTTTTGAGTGTTTATCTTATTTAATTGTCTTCTACATTTCAAATATCTATTAAAATTTAATAGTTGATTGTTGTATTATAGTTTGATGCATCCTTTATTGTATCACATTGTCTATGCTATGATCTTCTAAACTCTTCAGAAAAGTTTAATCAATTGAAATTTTTAATTTGATGTCTCCGCATGTTACAGTTTGTTTAATTAATTGGAATGTTAGTGAGTTTGATCAACTGAAGATTGCAAGGTCGGCTTATTCAAAGGTATAGTTTTAGCTTTTCCATTTAATTTAAGATGTGCACAATATAGTTAATTCACTAGTTTGCTCATGAATGTCAGTTGAAATAATATTGTTAATATTTGAATTAAAAAAATTATCCAAAATTTAAATTTTTTACTTCGGGCTGGACTAAAAGTCTGGATCTGGCACTGCCTGCGAAAATGCTACTGTAATTGATCATTTTATCTCTACATTTTGTTGAAATATTTTTTTTTTGGGGGAGCTACCTTTTATTCGATCATTTTTATGCTTCCAATCTTACTCTTGCCGAAGTGGGGAAAAAGTTGCCAATACTCTTCTCAGAAAAGTGAAATTTTCTGCTTCATTGATAGTATTGCCGATATGGGGCGACATTCTGCTCAGTGAATATGGTATACTCCACTAACCCAATAGTTTCTTGTCATATGATCAATATTATTTTTGTTCAAATGGTTATATCATTTCCTAGAAGTACGCCAATATGAATGAATTATATTAAGATTTCTGGGCATCCATGCCTTTTATTGTTCAAATATTTTCACAATATTTGAAATTCACTAATCAAAATTTAACGCTAGATTCTCCTACTGAATGATTAGTGCGAGATAAACCTGAGAAGATAAATTAGCATGAAGCCCACAAAGCAAAATATGAATTAAAGATTTAAAATTTTAAATATGATGTATGCAAGATCTTGATCCAACATGTAAATATTATGGAAGCTGTGAAATTTTTTTCCGGACCTTGTGAGAGCAAGCAGGAATAACAACTAGAGTTACAAGCCAAAACAACCAGAAACAATTTGGGGCAAACAATTGATCTTTATTGATTTTCTAACTTCAGTTACAGGGCAAGACATGCTTGACGAGACATGATTTCGTCAGCACAACACTCCAGAACCAATACAGAGAAGAATACTGAAAGACTTCAGACCGCACAACCCGCGCGACCTCTCTTGCACAGACCGCGCGATCTCCCTTGCGATCTCCTCCTGTTGCTAGACCGCAACACCCTGCCGACCTCAGACCACCACCAAACCGCTGCACAGACCGCTCCCTTCTTTCGACCTCCTGATCTTCCCAAACTCCAGCAACACAACTCCAAGCCGCAGACCGCCCGAACACTTTCAGAGGAAGAGGTGATCGCTGCTGCCCGCACTATCCGCAGAAGCTGCACAAGAAGAATTCGATCAGAGACCGCCCGGTCAGAAAACACAGACCGCAAGAAAGACGCGAACTCAGCTTACACTTGGTGTGTTATGTTTGCTGCTACAGTGGCCTCCTATTTATAGGCATGCGACCTGATCCAGTCACCACCCTATGAGATAGGATCACCACCCCTCAGACCGCGTGACCAAACCGGTCAACCCGCGATCAGCAGCCGAACTCCTGCTTCATTTTGGTGAACCCGCCAGCTTCACACATCAGCCATGAGAGACCGCTGCTCTCACGGCAGATCGCGACTTCAACGAAGATCGCCAGACCGCCCGAAGATGTTCACCACCTGTGTTCGCACGAGACCGCGAACACAGTCAGTTCGCCATCAGACCGCGAACTCCTGTCCGCATGCCGATCTCCTCCTGAGACCGCGAACAGCAACCAGCTCGCAAGCCAGCCTCCTCCTGAGACCGCGAGCTGAGACCGCGCGACTAAGACCCTTAGTCCGCGAACTCTCCCAGAAGGCCCGGTCAGCTATCAGACCGCATCCTGAAGAGAACCTTGATCAAGCTGTGCGGTCACACCAGACCGCCACAGCCTTGAAGAGGACAGCCTGCCACGCGATCACGCACAGACCGCGCGGCTCCTCCTTCAGCAGACTTTGGACCAGACCAACAGTCAACCCGGGAGACCGCGACTAGGCACAGATCATGCCAAACCGCCGATCCAGACCGCCAAGTCGGCAAACTTGCCTGACCGCAGAATCAGACCGTTAGTTCGCGCGAACTCGCCAGACCGCCCGACCTCACCCAGACCGCCCAGATCCAAAAGCCTCCAAACTTCCACTTCAACAATTTCAACACTCCCCCTTGAAGTGGGAAGTTGAAACCAGCCCCAGTAAGCTCCTTAGCCGTGTGAACGACCCCTTTGCCAGCGCCTTTGTGAAGATGTCTGCGACATTGTCCGCACTCCGCACATGCCCGACCGAAAGAGATCCCTCCAGCACCTTCTCCCGTATGAAGTGATGCTCGATCTCGATATGCTTGGTCCTCGCGTGACAAACTGGATTGGTTACCAGTTTGAGAGCACTCTCGTTGTCACCGCGTAGCAGAGTCGGCTCCCGAACCTCCTTATGGACGTCTCCCACCAACCTCCTAAGCCAGATGGCTTCTTGAGCTGCCAAAGCCGAAGCCTTGTATTCCGCTTCCGTGGTAGAGACTGACACGGAATCTTGTTTCTTGCTGCACCATGAAATAGCTGTGGGGCCCGCCATGAAGACGAATCCAGACGTCGACTTCCGATCATCCGAATCTCCCCCGTAGTCAGCATCCATGAACCCGTGCACCTTGAAGTCCGCATCCCTCCGGTACAGGAGACCCATGTCCGAGGTCGCCTTGACATACTTCAGAATGTTCTTGGCCGCTAGCAGATGAGGTACCCGTGGCTCCGCCATATATCGACTCACTCTGCCAACTGCATATGCAATATCCGGCCTCGTGATCGTCAGATAAATCAAGCTCCCAACTAGAGCTCGGAACACCAACGGATCTTGCATGATCCTCCCCTCATCCTTCCGAAGCTTCATAGCTTTATCCAGAGGTGTGGAAGTGCACTTCCCTTCCTTCATGCCGAATCGCTCCACGATTCGCTCCGCATAGCCGGCCTGGGTCACCAGCACTCCACCTTCCTTCCTCTGCACCTCGAGTCCAAGGAAATGGTGAAGTTCACCTAAGTCCTTCATCTCGAACCTGATAGACAGCTCGGCCCGAAGCTGCGCTACCTCCTCCTTCGAGTTCCCCGTCACGATCATATCGTCGACGTATAACAGCACGATGACTTGAAGCTCCCCGCTCTTCTTGACGAACAAGCTTGAGTCTGAGTCTGAAGCCCCAAATCCACAGAATAAGAGATATTCTGCGATCTTCCCATACCACGCCCTCGGCGCTTGCATCAACCCATACAGGGCCTTCTTCAACTTGCAGACATGCTCCGGAAAATCTTCAGACACAAAGCCTGGAGGCTGGACCATGAAGATATCCTTGTCAATCTCACCGTACAAGAAGGCGTTCTTGACGTCGAGCTGCCAAATCTTCCATCCACTGAACGCCGCCAAGGCAATAATAAAACGAACTGAAGTCATTTTTGCCACCGGACTGAAAGTCTCCTCGTAATCTTCACCGTATTGCTGCGAGAACCCCCGAGCTACAAGGCGAGCCTTGTACCGCTCGATACTACCGTCAGCCTTCTTCTTCAGCTTGTAGACCCACTTGCATGTAACAGGAGTGGTGTCCTTAGGCTTGGGCACAAGAGACCAGGTCTCATTCTTCTCAAGAGCTGACATCTCTTCTTGCATTGCAACATCCCACTCCTTCACGCCTCTGGCCTTCTCAAAGCTCGACGGTTCCCTCTCATCTAAGGGACCAGCGAAGAAACATGAGACAAAGCTCACTGTGTTTCCTCCTGTATAGCGATCAGGGGCGATGATCGCTCGCTTCGATCTCCTCAGCTCCTTCCCCTGAACCGCATCATCTTCAGCTGCTTCTTCCCTAGCTCCTCTTCCAGACGTGCTAGGAGCATTGCTCCCCCTGCTCCCTGAACCAGAAGCTCCCGTCTCAGAACTAGAAGGCGATGGACCACCTGGTGACACAGGTAGCTCCACCTGAAGATTTTCCACAGCTTGCTCCGGCTCCTCCACCCTGCTCTCTGGTAACTCCACTCCAGAGGACCCCCTGTAAGATGTCACCTCATCGAACACGACGTCGCGAGATACAACAAATCTCTGCGTCTCCGGGTCCATGCACTTCCACCCTTTCTTCCTCTCATCGTATCCCACAAAGACTAGCTTCCTAGCCTTCGCTTCTAGCTTTGTCCGAAGAGCATCAGGGATGTGCACGTAACAGGTGGAACCGAACACCCGAAGGTGTGCCACGCTTGGCTTCTCCTTGAACATCATCTCATGCGGGGTCAACATGTTGATGGGGCTCAGAGGCATCCTGTTGATGACGTAAGCAGCACAAGACATTCCCTCCGCCCAGAAGGACTTTGGGATACTCTTGGCATGCAGCCAACACTTGCAGGTCTCCGTCAGATGACGGATCTTCCGCTCTGCAACACCGTTCTGCTGTGGAGTATGTGCACAAGTAAGCTCCCTCCGGATGCCTGCCTTCCTGCAAAAACTGGAGAACTCAGCAGAGGTGAACTCTCCTCCGTTGTCCGTCCTCAGCTTCTTGATCCGCAGATTCAGCCGACCTTCCACGAGCTCCTTGAACTCCACAAACTTGGCAAACGCTTCCGCCTTCTCCTTCAGGAAATAAACCCAGACATATCTGGTGTAATCATCGATTAGCACCAGCATATACCTGCTACCTCCGAGGCTTGGGGTAGCAGTTGGTCCCATCAAGTCACCATGGATGCACTCCAACGGCTGACTACACCTTGTCTGTGACTTGTCAAACGGTAGTCGATGAGACTTGCCGAACTGACATCCCGCGCAAACGTGACCTTCTCCGTAGGAAGATAGACTTGGCAGACCCTTGACAAGACCTTTCACCGCCATTGCTTTCAGCTTGTCCATCCCTACATGCCCCAACCTCTCATGCCATATCACGGCACCATCATTCGTCTTCATCTTGTCGATGTAGGAACTTGTCGACAAAACGAACAAGTCCTTTGCCCGTCTCCCAACATGAACGACCTCCGCCTTCACGGCCTCTACATTTCATAGAAATTTCACTTCTGTTGGGCCGAACAGAACGTGATACCCAGCGTCAACAGCGTTGGTTACTGAGAAGAGGTTTTTCTTCATCCCGGGCACATGATAGACACTCTTCAAGGTAAGTGGCCCTCTATCACTGCCCAAAGAAACAACCCCCACCTTCTCGACTGGATGCACAGTATTATCAGCGGTGATGATAGCATTGTTACCTGTATAGGGTTGTGCTGATGAAAGCTTCGACTCATCTCCGGTGAGGTGATGACCACACCCCGAGTCCACGATCCAGTCCTCTTGATAGTTGATAGTAGCCGAGGCTTCAACCGAAGCCGAGAAGGCTCCTCCCCATCCTCCATCAATGTGCCTGGCCTCCACTTCCACCTTTCCAGCAACATGCCCCGATTGAGTAACAACTGGGCATTCCTTCTTGAAGTGCCCAACCTTCCCGCACTTGAAGCATCTCGGGCCTTCCCCCTTCTTCTTCCCATCAGCCTTGGGAGCATACCCCCTTTCCTGCTGCCCAGAAGTTGAAGGCCCATAGCCTCCCGCGATCTTTTTCTTCTTCTCCCACTTCTTATTCTTCCCTGAGAAGAGCACCTCGCCGTCTCCCCCAGTCACTGACACTCCCGCCATCTGCCTTGCCAGACTTTCCTGCGAAGCTAGCAGATTCTCCAGCTCTAGCAGAGACGGCTGATTTGCCCATCCCTGCACTGACGTCACAAAGGCAACATATTCCTTCCGCAGGCCGCGGATGATGTGCCTCTTCAGCTTTGCCTCAGAGATAGGCTCATCAGGATCCAGTGCTGATATCTCAGCGCAGAGGTTCTTCATCTTCAGAAAGAAGTTTGAGATAGAAAGATCACCCTGAGCCGACCTTGCCAGCTCATTCTCCAAGAACTGCAGCCTCGCCACATTCTTCTTGTTAAACAGCCCATCCAGGGCTCTCCAGATTTCGGCAGCTGATCCACACCCTAAGATGTGATCAAATAGTTCCGGTGAAATGGCACGCTTCAAGGTGAACTCGGCTTTAGCATTGGTCTTTCTCCACGCCCTCACAGCCGGACCATTATCACCTGCTTCCGTTGCCTTCACCTCTTCAGTTGCATCTCCTCCAACAACCTCCCAGAGGTCCTCCCCTAGAAGATAGCTCTGCATACATGACCTCCACTTCTTAAAGTTGGTCGAAGTAAGCATATCAATCCCAAGACCTCTTGCAAATCCGCCTTCCATTGTTTTCCCTCTGGTTCCTTCTTCACAAAGGCGATGGCTACTCTAAGTTATTCACTGCTCTAACCACTCCAACCTGGCTCTGATACCATGTGAAATTTTTTTCCGGACCTTGTGAGAGCAAGCAGGAATAACAACTAGAGTTACAAGCCAAAACAACCAGAAACAATTTGGGGCAAACAATTGATCTTTATTGATTTTCTAACTTCAGTTACAGGGCAAGACATGCTTGACGAGACATGATTTCGTCAGCACAACACTCCAGAACCAATACAGAGAAGAATACTGAAAGACTTCAGACCGCACAACCCGCGCGACCTCTCTTGCACAGACCGCGCGATCTCCCTTGCGATCTCCTCCTGTTGCTAGACCGCAACACCCTGCCGACCTCAGACCACCACCAAACCGCTGCACAGACCGCTCCCTTCTTTCGACCTCCTGATCTTCCCAAACTCCAGCAACACAACTCCAAGCCACAGACCGCCCGAACACTTTCAGAGGAAGAGGTGATCGCTGCTGCCCGCACTATCCGCAGAAGCTGCACAAGAAGAATTCGATCAGAGACCGCCCGGTCAGAAAACACAGACCGCAAGAAAGACGCGAACTCAGCTTACACTTGGTGTGTTATATTTGCTGCTACAGTGGCCTCCTATTTATAGGCATGCGACCTGATCCAGTCACCACCCTATGAGATAGGATCACCACCCCTCAGACCGCGTGACCAAACCGGTCAACCCGCGATCAGCAGCCGAACTCCTGCTTCATTTTGGTGAACCCGCCAGCTTCACACATCAGCCATGAGAGACCGCTGCTCTCACGGCAGATCGCGACTTCAACGAAGATCGCCAGACCGCCCGAAGCTGTTCACCACCTGTGTTCGCACGAGACCGCGAACACAGTCAGTTCGCCATCAGACCGCGAAATCCTGTCCGCATGCCGATCTCCTCCTGAGACCGCGAACAGCAACCAGCTCGCAAGCCAGCCTCCTCCTGAGACCGCGAGCTGAGACCGCGCGACTAAGACCCTTAGTCCGCGAACTCTCCCAGAAGGCCCGGTCAGCTATCAGACCGCATCCTGAAGAGAACCTTGATCAAGCTGTGCGGTCACACCAGACCGCCACAGCCTTGAAGAGGACAGCCTGCCACGCGATCACGCACAGACCGCGCGGCTCCTCCTTCAGCAGACTTTGGACCAGACCAACAGTCAACCCGGGAGACCGCGACTAGGCACAGATCATGCCAAACCGCCGATCCAGACCGCCAAGTCGGCAAACTTGCCTGACCGCAGAATCAGACCGTTAGTTCGCGCGAACTCGCCAGACCGCCCGACCTCACCCAGACCGCCCAGATCCAAAAGCCTCCAAACTTCCACTTCAATAATTTCAACAGAAGCAAGTAGGAAAGATTATTTAGTTACAAGCCTAATATCTTTTCAAATAAGAATAGGTTAATGAAATGTATAACTATGGTCCCTCAATCTCGATCAAAACTAGGAAGGCCAGAGCAAGGTCTTCATCCTACTCTTCCCACTTGATATGAAGAGCAGAACATTGAATTTGAAAAGAGCATTGCATTTACAAGTGTGAATACTGTCATTTTTTGATCAAAAACAAGTCTGCTTTGGGCTTCTTAGATTCATTTCTCCTCTCATTTGTTGCAAAATTTGGAGCATTTTTCTGCACTCTTTGTTTCATATCTTTTCTATAGAACTTGGATTTAGGCATGTTTTTAATAAGATTTTGCAATGGGTTTCACATTGAAAATGTCGATGAGAACCAATTTAAATGAACCTACAGACGGACGGACCCCATTTGCAACCGTTGAAGGTACTATCATGGCCGCACGTGGCCCCCTTGCTCAGTCCACCCAAGCGCACTCTTCCGGATGTCGCTCAATTTCTTATTGCATTTCGGGGGACTACGAGCAGCGGGAGTGTCGTCGTGCAAAGCCAATGCGTAGCAATGAGAACAGGAGGGGGTATCGTCGTTGCCTAGGTATTGCCGCGGCCACACGAGAGGGCCCCCTTCCATTGTCACTCATGTGTGTGTGTGTCTATATATATATATATATATATATATATATGTGCTGAAGAAATGCAATATATATGTAGAAGAAATGCAAAAATTATGAATTATCTCCAAAATGATAGGAACTAGAAACAATGAAGACATACATCTCTAAACATTATATTAAAAAATAATAAAGAATGATGAATGTAGATAAGGAGTTTATCACTCTGCAATGCTTGGAGACTATCTTGACAACTTCTTTATCACTCAGTTGATTCCAGAGGCCATTTGACGCAAATATTAGGAACAAATCTTGATGTATCAGTTTACGGCTTGCGATAGTCGGTTTAGAACTGAGCGGAGGGTTGTCAAAAGGGGTGGTGTCGACCAAAGCTCCTGAAACAATCACGTCCTACTGAATTCAGGTTTCTTCAAATAGTAATCTCTAACCGATCTTGTTACCTAATGTATAGATCAAGACTGTAAATGAAATTAGAAAAAAAAATGGATTAAGAAATAAGAAAAGGCTAAGACAGTATCTAATCACCTCCATGATCCCTTTGACACGCAACACTTATCCAACCTCAATTAATATATTGGGGTCATCTGAGTGTTGGCTTATGACCTTCAGCCTTTCGTAAACTTCCAGGCATTGTGATTGTACGCAGACACTCTGCAATCACATCTTTTTCATCAGCAATGCTATGTCCCAACACTGCCCTTGAATCGCCTAAATTTCTCAGGTAATGCATGTCCTGCACAATCGCGCCAACGAGGCAACTCAATTCGACGAAAAAAGCTTCTGGACAGACTTTCGAGAACCTTCCACAATCTGCAAGAATTCCTCCTCGATAACTTGGAATGCCTTCTTCATCATCTGGACTGACATCCATCCATCCTCCTTAACAAATCCTAATCAACTTCAAACCACATGATGAAATACATATCACAACCTCATAAATCCAATTTAACTTAGAAAACATGAGGGTAATATGTAAGTTAACAATCAATTTCCGACTTAGAAAACATGAAGAGAGTAATAGGTAAGCTCACAGTCGATTTTCGACTTAGAAGACAAAAAAATGGTAATGCATAAACTTATTGTCGATTTTTGAGAACATCATGGTGATGAGGAAATGAGCAGTCTCTGCACCGCCATGAGGTAATGTACCGTAAGAGGTGGTTAAAACCCGCTCCTGGTCATCGAACTCAGCGTTGTCCTGAGCCACCGCTAATGAGAAGTTACCGGAGGCATGCAACTTAAGAGCTGTCCCATTGGTGTCATTCGTCAGGACTAGGAAGTTGAAAAGACAGACTTATTAGTTTCAAGAATAAAGACATCATCACTCTTTGAATGCTAAGGAGCAGAAAAGGAGCGAAATGGAATAAAAATGAAGATGCGGGTGAAAGACAATGTTTTTTCGTCTGTGTCCGGGTTCATCCGAGATGATCTGCGCGGAGATCGGAAATCATCTCCGTGGGTATCGAACGGGTTCACCAATCAATTTGTTTTTTTAGTTTTCGATCTACTCCATTCATTCTTCGATGCGTTAAAATGGTGTTGAAGAACGAATGGAGTAGATCGAAAACAAAAAAAACAAATTGATTGGTGAACTCGTTCGATACCCGCAGAGATGATTTCCGATCTTCTCGGATAAGTCGATCTTTTCAACTTCCTAGTCCTGACGACGAGCACCAATGAGACAACTCTCAAGTTGCACGCCTTCGGTGACTTCTCATTAGTGGTGGCTCAGGACAACGCTGAGTTCGAGGACCAGGGGCAGGTTTTAACCACCCATTACAGTACATTACTCAGAGTTTACGATGGTCATGGTGGTGCAGAGACTACTTATTTCTTCGTCACCATGATGTTCTCAAAAACCGACAATGAGTTTACACATTACCCTTTTTTGTCTTCTAAGTCGGAAATCGACTGTGAACTTACACATTACTCTGTCCATGTTTTCTAAGTCGGAAATCGATTGTTAGCTTACACATTACCCTCATGTTTTCTAAGTTAAGCCGAATTTATGAGGTTGTGATTTATATTTCATCATGCAGTTTGAAATTGATTAGGATTGGTTAAGTAGGATGGTTGGGTGTCAGTTCAGATGCTGAAGAAGGCATTCCAAGAGATCGAGGAGGAATTCTTGCGGATTGTGGAGGGTTCTCGGAAGTCTGCCCAGAAGCTTCTTTTCGTCGAATCGATTTGCCTCGTTGGCGCGATTATGCAGGGCATGCATTACCTGAGAAATTTAAGCGATTCAAGGGTAATGTTGGGACATAACATTGCTGATGAAAAAATGTGATTGCAGAGTGTCTGCGTACAGTCACAACGCCTGAGAACTTTACAAAAGGCTGAGGGTCATATGCCTACACCCAGATGACCCTAATATATTAATTGAGGTGGGATAAGTGTTGCGTGTCAAATGGATCATGGAGGTGATTAGATACTGTCTTAGCATTTTCTTGCTTAATCCATTTTTTCCTGATTTCATTTACAGTCTTGATCTATACATTATGTAACAAGATCGGTTAGAGATTACTACTTGAAGAAACTTGAATTCAGCAGGACGCGATTGTTTCAGGAGCTTTGGCCGACGCCACCCCCTTCGACAACCTTGCGCTCCATTCTGACTGACTATCGTGAGCCGTAAATTGATATCAAGATTTTTTCCTAATATTTGCGTCAAATGGTCTTTGGAATCAACTGAGTGATAAAGATGCTGTCGAGATAGTCTCCAAGCATTCCAGGGTGGTAAACTCCTTATCTACATTCATCATTCTTTATTAGTTGGATTGAGTTGCCTCGCTTACGCGGTTGTGCATGACATGCTTTACCTTGGAAATTTACGCGGTTGTGCTGAGACGTAACTGCTACGGATCGGTTTCGGATCCTACGTCAAGTATCTAGATTTATTATTATTATCAAGTTGAGTGTTGTATCGAGTCTATCGAGTCAAGCTGTGCGAATTGTGTTGTTTTATTAGTCGAGTCCGTTATGTTGTTTTATTAGTTTTTGAGTTATTTACACCCACGCCATTGAGGGTCTTATATAAGTCCATGTAGTCATGTAATGAGGAAGAAATGAAGTTCTAGTTCTTGTCCCCTTTGTTGTGAGATTTTTGTGGCTCTCTCCTCTAACGAGCAACCTCGCGTAGGCAGCCGCGATTCAGGCTCCGTTGTATCCTCCACCACCATCATCACCGACTCCGGCGAGTTACCACTGTTACGGAAGTAGGCCGGTAACAACTTGGTATCAAAGCCTTCTCGGTCCTCTTCCGCCGACGCACGCCAACATCGCACCGGCGCTGCTTCCGCCCCCTCGATCCCCTCTTCCTCCCCCTTACGACAAGCCGCTATTGGGTGGATACTTGGAGTGTTCGCTCGAACCTTTCGAAACTTAGACTGCTGCTAGGGCTGATCGAGCTGGTCAACTGCTGAGGCTGGGGGAGAGGGTGCATTCACAATGCGAGTAACCGTCCCTACTATTGGACCAGTGCGGCCACACAGGTTGTAATCACATGCACTGCTGGACGCGAATGGCTAGCTCTGTCTGCCGTCGTAGGGCTCCGGGTTAATACAAAGGTGTTTGTATTATTTTTATATATATGTACACATATAACATACATAGAAATAAGTAAAAAATGAGTATATATATACATAGATTTTAAAAGAGGATAGAACATGTAATTTAATGGCTGCAATTTAATAGGATGGTCGGCGATGATCTTTATGTTGTAATAATTTAATATGGAAACTCGTAGAACTTAATGTGATTAGAGAATAATTAATTATAAATTATGATAAACATTTGGTTCATTTGATAATAAAGATGTAAATTAATGAGATGATTTTGGTGAACCTTCATCAGTCATTGTATAAGTGAATGAGGACTTGTGGAATTTTTTTTAGTAATAATGATATAAATTATTAAAATGATTTCAGATAAATCTTTAAGTATAATGATGTGAATTAACCCGATGATAGAATTGTTCGTATTGAAATCTTTAGGAGACTAGAAATTTGGAATGATGTAATCAATAAATTTGAATTATATATATAGTTGTATGATGGGACCGTAATGATATTGATCATTACAATTATGGATCTTTAGTATTATTATTATATGATGAGAATTGGACGACTTGCTTATTTATCTCGATGTAAATGGAGAATAGTTTTGTTAAAAATCATATTATGTATTTATTCGACATTAAAAAGAATGCTTAATGCCATGATGCAATATTTTGATAGTAAATAATAAGACTAGGATGATAAGATGATGTAACACTTAGAAGATTTAGGCTCCGTTTGAGAGCCCGTTTATGCTCCATTCCGTTGGCATCTTCATTCAGAACGGTAAATGGAGAAGTGTTTGGATACACCTCCTTTTGAAACTAGTAATCCAAAACATCGATATGCCTCCTTTTTGGACCAGCTATCTGATTCTCCATTTCAAAACTTCATTTGTCGCTGCTCCATTTGTCACCGCTCCATTTTAAACGGCTCACCCAAACGGAGCCTTATTGTTAAATAACATCAAGAACTGAATCTTTAGTATAGATATGAAACAATACTGTTTTTTGGAATTGTGACCCTTAGAAGATCGAAATTTGGAATGACGCTGGTTGGCGAATGTGAATAGTGAACATACAAACGTAATGGAATTTGGAAGTTGATGATCATAAATAGTGATGATTTTTATTGAAAATTAGAAGACTTAATTGTGTTATAACTTGATTAATTGCGACTTGATATGACAACAAATGACACTCATGAATTGTAGTGAATCATCGATTAGCAAAAAATCACTAGTTCCCGCTGACGATAGCTTTATCTCCAGCCGTGGTAGCACATCTATTGTACCTGGAGCCTTCTCGGGATATCTGATGACAATTATGAAAGGAAATGCTGTCTACCGTCTGCGATAATTGTGTGACATGTCGGCCAACATGAAGGTTTTGGGCCCAAACCGCAACGAAATTGATATTTTGGCGAGAAATTGCGTTTTGTAAAATTTTGCGAGATATCGGCGATATATCGTGCGAGATATCAACAGCCGATATATCGAATGCATTTTTAAATTAAAAAAACGCGATTATTTCAGTCGAACGACTCATTTGTCCTGGCTGGCAGTGTCTCGTTTGTTTAATTAAATCACGGGAACGACTCATTTCAGTCACCCAGTCCTAAGTTACGAGAGGTGACTCCCTCGTTTTCCCCCTATTTGTGCTCTGGCTGTGTTGTCGACGACAACTCTCAATTCAATTCTATCATTGTTTAGACGGTTCTTCCTCTTCCCTAGCGTCGACGCTTCTATCTCTATCTGTTTGCTACTCCGCTCTAGCTTCTTCTCTTATGACAACACTGTGAGCATTCTCTGCCCTAGGTTTCGCTTCTATCTTGGTTTTATCATTTTTCTGGCATTTGTTTTATTTGTCCTGGCATTTTTTCATTTTTGCTGTTATTTTTAGCATTTCTTCTGTCATTTTAGGTATTTTTTCGGCATTTTTTCTGACATTGGCCCTTCTATTTGGTTTGGCAGCGTCTTCTGGCATTTTATCATTTCTTTTGGCATTTTAAGTATTTTTTCGGCTGGTAGAGTCTATTGAAATTTTAGGCTATCAGGAATTGGTAGTGAATCATTACATTCAAAAATATCATTACGTTCCAGCCCGGCTTCATTACATTCTATTGCATTTTTGGTATTTACAACTTGCTCTCAATCTGCTATTGTTGTTGTTCTCAATCTGCTTTGAAATATCCACTCTTAGTAAGTTGTCGGCTTGAATGGAAATTTATAGGCATTTCATTAGGCCTTTGATCGTAATCTACCAAAATACATTTGCATGTCACCTATGCAATATTATGCCGATGCTTGGTACATTCAATTTGTTGGAATAATCATATCTTTCTAGGTATTTTGAATAAGTTCAACATCATTTTATCATCACTTGGCATTCAATTTATTGGTGTTAGGATACTTGCAAGAGTTCTTGTTACCATAACCTTCATTTATTATATACTCTGTATAAATATACCCTGCAAGGACTCTTAAATGGAGGATCTTAGAGGCATTCCTGTCCAATTTTACCTCAATTCATCCCGTTTACTTTTTTTCAAATTGCTGGAATTCAGTTTGACTAGCCGACACACACACACACACACACACACACACATATATATATATATATATATATATTAGTCTATTAGATATATATATATATATATTAGTCTCTATTAGATATATATTAGTCTATTAGATATATATTAGTCTATTAGATATATATTAGTCTATTAGATATATATTAGTCTATTAGATATATATTAGTCTATTATATATATTAGTCTATTATATATATATTTATATATATATATATATATATATATATATATTAGTCTATTAGTTTCCAAAGTTCTCAATGTTTTGTAAAATTCTCAATGTTTTGTGAAAGTTTAGGCATTCGTCATGAGTTTTCACTCCACGTACTCCATTCAAAATGAACATGAAAGTTTAGGCATTCGCCGTTAATCCTCTCTTCAAGCTCATTATATAGTGAAAGCTCTCTAATATTGTATTTCCATTACAGGATGACTATGTATCTCGTTTTCATCAAACTGTTATACCTTAGGCAAGCAATAGAATTATCAAAATCACCTGTGTTTAAAATCTGTGTTTCCATTTTCTTTCATCACTACTTATAGCTGGAGTTCTTATAGCTGAAGAGATGTGTATATCGCATTCATTAGTTAGTTTCCACAGTTTTTGGTTTAACTTAATTATTGCAATTGTTTTTGCAACTAGTTCAAGTCAATGATTATGATCCATGATTATGATTTGTTCACCTCTAAGCCCATAGTCAATTAAATTTTTATTTTTATTTTTTTTACCCATAGTCAATTAAATTGCAGCTTAACATTCCTTCAAGTCAATTAAATTGCAGCTTATCATTCCTTCAAGTTAATTGAATTGCAGCTTATCATTCCTTCAAGTTAATTGAATTCGAATACTAGATGTAACAAACTGCGCCATTTTTACACAAAATTTCTTTTCTAAATTCAAGCAGCTGAGTTTATAAGCTTTGCGAATATGAGTTATGCGGGGAGAAATGTGTATCACAGGATCTTGCATTTATGTGCCGAGGGGATCCATGATCTTAAGTAGAATCTTGTGAGATAGATAGATAGAGAGAGAGAGATAGAGAGTGGTAGGGGAAGGCATAAAGTCACCAATTGAGTAAGCTTCAACTTCTGTATCAGGGTTTCTTATTTCAAAACCTAATCTATTATTAGTTACCCCCTTTTTTGTCAGCTTCAACTTCTGCCGGTTTTCACTGTAAAAAATGAATTATGAAAGAGTTCACTTCTATTTTTGTCTCCATATCTAATTATCTTTGCATCTTCTGAAGATGTTATTTTGGTACTTTTTTTGGAAATTCAATTATGAAAGAGTTCACTTCAGTTTTTGAAGTATGAAAGAGTTCACTTCAGTCCTGGAAAATATATTTCCATTGATTTCTGTCTGATTTTTTTCTGCCTTCAGAAAGATCCAACTGTTTAGAGTGGGTTTCTGTTTACATCCGTAAGCCTTCACCAAATTGTTTTGCAATGATTACTACGCTTTGTATGTCTCTGACCATTTCGTTGAGAAAGATAGCATGAAAAACTATCGAGGATGTTGTAGGATAATTATCAATGAGCTGAAAATTTGTTAAGTATGTCGTCATCGGTGGTTTTGCTTTGTAAGGGCATTTTAGTCATAGTAGGAAAGCGAAGTGTAAAATTCCTAATAAAGGACTTGAAAATCGGCGGGGCGGCGACATTCGGCGTGAGCGGCGACATTCGGCGTGAGCGGCGACATTCGGCGGGGGCGGAGACATTCGATGGGGGTGTAAACATTTGGCTGTGTCATCGACATTCGATTGGGGCGGCGACATTTGATGGGGGCGGTGAGCCGGTGACTATTCGGTGGGGGCGGTGACATGCGGCGGGGGCGGCGACATGTGGAGGGGCGGGGACATGCAGTGGGGACATGCGGCGGGGGCGGCAACATGCGGCGGGGGCGGCGACATGCGGCGGGGGCTGTGACATGCGGCAGGGGCATGCGGCGGGGGCGACGACATGCGGCAGGGGCAGCAACGTGGCGGGGGGTATCAACATGCGGTAACATTCAAACTGAGTTTTTCCTTGGTGGTGACAGTGGAGTGGAGTATTGTCCAAATTTACCGAGCAAAAATGCCACCAAACGGAACCTAAATTTATGTACAATTGTTTTCATTTTGCAAATGAGAAAATGAATTATATTCCCCTTGTAATTTAAGGTGTATTTATTTATTCTCTTATACTAAATCATAATAGACAGTTTGATTTCAAGTTTGTCTCAACGATAAGACAGTTTTTGTCTCTATGCTTTTCAACTGTGTTTTTTTATAATTATAAACTCATGATCGTACACTTTGTTTATAAAAAACAGAACATTTAATGCTAAAATTTGTTGTGTGCTAAAACAAAACAATTTGTTGTGTTTATTCAAATTTAGCATAGGAATTGGCAACATAAATTCACAAACTACAAAAATAATGCTAAAATATTTAAGAAATACCTTCGGGACATAATTCAAGAATGATTAAAATACACTGACCTTTTTTCCAGCTTGGGAATGATGATTAAAATGAGAGTATTGTGCTTCAAGAAGAGCATGCGATTAATTGCAGATATTTCCTTCACATCCCTCGCCCCCAGTAGATTTCTGATGTGTCGATGTAGAGGTGAGTCGACGCAGAGGCAAGGTGAGCTCCTGCTGAGGGAAGGCAAGGTGCGTCGATGTAGAGGTGTGTCGATGCTCTATGCGCGTGGTTGATGCTTCTTCGTGCAGAGAGCGGTGCGTCGATGTAGAGGGGAGGCGCTGAGATCGATGTGCAAGGATCGATCTCTAGCTGGAGGAGCAATTTCTTGGCGTGGTTGAAGGGCCGAGCTAAGCTCTTTATCGCAAGGTTCTTTATCACTATGTTCTTAATCTAGGAAGTCGAGGCACGTGGAGATGTGTAGAAGGACTGAAAGGAGGAGAGAGATAGCTGGCAGATTTTACAGGAACACGGGAAAAGAAATTTGTGATGGAAAAGTTGGCGTGAAGGAGAAAATTACCCTAAAACCAGATATTTTGAAATAAGGAGAGGATAAGAGGGGGTATTTTGGGGAGCTGAATGTTCCATAACCGAAATTTATTTTAGTTTAAAATGAATTCCAATTCCATCCTTCAAGCGAGGAAACGAACAACGAAACATACAAAGATTGATTAAACCTCAGCTGAGCTGAGATTGTGTAATTAGAAAAATAGCTTCAAATGTGTTATTGTGTAATATGCAGTTGTAAATATTTATTTTAATTTTTTTCTCTTCATATTATTTTTTGTTTTGAGAATACCCTTGTATAAATAGGTCTTTTTGACCAAAGCTAATGTATCCAGAAATCTTTTTCCAAGTAGCTATATGGTCTCATAGCCAGGATGCTCCATAACCTAACTGTCATGAGCCCCTTCCACTAGCTTTAAGCTTGAGTCTCTTCCCTCCGTTAGCGTCAAAGCCCTCAGAGACATCCTTCACAGTTCCACCTTACTACCATCATCGCATTTGTTTGTAACATCAAGCTAGTCCTCTTATGTCAACCTCTACATCACTAAGTGTGCCTCCCAGGTGATTTGTCAATTGCAAATCACTTTATTACTTCTCTAATTTTCATAGTCACAGTCTGCTCATTCATTCATAATCCATCAACTACAACCTTTCTCAGTGTAAGGCCTTGAACAAAGCAACTTCTCAACTGTCTCATAGCAAACGACTGAGCCTCTCTCATCCATTTTTCTTCTCATTCACATTTGTTGCAGTATAGTTATGGGTACCCCTTGAATGCCTCTTCCAGTATATCTCCAACACTGTCGTCTACATCTCCATATGGCACTCATGGGGAGCTTTGTATTGTCATCATCACGCACAGTAGCTGAGATAACAACATCCAATTGGATAACTGATTTTGTTGGTCTCTTCCAACACAGTCAATTAAACATTATTTACACAATTAATTACAGTATATGCCACAAAGTTCTATTCTAAAGTACTTGAAGTATTTAAATAAGAAATCAAGCATAAAAAATTAAGCAACCAGAAAACACAGGTTTATAGTGGTTCACCAAAATATTTGGCTACTGCACTCTTCTGCCCCTTGGCAGGATATCCACTAATCAGTGTTGAGTCATTTGATAAGGAGATTCTTAGAATCAATTACAACTAAATTTTTTGGTAAGGAGATTCTTAGAACCAATTGAAATTTTGATAAGGTCTTTCAAAACCCTGAATCTTTTGATAAATATGATTCACAGAACAAATAGTCCTTTTGATAAGTATACTCAAAACCATTGAATCCTTTAGAGAGAGAGAGATTCTCAAAACTCTATCAGCAGGATGTGGTTGAATTTTTGTTCCATGATGTAATCATCTTCAGCAAGCTCTGAGGATTTTGGTTCTTGTAAGCACCGTGTATTTGTAATGTAGAAGAGAGCAACAACAACAATTCCTCTTGTGTTGATGTTGAGATTCAAATAGAGAGATTGAATCTTATCGGAGAGGAATCCTGAAGAAGAAATGTAGAACCCTTGAGAGAAGATCCTTCAGATCTAAAGATGATCTTGTCGGCTAGTGTTCTTTTAAGAGAACTTATGGATCAAGAAGAAAAACAGAGACTAGAGACCTTTTTCAAATGCCCTCCAGAACACTTCTTCTACTCTTTCTGTCCTTCAATAGAGAAGTATATATAGATTTGATGTTAGTATTAGGCCTTGCCAAATCAAATCCAATTAGAATAAAGACCTTTCTTAATTGGATCCTTAACGATCATAATCAGATCTTAATATTTGCCTTAATTTACTCAATTTTTATTTATAACTATTCTATAGAGAAGTCGACGTAAGGCTTCTTGCACGTCAACTTCTAGTCGACATTTGTTGAGATATAGAAAAGAAGAGATATTAACGTATGTGCACATACTTATGCTCTGACTTCACTTTCCTTTATTGGAGATCTCAACATAAGAGAGTATAACAACTTGTCTTTGTTGGAACCGGGATTCGGCCCAACGAGGAGTTCGGACCCCAAAGATGGGTGCAGCTCGCGCTTACTGATCCCTTGGAGCAACTCGACCGAAGACTTGGAAATGAGACCCTTGGCGACAGTGTGGAGGTCCCATCACACACCCGGAAGATCGTAGAGCGCTTCCCCTCCTAAGCCAAGAACTGTAGCCGGGCACCTTGGAGAGTTCTGAGAATGCTAACCAAAGATGACCCAAGGAGAGAGAAGCTAAAAAAGAGATCCTCTCCAAAGGTGCCCTTAGGGTCTTATTTATAGTTTTTCTGAACTGGTCTGCTAATAGCGGGGCTCCGCTTTTGGTTTTACTAAACACACCCCAATTTGGCCTGCTATCAGCCAAACTCCGCTGTTTGGAGGGGCTTACCGCAGACCACCAGGGGCAGAGGGGTAATTTCACCTCCTTAGCCTATGGGCAAATAGCCTACGAGAACTCCACTAGCGAGAGCTCCCGCGAGTCTCCTCGCGAGTATTCTCGCGAAAACCCCTCTTAGGCGAGCACTCCGCGAAGGCCCCGCTCACCCTCCTGCGAGCTCCCCCCGGCCTGTACCCCCTAGCTCTCGCGACTCCTTAGTGGCGAGATGACCTTTCCCAGCCCAAATTACTAATGTTCAGGCCTTACCTCCTCAGGCAAACACGAGGTTGTACATAATCCCCGCACTTTGCGAGATTACTCTAAGCTCGCAAAGAATCACCCAACCCTGGATGTTCGCCGACGACTACTGATTTGTCAGGAATCTTGTTTGTGGGTCCCACTCCACCGCTATAAATACTGCCCAAGCCGGGGTGACGCGCACCATTATTCTCTCTTATTCCACCTCCTTCTACTGTATCTGCTGGATAATGCCTCTTTCCGAAGAACTCCAGGCTCGCCTGAGGACGTCCAAGGCGGGCGAACTCTCCACCATGGCCAACGCCGCCTCCTGGATGACTCGCCAGACCACTCCGCCTGCGCCTGCGATGAAAAAGGCGAAGCCGGTCCGCCTACCCCTAGGGGGTACGGGGCCGTACTGCTGGACTCCTCTCCCGACGATAGGCGCGCTGAAAAGGTAAAAGACTATCCTTCTCGCTTAACTATTCATTTGGTTTCTCTAAACCTCGCTTGACTGCAGGCGCTATCGTCAAGTTCTATAAAATGATGGGCTCTCTCTCGTTTTGAGCTAGTGCTTCCAGAGAGATTACCCGTGCCATATTTCCATAGCTGCTACTCTGCCGAAAGTACATCTCCCACTCAAATTCAAAGAGGAATTTTATAGAAGTAAGCCACCACGCTGCATCCAAAGAACGATCACTTCAACCTCGCTTATGCTACAGCGATCCTTCATCCTCACCTTCAGAGATCACATATAGGGAGTTTCATTATTGTTATATTTATTTTCATTCCATAACTTTTATAATCGTTAAGTTAATTCGCCTTGTGCTGGCGACTAGGTCTGGGTAGGACTTAGGGGGAAATTCGCCTTGTGTTGGCGACTAGTTCTAGGTGATTAGATCTAGGGGGCTCGAGGCCATATCCGGGGAAGGATTGGCTAGAGCGGCTTTAGGCCTTATCCGGGGAAGGATATGCTAAAGCCAACTGGTTTGTGGGGATACAAGTCGGCATAGAAAAGGAAAAGAAATTTACATTTGTACGCCTCCAATTTCTAGCGATATAGAAATTAAATTTATGTAAACACTTTTTCCATTTAATATAATCATGTCTCTTTTTTGTTTACTTGATTTCTATCATTTGGCATAACTTTTAGAATTGCCAATTACAATTGTTTTCCTTCTTTAAGATAAATTGTTATTTTGTTCTAAGTTTCTCTAAACAATTTAGTAAAAAGTAACAAAGAATTTTATTCCCTTATTCACCCCCCCCCCTCTAAGGGCGTCGTAAGATCCAACAGATTCTATTTTGATAACTTTCTCAGACATTTTCTTTTCTGATTGAGATCCTCCCCCCACATCCATAGCATCAATATCAGGAAACTCTAGATCAAGGATCTTTGGAGCAGGGATCTCATCCTGAGACTCCCCATCAACTGCTGCCTTGTTAAAATCAGTATTATCTTTAGCAGGGATCTCATGCTGAGACACCCCCTCAACTGGTGCATTATCTGGATCAAGATTCTTATGAGCAGGGATCTCATCCTGAGCCTCCCCCTCATCTGGTACATTGTAGACATCAATATTATCTTGAGTAGGGATCTCATCTGGAGCCTCCCCCTCATTTTAAAACTTCCCCTCATCTCTAGCAGGGGATCCAGATTGACCTCCTCTCTCTTCTTCTTCCTTCTCTTTCTCATCTTGTACTTTGTTGTTCTTGTCAACCCCTTTCAGTATTGGATCAATACCAGTTTGTGTGTCAGGAATACTGTCCCTGGATTTTTCATCTTCTTTTTCCTCAGATGTTGTGAGATAAGGATTGTGGATTGGGGAGGATTTTGATTTCCTTTTGGAGGATGATGAGCTTGAAGAGCTGGAAGAGACCTTCTTCTTCTTTTTCTTCTGAACTTTCTTCTACTTGGGAGAAGATTCTGCTGGTGGATGACTTGACAAAATCATTTCCCATATTTCTAGCATCCTGATGTCCATTTTCTTCATATGATTTATTTTTTACCCAAGTTTATTGTTTAAAGAATCTGGAATTACCTTTACTAGATACAAAGACAGTATCCTACCCATGTTTGGTGCTTGGATACATTTTATCACTCTATCAAACACTACCCTTCCCCAATCAGTTTTTGATGTATGGATAATTCTGGTCAGTAAGATGAACATTTTCCTTGAAATTTTATCACGAGATCCTGTCTTGCATAACAGTCCCTTTCCTATTATATCTGTCAGCAGCGTTCCTCTTGAGTTCATCCCTTTCCTCAGCACACTACCAGAAATTTCGTATGGTGTGTCAATTCCACACCAGACTTGGGACAATCTTATTTGCTCAGAACTCACCTCTTCTTCTTCTTCATCACTTTTGAGCCTTGGCAGTTCTAGTGCCTTAGCGAGTCTTGTAGGTGAAATCTTAATCTTCTTACCATTTACAGTAGTTTTGAGCTTCGAGTTGGCGGTGTCCATTACTGCATTTGAGAATAATTCTAAAACTTCTCGTTTCCATATTAGAGATGATTCAGATAGAATGAATTCTAGCCCTGATTTGTAAATTAGCTCGATGGTTGTCTTGATTTCCTCTGGTGCTGCTTGAAATCCATTGCGAACGAGCTCACCTCCTTCGTAAAGGTAATCATTGCTCTTGGGAGGCATTGTAGTTGTTGATTTTCGATTGAAAGTTTTGATGGAGAGATTTTGTAGGGAATTCTAGGGCAGAGAATTTCGAACTGGGAATTCTAGGGCATATGTACTAACGAAGTGTCTTCCCTATTTATAGAATTTCTAGTTCAAGAAAATGAATAGCCGCGCGCCAGACTTGTTTAACAAAATTGATCAAATTGTTCAGATTCACCCTGTCGAGACGGCCTTGCTCTTTCCGTACAAGCGTTGAGATCGCTTGACGTAAGTTATCCTTGCTCGACACCAGTTATCTTCGCTCGAAGCCAGTTATCCTCGTTCGACGCCAGGTATCCTCGCTCGACGCCAGTTATAATTTTACTCACCTTTTTTTGACTTAATTGTCATTTATTCTAACTTTATTTTTATTTAGTTTTGATTCAAGACAACTTCATGCCATTTTTAGCATTCCTAATTCAATTTTGAAGTTATTGAATTTTGTTTCATCCAGGGGTTTAGTGAATATATCAGCCACTTATTTGTCTGTGGGGATATATTCAATTGTGATGTCTCCATTTTCTACATGTTCTCTAATGAAATGATATCTAATTTCTATGTGCTTTGTTCTGCTATGTGATACAGTGTTATTAGCAATAGCAATAGCACTAGTTGAATCACAATATAAAGGAGATTTACTTAGCTAGATTTTATAGTGTTGGAGTTGGTGTTGAATCCATAGTAGCTGAGCACAGCAGTTTCCAGCTGAGATATACTCAGATTCTGCTGTAGAGATAGCTACACTGGTCTGCTTCCTGCTACTCCAAGATATTAGCCTTTTGCCAAGGAATTGACAGGTGCCTGATGTGCTTTTTCTGTCCTCCTTGCATCCTGCAAAGTCAGCATCTGAAAAACCAGTCAGTTCAAAATCATTGCTTCTAGGATACCAAAGGCCAAGATTGAGAGTACCCTTCAAATATCTCAGAATTCTTTTGACAGCAGTGTAGTGAGATTCCTTAGGGTTCACTTGGTACCTAGCACACACACATGTTGAGAACACAATGTCTGGCCTGCTAGCAGTTAGGTAGCGCAATGAGCCAATGATGCCTCTGTACAAGGTTTCATCAATAGGTTTCCCTTTGTCATCCTTGTCTAGTGACATGTTGGCTGCCATTGGGGTTTTCATGACAGTGGAATTTTCCATTCCAAACTTCTTGATGATCTCCTTGGTGTACTTGGTCTGAGAAATGAAGATTCCTTCCTCAGACTATTTCACTTGGAGTCCCAAGAAGTACTTGAGCTCACCCATGCTGCTCATTTCAAATTTCCCTTGCATAAGGCTTGCAAACCTTTTGCAAAGGTTATTATCAGTTGAGCCAAAAATTATGTCATCTACATATATTTGTACTAGTAGAATATGACATTTAACTACCCTAAGAAACAATGTCTTGTCTATCTTTCCACTTGAGAATTTGTTCTCAATGAGAAATCTAGACAATGTTTCATACCAGGCTCTAGGTGCCTGTTTTAGACCATACAAAGTTTTTAGTAAAAGATAAACATAGTTTGGATGAGTAGAGTCAATAAAACCTGGGGGTTGTTCTACATATACTTCCTCCAGTATTGTTCCATTAAGGAATGCTGACTTCACATCCATTTGATATACTATGAATCCAATTTGTGCTGCAAATGTCAGGAATAGCCTGATTGCCTCCAATCTTGCCACATGAGCAAACACTTGATCAAAATCTATGCCTTCCTCTTGTCAATATCGTTGGGCAACCAACCTTGCTTTGTTCTTGATAATCACTCCATTTTCATCCAACTTATTCCTAAATACCCATTTGGTTCCTATGACTTTGTGTTTCTTTGGTCTTGGAACCAATATCCAGACCTTGCATCTTTCAAATTGATTTAGCTCTTCTTGCATAGCCAATATCCATGAAGGGTCCTTATTGGCTTCATCAAATTTCTTAGGTTCTATTTTGGATAGGAAGCTATGATGCAATGCCTCATGTATTGAGCTCCCTCTTCTGGTTTGCACACCTTCATTTGGATTTCCAATAATCTGTTCTTTGGGGTGATCCTTCAGCTGCTTGGTTGCATTCCTCCACCTCTCATTCTCCCTTTGTGATTCTGGTGCATCTGTTTGAGTTGGCTGTTCTAGAGGTTCTGGATGTTGTGATTCTTCAATAGCAATTGGTTCTTCATGTGTGTCTTCTTCTTGAGACTCATCCTCTCTAGTCACAATCACAGTCCTATTAGTTTCTTCATTGTCTTCAATGTGCTATTCATTGATATTCATCTCCTTCAATTTCTGTGTTGGATCTGCATTACTAGGGAGACTTCCCAGATCCTTATAAATAAGGCTGATTTCATCAAATACAACATGTATAGATTCTTCTATCTTATTAGAGCTTTTGTTGAAGATTCTATAGGCTCTACTTTGAGAGCTATAGCCAACAAAGATTCCCTCATGGGCTTTTTCAGCAAACTTAGTGAGGTGGTGCTTTCCATTATTTAATACAAAGCACTTCCAAATATTTTGAAGTAGGCTAAAGTGTGTTTTCTACCCTTCATCAACTCATAGGGGGTCTTATTTAGTTTCTTATTGATAAGTGCTCTATGCTGCACATGACATGCTGTGTTTACAGCTTCAGCCAAGAAGTGCTCAGGAAGTGAGGAGTCACTTAGCATACTCCTACTGGCTTCAATGAGTGTTCTATTTCTTCTCTCAACAACCACATTTTGTTGGGGAGTTCTGGGAGATGAAAACTCTTGTGAGATGCCTAGATTTTCACAAAACTTGGTCATGACACTTGACTGAAATTCAGTTCCATGATCACTTCTAATTTTGACCACTGTTTTTCCTATTTCATTTTGGATTTGCCTAACAAAGCTAGTGAATACTTCTAGAGTATCTGACTTGTGTCTTAGGAAGAACACCCATGTGAATCTAGTGTAATCATCAACAATAACAAGAGTATAAACCTGTCCTCCTAAACTGTGAATTGGCATTGGGCCAAACAGGTCCATATGTAGAAGGTATATACATCTTGTGGAATCCTTCTCACCAATTGGTTTGAAGGATGACTTGGTTTGCTTACCCATTTGACAAGCATGGCAGGGACCCTCCTGCACACACTTCCACTTAGGCCCTGATCTCACTAGATCTCCTGAAATGAGCTTATTTATAGTCTTATAGTTTATATGGGGCTAACTTTTTGTGTCATTGCACACTATTAGAGACTTTATTTTCAGCTACTAAGCATATGATATTTTCTTGTTCAGAACATATAAAATTTAAGCAGTAAATGTTGCCACTCCTAATGCCTGAGAGAATTATCTCATTCTTTTTCATAATTAGGCACTCATCCTTGTGGAATGAAATGTCATACCCAAGATCACATAATTGACTTATGCTAATGAGATTGCGTTGCAATCCATCAACATAAGAAACTTTGGTGATGGTGACAATTCCATTTGTGATTTTACCATATCCTTTAGTCCTACCTCTGTCAGATCCTCCAAATACAACCTTTGGTCCATTATTCATAGAAGTATAGTCATTCAGTAGAGTTATAGATCTAGTCATGTGCATGGAACACCCACTGTCCAAATACCAGATAGGAATTTGATTGGTCTTTGGACATACCTTCACATTGGAGATTGTTTTCTGATCCTCTTCATCCCTGAGGGCCATGAGTCCTATATTTTCTTCTTCATCCTCCTCACTATCAGACCTTGATAGTGGGGCTCTTATCATAGGTCTCTGGTTCAGAATGTCTTCACTTTCATGGACATCCATCAGTGCTATGAGTGCCTCTTCACTGTCTGAATCAGATGATTGAGACTCACTGTCACTGAGAGTGACTTTGCCTTTCTTGGCTATCAGGCTCCTCTCATGTTTCTTGTCAGACTTGTGCCTCCTCTCATCAGACTTCTTGTTGTTCTTTCTTTTTGATGGACAATCAGCAATTATGTGCCCAGATTTTTTGCATCCAAAGCACACAATTTCTTCTGAATTAGATTTATTATGTTTAGAGTTATACCTATCCTTCTTGGAATCTGGTCTGGATCCTTCTGAATAGTTGGAGTGCTTCTTGGATCTGGATGACTGAGAAGGCCTAGTTTTCCAGTGTTGTTTTCTTCTGAGCATCCTTTTTAGCTGTTTGGTGAAGAGTGCCAGTTCACTATCTGATATTTCAGAGTCAGAATTGCTGGTCTCTGATTCTTCAGATTCAGAAGGTATCCTGGGGGTGATGACATCCTTTCCTTCCTTCTCTTGGAACTTTCTGCCTTTAGAGCAATGGGGTTTTCTTTGCTGTGTCCTTCTTCAGCTTTTCTGGTGTCAGGTGAAGTTCATGGGACAAAAGTTTCCCATATAGGTTCTGGGGCTGAATATTTCCCAGATTTCCCATTTCCCTGATAGCACAGATTTTGATGTCTCATTCTTTGTTTAGGGATCTCAAGAATTTATCATTTAGCTCATAGTCTGCAAATGTTCTTCCATAGGTTTTCAGACCATTAACAATTTTAAAGAATTTCTCATAACAAATAGCTATAGAGTTCTTCTTGTCTTGTCTGAAAGCCTCATATTGCTGATTCAGAAGAGACTTCCTATCATCTCTGACCTCTTCAGTTCCTTCCATATAGACAATGAGAGAATCCCACATTTCCTTGACAGTTTTGCAATGCACTAAATTCTGGAAGGTTGAATCCTCAATTGCACTCACAATGATATTCTGAGCTCTCTTATCCATGGTGGCCAGAATTACTTCATCTTTAGTCATCTCAGAATATGTTTTGGGAGTCTTGATATTTCCATCTGTGAGTGAGACCTTCATAGGAACAAAAGGACCTTCTAGTACTGTGATGTATATCCTAGGGTCAGAGGCTTCCATGAATAATCTAACCCTTTCCTTCCAAATCCCCAAATTTTCTTTTCTACAGATTGGTAACTTCATGGATGTGAATTCCTTGTTGCCTTTACTGTTTGCCATCACGACTTAACAAATCTACCTTTAGGAGGTCTTGTTCATGCTGTTAAACCTTTTCTTGAACAACCTCCCTCTGATACCACTAGAAAGTCTTTATTTAAGGGTAGCTAATTACCTAGGGGGGGGGGGGGGGTGAATAAGTTATTTAAAATCTATTTACAATTCTTGATAAAATCCTAATTGAATGTGAATAATGATCAGAGCTTTCAAGAAACAAACACAAACACACAGAATTTTATAGTGGTTCCCCTATCTAGGGTAATCCACTTTCCCCCTTCTCCCCTCTAGCAGTGTGCTAGATAGGGCTTATATCTCCTCTAGTTCTCAGACCACCAAAAAGGTCTTACGGCTCAGATCTCAACAGATCTTACAGTCTCAGATCTCAACAGATCCCACACTTTCAGATCTCAACAGATCCTACAATCCCAGATCTCAACAGATCCTACCTCAACCTTTATAACAATAGGCTTACACTCAGATTCACCCCTGAATCTTACAACTCAGATCACAACTGATCCTACACCTCAGATCCTTGAAAGATCCTACACTAAGATCTGACAACTCAGATCCTACTCAGATCCTACATGATATGTGTGGTGTCTCGACGCTTGTGAACTTAGATGAATTTCTTGAGCACCTAGCTTGACCTGATCTCCTGCACAGTGATTCTAGAAAATATATCAAATAAATTCTGAGGTATATATTTGACTTAAGAATGGATTTCTCCAAATCTAGGACATTGTGGGCAATGGTCCCAACAGTCTACACTCTAGCCCCGTACAAAGTGACATATGGGCATGATGAGCTGCACACATGCCATAGGTTGGGATGTTAATCTCATATGCATACAAAAGACGACGCTCAACCTAGCACTCTTTCCCACCAGTGCCTCGCAAGGCCACGTACACTGGAACCCTCCCTGGTTAAGGACAAGACAAGACTTAAAGGTTAGGTCTCTAATGCACACAATCATATGCCCCCGTTATTGTGAGACATATAATGATGGTGAATGATCATGGACATACTAAGCATTTAGTCCTAAATACCAATTTATAGACTATGACTTTATTTTAGATTTTTTTTAAAAGAGGATAGTTGATTTAAAGCTAAAATAATTTTCATTACTTTCAAATTTAATTATTTTATTTTACATTCACATATCATGACATGATATAACTAGCATAGACATTGATTTCTACTTAAAGTAATAGATGTTGCTAGAATGAAAAGTTATGGTAACAAAATGCAATGTTATGTAAAGATTACAAGCATATAATTGATTTGCATGTATTCAACATTACTATTTCAATTTATAGACCTAGAATGATGTGATGATTCTATTTGATTTATTTTTATTGTATAAAGATGATTCTAGGGTCTACATATAAATGAGATATATGCAAAATAGAAAGTAAGTACTTAATTATTCATGATAGTGTAAATGAAGTATTATAAAAGAAAATCTATATTCAACAGTTTGAAATTATTAAAAGAAAAGTTGTACGATGAATTATGAATTTAAATATAATGAGAAAATATTTTTTTGTTATTTTGAAAGGTTTTGTAAAATTTCTCTTTCATTTTTAAATATTAATCAAACAATATATATATATATATCTATACTATTCTAAAAAGAAGTATAAATGACTTCTTAAAGTCATGAATTAAAAAACCATAAAAAGGGTGCTGTTATAAGCAAACCAATTTTCGTTTCTAGCAAACCTACAAAACCCAAATTTTCAGATTTTTTTCTCTCCTAAATAATGTTACTAGCAAGCCCTCCCTAAACCCTCTTTTCCCTCTCTTGCTTTTCTTCCTCCCTCTTTTCTGGCAAGCTTCTCCGTAGCCATCGACCCCAAGGTTTAGAACTGTAACATTTTGGTGGTGTTTGGTCTCCGTAGCCATTGACTTTCCTCGATGCTTCGTGAGGCTCTCGTGGAGTTTGGTCTCCGCTGGTTTGATGGGTAAGAAATGGAATGGGGCGGCCTACATCGCACCGCCGCCTATTTTTCTCTTCTCCCGGCCGCGATGATGTTGCGGAGTTTTTTACGGCGCATTCTTCCGACTTTGCGAGGGATTTCCGCACCCCCTCTGAAGTTTCTTCTTCATCCTCAACATCTTCGGATTCTGAGCAACATGTTTGAGTTCAAGGACGCAGCTCCCCTGTTTCCTGCTCGGTCTCGCGATTCCAGCCAGTCTCGCACCTTCTTCATCATTCACGAAGCCGTTCTCGCGATGCCTGAACGTTCATTCTGTTACAGATCTTGCGTAACATACAGTTCTTGTTTCCGCCTCTATATTTTGCATGGTATAATTCCTACTCCTGAGTTATTGTTCCAGATCTTGACTGTTGTTCCAAATTTTGTTTGTTATTTGTTGGATTTATTGTTGATTTCTGCTCCTTTGAAGAGGACGATTTTTTTTACAGATTTCTTGCATTTAAGATTTTGATCTTGCACATTTTGTTCCAGATCTTGCGTGTATTTTGAAGAGGATAATTTTCTATTCATTATAAACTTTTATGGTAATAGATTTTGCATATTTTGTAATACAAAATCATGAAAACTAGTCTACCTATTTTCGCCTAAATATATAGTTTACTATAAGATGTATTTTTTTAGTTTTTTTGGGTGATTTGCTAGTAACCTAATGATTTTCAAATAGTCATTTTAGAATTATTAGATTTGCTAATAATAATAATTTGCTAGAAGCAAAACTAGATTTGCTAGTAACAACACCCTAAAAAAATCACAGCCTTCTTTCATAACTCACGGAATTTAAATAGGGTAATTATATTTGCAGGCCCTATATGGATATTTGCAGCCCACCGATATTTGCAGGCCCCATATCGATATTTGCAGCCCAACATGCTATTTGCAGCCCACCAAAAAAAGTCATATTTTTCCATTGTGCAATAAAATAGTAGAGTACTAAATATACGGAATTTAGTTCTAAAGGCATAAATATAAGTTAATGTCCAAAAATTACAAAGTAGCAGTTGCAAATGTTCTAGTAATAAATAAAGCTGACGATCCTTTGCCCCAAAATGATCACCACCCTGCATGAAACAATGAACAAAATCCCAAATTAGTTGTCCGAAATTTATTTTATTCCATGCATCATGATAGGTAGATGTAGAAGACAATGAAAAACTTACAAAATTCTTGCACGCTGCGATAGATTTTTGCGCCTGATAGAATCCAAAAACAACAATGACATGTTGACAGCTACAAAAAATATTTAAACAAAAATTAGATAACATATACACCTACTCATAACATTTTTTAAAGTATATTAAATATACATACCTTTCGTCAATCATGAATATTTGTTATATAGGGAATGCCCCACTGCTCTGCCATCTCCTCATGATATCTCGTCCATACTGGAAACACATCTGGTAACGGACAATCCTCATGCATTTTTAGTAGAACAAAGTGATTGAACTACATGGAATAAATAATTACAATGAATTAGGGAGGGTCGTGACAAGTGCACGCTAACGCTAACGGGAAAAAAACATCACAAAACATGATAATAGGGCTTCGGGCAATTGCATGAATAGGAGCAGCGCAAATGAGGATCGGGAAATAGGCGGCGGGGCCGGGGGCTTCGGGGGCTTCGGGGAAACAGGCGCCGTAAATGGGGAGAAAGCGAACCTTGAAGCAGGCGGCGCCGGGGGCTTCGGGGCTCGGGATCCTTGAAGGAAGCGGCGACGGCGAAGAGGAGGCGACTTCCGGTGAGAATCGTGCAGATGGAGAAGACGGCGCCCGCTAGGTCTGCGATTCGCAGGAATCGGGAGTAAAAAAGACGGGCGGCAAATAGAGACTCAATTTAGGTTAAAAGTAACTATTTCGGTTTATTTTGGGGGCCGCAAATATCTGTATAGGGCCTGCAATTATAAGCACCCTTCGAATACCACGAAACCCTACTTCTTCGCAACATTCTCCTTCCCGAACTCTCCAAAAAAGCGGCTCCTCCTCACGCGGCAGTTCCACGACAGTCACCTCAGACGATCTCTCGCTCCAACGGAACCCCTCCTCTTCGAACAAGCAAGCATCTAAAGCGCGCTATTCTTAAAAACCCTGATGCAACCCTAAAATCATCTGATCGCTCCACACATCCCGCTCCTGTAACGCCGACGTGAGTTCCTCTCCGACGATTGCCTTTCTATCCGCTATCTCCATTGATCGATAGCTCCCCCGGAGATGATTTCCGATCTCCGCGGAGATCATCCCGGATGAACCCGGATGCAGACGTAAAAACACCGTCTTTCACCCGTATCTCCATTTTTATTCCATTTCTCTCTTTTAGGGTCATGATTCCTTCATTCTTGAAACTGATAAGTCGGTCTTTTCAACTTCCTAGTCCTGATGACGAGCACCAATAGGATAACTCTCAAGTTGCACGCCTTCGGTGACTTCTTATTAGCGGTGACTCAGGACAACGTTGAGTTCGAGTACCAGGGGCAGGTTTTAACCACACCTTACGGTATATTACTAAGAGTTTACGTTGGTCATGGCGGTGCAGAGACTGCTTATTTCCTCGTCACCATGATGTTCTCAAAAACCGACAATGAGTTTACACATTACCTTTTTTTGTCTTTTAAGTCGGAAATCGACTGTGAACATACACATTACTCTCTTCATGTTTTCTAAGTCGGAAATCGATTGTTAGCTTACACATTACCCTCATGTTTTCTAAGTTAAGCCAGATTTATGAGGTTGTGATTTATATTTCATCATGCAGTTTGAAATTGATTAGGATTTGTTAAGGAGGATGGTTGGATGTCAGTCCAGATGATGAAGAAGGCATTCCAAGAGATCGAGGAGGAATTCTTGCGGATTGTGGAAGGTTCTCGGAAGTCTGCCCAGAAGCTTCTTTTCGTCGAATCGAGTTGCCTCGTTGGCGCGATTATGCAGGGCATGCATTACCTGAGAAATTTAGGCGATTCAAGGGAGTGTTGGGACATAACATTGCTGATGAAAAAAATGTGATTCGGAGTGTCTGCGTACAGTCACAACGCCTGAGAACTTTACAAAAGGCTGAGGGTCATATGCCAACACCCAGATGACCCTAATATATTAATTGAGGTTGGATAAGTGTTGCAAAGGGATCATGAAGGTGATTAGATACTGTCTCAGCATTTTCTTGCTTCTTAATTCATTTTTTTTTCTGATTTCATTTACAGTCTTGATCTATACATTATGTAACAAGATCGGTTAGAGATTACTACTTGAAGAAACTTGAATTCAGCAGGACGCGATTGCTTCAGGAGCTTTGGCCAACACCACCCCCTTCGACAATCCCGCGCTCCGTTCTGAACCGACTGTCGTGAGCCGTAAAATGATATCAAGATTTGTTCCTAATATTTGCGTCAAATGGTCTTTGGAATCAACTGAGTGATTAAGATGCTGTCGAGATAGTCTCCAAGCATTCCAGAGTGGTAAACTCTTTATCTACATTCATATTTCTTTATTAGTTGGATTGAGTTGCCTCGCTTATGCGGTTGTGCATGACATGCTTTACCTTGGAAATTTAGGCAATTTAAGGGCAGTGCTGAGACGTAACTGCTACGGATCGGTTTCGGAGCCTACGTCAAGTATCTAGATTTATTATTATTATCGAGTTGAGTGTTGTATCGAGTCTATCGAGTCAAGTTGTGCGAATTGTGTTGTTTTATTAGTCGAGTGCCGTTATGTTGTTTTATTAGTTTTTGGGTTATTTACACCCGCGCCATTGAGGGTCTTATATAAGTCCATGTAGTCATGTAACGAGGAAGAAATGAAGTTCTAGTTCTTGTCCCCTTTGTTGTGAGATCTTGGTAGCTCTCTCCTTTAACGAGCAACCTCGCGTAGGCAGCCGCGAATTAAGGCTCCGTTGTATCCTCCACCACCATCATCACCGACTCCGGCGAGTTACCAGTTGTTACGGAAGTAGGCTGGTAACAACTTGGTATCATAGCCTTCTCGGTCCTCTTCCGCCGACGCACTCCAACATCGCACCGGCGCCGCTTCCGCCCCCTCGATCCCCTCTTCCTCCCCCTTACGACAAGCCGCTATTGTTTTCCCCAGTCTTCCTTAGACCAGCAGCCAACTACATCATCTTCTTCCCCGTATCAACTACTTCACACGCTAGCTTCTCGGTCCTGCGTCGACCCCCCCCGGCCCCTGCCCCTCTTCATCGTCGACGCCTCAGCTTCACCAGCTCACCTCCGATCAGCTTTTCCGACGAGTCCGTCAGTTTCGTCGACGCCCTTTTCCATGTCGTCCTCGCCCTGACGCCGTGTCAACGCTCATCTTCCGCCTTGTTTCATCGCCTACTGAATGATTAGTGTGAGATAAACCTGAGAAGATAAATTAGCATGAAGCCCACTAAAGCAAAATATGAATTAAAGATTTAAAATTTTAAATATGATGTATGCAAGATCTTGATCCAACATGTAAATATTGTGGAAGCAAGCAGGAAGAAAATTTAGTTACAAGCCTAATATCTATTCAAATAAGAAGAGGTTAATGAAATGTATAACTATGGTCTCTCAATCTCGCTCAAAACTAGGAAGGCCAGAGCAAGGTCTTCATCCTACCCTTCCCACTTGATATGAAGAGCAGAACATTGAATTTGAAAAGAGCATTGCATTTACGAGTGTGAATACTGCCATATTTTGGATCAAAAACAAGTCAGCTTTGGGCTTCTTAGATTCATTTCCCCTCTCATTTGTTGCAAAATTTGGAGCATTTTTCTGCACTATTTGTTTTATATCTTTTTTGTAGAACTTGGATTTAGGCATGTTTTTAATATGATTTTGCAATGGGTTTTACATTGAAGATGTCGATGAGAACCAATTTCAATGAACCCACAGGCGGACAGGACCCCATTCGCAACCGATGAAGGTACTATCATGGCCGCACATGGCCCCCTTGCTCAGTCCACCCAAGCGCACTCTTCCGGATGTCGCTCAATTTCTCATTGCATTTCAGGGGACTGCGAGCAGCAGGAATCTCGTTGTGCAAAGCCAATGCGTCTGATAGCAATGAGAACATGCGGGGGTATCGTCGTTGTCGGGGTATTGCCACGGCCACACGAGAGGGCCCCCTTTCATTGTCACTCATGTGTGTGTGTGTCTATATATATGTGCTGAAGAAATGCAATATATATGTAGAAGAAATGCAAAATTTATGAATTATGATATGAACTAGAAACAATGAAGACATACATTTTTAAACATTATATTAAAAAATAATAAAGAATGATGAATGTAGATAAGGAGTTTATCACTCTGAAATGCTTGGAGGCTATCTTGACAGCTTCTTTATCACTCAGTTGATTCCAGAGGCCATTTGACGCAAATATTAGGAACAAATCTTGATGTATCAGTTTATGGCTTGTGACAGTTGGTTTAGAACTGAGCGGAGGGTTGTCGAAAGGGGTGGTGTCGGCCAAAGCTCCTGAAACTAATCACGTCCTACTGAATTCAGGTTTCTTCAACTAGTAATCTCTAACCGATCTTGTTACCTAATGTATAGATCAAGACTGTAAATGACATAAAAAAATGGATTAAGAAACGAGAAAAGGCTAAGACAGTATCTAATCACCTCCACGATCCCATTGACACGCAACACTTATCCAACCTCAATTATATATTGGGGTCATCTGGGTGTTGGCTTATGACTTTCAGCCTTTCGTAAACTTCCCAGGCATTGTGATTGTACGCATACACTCTGCAATCACATCTTTTTCATCAACAATGTTACGTCCCAACACTGCACTTCAATCGTCTAAATTTCTCAGGTAATGCATGTCCTGCACAATCGCGCCAACGAGGCAACTCGATTCGATGAAAAAATGCTTCTGGACAGACTTTCGAGAACCTTCCACAATCTGCAAGAATTCCTCCTCGATATCTTGGAATGCCTTCTTCATCATCTGGACTGACATCCATCCATTCCTCCTTAACAAATCCTAATCAATTTCAAACCACATGATGAAATACATATCACAACCTCATAAATCCGGTTTAACTTAGAAAACATGAGAGTAATGTGTAAGTTAACAATCAATTTCCGACTTAAAAAACTTAAATAGAGTAATGTGTAAGCTCACAGTCGATTTCCAGCTTAGAAGACAAAAAAATGGTAATGCATAAACTCATTGTCGAATTTTGAGAACATCGTAAACTCCGAGTAATGTACTGTAAGAGGTGGTTAAAACCCGCTCCTGGTCCTCGAACTCGGCAGTTGTCCTGAGCTACCTGCTAATGAGAAGTTACCGGATGCGTGCAACTTGAGAGCTGTCCCATTGGTGTCATTCGTCAGGACTAGGAAGTTGAAAAGGCCGACTTATCAGTTTCAAGAATGAAGACATCATCACTCTTTGAATGCTAAGGAGCACAAAAAGATGCGAAATGGAATAAAAATGAAGATACTGGTGAAAGACAATGTTTTTTCGTCTGCGTACGGGTTCATCCGAGATGATCTGCGCTGAGATCGGAAATCATCTCCGCGGGGATCGAACGGGTTCACGAATCAATTTATTTTTTTAGTTTTCGAGCTACCCCATTCATTCTTCCACGCGTTAAAATGGTGTCGAAGAACGAATGAAGTAGATCGAAAACTAAAAAAACAAATTGATTGGTGAACCGTTCGATACCCACAGAGATGAATTTCCGATCTCCGCGCAGATCATCTCGGATGAACCCGGACGCAGACGAAAAACATTGTCTTTCACCAGGTTTGTAATTTTTGTGGTGCACCGCATCGAAGTGAGGAATGTTATACTAATTTATATCCTCAAAATTTTTCTTATGGAAATAATTTTGAGTTTATTTATGAAAATTAATTATTCGAACTTTGATGAAAATGATTTCTCTAGTTTGCATGCTAATGATTTTTCCGATTATAATAATTTTTCTTCCAGCTCCGATGTAGATTATTCGTGGTGGGATGTTCACCCAGATAGTTTCTGTAGCGAGTATGATAATTATTTAGGTCTGAATTTTTGTTCTTTTTCTTGTGCACCGCACGTTTCGATTTCTAATTTTGGTGGAATTTCCCAATTTCAATTTAATTCTACTCCCCAAAATTTAGATACGAGTATTGTGTCTTGTAGTGAAATTTTGCCGTCTTCAAAAATTTTTCTTGTGGAGAAACATGAATCTTCATGTATCCCCCTCGTTTCTTATTCCGAAGATCAGGAAAAATTATTTTACCAAGAATATCTTAAGGTGACGGGCACGTCAGGTGAATTAGAAGAACAACATGTTTCTTCTACTACCGATTTTTCTCCTGTTCTTAATGAATTTTTGAGCACAACACATACAAATTTAGGAATTCAAATTTATGAAAATTTTGTGTCCAATGATTATACTTCTCTTGGTAATTCACTTAAATTTTCAAAAGAAATTTTAATTTTAGAAAATGAACATCTGCCACTTAATCTTTTTCTTTCACACGACCCTCCTCTGTGTGAAATAGTTTCTGACACTATTTGTTTGTGATTTTTCTTATTCTAATGTTATTTATGTAAGAGATGAGCCATTGCACCCAACCGTCTTCGACGATCCATTTGTCCCTCAACTACAAAATTCCAAATCACCCCAGGTATAGTATAGCTGATTTGGAGTTGCATGTTCAAGCTAAAAGCCAAAAGAAGAATCCTCAAATAAGCGGAGGAGTAGTCAGACGACCGATTTCGGCACATTCACCTAAGCGTGAATTAGGGGAGTCGCCTGTGCACCTTTATTTTTATTTTCATTTTTCTTAACAATAACCGTCTAGGTTAAAGACGGGAAAAAAACGCTCTTGGGAGACACCCCTTGTTTATCTTTTCCTTTCTTGCATTTGTTTTCCTATGCACTTTTCTTTTTCTTATTTTTCCCTCCAACTTAGTTTTTTAACATCAAGGACGATGTTTACCTCTAGTCTGGGGGAATTACATGTTCTCTTTTTCTTTATTAGAAAAATTTCAAAAAGTTTTTGCTTTTTCTTTCTCTTATTATAAAAAAATTGGAAAAAAGAAAGAAAGTGAAATCTAATTTCTTGGAAAGAGAGATTTGGGCTTTTATCCCATCGTATCTCATAGTACCTTGCGAACCCTTCACCGAGTAGTCCTTGGGAAGACCAAGAAGTAAAAAAACAATTACTATATTTAGGCATAATATTCCAAAATTCCAAAAAAATAAATAGAAAACAAAAACAACTCTTTAATATTTTGAGTCAAATTTTGCTTTGTCTTTAGTACCCCATGACTATGACTTTTCTTGTTTTTAATCATTTATATACTTGCTTAGTTAGAATAAATTTCTCTAATTTTCATTTTGCCTATGTTTCATGAGTAATATGTTGGCTCATGCAGTGTTTCTACTTAAGGCAGCATGTTATTTTCGAAAAACTTTCTTGAATATTTGCACTTTTTCATAGCTATCTTTTTATACTTTTCACTTTTATAAAATCTAACATCCCTTATATTCTTTTCTAAAAATCTTTGTAATGTTGATTAGTGTTGAGTGTAGTAGATGCGAACCAATCTAGACGCTTGTTATTTTCATTTTCATGAAAAGTTAATTCTCTTTATTTTCTATCTAGAATTTACTTCTCTTGAATTTTTCAACACTTTGCTTTAAATAAATTTGGAAGCATGAATATGATCAAGTCATTTTATTGAATAGATTGAGCCTTTGTATTCCAAACCTTAAAATTTTAATCATTGTTAGCCACCTTGTGCCTTTTCCGTTCCTTTTGGTACCTCCACTTATTTTTCACCAAAGCCAAATAACCTACCTATGTTGCACACAAATTTATTTTGAGCTTTATATGTTGCTAATGTGCACTACATTTTATGAAGATGGTGGAAGTTTCAATTATTTCATGATGACTACAAAAGAAGGAATTAAATAGCAAAAAGCAAACAAAAAATTGATGAAAAAATATTTAAAAAATTATGTGAAAAAATTAAGAAAAAAAGCTATTTTTGATCCCAATTCTATATATCAAAAATAATTTGGGGTATCAAAAATTATTTGTAGCAACACTTTCATGCAAATCTCTCCCTTATGTTTAAGTGTGCTTGAACTCGTCATTTCTATCTTTTTGATTTCCGCACCTTTAAACCCAAGCCAAAACGTTACGCCTAATGAAAGTCCTTTTGATTCATGCTTCCTAGGTTTATTTTTAGTACGGTAGCGAGGAAGTAAATTGGGTAAATTTTTAGGTAGGAGTATGGATTTTTGACTTGAATTGATATGATTATAAAATGTCTCAAAGATTTTAGTAGCAATTCAATGCGCTTTTCATTCGTCAGGTTACTCAGTTTTTACTTTTGCTAAAATATAAGATGATTTATTTTATGTTAGTGGAATTTATAAAATTGTTTGCTAAGATTAAGTAATAATTTTTAGTTTGTTTTTCATAGTTTCCCTACCCTTAATTTCGCATCGTACTCGTGTACAACATAGCCAAATTGTTTGATTAGTTTATTTTATTTTTGCTAGCTTGTATGTGTTTGCTTGGGAACAAGCAAAATATTTAGTCTGGGGGAATTTGATAACGCATAATTTAGCTTAAATTATTAACGTAAAAATATTAGTTTTCATATATAAAAATATATATATTTTCACCTGTTAATATGTCAATTTGCTTTTTTGATACTTTTTATTATAAATTATGCTAATATTATTTTATTGTTATTTTGCCGGCTTGGGAGTGATTTTTGCACGTCCAAAATAAAAAGCCCGCTGCGAAGTTTTGATCCAAATACATGTGTACGCGCATCTTTGCAAAGTCAAGCCTGTCACATGAATATTTTTATTTGCATGTAAGCCGTCACCTTTCCATGCACATGAACTTGTCATCAATCCCATCCTCACGTGAAATCCACTATCAAATCTTCCATTTAATTATAAACATCCATTCATTTTTCCATGCAAACCTTTCAACTTCAATGGATTCGGTTTGATGAAATTAATTAATTTTTCCATTATCAATTCTCTCCAAGCATTCAGTTTTCTCTTCCACATCAATGCAACCACTTCTCAATTCTTCCCATTTAATTACAAATACCCGCCCACCTCATGGAGCAGCCCAACCTCAACTCCTTTTTTCATCTTCAACGCACCAATCAATGCTCCTCTCCAATTTAATTCAGCAGCCCATTCAGTTCTCTCTTTCTTTTTCATTTAGCTGCCCATTCAAATTCCTCCAATAAATAAAAGGAGCTCGTTTAACATCATTGCAGCTCTTTAATTCTTCCAAGTAGCCGGTTAACCACCTTTCACATACTCCTCTTGCATGAAATTATTATTATATATATATTCTCATTTAATGCCACCTCATCATGCAAATTATATTGGTGCAAAGTTTTTATTGGATGCATCGTATTTGTGATTCTTGGCTTCTTCATTTTTGTTGCCGACTATCAAATTATTCTGCCTATAACATTAGTTATCGCCTGCCGAATGTAGCACCTTTTACCTGCGGGCATCGAACATAAGTGTAGCTCAATCAATTTCCTTGATGTTGATGCCTGCCGAATGTCCATGTGTGCACAGCCCGCATGAGAAGCCATCAGAGGAGCATCGAGCACGAGCTTAGCCCGTGCGAACAGGGCAGGCGCAAGTGAAGGCATACCCGATCATGTGCCCGCGTTTGATTTTTGGAAAAATAGCGGAAGGTGTGATAGCTTCTTCGCAGTGCCGTGCCCTAAGACCCTCCTCGACGGCAAAAACGACTAGCAACCTTGCCTCCATCCCGATAGACGGCACCTCCTAAGCTTCGAGCCTTCGGCAGAGAGGATCTCTTATTCTCCTTCCCCAAAATAGTCCTTCTCCTCCTTGCTCCTTCGACCTGTTCTTTGCTTCAAACCTTCACTCGGCAGCCTCCGTTCGTCGGACTATGATTTTCTGGTTCGACTTTCTCTCTTATTTCTCTCTCCTTTTGAGTTTTTTTCTGGTTCATATGCAGGTAGATCTGTCACGGGTCTTGTTAGGTTCCGGTTCTACTAAGATTGTGAACCGAACCGCTAAGGTAACTATTCTTTAAATTAGAACCAAAACCTTATTTGGTTTGACAAGTTCCGATTCCGCCATAATTTTTGGAACTATTGTGTCAACTGTTCTGGTTATGGTTCAACAAGAACCAAAATCAAACCGACAAATAACAACTTGGTCAGGTTCCAATCGGTTCTATGTGTCATAGTTTTAATTATTTTATAACTATAATTTGAGTCATTAGACGCAATGACAAAAATTATTATCTTTTTAAAAATATATATTCGAAAAGGAAAGAAGCTTGGGGTGAGGATAAGAAACTTGCCAATCGATGCTTATTGGTTTTTCACGGTGCTTGCTTCAGGGTTGAGCGAAGGAGTGAGGCAAAGATGCAACAATGGATGTGGAGGAAACTTGAAAGGACATCCATAAAAAAATAGAGAGATACCTGGAGGAGTTGAAAGTAGAAAGACTTTTGGGACGGTGGCTAAACTTGCCCGAGCTCGGCGATAGCTCTAGATTGCTTCGAATGCCTACTGTCGTGGATAATCACATCGCTCTTTCGGTTAGGGGTCGACAAGGAGGCCTCTAACAAGGAGCAGAACGACTGGTAATAAAGAGAAGAATAGGGAACGCGTAGAGCCATAATTTTTCGAGAGACGAGTGAGAAAATGAGAGAATTGCGCGGGTGCCATTGATCTACGGTCAGGATGGTTTGTGCGATCCGACATCGAATACCAAAACGATTATTGAATCAGAGTCCCGTTCCAAGATCTAAGTCCAGGAAGGATCATTTTCTGCCACTTAGCGGAATGAATGAAGGAGGTCAAAAATAAAAAAAAATCGGAGGGGCAAAGTTAACCAGTTCGGTTTTTTTACAAAAGAGATTTCAAAATTCGGGGTTCAGACGCATGAATTTTGTGTTACACCAAGATGGAGTACTTTTTTGTATAATATAGTAAGTATAGATATTATAGATAGATTATAAAAAATAATAATATTAATAATATAAATATATTATATAAAAAAATAAACGGGTTGTAATTCAGTTATGCTTCGGTCAGGTTCAGATCGAATCTAAAAATTCTGAAACCGCTTGAGACTTGTATGTTGCGGTTCCGATTTCGGTTCCGGTCCAGATAATAAAATGAAAGAATTGCACCTGAACCATTGTTGTTCACGGTTCCAAAATTCAAACCGGAACCCGAATAAATCGCGAACGGTTCGTTCTGGTTTTTTGCGGTTCCGGTTCGGTTTATGATTTTTGGTTTTAAGTGACAGCTCTATATGCTGGGGACATCATGCACAAACTGCACAAACTGCACAAACTGCACAAACTGCACAAACTGCACAAACTGCACAAACTGCACAAACTGCACAAACTGCACAAACTGCACAAACTGCACAAACTGCACAAACTGCACAAACTGCACAAACTGCACAAACTGCACAAACTATTTATCTATTATAAAAAAACCAAGTATTATATTTATCAAAGGGTAAACTCCGTCTGGAACTCGACTAAGATTGGAGTTTATTATGTATTCATAGATGTATGGCTGTTGGAAATTAGAATTAGGGCTCTCTAACTTCTAAGTATGTCTATATGTGGTAGATTGGAGATACTATAATAAAGCTGTTTGACAAGCCCCATTTTCATGTATGGCCGAATCCTCAAACTCCTTTATGGGGTTTCTTGCAAGTTGCAGACACTATTCGAATTCTCCTCCTCAATGCTCTGATTGAAAGTTTATAGAAGAAAAATGATTTACGATGAGGGAAATGTAATTAAAAAAGTAAATTTTCTAGTTGATTTCAATTCTCAATTTAAACTCCCAATCAAAAGATTGTGCTCACGATTATCCCATGGCAAAGCGAATTTTCTTGCAACTCCTTCCCGGTTCAAGACCATCAAGTCTCTGTTCTTTAAATTGGTTTGATTTGTGTTGTGACCCATACTAAACAATTATTCTACTTGTAAAAAGATGGACTTTGAAAAGAGAAAACAGTAAAAACTATATGTTTGATTAAATGTATTCAATATTCACTTCTCTCCGCTTTTTGATACCTGATACCGCTCTTGAATGTTAAGAGATGCTTTCATTTATTTGAGGTCAACTCTTTATTTTTGTGATTTTGAACTTTTGAGTGTTTATCTTATTTAATTGTCTTCTACATTTCAAATATCTATTAAAATTTAATAGTTGATTGTTGTATTATAGTTTGATGCATCCTTTAGTGCATCACATTGTCTATGCTATGATCTTCTAAACTCTTCAGAAAAGTTTAATCAATTGAATTGTTTAATTTGATGTCCCCGCATGTTACAGTTTGTTTAATTAATTGGCATGTTATTGAGTTTGATCAACTGAAGATTGCAAGGTCGGCTTATTCAAAGGTATAGTTTTAGCTTTTCCATTTAATTTAAGATGTGCACAATATAGTTTAATTCACTAGTATGCAAGATCTTGATCCAACATGTAAATATTATGGAAGCAAGTAGGAAAGAAAATTTTGTTAGAAGCCTAATATCTATTCAAATACGAAGAGGTTAATGAAATGTATAATTATGGTCCCTCAATCTCGATCAAAACTAGGAAGGCCAGAGCAAGGTCTTCATCCTACTCTTCCCACTTGATATGAAGAGCAGAACATTGAATTTGAAAAGAGCATTGCATTTACAAGTGTGAATACTGTCATTTTTTGATCAAAAACAAGTCAGCTTTGGGCTTCTTAGATTCATTTCTCCTCTCACTTGTTGCAAAATTTGGATCATTTTTCTGCACTCTTTGTTTCATATCTTTTCTATAGAACTTGGATTTAGGCATGTTTTTAATAAGATTTTGCAATGGGTTTCACATTGAAGATGTCGATGAGAACCAATTTAAATGAACCCACAGACGGACGGACCCCATTTGCAACCGTTGAAGGTACTATCATGGCCCCACATGGCCCCCTTGCTCAGTCCACCCAAGTGCACTCTTCCGGATGTCGCTCAATTTCTCATTGCATTTCAGGGGACTACGAGCAGCGGGAGTGTCGTCTTGCAAAGCCAATGCGTAGCAATGAGAACAGGCGGGGGTATCGTCGTTGCTTGGGTATTACCGCGGCAACACGAGAGGGCCCCCTTCCATTGTCACTCATGTGTGTGTGTGTGTGTGTCTATATATATATGTGCTGAAGAAATGCAATATATATGTAGAAGAAATGCAAAATTTATGAATTATCTCCAAAATGATAGGAACTAGAAACAATGAAGACATACATCTCTAAACATTTTATTAAAAAATAATAAAGAATGATGAATGTAGATAAGGAGTTTATCACTCTGCAATGCTTGGAGACTATCTTGACAGCTTCTTTATCACTTAGTTGATTCCAGAGGCCATTTGATGCAAATATTAGGAAAAAATCTTGATGTATCAGTTTACGGCTTGCGATAGTCTGTTTAGAACTGAGCGGAGGGTTGTCGAAAGGGGTGGTGTCGGCCAAAGCTCCTGAAACAATCACGTCCTACTGAATTCAGGTTTCTTCAAATAGTAATCTCTAACCGATCTTGTTACCCAATGTATAGATCAAGACTGTAAATGAAATTAGAAAAAAAAATGGATTAAGAAACAAGAAAAGGCTAAGACAGTATCTAATCACCTCCATGATCCCTTTGACACACAACACTTATCCAACCTCAATTAATATATTGGGGTCATCTGGGTGTTGGCTTATGACCTTCAGACTTTCGTAAACTTCCAAGGCATTGTGATTGTACGCAGACACTCTGCAATCACATCTTTTTCATCAGCAATGCTACGTCCCAACACTGCCCTTGAATCGCCTAAATTTCTCAAGTAATGCATGTCCTGCACAATCGCGCCAACGAGGCAACTCGATTCGACGAAAAAAGCTTCTGGACAGACTTTCGAGAACCTTCCACAATCTACAAGAATTCCTCCTCGATATCTTGGAATGCCTTCTTCATCATCTGGACTGACATCCATCCATCCTCCTTAACAAATCCTAATCAATTTCAAACCACATGATGAAATACATATCACAACCTCATAAATCCAATTTAACTTAGAAAACATGAGGGTAATATGTAAGTTAACAATCAATTTTCGACTTAGAAAACATGAAGAGAGTAATGCGTAAGCTCACAGTCGATTTCCGACTTAGAAGACAAAAAATGGTAATGCATAAACTCATTGTCGATTTTTGAGAACATCATGGTGATGAGGAAAAGAGCAGTCTCTGCACCGCCATGACCATCGTAAACTCCAAGTAATGTACCGTAAGAGGTGGTTAAAACCCGCTCCTGGTCATCGAACTCGCCGTTGGCCTGAGCTACCGCTAATGAGAAGTTACCGGAGGCATGCAACTTGAGAGCTGTCCCATATGTGTCATTCGTCAGGACTAGGAAGTTGAAAAGACCGACTTATCAGTTTCAAGTATAAAGACATCATCACTCTTTGAATGATAAGGAGCAAAAAAAGAGCGAAATGGAATAAAAATGAAGATGCGGGTGAAAGACAATGTTTTTTCGTCTGTGTCCGGGTTCATCCGAGATGATGTGCACGGAAATCGAAAATCATCTCCGCGGGTATGAACGGGTTCACCAATCAATTTGTTTTTTTAATTTTCGATCTACTCCATTCATTCTTCTATGCGTTAAAATGGTGTCGAAGAACGAATGGAGTATATCGAAAACTAAAAAAACAAAATGATTGGTGAACCCGTTCGATACCCGCAGAGATGATTTCCGATCTCCGCGGAGATCATCCCGGATGAACCCGAACGCAGACGTAAAAACATCATTTTTCACCCATATCTCCATTTTTATTCCATTTCTCTCTTTTAGGGTCATGATGCCTTCATTCTTGAAACTGATAAGTCGGTCTTTTCAACTTCCTAGTCCTGACGACGAGCACCAATGAGACATCTCTCAAGTTGCACGCCTTCGGTGACTTCTCATTAGCGGTGGCTCAGGACAACGTTGAGTTTGAGGACCAGGGGCAGGTTTTAACCACCCCTTACGGTACATTACTCAGAGTTTACGTTGGTCATGTCGGTGCAGAGACTGCTTATTTCCTCATCACCATGATGTTCTCTAAAACCGACAATGAGTTTACACATTACCCTTTTTTTGTCTTGTAAGTCGGAAATCGACCGTGAACTTACACATTACTCTCTTCGTGTTTTCTAAGTCGGAAATCGATTGTTAGCTTACACATTACCCCCATATTTTCTAAGTTAAGCCGGATTTATGAGGTTGTGATTTATATTTCATAATGCAGTTTGAAATTGATTAGGATTTGTTAAGGAGGATGGTTGGATGTCAGTCCAGATGATGAAGAAGGCATTCCAAGAGATCGAGGAGGAATTCTTGCGGATTGTGGAGGGTTCTTGGAAGTCTGCCCAGAAGCTTCTTTTCGTCGAATCAAGTTGCCTCGTTGGCGCGATTATGCATGACATGCATTGCCTGAGAAATTTAGGCGATTCAAGGGAGTGTTGGGACATAATATTGCTGATGAAAAAAATGTGATTGCAGAGTGTCTGCGTACAGTCACAATGCCTGAGAACTTTACAGAAGGCTGAGGGTCATATGCCGAACACCCAGATGACCCTAATATATTAATTGAGGTTGGATAAGTGTTATGTGTCAAAGTGATCATGAAGGTGATTAGATACTGTCTTAGCATTTTCTTGCTTCTTAATCCAATTTTTTTTTTCTGATTTCATTTACAGTCTTGATCTATACATTATGTAACAAGATCGGTTAGAGATTACTACTTGAAGAAACTTGAATTCAGCAGGACGCGATTGTTTCAGGAGCTTTGGCCGATGTCACCCCCTTCGACAACCCCGCGCTCCGTTCTGGACCTACTGTCGTGAGCCGTAAATTGATATCAAGATTTGTTCCTAATATTTGCGTCAAATGGTCTTTGGAATCAACTGAGTGATTAAGATGCTGTCGAGATAGTCTCCAAGCATTCCAGAGTGGTAAACTCTTTATCTACATTCATATTTCTTTATTAGTTGGATTGAGTTGTCCTCGCTTATGCGGTTGTGCACGACATGCTTTACCTTGAAATTTAGGCAATTTAAGGGCAGTGCTGAGACATAACTGCTACGGATCAGTTTCGGATCCTACGTCAAGTATCTAGATTTATTATTATTATCGAGTTGAGTGTTGTATCGAGTCTATCGAGTCAAGTTGTGCGAATTGTGTTGTTTTATTAGTCGAGTCCGTTATGTTGTTTTATTAGTTTTTGGGTTATTTACACCCACACTATTGAGGGTCTTATATAAGTCCATGTAGTCATGTAATGAGGAAGAAATGAAGTTCTAGTTCTTGTCCCCTTTGTTGTGAGATCTTGGTGGCTCTCTCCTTTAACGAGCAACCTCGCTTAGGCAGCCGCGATTAAGGCTCCGTTGTATCCTCCACCACCATCATCACCGACTCCGGCGAGTTACCGTTGTTACGGAAGTAGGCTGGTAACAACTTGATATCAGAGCCTTCTCGGTCCTCTTCCGCTGACGCACTCCAACATCGCACCGGCGCCGCTTCCGCCCCCTCGATCCCCTCTTCCTCCCCCTTACAACAAGCCGCTATTGTTTTCCCCGTCTTCCTCAGACCAGCACCCAACTGCATCATCGTCTTCACCGTATCAACTACTTCGCACGCTAGCTTCTCGGTCCTGCGTCGACCCCCCCCCCCCCCTCCGCCCTCCTCTTCATCGTCGACGCCTCAACTCCACTAGCTCACCTACGATCAACTTTCCCGACGAGTCCGTCAGTTTCGTCGATGCCCTTTTCCATGTCGTCCTCGCCCTGACGCTGTGTCAACGCTCATCTTCCGCCTTGTTTCATCGCCTACTGAATGATTAGTGTGAGATAAACCTGAGAAGATAAATTAGCATGAAGCCCACAAAGCAAAATATGAATTAAAGATTTAAAATTTTAAATATGATGTATGCAAGATCTTAATCCAACATGTAAATATTGTGGAAGCAAGCCGGAAGAAAATTTAGTTACAAGCCTAATATCTATTCAAATAAGAAGAGGTTAATGAAATGTATAACTATGGTCCCTCAATCTCAATCAAAACAAGGAAGGCCGGAGCAAGGTCTTCATCCTACCCTTCCCACTTGATATGTAGAGCAGAACATTGAATTTCAAAAGAGCATTGCATTTACGAGTGTGAATACTGCCATATTTTGATCAAAAACAAGTCAGCTTTGGGCTTCTTAGATTCATTTCCCCTCTCATTTCTTGCAAAATTTGGAGCATTTTTCTGCGCTCTTTGTTTCATATCTTTTCTATAGAACTTGAATTTAGGCATGTTTTTTAATATGATTTTGCAAGTGGGTTTTACATTGAAGATGTCGATGAGAACCAATTTCAATGAACCCATAGACGAACGGACCCCATTCGCAACCGATGAAGGTACTATCATGGCCGCACATGGCCCCCTTGCTCAGTCCACCCAAGTGCACTCTTCCGGATGTCACTCAATTTCTCATTGCATTTCGGGGGACTACGAACAGCAGGAGTGTCGTCGTGCAAAGCCAATGCGTCTGATAGCAATGAGAACATGCGGGGGTATCGTCGTTGCCGGGGTATTGCCGCGGCCACACGAGAGGGCCCCCTTCCATTGTCACTCATGTTTGTGTGTCTATATATATGTGTGCTGAATAAATGCAATATATATGTAGAAGAAATGCAAAATTTATGAATTATCTCCAAAATGATATAAACTAGAAACAATGAAGACATACATCTCTAAACATTATATTAAAAAATAATAAAGAATGATGAATGTAGATAAGGAGTTTATCACTTTGGAAAGCTTGGAGGCTATCTTGACAGCTTCTTTATCACTTAGTTGATTCTAGAGGCCATTTGACGCAAATATTAGGAACAAATCTTGATGTATCAGTTTACGGCTTGCGACAGTCGGATTAGAACTGAGCGGAGGGTTGTCGAAAGGGTTGGTGTCGGCCAAAGCTCCTGAAACAATCACGTCCTACTGAATTCAGTTTTCTTCAACTAGTAATCTCTAACTGATCTTGTTACCTAATGTATAGATTAAGACTGTAAATGAAATCAGAAAAAAAAGGATTAAGAAACGAGAAAAGGCTAAGACAGTATCTAATCACCTCCATGATCCCATTGACATGCAACACTTATCCAACCTCAATTAATATATTGAGGTCATCTGGGTGTTGGCTTATGACCTTCAGCCTTTCGTAAACTTCCCAGGCATTGTGATTGTACGCAGACACTCTGCAATCACATCTTTTTCGTCAACAATGTTACGTCCCAACACTGCCCTTCAATCGCCTAAATTTCTCAGGTAATGCATGTCCTGCACAATCGCGCCAACGAGGCAACTCAATTCAACGAAAAAAAGCTTCTGGACAGACTTTCGAGAGCCTTCCACAATCTGCAAGAATTCCTCCTCGATATCTTGGAATGCCTTCATCATCATCTAAACTGACATCTATCCATCCTCCTTAACAAATCCTAATCAATTTCAAACCACATGATGAAATACATATCACAACCTCATAAATCTGGTTTAACTTAGAAAACATGAGGGTAATGTGTAAGTTAACAATAAATTTCTGACTTAAAAAACTTAAAGAGAGTAATGCGTAAGCTCAGTCGATTTCCGACTTAGAAGACAAAAAAATGGTAATGCATAAACTCATTATCGATTTTTGAGAACATCATGGTGATGAGGAAGTGAGCAACCTCTGCACCGCCATGACCATCGTAAAGTCCGAGTAATGTACTGTAAGAGGTGGTTAAAATCCGCTCCTGGTCCTCGAACTCAGCGTTGTCCTGAGCCACCGCTAATGAGAAGTTACCGGATACGTGCAACTTGAGAGCTATCCCATTGGTGTCATTCGTCAGGACTAGGAAGTTGAAAAGACCGACTTATCAGTTTCAAGAATGAAGACATCATCACTCTTTGAATGCTAACGGAGCACAAAAAGAGCGAAATGGAATAAAAATGAAGATACTGGTGAAAGACAATGTTTTTTCGTCTGCGTCCGGGTTCATCCGAGATGATCTGCGCGGAGATCGGAAATCATCTCTGTGGGGATCGAACGGGTTCACGAATGAATTTGTTTTTTTAGTTTTCGATCTACTCCATTCATTCTTCCATGCGTTAAAATGATTTCGAAGAACGAATGTAGTAGATCGAAAACTAAAAAAACAAATTGATTGGTGAACCCATTCGATACCCGCGGAGATGATTTCCGATCTCCGCGCAGATCATCTTGGATGAACCCGGACGCAGACGAAAAAACATTGTCTTTCACCAGGTTTGTAATTTTTGTGGTGCACCGCATCGAAGTGAGGAATGTTCACCCAGATAGTTTCTGTAGCGAGGATGGTAATTATTTAGGTCTGAATTTTTGTTCTTTTTCTTGTGCACCGCACGTTTCGGTTTCTATTTTTGGTGGAATTTCCCAATTTCAATTTAATTCTCCTCGCCAAAATTTAGATACGAGTATTGTGTCTTGTAGTGAAATTTTGCCGTCTTCAAAAATTTTTCTTGTGGAGAAACATGAATCTTCATGTATTCCCCTCGTTTCTTATTCCGAAGATAAGGAAAAATTATTTTACCAAGAATATCTTAAGGTTATGGGCACGTCAGGTGAATTAGAAGAAGAACATGTTTCTTCTCCTACTATCGATTTTGCTCCTGTTCTTCATGAATTTTTGAGCACAACACATACAAATTTAGGAATTCAAATTTATGAAAATTTTGTGTCCAATGAATGTACTTATCTTGGTAATTAACTTGAATTTTCAAAAGAAATTTTAATTTTAGAAAATGAACATCCGCAACTTAATCTTTTTCTTTCACACGACCCTCCTCTGTGTGAAATTGTTTCTGACACGTTTGTTTGTGATTTTTCTTATTCTAATGTTTTTTATGTAAGAGATGAGTCATTGCACCCAACCGTCTTCGACCATCCATTTGTCCCTCATCTACAAAATTCCAAATCACCCCAGGTATGTATAGGTGATTTGGAGTTGCATGTTCAAGCTAAAAGCCAAAAGAATAATCCTCAAATAAGCGGAGGAGTAGTCGGACGACCGATTTCGGCACATTCACCTAAGCGTGAATTAAGGGAGTCGCCTGTGCACCTTTATTTTTATTTTCCTTTTTCCTAACAATAACCGTCTAGCTTAAAGACGGGAAAAAAACGCTTTTGGGTGACACACCTTGTTTATCTTTTCCTTTCTTGCATTTGTTTTCCTATGCACTTTTCTTTTTCTTGTTTTTCCCTCCAACTTAATTTTTTAACATCGAGGACGATGTTTCCCTCTAGTCTGGGGGAATTACATGTTCTCTTTTTCTTTATTAGAAAAATTTCAAAAAGTTTTTGCTTTTTCTTTCTCTTATTATAAAAAAAATTGGAAAAAAGAAAGAAAGTGAAATCTAATTTCTTGGAAAGGGAGATTTGGGCTTTTATCCCATCGTATCTCATAGTACCTTGCGAACCCTTCAACGGGTAGTCCTTGGGAAGTCCAAGAAGTAAAAAAACAATTACTACATTTAGGCATAATATTCCAAAATTCCAAAAAAAATAAATAGAAAACCTAAACAACTCTTTAGTATTTTGAGTCAAATTTTGCTTTGTCTTTAGTCCCCCATGACTATGACTTTTCTTGTTTTTAATCATTTATATACTTGCTTAATTAGAATAAATTTCTCTAATTTTCATTTTGCCTATATTTCATGAGTAATATGTTGACTCATGCAGTGTTTCTAATTAAGGTAGCATGCTATTTTCGAAAAACTTTCTTGAATATTTGCACTTTTTCATAGCTATCTTTTTATACTTTTCACTTTTATAAAATCTAACATCCCTTATTTTCTTTTCTAAAAATCTTTGTAATGTTGATTCGTGTTGAGTGTAGTAGATGCAAACCAATCTAGATGCTTGTTATTTTCATTTTCATGAAAAGTTAAGTCTCTTTATTTTCTATCTAGAATTTACTTCTCTTGAATTTTTCAACTCTTTGCTTTAAATAAATTTGGAAGCATGAATATGATCAAGGCATTTTATTGAATAGATTGAGCCTTTTTATTCCAAACCTTAAAAGTTTAATCATTGTTAGCCACCTTGTGCCTTTTCCTTTCCTTTTGGTAGCTCCACTTATTTTTCACCAAAGCCAAATAGCCTACCTATGTTGCACACAACTTTATTTTGAGCTTTATATGTTGCTAGGGTGTACTACATTTTATGAAGATGGTGGAAGTTTCAATTATTTCATGATGGCTACAAAAGAAGGAATTAAATAGCAAAAAGCAAACAAAAAATTGATGAAAAAATATTTGAAAACATTATGTGAAAAAGATTATGAAAAAAAGCTATTTTTGATCCCAATTCTATACATCAAAAATAATTTGGGGTATCAAAAAATATTTTTAGCCACACTTTCATGCAAAGCTCTCCCTTATGTTTAAGTGTGCTTGAACTCGTCATTTCTATCTTTTGGATTTCCGCACCTTTAAACCCAAGCCAAAACGTTACGCCTAATGAAAGTCCTTTTGATTCATGCTTCCTAGGTTTATTTTTAGTACTGTAGCGAGGAAGTAAATTGGGTAAATTTTTAGGTAGGAGTATGGATTTTTGACTTGAATTGATATGATTATAAAATGTCTCTAAGATTTTAGTAACAATTCAATGCGCTTTTCATTCGTCATGTTACTCAGTTTTTACTTTTGCTAAAATATGGGATGATTTATTTTATGTTAGTTGAATTTATAAAATTATTTGCTAAGATTAAGTAATAATTTTCAGTTTGTTTTTCATAGTTTCCCTACCCTTAATTTCGCATCGTACTCGTGTACAACATAGCCAAATTGTTTGATTTTTTTATTTTATTTTTGCTAGCTTGTATGTGTTTGCTTGGGGACAAGCAAAATATTTAGTCTGGGGGAATTTGATAACGCATAATTTAGCTTAAATTATTAACGTAAAAATATTAGTTTTCATATATAAAAATATATATATTTTCACCTATTAATATGTCAATTTGCTTTTTAAATACTTTTTATTATAAATTATGCTAATATTATTTTATTGTTATTTTGCCGGCTTGGGAGTGATTTTTGCACGTCCAAAATAAAAAGCCCGCTGCGAAGTTTTGATCCAAATACATGCGTACGCGCATCTTTGCAAAGTCAAGCCTGTCACATGAATATTTTTATTTGCTTGAATGACGTCACCTTTCCATGCACATGAACTTGTCATCAATCCCATCCTCACGTGAAATCCACTATCAATTCTTCCATTTAATTATAAACATCCATTCATTTTTCCATGCAAACCTTTCAACTTCAATGGATTCGGTTTGATGAAATTAATTAATTTTTCCATTATCAATTCTCTCCAAGCATTCGGTTTTCTCTTCTACATCAATGCAACCACTTCTCAATTCTTCCCATTTAATTACAAATACCCGCCCACCTCATGGAGCAGCCCAACTTCAACTCCTTTATTCATCTTCAACGCACCAATCAATGCTCCTCTCCAATTTAATTCAGCAGCCCATTCGGTTCTCTCTTTCTTTTTCATTCAGCCGCCCATTCAAATTCCTCCAATAAATAAAAGGAGTCGTTTAACATCATTGCAACTCTTTAATTCTTCCACACACACATATATATATATATATATATTCTCATTTAATGCCACCTCTTCATGCAAATTATATTTTTATATATATGGCCGGCCCCACCTCATGAAGCCACCACTTTATTCTCAGAATATGGCCGACCACCCCTTGGTCTCCCATAATTTTATTTCTTGTAATTTTATTATTATTATGTCTCTTCATCTCCTCTCCCCTCTTTACTCATCTTTTGGCTATAAAAGGAGAAGGGATTCAAGGCATTAAGAAAGGGGGTGGAAGGAAGGCATCGAGTCCACGTTTTTAAGAGAGAGAATTTCAATTTTGTATGAGTGCTACATGTTTGAGAGTTAATTTTAGAAGTTTCTTTTTATATGTATGTTTTCTTTTTCTCTAATATCGTAGTTGCTTTTAGTTTGTACCCTTCTCTTTTTTATATTAATGAAAATGAATATTTCTCTTTCTCCTAATGTTGTTTCTTTTTCTACTATGCATAACTAGTTTCTTTTCTTAGTGCTTTTGGTTAGTATTGGGATGAAGATTAAATCATAATCTATCGTCGCTAATTTTTAGATTTTTCATTTCGATTTATTTCCGATTAATTTTTGGTGGCGAGTTTATATTGCTAGTATATAAATTTCGTTATCCGATTGCGTCTTAGTGGCCGAGAGGCTCGTGGATACCATAGATCTCTCGGAAAAAAAAAGATAATTATATTTTCTTTGAGAATTGGAAATATAATTCCTTTTGGAATTTTGGATTTATATTTCATGCGATTTTAATTTATTTCAAATTTAAGAGATTTTAATTGTAGTATTATTAAAATTAGGCGGTGGTCGTCTCAAGCGAGCCTCCCTCGTATTTTTCAATCCTCCAATCGAAACAAAATTTTAAGAATTAGAATGTATCTTTTGCAATCGGATTCCCAAGAACACTTAATCAAGTACTAAGTTTATTTTAATTCGTGAATTTGTCTTTCTAGTAATTTTCAATTTGTTGTTTTTAATTTTCCAAAACAAATCCAATTTTCCGCCGATAAATTAATAGAAATTTTGCGTGAGTAAAATTACTCGACAGGCCTCGGGAAAATATGACATCCTTCCTATACTATATTTCGATAGGTATACTTTCCTACATCGGGATATTAGTTGGAATTATTTTTTTAACTTGAAAAATCTCTATCAACAACTCAGGCCCTCAAGCCCTACAACTCAGGCCCTCAAGCCCTACAAACTCAGGCCCTCAAGCCCTACAGCTCAGACCCTCAAACCCTTTAAACTTAGGCCCGCAAGTCCTATAGCTCAGACTCTCAAGCCCTACAACTCAGATCTGAAATAAATCCTATAAACTCAGGCTTGTGAAAGCCATACAGAGAAAGAATAAGACAAATTTCTTAGCCGGATGAAGATTGGCTTCTGGACTTGAAGAGAATGCTTTTGATATTGTCTTGGATAACACAGATTCTTCTTCAATCCCTTCTTCCATCTGGTACAGTTCTTATCAGCCGATGTTGCTGGACTGAAACTTGGAGAACACTTGATGAATATCGTATCAGCCGATGTCTCTAGTTCTTGTTCCTTCTTTACGCAGTCTTGTTACTGTTCTATTGATTCTTGCGTAAGTTCTCTGTAGTTTTTAGTGCAGATACTTACCTATTTTATATGACTGAGGAGCCGGCTAACAGTCTCCTAGAATGTCCTTTAAGTTTCAGAAGCCCATTCCTTAACGACACGCGCTGATTGGACCATCACACGACCGCATTAAATGCAGACAACACGATTTGAAATTTCTTGATCTGTCTCGACCTAAGTTATCAAGGCGCGCGCCTGACGCACCGGACGCACCCCGTTGCGCCCCAACAAGGCTTAAGCGGGCGATGTGCCTGAGGCGCGCCAAGGCGCACCCGAGGCACACCTGAGGCGCACCTGAGGTGCGCCCAAGGCTCCTAAATGCTGAATTTCAGCAAATTGGGCGCCCAATTCGCAGAAATTCAGCGAACAGGGCGCCCGATTCGTAGAAATTCAGCTAATTGGGAGCCCAATTCGCTGAAATTTAGCGATTTCGGGGCCCAATTCGCATAAATTCAGCGATTTGGGGGCCCAATTCGTTGAAATTCAGCGAATTGGGCACCGAAATTGCTGAAATTCAGTGAATTGGTGGTTCAAGTCGCAAAAATTCAGCGAATTGTGTGCCCCATTCGCTAAAATTCTGCAAATTGGGCGCCCAATTTGCTGAAATTCAGCGATTTGGGGGCCCAATTCGCTGAATTTCAGCTAATTGGGCGCCACATTCGCTGATTTTCCATGAATTGGGCGTCCAATAACTGATTTTATTTTTTCCCCATTTTGGCGCCTCACATGTGCCTCAGGCGTGCGCCTGCGCCTTGCACCTTGGCTCCAGGGCCCCTTTGCGCCTCGGTGCGCCTTTAATAACTTAGGTCATGACGACATTCACAACGTCTCGACGACAGAACTTGCCGTTACGCCGATCCATCTTGGCTTGAGCAAATCTTCATGTCTTCTTTAATCTTCTTTAGAGAATGATATCTCGACGATACAAAATATCACAGCTGCACTTGCACTTACGACGACATGAAGCCATCTTTAAAGATGTCGTAATCTTGTTGTTGACTTGCGGTCTTCTTGACGATGTCGTTGAAACCATACTGTCTTATCGAAGGTATAGTTGAAACTATACTATCTTATCGACAGACATCATCTTGATCACTCTGCCTTCTCGTCGATATCGTTTTGATCATCTTGACGATAAGGCTTCTTTACGACGATGTCTTCGACATTGCCAAATACTTTAGCTTAAGTCTTTCTTAGACCTTACAACGATACCGTCCTGTGATTCCGGTTCATACGACGATCTTGGTCTTGATCGATTCTTCTTGCTTTTACGACGATATCGCCGTGTGTACTTTGATGTCACAATGATATCGTCGAATTGTCCATATTATTTCGATGATAACTGTCATGAACCTTCTGCTTATCTCTGAGTATAATTTCGACGATATAGGAGTACTTATTCGACGATATGTCCAGTCCTTCTCGACAATTTTAGACTTAGTGAAATTGGAGAAGTACTAGACATGTGATTTAATCTCTGCATGTGTAAACTAAGCAATGCATCAAATACATAATGCTTTTATCACTGACCCGAGCACTTCTTCAAATCTGGAACATTGCTGGGCACTGTTCCCAACACTTATCTATGTTATATGTTTTTTTGCTAACAATTCTAATTCTAATCACTCATTGGGTCTGAGATAAACATTAATGAGTTAGGGATCTCTCCGCTCCTATGGTAAGACTGATTTCCAAGTTCTTATGTTACCTTTTAATTTGATATTTCTCTTTATTTTTTCACAGATCCATGCATTTTTCTCTTTTAATTTGCAGGTTGTACGAGATATATACTTCCTTACTATTTTTATGCTTTTATTTTATGTTTTAGATTTAGATCTAGCTCTTTCTCTATTATTATGTCTTGTTTTGCTTTAGATTTTATCACTATTAATTTTTTTTGCATCATCAGATTTCATCCCCTTTAATTTAATCATATTTTCATTATGGACAAGCAATACGAGGGACCATCGTGTTTTTTGATTCATGGCTGAACTTACAGGTATGTTGGAGTAATTAAGAGTTTAGACTTTTGTTCGTTTCATCTATTTTCAACGATCATTCAGAAAATATCCGACGATTTATTTATTCACTCTTAATTGTCTCCATCATCTTCATCTTCTTGAATGATATTGGTGCAAAGTTTTGATTGGATGCATCGTATTTGTGATTCTTGGCTTCTTCATCGGCGATAGCTCTAGATTGCTTCGAAGGCCTACTGTCGTGGATGATCACATCGCTCTTTCAAGTTAGGGGTCGACAAGGAGGCCTCTAGCGAGGAGCAGAATGACTGCTAATAAATAGAAGAATAGGGAACGCGTAGAGCCATAATTTGTCGAGAGACGAGTGAGAAAATGAGAGAATCGCGCGGGTGCCATTCATCTATGGTCAGGATGGTTTGTGCGATCCGACAACGTTATACCAAAGCGATTATTGAATCAGAGTCCCGTTCCAAGATCTAAGTCCAGGAAGGATCATTTTCTGCCACTTGGCGGAATGAATGAAGGAGGTCAAAAATAAAAAAATCAGAGGGGAAAAGTTAACCCGTTCGGTTTTTTTACAAAAGAGATTTCAAAATTCTTGGATCAGACGCATGAATTTTGCGTTACACCAAGAGGGAGTACTTTTTTGTATAATATAGTAAGTATAGATATTATAGATAGATTATAAAAAATAACAATATTAGTAATATAAATATATTATATAAAAAAAATAAACGGGTTGTAGTTCAGTTCTGCTTCGGTCCGGTTCAGATCGAATCTAAAAATTCTGAAACCGCTTGAGATTTGTATGTTGCGGTTCTGATTTCGGTTCCGGTCCAGATAATAAAATGAAAGAATCGCACCTGGACCATTGTTGTTCACGGTTCTAAAATTCAAACCGGAACCCGAATAAATCGCGAACGGTTCGTTCTGGTTCTTTGCGGTTCCGGTTCGGTTTATGATTTTCAATTTTAAGTGACACCTCTATATGCTGGGGACATCATGCTCAAACTGCACAAACTATTTATCTACTATAAAAAAACCAAGTATTATATTTATCGAAGGGTAAACTACGTCTGGAACTCGACTAAGATTGGAGTCTATTATGTATTCATTGATGTATGGTTGTTGAAAATTAGAATTAGGGCTCTCTAACTTCTAAGTATGTCTATATGTGGTAGATTGGAGATACTATAATAAAGCTGTTTGACAAGCCCCATTTTCATATATGGCCGAATCCTCAAACTCCTTTATGGGGTTTCTTGCAAGTTGTAGACACTATTTGAGTTCTCCTCCTCAATGCTGTGATTGAAAGTTTATAGGAGAAAAATGATTTATGATGAGGGAAATGTAATTAAAAAAAGTAAATTTTCTAGTTGATTTCAATTCTCAATTTAAACTCCCAATCAAAAGATTGTGCTCACGATTATCCCATGGCAAACCAAATTTTCTTGCAACTCCTTCCCGGTTCAAGACCATCAAGTCTCTGTTCTTTAAATTGGTTTGATTTGTGTTGTGACCCATACTAAACAATTATTCTACTTGTAAAAAGATGGACTTTGAAAAGAGAAAACAGTAAAAACTATATGTTTGATTAAATGTATTCAATATTCACTTCTCTCCGCTTTTTGATACCTGATACCGCTCTTGAATGTTAAGAGATGCTTTCATTTATTTGAGGTCAACTCTTTATTTTTGTGATTTTGAACTTTTGAGTGTTTATCTTATTTAATTGTCTTCTACATTTCAAATATCTATTAAAATTTAATAGTTGATTGTTGTATTATAGTTTGATGCATCCTTTATTGCATCACATTGTCTATGCTATGATCTTCTAAACTCTTCAGGAAAGTTTAATCAATTGAAATGTTTAATTTGATGTCACCGCATGTTACAGTTTGTTTAATTAATTGGAATGTTATTGAGTTTGATCAACTGAAGATTATAAGGTCGGCTTATTCAAAGGTATAGTTTTAGCTTTTCCATTTAATTTAAGATGTGCACAATATAGTTTAATTCACTAGTTTGCTCATGAATGTCACTTGAAATAATATTTTTAATATTTAAATTAAAAAAATGATCCAAAATTTAAATTTTTTTACTTCGGGCTGGACTAAAAGTCTGGATCTGGCACTGCCTGCGAAAATGCTAGTGTAATTGATCATTTTATCTCTACATTTTGTTGTAATATTTTTTTTTGGGGGAGCTACCTTCTATTCGAACATTTTTATTATGTTTACAAATATTTTTCCTTAAAGATATATGTTGCGCATTCATAGATGGTTCAGTGAGCGTTTTGACAAGGATGCAACTTTTGCTTCCAATCTTACTCTTGCCGAAGTGGGGAAAAAGTTGCCAATACTCTTCTCAGAAAAGCGAAATTTTCTGCTTCATTGATAGTATTGCCGATATGGGGCGACATTCTGCTCAGTGAATGTGGTACACTCCACTCACCCAATAGTTTCTTGTCATATTATCAATATTATTTTTGTTCAAATGGTTATCTCATTTCCTAGAAGTACGCCAATATGAAAGAATTATATTAAGATTTCTGGGCATCCATGCCTTTTATTGTTCAAATATTTTCACAATATTTGAAATTCACTAATCAAAATTTAACGCTAGATTCTCCTACTGAATGATTAGTGCGAGATAAACCTGAGAAGATAAATTAGCATGAAGCCCACAAAGCAAAATATGAATTAAAGATTTAAAATTTTAAATATGATGTATGCATGATCTTGATCCAACATGTAAATATTATGGAAGCAAGTAGGAAAGAAAATTTAGTTACAAGCCTAATATCTATTCAAATAAGAAGAGGTTAATGAAATGTATAACTATGGTCCCTCAATCTCGATCAAAACTAGGAAGGCCAGAGCAAGGTCTTCATCCTACTCTTCCCACTTGATATGAAGAGCAGAACATTGAATTTGAAAAGAGCATTGCATTTACAAGTGTGAATACTGTCATTTTTTGATCAAAAACAAGTCAGCTTTGGGCTTCTTAGATTCATTTCTCCTCTCATTTGTTGCAAAATTTGGAGCATTTTTCTGCACTCTTTGTTTCATATCTTTCTATAGAACTTGGATTTTGGCATGTTTTTAATAAGATTTTGCAATGGGTTTCACATTGAAGATGTCGATGAGAACCAATTTAAATGAACCCACAGACGGACGGACCCCATTTGCAACCGTTGAAGGTACTATCATGGACGCACATGGCCCACTTGATCAGTCCACCCAAGCGCACTCTTTCGGATGTCGCTCAATTTCTCATTGCATTTCGGGGGACTACGAGCAGCGGGAGTGTCGTCGTGCAAAGCCAATGCATAGCAATGAGAACAGGCGGGGGTATCGTCGTTGCCTGGGTATTGCCGCGGCCACACGAGAGGGCCCCTTCCATTGTCACTCATGTGTGTGTGTGTCTATATATATATGTGCTGAAGAAATGCAATATATATGTAGAAGAAATGCAAAATTTATGTATTATCTCCAAAATGATAGGAACTAGAAACAATGAAGACATACATCTCTAAACATTATATTAAAAAATAATAAAGAATGATGAATGTAGATAAGGAGTTTATCACTCTGCAATGCTTGGAGACTATCTTGACAGCTTCTTTATCACTCAGTTGATTCCAGAGGCCATTTGACGCAAATATTAGGAACAAATCTTGATGTATCAGTATACGGCTTGCGATAGTCGGTTTAGAACAGAGCAGAGGGTTGTCGAAAGGGGTGGTGTTGGCCAAAGCTCCTGAAACAATCACGTCCTACTGAATTCAGGTTTCTTCAAATAGTAATCTCTAACCGATCTTGTTACCCAATGTATAGATCAAGACTGTAAATGAAATTAGAAAAAAATGGATTAAGAAACAAGAAAAGGCTAAGACAGTATCTAATCACCTCCATGATCCCTTTGACACGCAACACTTATCCAACCTCAATTAATATATTGGGGTCATCTGGGTGTTGGCTTATGACCTTCAGCCTTTCGTAAACTTCCCAGGCATTGTGATTGTACGCAGACACTCTGCAATTACATCTTTTTCATCAGCAATGCTACGTCCCAACACTGCACTTGAATCGCCTAAATTTCTCAAGTAATGCATGTCCTGCACAATCGCGCCAACAAGGCAACTCGATTCGACGAAAAAAGCTTCTAGACAGACTTTCGAGAACCTTCCACAATCTGCAAGAACTCCTCCTCGATATCTTGGAATGCCTTCTTCATCATCTGGACTGACATCCATCCATCCTCCTTAACAAATCTTAATCAATTTCAAACCACATGATGAAATACATATCACAACCTCATAAATCCAATTTAACTTATAAAACATGAGGGTAATATGTAAGTTAACAATCAATTTCCGTCTTAGAAAACATGAAGAAGAGTAATGCGTAAGCTCACAGGCGATTTCCGGCTTAGACGACAAAAAATGGTAATGCATAAACTCATTGTCAATTTTTGAGAACATCATGGTGATGAGGAAAAGAGCAGTCTCTGCACCGCCATGACCATCGTAAACTCCGAGTAATGTACCGTAAGAGGTGGTTAAAACCCGCTCCTGGTCATCGAGCTCGGCATTGACCTGAGCCACAGCTAATGAGAAGTTACCGGAGGCATGCAACTTGAGAGCTGTCCCATTGGTGTCATTCGTCAGGACTAGGAAGTTGAAAAGACCGACTTATCAGTTTCAAGAATAAAGACATCATCACTCTTTGAATGATAAGGAGCAGAAAAAGAGCGAAATAGAATAAAAATGAAGATGCGGGTGAAAGACAATGTTTTTTCGTCTGTGTCCGGGTTCATCCGAGATGATGTGCGTGGAATTCGAAAATCATCTCCGCGGGTATCGAACGGGTACACCAATCAATTTGTTTTTTTAGTTTTTGATCTACTCCATTCATTCTTCCATGCGTTAAAATGGTGTCGAAGAACAAATGGAGTATATCGAAAACTAAAAAAACAAATTGATTGGTGAACCCGTTCGATACCGGCATATATGATTTCCGATCTCCGTGGAGATCATCCCGGATGAACCCGGTCGCAGACGTAAAAACATCGTCTTTCACCCGTATCTCCATTTTTATTCCATTTCTCTATTTTAGGGTCATGATGCCTTCATTCTTGAAACTGATAAGTCGGTCTTTTCAACTTCCTAGTCTTGACGACGAGCACCAATGGGACAGCTCTCAAGTTGCACGCCTTCGGTGAATTCTCATTAGCGGTGGCTCAGGACAACGTTGAGTTCGAGGACCAGGGGCAGGTTTTAACCACCCCTTACGGTACATTACTCAGAGTTTACGCTGGTCATGCCGGTGCAGAGACTGCTTATTTCCTCGTCACCATGATGTTCTAAAAAACCGACAATGAGTTTACACAATACCCTTTTTTTGTCTTTTAAGTCAGAAATCGACTGTTAACTTACACATTACTCTCTTCATGTTTTCTAAGTCGAAAATCGATTGTTAGCTTACACATTACCCTCATGTTTTCTAAGTTAAGCCGAATTTATGAGGTTGTCATTTATATTTCATCATGCAGTTTGAAATTGATTAGGATTTGTTAAGGAGGATGGTTGGATGTCAGTCCAGATGATGAAGAAGGCATTCCAAGAGATGGAGGAGGAATTCTTGCGGATTGTGGAGGGTTCTCGGAAGTCTGCCCAGAAGCTTCTTTTCGTCGAATCGAGTTGCCTCGTTGGCGCGATTATGCAGGGCATGCATTACCTGAGAAATTTAGGTGATTCAAGGGAGTGTTGGGACATAATATTGCTGATGAAAAAAATGTGATTGCAGAGTGTCTGCGTACAGTCACAATACCTGAGAACTTTACAAAAGGCTGAGGGTCATATGCCAACACCTAGATGACCCTAATATGTTAATTGAGGTTGGATAAGTGTTATGTGTCAAAGGGATCATGATGGTGATTAGATACTGTCTTAGCATTTTCTTGCTTCTTAATCCTTTTTTTTTCGATTTCATTTACTGTCTTGATCTATACACTATGTAACAAGATCGGTTAGAGATTACTACTTGAAGAAACTTGAATTCAGCAGGACGCGATTGTTTCTGGAGCTTTGGCCAACGCCACCCCCTTCGACAACCCCGCGCTCCGTTCTGGACCGACTGTCGTGAGCCGTAAATTGATATCAAGATTTGTTCCTAATATTTGCGTCAAATGGTCTTTGGAATCAACTGAGTGATTAAGATGCTGTCGAGATAGTCTCCAAGCATTCCATAGTGCTAAACTCTTTATCTACATTCATATTTCTTTATTAGTTGGATTGAGTTGCCTCGCTTATGCGGTTGTGCACGACATGCTTTACCTTGGAAATTTAGGCAATTTAAGGGCAGTGCTGAGACGTAACTGCTACGGATCGGTTTTGGATCCTACGTCAAGTATCAAGATTTATTATTATTATCGAGTTGAGTCTTTTATCGAGTCTATCGAGTCAAGTTGTGTGAATTGTGTTGTTTTATTAGTCGAGTCCGTTATGTTGTTTTATTAGTTTTTGGGTTATTTACACCCACGCCATTGAGGGTCTTATATAAGTCCATGTAGTCATGTAATGAGGAAGAAATGAAGTTCTAGTTCTTGTCCCCTTTGTTGTGAGATCTTGGTGGCTCTCTCCTTTAACGAGCAACCTCGCGTAGGCAGCCGCGATTAAGGCTCCATTGTATCCTCCACCACCATCATCACCAACTCCGGCGAGTTACCGTTGTTACGGAAGTAGGCCGGACACAACTTGGTATCAGAGCCTTCTCAGTCCTCTTCCGCCGATGCACTCCAACATCGCACCGGCGCCGCTTCCGCCCCATCGATCCCCTCTTCCTCCCCCTTACGACAAGCCGCTATTGTTTTCCCCGTTTTCCTTAGACCAGCAGCCAACTACATCATTGTCTTCCCCGTATCAACTACTTCACACGCTAGCTTCTCGGTCCTGCGTCGACCCCCCCCCCCCCCCCCCTTTTCATCGTCGACGCCTCAGCTCCACCAGCTCACCTCCGATCAGCTTTTCCGATGAGTCCGTCAGTTTCGTCGACGCCCTTTTCCGTGTCGTCCTCGCCCTGACGCCGTGTCAACGCTCATCTTCCGCCTTGTTTCATCGCCTACTGAATGATTAGTGTGAGATAAACCTAAGAAGATAAATTAGCATGAAGCCCACAAAGCAAAATATGAATTAATGATTTAAAATTTTAAATATGATGTATGCAAGATCTTGATCCAACATGTAAATATTGTGGAAGCAAGCCGGAAGAAAATTTAGTTACAAGCCTAATATCTATTCAAATAAGAAGAGGTTAATGAAATGTATAACTATGGTCCCTCAATCTCGATCAAAAAAAGGAAGGCCAGAGCAAGGTCTTCATCCTACCCTTCCCACTTGATATGAAGAGCAGAACATTGAATTTCAAAAGAGCATTGCATTTACGAGTGTGAATACTACCATATTTTGATCAAAAACAAGTCAGCTTTGGGCTTCTTAGATTCATTTCCCCTCTCATTTCTTGCAAAATTTGGAGCATTTTTCTGCGCTCTTTGTTTCATATCTTTTCTATAGAACTTGGATTTAGGCATGTTTTTAATATGATTTTGCAATGGGTTTTACATTGAAGATGTCGATGAGAACCAATTTCAATGAACCCATAGACGGACGAACCCCATTCGCAACTAATGAAGGTACTATCATGGCCGCACATGGCCCCCTTGCTCAGTCCACCCAAGCGCACTCTTCCGGATGTCGCTCAATTTCTCATTGCATTACGGGGGACTGCGAGCAGCAAGTGTGTCGTCGTGCAAATCCAATGCGTCTGATAGCAATGAGAACGTGCGGGGGTATCATCGTTGTCGGGGTATTGCCGCGGCCACACGAGAGGGCCCCCTTCCATGGTCACTCATGTTTGTGTGTCTATATATATATGTGTGCTGAATAAATGCTATAAACTAGAAACAATGAAGACATACATCTCTAAACAATGAAGACATGCATCTCTAAACATTATATTAAAAATTAATAAAGAATGATGAATGTAGATAAGGAGTTTATCACTTTGGAATGCTTGGAGGCTATCTTGACAGCTTCTTTATCACTCAGTTGATTCCAGAGGCCATTTGACGCAAATATTAGGAACAAATCTTGATGTATCAGTTTACGGCTTGCGACAGCCGGTATAGAACTGAGCGGAGGGTTGTCGAAAGGGTTGGTGTCGGCCAAAGCTCCTGAAACAATCACGTCCTACTGAAATCAGTTTTCTTCAACTAGTAATCTCTAACTGATCTTGTTACCTAATGTATAGATTAAGACTGTAAATGAAATCAGAAAAAAAAGGATTAAGAAACGAGAAAAGGCTAAGACAGTATCTAATCACCTTCATGATCCCATTGACCCGCCACACTTATCCAACCTCAATTAATATATTGGGGTCATCTGGGTGTTGGCTTATGACCTTCAGCCTTTCGTAAACTTCCCAGGCATTGTGATTGTACGCAGACACTCTGCAATCACATCTTTTTCATCAACAATGTTACGTCCCAACACTGCCCTACAATCGCCTAAATTTCTCAGGTAATGCATGTCCTGCTCAATCGCGCCAACGAGGCAACTCGATTCGACGAAAAAAAGCTTCTGGATAGACTTTCGAGAACCTTCCACAATCTGCAAGAATTCCTCCTCGATATCTTGGAATCCTTCTTCATCATCTGAACTGACATCTATCCATCCTCCTTAACAAATCCTAATCAATTTCAAACCACATGATGAAATACATATCACAACCTCATAAATCCGGTTTAACTTAGAAAACATGAGGGTAATGTGTAAGTTAACAATCAATTTCCGACTTAAAAAACTTAAAGAGAGTAATGCGTAAGCTCACAGTCGATTTCTGACTTAGAAGACAAAAAAATGGTAATGCATAAACTCATTGTCGATTTTTGAGAACATCATGGTGATGAGGAAGTGAGCAGCCTCTGCACCGCCATGACCATCGTAAACTCCGAGTAATGTACTGTAAGAGGTGGTTAAAACCCGCTCCTGGTCCTCGAACTCGGCGTTGTCCTGAGCCACCGCTAATGAGAAGTTACCGGATGTGTGCAACTTGAGAGCTGTCCCATTGGTGTCATTTGTCAGGACTAGGAAGTTGAAAAGACCGACTTATCAGTTTCAAGAATGAAGACATCATCACTCTTTCAATGCTAAGGAGCACAAAAAGAGCGAAATGGAATAAAAATGAAGATACTGGTGAAAGACAATGTTTTTTCGTCTACGTCCGGGTTCATCCGAGATGATCTGCGCGGAGATCGGAAATCATCTCCGCGGGGATCGAACGGGTTCACGAATGAATTTGTTTTTTTAGTTTTCGATCTACTCCATTCACTCTTCCATGCGTTAAAATGGTGTCGAAGAACGAATGGAGTAGATCGAAAACTAAAAAAACAAATTGATTGGTGAACCCGTTCGATACCCACGGAGATGATTTCCGATCTCCGCGCAGATCATCTCGGATGAACCCGGACGCAGACGAAAAAACATTGTCTTTCACCAGGTTTGTAATTTTTGTGGTGCACCGCATCGAAGTGAGGAATGTTATACTAATTTATATCCTCAAAAATTTTCTTATGTAAATAATTTTGAGTTTATTTATGAAAATAATTATTCGAACTTTGATGAAAATAATTTCTCTAGTTTTCATGCGAATGATTTTTCCGATTATAATAATTTTTCATCCCGCTCCGATGTAGATTATTCGTGGTGGGATGTTCTCCCAGATAGTTTCTGTAGCGAGGATGATAATTATTTAGGTCTGATTTTTTGTTCTTTTTCTTGTGCACCGCACGTTTCGGTTTCTAATTTTGGTGGAATTTCCCAATTTCAATTTAATTCTCCTCGCTAAAATTTAGATACGAGTATTATGTCTTTTAGTGAAATTTTGCCGTCTTCAAAAATTTTTCTTGTGGAGAAACATGAATCTTCATGTATTCCCCTCGTTTCTTATTCCGAAGATCAGGAAAAATTATTTTACCAAGAATATCTTAAGGTTATGGGCACGTCAGGTGAATTAGAAGAAGAACATGTTTCTTCTCCTACTACCGATTTTTCTCCCGTTCTTCATGAATTTTTGAGCACAACACATTCAAATTTACGAATTCAAATTTATGAAAATTGTGTCCAATGAATGTACTTCTCTTGGTAATTCACTTGAATTTTCAAAAGAAATTTTAATTTTAGAAAATGAACATACGCCACTTAATCTTTTTCTTTCACATGACCCTCCTCTGTGTGAAATTGTTTCTGACACGTTTGTTTGTGATTTTTCTTATTCTAATATTTTTTATGTAAGAGATGAGCCATTGCACCCAACCGTCTTCGACGATCCATTTGTCCCTCATCTACAAAATTCCAAATCACCCCAGGTATGTATAGGTGATTTGGAGTTGCATGTTCAAGCTAAAAGCCAAAAGAAGAATCCTCAAATAAGCGGAGGAGTAGTCGGACGACCGATTTAGGCACATTCACCTAAGCGTGAATTAAGGGAGTCGCCTGTGCACCTTTATTTTTATTTTCCTTTTTCCAAACAATAACCGTCTAGCTTAATGACGGGGAAAAAACGCTTTTCAAGAAGGTTCTTTATGGCTTGAAGTAAGCACCTCGGGCGTGGTACGGGAAGATCGCAGAATACCTCCAGTTCTATGGATATTTTGCTTCTGATTTAGATTCATGCTTATTTGTAAAGAATATGGGGGAGCTTCAGATCTTGGTGTTGGTGTACGTTGACGATATGATCGTCACAGGGAATTCTGAAATGGAGGTAGCTAGGCTTCGTGCTGAGCTAGCTATCAGATTTGAGATGAAGGATTTGGGTGAGCTCCACCATTTCCTTGGGCTCAAAGTGGAGAGGAAAGAGAGCAGTATGCTTGTTTCCTAAAAGGGCTATGCGGATCGAATCATGAAGAGGTTCGACATGGAAGGGGGGAAGAGCAGCTCTACTCCACTGGAGGTTGGAATTCATCTTCGATGAGATGAAGGGAAGGTTCTTACCGATCCTTTGGTGTTCCGCGCTTTGGTCGAAAGCTTGATATACTTGACGATCACGAGGCCAGATATTGCTTATGCAGTTGGCAGGTTGAGTCGGTTTATGGAAGAGCCTCGAAAGCCTCATCTTGTGGCGGCTAAGAGTATATTGAAGTATGTCAAATCCACCTCGGATTTGGGTCTCTTCTACGGGAGAGATTCAGGCTTTTGCTTGCACGGGTACATGGATGCTGATTACGGAGGAGATTCGGATGATCGAAGATCGACGTCTGGATATGTTTTTATGACAGGCTCTACAACTATATCATGGTGCAACAAGAAGCAGGATTCTGTGTCTGTCTCTACCACAGAAGCGGAGTACAAAGCGTCGGCTTTGGCAGCTCAGGAAGCCATCTGGCTTAGGAGGCTTATGGAAGACATTCATAGGGAGGTGTGAGGTCCTACTCTGCTACGTGGTGACAATGAGAGTGCTCTCAAACTAGTAAAAATCCAGTTTGTCACGCGCGTACAAAGCACATAGAGATTCATCACTATTTTATTCGCGAGAAGGTGTTGGAGGGATCTCTGACTGTGGAGCATGTGCAGAGCAAGGAGAACGTTGCTGACATATTTACTAAGCCGCTGTCGAATGGACCATTTGGTCGGTTGCGGAGTTTGCTTGGGCTAACTTCCACTTCCCACTTCAAGGAGGAGTGTTAAATTTTTGAAGTGGAAGTGGAATGGTGATGGGCGGTCCGATGATTGAAGACTGCAGAAACCGCGGTAACCGGGTTTCAGTCGGCCAGATGTTCTGGCCAGTGTTGTTTCAGTCGGCCAGATGTTCTTCTGGGCGGTCTGTTTTGGGGAGACTGCGGTAACCGGGCGGTTTGTACATAACCGTGTAGTTCAATAAAGAAGTTGGTTTGCTTACTGAGCTAGGGCAGTCTGTTTTGTGAGATCGCTCGCGATCTGATGGGTGGTTATTGTATCCCGATTTGTGCGGTGACAACATCCGTCTACTCGCCTATAAATAGGGGTGCAGGGCCCGTCATTCATAATGAGAACTGTAAGAACCAAAGTTGGCTTGATTGTGCCGGTCTCATTCTAAGGTCGCGCGGTCTGAGATTTTGTCTGACCAGTTTGTTTGTTCGCAGGTTAGCGACTAGCAGCTCGCGGTCAGCTTTCTCCCTTCTTCCAGCGTTGAATAAACCAGTCCGGGCAGATTGTATTTAGGTGTTCTTGGACTGTGCAGCGAACTCAGTTGATTAGGTGGTCTTAAGTGGCCAGGTAATCTTGAGTTGCGGTCTGTAGCAGGAATGAGTTTATTTATTTAGTGTTCATGGGTTCTTCTGTGATCTTAAGACCGTGCGGTCTGGGCGATCAAGGAGTGCAAACTGGTTGTTTTCAGCAGTTGAATAAAGTAGCAGGTTGGGCGGTCTGTGGTTGCGGTCTGACAGATGCGGCTTGTGCTCTGTTCTTCGGGACTCAGGGGCTACCCGTCTGGCTTGTCTGTTCACGCGATCTGGCAGTCTAAAGTGGTCTAGTCGTCGGTAGCTTGTTTACTTTTGTGTTTTGTGCTTCTCTCCTCCGTGATTCTTATGAATCATGTCTCGCCATGTATACCTCTAATTGTTAGGAGATAGTTAATACCATAGCACTATTCGGTCTTCTCATTTTCATTACTGTGCTACACTTGTGGAAAGTTTTGTGAAGTGTTTCGCATTTTACTTTACCTCCGGACCTCAATTTTTTAACAGTGCGCGCGCATTTTTCAACTTTGCGTGCATTGCGAGTGGACATTTCTTGATCTACGTGCATGGATTTGATCAGAGGATGATGAGTCAATTAAAGATACATGGGGAGGATGATATTACCACATGGTTTCGGAGGGGAGTAAACCCTCTTTAACCGGAGGACCTCAGATCATTTGAAAAGTAGCATGAGGCTTGTTTAGAGAGAGATGCTCCTTTTTGAGAGTGAAAGTATCTAGTTGTCTACCTAAATCACCTAGAGGGGAGTGAATTTGTTAGTTCTATGGCATTAAGCGGAATTAAAATACTTTAGAAATTATGCACATAGAATAAGAGAAAACACACAACACAGACACAAGGATTTATAGTGTTTCCCCAGAATGGGTACTCCACTTTCCCGCCTCGTCTATCTAGCACTTCGGGCTAGACTCGTCCACTTCACCAAACTCAAATTTCAACAAATCTTACAACTCTGAGTCTTCAACTCCTACAAGCTCGTAGACAATGTCCCCTACAAAAACTCGAAGAACAACCTCTCCTACACTCGATCCTCTAAACTAGGATCTACAAAACTCGGAAGTAAACCTTCCTACAAGAGTTGGTAAAATGGTTTCTGACAAACACTATTGATTGTAAACAATCTTCTTAGAAATCTCAAAGAGATTCAACTTCAGATCTGAGAAAAAGATTATTCTTCCTTGCTTGAGAGAGAGACTTGAAATTGAAGGTTGAAGAAGAAGAATGACTTGAACTTGAGAGATCTTGATCTGAACTTGAGAATCGACTGTTTCTAAATGAACCTTGAAGCATTTGAAATCATAGATCCTATCGAAACTTTTCTTTAAGAGGAATCACGAAATCAAATTGTCAGTGACGAGATCTTCTGTTGCGAGAAATGCCGACTGAGAGGAGTGTGTATTTCTTAATTTCTTCATGATTAGGGTTTTCTAAAAACAACCCTTAACTATTTATAGGGATTTCTCTTCTAATGGCTAGAACGAGACTTCAGAACGGAGCTCCATGTGTACTGTACAAGGTCGGTGCCCTAAAGGAAAGTCGTCAACCATTTCAAATAGACAAATTGTAAAGTTCATACGTCGAGTGTTCACGTGACATCTCTGGATTACTCGATGAATTACTCTTAACCACTCGATGAATTATACTTGGCTTGGATTTGAAATAGAATAAAACTTCAATGATCACGAGACTTCTCGAGAGTACTCGACGAATTCGTCGAGTATTCACAAGAAATCACTAGATCACTCAACGAATTTTACTTGGCAAAAAATTGGAAACAAATAATTTTCTGAATTATATCGAGTAGACTCGACGAATTGGTCAAGTGCTGACGTGAGATCTTGACGAATGAAATGAGTTTTCACGTGAATACTCGACGAATTTTACTTAGAACATTTCTGTCAATCCAGAATCCAGTAAACATCTACAACTTGATTTTTCCCCTTGCACTTGGAAACAAAGTACACCACAATAGAGAGATTACATATGAATCAACACAATGTCCTACATAATGAAGAATTGGATTGCATAGTCCTGTGTTTTATGACCTATTGTAATCTGACATTGGTTTGTACTTAGCAATTAAAGTCCTGCAATAACATAACTAAAGTATAACATCAAATACAAAATCTATTCATCTTAGTTCAAGTGGGACTTCTTCAAATCAATGTTATTGTGGATACAATACCCAACAGAGAGAGTGGAGTGAGGGAGCACATATTGGAAAGTTGTGCATGCGCAAACGTACTGTGGAGTTAGCAATGCCAACACACATGTGAACGTGTTAGAGCGATGTGCTCACGATCATGCTGAAGGGTAGTGCACCCACATAAACTTTTGGGTGAAGGTTCTCGGCTGACTATATGGTAGAGTCATGTTTGCGTGGGTAAAATGGGAACGTGGTTCCTTGTGCACGCAAGGTCCTTTGGAAAGCCCGGAACTTCTATCGTAGTAATAGGGGGCTATACATGTACATTCAGGGTTCTCTAATCACTATGTAGGAAAGGCCAAATGTGTTGTTCGGATTCTCCGAACACTATGTAGGAAAGACTGTAGTTTCTGTTTGGATTCTCCAAACACTCTGTAGGAAAGGCTAGAGTTTTTGTTTGCATACTTTGGAAACTTTGTAAGAAAGACCAGAGTCTCCATCCGGATTCTCCAAACACTGTAGGAAAGGCCGAAGTTTCCATTTAGATTCTCGGAACAATTTGTAGGAAAATCCAAAGTTTTTGTTTAGATTCTCCGAACACTCTGTAGAAAGGTCGGGCTCTCTATTTGGATTCTTTAAACACTTTGTAGGAAAGGTCGGAGTCTCCGTTTGAATTCTCCGAACACTCTGTAGGAAAGGCCGGAGTCTTCATTTGGATTCTCTGAACACTCTGTAGGAAAGGTCGGAGTCTCCATTTGGATTCTCCGAACACTATGTAGGAAAGGCCAAAGTTTCTGTTTAGATTCTCTGAACACTGTTGAAAAAGTTGAGGTCCGGAGATGAAGTAAAAAATGCGGAATCACTTCACAAATATTTCCACAAGTGTAGCACAACAATGACAATGGGAAGAACGAATTGTGCTATGGTATTAACTATCTCTTCACAATTTCGAGGTATACATGGCGAGACATGATTCATAAGAATCACGGAGGAGAGAAGCACAAACACAAAATACAAGCTGCTGCGACCTGACAACTTGAGATCGCCAGACCGCGCGAATAAACAAGCCAGACGGTAGCCCCTGAGACCGCGTGAACAGAGTACAAGCCGCACCTGCCAGACCGCAACCACAGACCGCCGACCTGCTACTTTATTCCTCTGCTGAAAACAACCAGTTCGCACTTCTTGATCGCCCAGACCGCACGGTATTGATCGCAGAAGAGACCGCGAACACTGAACAAAGAACTGCTACCTGCGATAGACCGCAACTCAAGATCGCCTGGACACTTAAGACTGCCTGATCAACTGAGTCCGCTGCACAAACCAAGAACACCTAAACACAGTCCGCCCAGACTGGTTTATTCAAAGCTGGAAGAAAGGAGACAAGCTGAACGCGAGCTGCTAGCCGCTAACCTGCGAACAAACAAACCAGTTAGAAAAAGATCTCAGACCGCACGACCTCAAAGTGAGACCGACACAATCAAGCCAACTTTGGTTCTTACAGTTCTAGTTATTAATGACGGGCCCTGCACCCCAATTTATAGGCGAGAAGACGGATGTCGTCACCGCACAAACCGGGATACAATAACCGCCCATAAGATCGTGAGCGGTCTCACAAAACAGACCGCCCGAGCTCAGCAAAGCTAACAGTTCCTTATTAAATCATACAGTTATAACAAATCGCCCGGTTACCGCGGTCTCCATAAAGCAGACCGCCCGGTCTTATTGCATAAGCAAAGAACTTCTTCAGTAACCCAGACCGACAAGAGTAATATGTCAGACCGCCCGGTCACTGCAAGAAGGCAGACCTACTTGTACATCTGGCCGACTTGAACAAGCCGCCAGAACAAAGCCGCGCGAGCTGCTTGGAAACAGCGATCTCCTAGATCAGACCGCCCGGACAGAACTGCCCAGAGCACCAGCGTAGACCGCGCGATCTATGCGGTCTCCAACCTTCAGACCGCCAAGCACTATTCCACTTCCACTTCAAAAATTTAACACTCCCCCTTGAAGTGGGAAGTGGAAGTCAACCCAAGCGAACTCCGCAATCAACCAAATGGTCCCTTCGCCAACAGCTTAGTAAATATGTCAGCAACATTCTCCTTGCTCTGCACATGCTCCACAGTCAGAGATCCCTGATGAGTAGTATTTTTATAACTTTTTAATAGAAAATTTTGTGAATATTTAATTTGTATTTTCCTTTTTTATGTCATTTCTAGGTCATAAGTGTTTATTTTGAAATTATGTTTCTAATTTAGCTTAATTTCAATTTTTGCAGAATTTTGGGACAAATTGGAGAAATTGACAAGTACACGCCCTCAGTCACGCCCGTGACCAAGGCGTGTAACCTAAATATCAGTCTAGACTCGATGCCGCGCCAATTGAGCTAGTCCACAGCGAGTTACGCCCTCGGTCAAGCCCGTGACCCCTTGTCACGCCCGTGACCAGGGGCGTGTAATTTTAGAATCTTCCCAGCTGGCTGCTGATGAGACGTGGAGATGCTGTCGAGAAGTCAACCTAAGTCACGCCCGTGACCCACATGTCACGGTCGTGACTTGCCTGCGTGATCTCTGCTTCACCGCCGCACCGAATTCCAGCCCACGCTGCTGTCGAGAAGTCAACCTAAGTCACGCCTGTGACCCACATGTCACGGTCGTGACTTGCCCGCGTGTTCTCTGCTTCGCCGCCGCGCCGAATTCCAGCCCACGCTGTATTTAATGAAGCCGTCCAAAGTCACGCCCGTGACCCAACATCTCACGCCCGTGACATGCCACTTTTCGCCGCGCCGTCCAGAAAGCCCACGCCGCTGTCAGATCCGATGTGAATAGTGCAGTCACGCCCTTAGTCACGCCCATGACCGAGGGCGTGTAATCTGAAATTTTTGCCTATAAATTCAGAGGCTCTCCTTGAGTCCGGGGTTCAGAATTTTGGAGTGGGGGAGGTGCTGCTAGAGCTGTTAGTGAAGTTTTTCAATGCTTTCTCATGCCTTTCAATTTCATGTTCTTCCTTTTCAATTCATGTAATGTGCTAGTTCTTAGTTTTATGCAATAGTTAGTTAAAGCTTGTAATCTTTTCCTTCCTAGCTTGTAATCTCTTTAATTAAAGCTTTTAATCATTTTGGTTTTCAATAAAATTAAGTTTTCTTTCTTTCATGTTCTCTTTTTCCTTAAGCACTCTTCCTTTCATGCAATGATTTTTCTTTCCTTTTCCCCCTCCACTATGGTTGAACATTAAGTCTTTTTATTTTCGTTTAATCTTTTCATTTAGCTTGCATTTTGTCTTTATTTTAGTTAAGCAAATCAAACCTCAAATTTTCGTCGATAAGATAATGATGATTTTCCTCGAAGTAGAAGTAATCAACGCTCCCCGTGGAATACGACCTTGATATTCCTAAATATCCTATACTATAGACGATAAGGTACACTTGCCTTTATCGGATATAGTTTTGGAGAAAATCTCAAACCTTCACTAAATTTCAAAACCGCAAAATCTAAATCAAGTTTTGGCGCCGTTGCTGGGGATTTTGCTTAGATATTTTGAAAAGAGGATAGCTTTTAATTTTATCATGTTTCTTTTTATTTTATTTTCCTTTTTCTAAATTTCAAAAAAAAAAATTTATTTTTTGTTTTTCCTCTTCCTTTCTTCTCTTTTTAGTGTATGACCCGAGGTAGTACTTCGATTCTTCCTTTTGATCCGGAGATCGAGCGAACCCTTTTGAGGCACCGCCGTTCTCGTGATCAGGGAAATCAAGTAGAATCTGAAGAGTCGATCGGGGACACTAACGCAGCAAATATGGATCATAATCTTAATCCTCCTAATCTTAACGAGCCAAATCCTGACGAGGACGCGCAACAGACCATGTCCTATTATGCGCGGCCGAATTTGGAAGGCACACAATCGAGTATTGTTCGCCCCACGGTGGCGAACAATAATTTTGAGATCAAGTCCAGCATCATACAAATGGTGCAACAATCGGTGACCTTTGATGGTCAACCGGACGAGGATCCAAATTCACATATTTCTTACTTTCTTGAAATTTGTGACGCCATTCGATTACATCTTTTTCCTTTTTCTTTGCGGTCTAAGGCCAAGCAGTGCCTGGTATCCCTACCTAGGGGATCCATCACTACATGGGCCGAAATGGCGGAAAAATTTCTCAATAAATATTTCCCGCCTTCAAAGACCGCTAAATTGCGCACGGATATTGCGTCGTTCATGCAAATCGACTTGGAGACTCTCTATGACATATGGGAGCGCTTCAAGGAGCTTTTGCGTCAATGCCCTCATCACGCACTTGCCACTTGGCAACAAGTGCAAATATTTTATAATAGCTTAAATCTCCAAACGAGGCAAATGATTGATGCGTCCGCCGGGGGGACATTAAATAACAAAACCCCGATCGCCGCTCAAGAGCTTTTCGAAGAGATGGCCACAAATGCGTATCAATGGAACATTCCCCGAGCACGGCCTAATAAGCCGACCGGAATTTTTGAAATAGACGCAAACGCGAATTTGGCTTTACAAGTTGAGCGCTTAACAAAGCAAGTGGCGGAGATGTCTGCTTCCTCCGCCACTCCTCCTTGGGCTAATAACGTTTTAATTGAAGAACATGTTGACTACATGGGAAATCCGCCTCGGCCTTCCTATAACCCCAACACCGCTCTGTATAACAACACATACAATGCGGGTTATAGGAATCATCCAAATTTCTCATGGAGCAACCAAGGAAATGCTCAGCGTCCTATGAATTTAAATCAACCTCCCCCTAATCAACTTCTTAACTTAACTCCGCCTCCAAATTTGATTTCTCAAAATTTTAATCCACCCGGTTTTCCACCGCAACAACAAAAACTCTCTCCGATTGAAGAGGTTTTTGCAAAATATGTTGCTACAAATGAAACGAACATCCGAAACCTTACCGGATTGATCAAAAATTTAGAGAATCAAGTGGGCCAACTCGCAAAGATGATTTCTGAGCGTCAGCAAGGAGCACTACCGGGGAATACCGAGAAAAATCCAAAGGAGAGTGCGCACGCGATTACACTCCGAAGCGGGAAGGAGGTGGTTCAAAAACAGGACGAACCCAAGGTAATTTCCTCTCCTCCTCCTCCTACCTTTAATTCATCTTCGAATTTGCCCGCTACGATAGCTCCACACACTTCTATTTTAAATCCGCGCGCTCCTACTTCTAATATTCCGTATCCATCTAAATTTAAAGATGAAAGCGCCGAAAAAAATTATAAAAAAATTTTAGATGTTTTAAAACAAATCCATATTAATGTACCTTTCTGCGAGGCTATCTCACAAATGCCTAAATATGCAAAATATCTTAAGGAGTTGCTCTCCAATAAGAAAAAGTTAGAAGATATTTCGCATATTTCGTTAAACGCAGAATGCTCCGTGGTTGTACTCAACAAATTGCCTAAAAAAGCAAATGACCCGGGACGGTTTTCTATCCCATGTCTATTTGGCAATTCATTAGTAAAACACGCCTTAGCGGATCTTGGAGCAAGCATCAACCTTATGCCATTTTCTTTGTTCAAAAAGCTAGGTCTAGGAAATCCAAGGCCCACTCGAATGAGTATCCAATTAGCGGATCGTTCTTTAAAATATCCGATATGAATAGTGGAGGACGTGCTCGTCAAGGTTGACAAATTTATCTTCCCGGTGGATTTTGTCATTCTTGACATCGAAGAGGATGCCGAAGTACCCCTCATACTCGGTCGCCCCTTCCTTGCCACCTCCCGCGCTATTATAGACGTAAGTAACGGAAAGCTCCTCATACGGGTTGGAGACGATGAAGTTACTTTCGGCATAAATTCCTCGATGCGGAACACGCTAGAAAACGACGATTCGTGCTTCTATTTGGAAGAGTGTTGTGAGTTCGATTCATCCCTTGAGTTAGTTTCATCGGCGAGTAGTGATTCCGAGCCCGTAGAGCTCTTTTATGATGAAGAAGAAGTTTCTCACCCCACACCACCCGAACCATTACTTTTAGAAAAATTAAAAATCAAGACTTCTTATGAAGAACCACCCGAATTAGAGTTGAAACAACTCCCCCCTCACCTTAAATACTTGTTTTTGGAAAAAGAGTCTAAGCTACCCGTCATCATTTCATCCGATCTTAGCAACTCAGAAATTTCTGAGTTGACTATAGTCTTAAGAAAGCACCGCCACGCAATTGCGTGGCAATTATCGGACATTAAGGGTATAAACCCATCTTTCTGCACTCATAAAATATTTCTCGAAGAAAATTCCCGCAACTCAGTCCAGCCTCAATGACGACTAAACCCGAACATGAAAAGAAGTCGTTAAGGCCGAAGTTATAAAACTTCTGGATGGGGGAATCATCTACCCGATATCGGACAGTACTTAGGTTAGCCCAGTACAAGTCGTGCCAAAGAAAGGTGGTGTCACGGTAGTTGCGAACAAAAATAACGAATTGATCCCAACCCGTACTGTTACGGGTTGGCGGATGTGCATCGACTATCGGAAACTAAATGATGCCACCCGTAAGGATCACTTCCCTCTACCATTTATCGACCAAATTTTAGAACGCCTTTCGGGTCACTCCTACTACTGTTTTCTCGATGGTTTGTTGGGATATTTCCAAATCCCGATTTCGCTCGACGACCAAGAGAAAACCACTTTCACTTGTCCCTTTGGCACCTTCGCTTATCGAAGGATGCCATTCGGTCTTTGTAACGCGCCAGCTACATTCCAAAGACGTATGCTGGCAATATTTGACGAGTTAGTGGAGGAGGTGATGGAAGTATTTACGGACGACTTCTCTGTGTACGGAAACTCATTTAAAAATTGTTTAAAAAATCTTGAGCGCGTGTTGCAGCGATGTGAGGAAACAAATTTAGCACTTAATTGGGAGAAATGCCGTTTTATGGTCAAGGAAGGACTAGTCCTTGGCCATAAAATTTCGGGCAAGGGGATCGAGGTCGATAGGGCCAAGATCGAAGTAATTGAAAAGCTCCCCCTCCAACAAGCGTAAAAGCTATTAGGAGTTTCCTAGGCCACGCGGGGTTCTATCGGCGCTTTATACAAAATTTTTCCAAAATCACAAAGTCGTTAACCCATCTTCTCGAGAAAGAATCATCTTTTCTTTTTAATGATGAATGTCATTTAGCTTTTCAACTTATCAAAGAAAAACTTATAAACTCCCCGATTCTAGTCGCCCCAGATTGGTCGCTCCCTTTTGAAATCATGTGCGACGCGAGTGATATTGCGGTTGGTGTTGTTTTAGGCCAACGGGTGAGTAAGTATTTTCACCCGATCTATTATGTGAGCAAAACACTCACGTCGGCACAAGCAAACTACACCACGACCGAGAAGGAACTTCTAGCAATCGTTTTCACCTTCGATAAGTTTAGGTCATATATAACTCTCTCAAAAGTTATCGTCTTCACTGATCACTCCGCGCTTAGGTATCTCTTAAGTAAATCAGATGCCAAGCCTCGTCTTTTGCGATGGATCCTCCTCTTGCAGGAGTTTGACTTAGAGATCTGGGATAAAAGAGGAGCCGAAAACTTGGCGGCCGATCACCTTTCTCGTTTAGAAAATCCATCCTCGAAAGCATTAATAGAGGCCGACATCAACGATAAATTTCCCGAAGAGCGCCTCCTAGCTCTCGAAAATATTAATTCATCTTCTACCCCCTGGTTTGTGGATTTGGCTAACTATTTAGTAGCCCGGGTCCTGCCAAAAGAATTCTCGAGTCAGCAAAAGAAGAAATTCTTTTCTGATTTAAAGAATTACTTCTGGGAGGACCCCTTTTTATTCCGTGTATGCGCAGACCAGGTTGTGAGAAGATGTGTTTCAAGTGAGGAAGGCCTTAAAATTTTACGTCATTGTCATGAGGGACCCACCGGTGGTCATTATCATTCGAACCGAACCGCGAGGAAGGCGCTGGAGGCGGGCTTTTATTGGATCACGCTCTTCAAATATGCTCACACCCTTATGAGTACTTGCGACAGCTGCCAGCGGTCGGGGAACATCTCTCGCCGGGATGAGATGCCCAAAACATTTTCTTAGAATGCGAAATTTTTGACCTTTGGGGTATCGATTTTGTTGGTCCTCGCCCTCCATCTTTTTCAAATAAATATATTCTAGTGGCGGTCGACTACGTATCGAGTTGGGCGGAAGCGCAAGCTCTCCCCACCAATGATGCGCGAGTCGTCGTTAATTTCTTAAAAAATTATTTTCTCGATTTGGCACGCCGCGCGCTATTGTGAGTGATCGGGGCACCCATTTTTGCAATAGTCAATTTACAAAAATTTTAGCAAAATATGGTGTCACGCACAAATTATCCACCGCATATCACCCACTAACGAGCGGCCAAGTCGAGGTTGTTAATCGAGAATTAAAACGGATTTTAGAAAAAACAATTTCTATTAATCGGAAGGATTAGGCAATAAAGCTCGATGACGCGCTATGGGCCTATCGAACGGCGTACAAGACCGCTATCGGTTGTACACTGTATCGAATGGTTTATGGCAAGGCTTGCCACCTTCCGGTCGAATTAGAACACCGCGCATTTTGGGCGCTTAAATTTTTAAACCTCGATTCCACTATAGTGGGAGAACAAAGAAAATTCCAAATGAACGAATTAGATGAGTCACGAGCGAATGCGTATGAGAGCAATAAATTATATAAGGAGCGAACAAAGTTTTATCACGATAAGCATATAAAATTTCCAAAAACTTTTTCGCCGGGCGATCTCGTCCTCCTTTATAATTCCCGCCTTCGCCTTTTTCCGGGAAAACTAAAATCCCGATGGTCCGGACCCTTTATTGTTAAAGAGGTTTGGTCCTATGGGACAATTTTAATTTCCCACCTGGAAAAAGGTACCTTCAAAGTTAACGGGCACCGCCTTAAATTATATCTTCCAGGAGAGCTAACTAATGAAAAGAGTGATTCGATTGTATTTCAACCTATAATATGATCGGCAAGTGGGTCAAGCTACGCGACCTTAAACAAAGCGCTTTTGGGAGGCACCCCAAAGTTATCTTTTTTTTTTGTTTTCTCTTGTTCTTTAATATATTTTGTAGGTAATCCCGCTTCCCCGCACAAACTTCAAAAAAATCAGGGAATCCCTTTCTCCTTCTTCCTTCTCTTTTATCATGCATTTCCTTTTTGTTTTGTATTGCACTTTATTTACTTCTCTTCTTTAAACTTCATACTTAGTTTTAAACATTGGGGACAATGTTTAACTTTAAGTATGGGGGTGTAAATAGTTCTTTGTATATAGTTGTTAAATTAGAAAAATTTCAAAAAAAAATATTTATTTTCTTATGTTTTCTTCTATTTTAGCACTTGTAAAACCCAAAAACTCAAAAAAATTTAGAAAATAGAAAAATGTAAATCTTGGAAAGGGACGTTCGGGACCTCACCCTATCTCACCTCCTAATACCGTGAGAACCCTTCACGGGGTATACCTCGGGAAGTCCAAGAATTAACAAAAAAAACTGTTAGCTTTTTAGTATATGTTTTTGTTTATTTCTTACCAAAAAAAAGACATAATATCAAAATTCAAAAAAAATATATGAAAAAACTTAAAATACAAAAAAATTTAAATCTTATACCTCTCCTATTTGTTGTTTTTGTGATTTCTTAGAAATCTAGTTGAGAATGTTTATAAGCATATTTATGTTTTTAATTGGCTAAAATTTTGCTTATCATAGTTTATTAATTTTAAATTTGAGGTAATCTTGATTTAAGAATCATCTTATGATTTTAAATTGATTAGAGAATTTATTTAGCATGACTTCTCTTTTTATTTTTAAATGGCTTCATTTTGTAGTGAATTTCCTAAACCTCTTTAAATTTCAATTATAGTTTCTTCTAACTTTTTAGATCTTAGGAAATTTAATTTTACTAGAATTTGCTCTCAAAATAATTTAAAGCTTGCTAGATTTATTTTCTCTATCCAACCCCTTTGATGGCCTAAAAAAAAGTATTTTAAAAGATCATATGTCATGGGAATAAGAGGATAAAATTTATTATTCCCTAAACATATGCACCCAAAATCATTTAAAAGATTATATGGCATGGAGTAAGAGGATAAAATTCATTACTCCTAAACATATACATTTTGGGTTTTTATTAGAAGAGAAAAAAAAGGAAAAAAAAAAGAAATTTCATGATGAGGATAAATTCCATTTCCTCCATTCAAAAATATCTCTTCTTATGCCAAATTTTATGAAATCCCTCTTAGCTAATTATCATTGTTCTAGTTTTAGTTGAAAATTATGGAGAGAGCAATATTTAGTAATTTACTTTTCTGTAAGTTTCTTTTAAGGTAGAGTTCTTATAATTTTAATTTAATTTAGTTTTATAATTTCTACAATTTTGTCAAGCTAATTAATTTTCTTGAGAAGTTCTTGCCTAAATATTTTTCCCTCTTTTCAAATCATCATCATAATTTAGGACTTAACTCTCCCTTGAATTTACTCTTAACTTAACTTTTGGTTAAATGAAATTTTAGTTTTAAATTAAAAATTTTCTAAGGATGTCTTATAAATTATGTCTCACACTTTTGCTCTGGAATAGCAAAACCTCAAGTATGGGGGTATTTGATGAGTAGTATTTTTATAACTTTTTAATAGAAAATTTTGTAAATATTTAATTTGTACTTTCCTTTTTTATGTCATTTCTAGGTCATAAGTGTTTATTTTGAAATTCTGTTTCTAATTTAGCTTAATTTCAATTTTTGCAGAATTTTGGGACAAATTGGAGAAATTGACAAGTACACGCCCGGGACCAAGGGCGTGGAACCTAAAGATCAGTCCAGACTCGATGTCGCGCCAATTGAGCTAGTCCATAGCGAGTCACGCCCTCGGTCACGCCCGTGACCCCTTGTCACGCCCGTGACCGGGGGCGTGTAATTTTAGAATCTTCCCAGCTGGCTGCTGACGAGACGTGGAGATGCTATCGAGAAGTCAACCTAAGTCACACCTGTGACCCACATGTCACGGCGGTGACTTGCCCGCGTGATCTCTGCTTCGCCGCCGCGCCGAATTCCAGCCCACGCTGCTGACGAGAAGTCAACCTAAGTCACGCCCGTGACCCACATGTCACGGTCGTGACTTGCCCGCGTGTTCTCTGCTTCACTGTCGCGCCAAATTCTAGCCCACGCTGCATTTAATGAAGCCGTCCAAAGTCACGCCCGTGACCCAACATGTCACGCCCGTGACATGCCACTTTTCACCGCGCCGTCCAGAAAGTCCACGCCGCTGTCAGTGTAACGCCCCTGATTTTTGTTAATTATTTTACGTACCCTCTGTGACGTAATTTTGGCGTAAGGGCGTTATGTCAGCTCGTCTGGTAGTGTTTCGAGTTTTAGCTTAGTTAAAGCTTGTGATTTAGGTCAAGCGTGCGAGATTTCGCGTCGTTTCGAGTTAAAGTGAAGATTTTGAGTGGATATCAAGATTTTAGCTTCGGAAGGCTTTATCCGGAGTTTGGCTCGTCGGAATTGAATTCTGATTCCGCCGTTGGATTCGTAGCGCCGTTTTTCAGTTAAGGCGCGAATTTCGTAGAAATCCGAGGTAATCTGGTCGCCCTCGCAGTTTAAGTAAATAAGGGAATTAATTAATTAATTAAATATTAAATTAGGTTTTCATATAAATACCTAAAACATCTCCTCCTATTCATCTTCCTTTTCCTCGATCAAAATCAGCCGCCGAGGGTTAGGGCGAGAGCGGAGTTTCGGAGAGCTTCCGGCCGGTGATTTCTAGGGCTGTAGTGGTCGGAATCGGGATTGGTTTGAAGATTTGGAAAGCTCTCGGCGAGATCTTCGTTCTAGCGGTAAGCTTTTCTCATTTCGTGGAGTTTTGGGAGATTTGGCGGTAACCTAACTCTTCCTTTTGGTCCGAATCGTTCCAGGATTTCGTGCTTGAGTGTTTCCTTAGCCTTCGGAGCGGAGGATCTCGAGTTTTGCAAGGTTAAGGCAAGTGGCTTCCTCCTCCTTCTCTTCCTTTTATTGAAGCATTGTTTCGCTCGTGTCGATTTCATGTCGCTCGGTTTAACTTAAGTTTTGGAGTGTTGATATAAGCTTCCTTGATTGTTCATCCTTTGCTATGAATCGGGTAGTTGTTCCCTGGAGAAAACCGGGATAGATAAATCCTCGTTCCCTTACTGAATCTAGAGTTTTATTCTGATTTCTCGAGAGATTTCCCTTGTCTCGAGAAATTAACCTCCTATGTCTCGAGATATCAACTTGAACCTTGCCTTCAAATCTCGAGAAATAAGCCTGAGCCCTGTCCTGGTCTCGAGAAATTCCTTATGTCTCGAGAGATCCCTTCTGATGTCTCGAGATTTCCCCATCATGTCTCGAGAGATCCCTTCTGATGTCTCGAGATTTTCCCTTTCATGTCTCGAGAGATCCCTTCTGATGTCTCAAGATTTCCCCTTCATGCCTCGAGAGATCCCTTCTGATGTCTCGAGATTTCCCCTTCATGTCTCGAGAGATCCCTTCTGATGTCTCGAGATTTCCCCTTCATATCTCGAGAGATCCCTTTCATGTCTCGAGAGTTTGCCTATTACTCGAAAATTCAACCTTCTATCTCCCGAGAAGTCCTTTGTAGTTCTCGGGAAGTCCTCATTTGATGTGATTTTTGTATGGTTCCCGGTGGTGGGATTTCAAAAATTTGGACGGGGCTTTGCCCCGCACCCCGCAAGGGCTCTGCCCCTTGACCCCGCTCGCTGATCGGTCAGCGAGACCACCGCCAGGGGCGCTGCCCCTTGGACCCCGTTAGGGGCTCTGCCCCTAAGACCCCGCCAGGGGCGCGGCCCCTTGGAACCCCGCCCGGAACGCTTGTGTTTTCGTTGAGTTTTTGTGTTAGGAGCTCGTGACCCCTCGGGTGTACTTGGATGATTGCCAGTAACCCTTCGGTGCTCCTGACCTCGAATCCCTCTTGTTTGACCCTCTTTTTACTCGTTGTGGTCTGTTGACATTTGAGTTACTCTTATGATTTATATTGATCGATGTGTACTTTGCCTTGACCCTATTTCTTAGGGCCTTCTAGTGATTATCCTTTCGGGTAGTATCCCGTGTTTAATTAAAATTTAAGTAATAAGAACTACTGTCTTTAGCCTTACACAGTAGTTGTGTCTGGGGGACAGTGGGGGAAAATGTTACAGCCTTGCACGGTAGTCGTGTCTGGGTGGTTGGGTCTAGTGGTACCCCCACCTGGTTTTGGGCTTTGGGTAGCGGAGGTAGTTAACCGCTCCCGTATAATTTGAGCTGATCAGTCTCTTTAATTGATAAAACTAAATAAATGAACGTGTTGTTTTTATTTTGATATTTAGTGCACTTGATGCTTGTTGGTTCTTTGTTCAGAGCTCTCTTTCGGTAAATTTGGCTTGGGTTGGTACCCCTTATGCCTTGCTTGTTTTTCTGCTAGTTTTCTGCCACTTGTAATTCCTTGCTGAGGCGTTCTTTGTTTTATTGAATGCCTCAGGTTCAGAGCCGTAGCGGCTAGTGGTGTAGCCTGAAGTTCAGAGTTTTAGTAGTTGTTCACCCCGCTGCTGCGAGGTAGTTGTTTTAGTTACTTCTTGTGCTCAGACATACTAGTTGGTGCCAATGGGTTAGTGTCATGTTGTTGACGCCCATTATGCCCCTTTTTATACTTTATAGATTATTTGCCAGATGATGCCACTACTTTTAGATCTTGTGTATCTTACCCTCTGGGAATGATTTATGCTAGGTGCACTATAGTTATAAAATGTTTTTTCTTCATCCTCATTGCATTCTTTCTAACTGAAACCCTTACTTTAAAGTCGCCTAAAGGTATTTTCTACTCTTACAGTACGCCTAGTTATGTGCATATCATTTACCTCATGCTCCGTCGTTTGCATACATGTAGGACTTTAAGTAAATTAAATCAAGTACTTTCCGCTGCAATTATATATACTTTCTCGGTGGACTAGTTGATCCACGAACTGAGAGACACAGTTCTTATCTCAAAACCCCTGATAAATGATTTCAAATGATGACTTATCATATAATCAACTTTGTTTAGTTAAGTAATAGGTTCCCGCCTGAGCGTCTACAGTTGTCTCCTGTATGATGTGGCATCATGACGTGTATTTTCTCTTACTCTGATATTCTTAAATTCGGAGAAAATGCGGGTTGTGACAGTCAGATCCGATGTGAATAGTGCAGTCACGCCCTTAGTCACGCCCGTGACCGAGGGCGTGTAATCTGAAATTTTTGCCTATAAATTCAGAGGCTCTCCTTGAGTCCAGGGTTCAGAATTTTGGAGTAGGGGAGGTGCTGCTAGAGCTGTTAGTGAAGTTTTTCAATGCTTTCTCATGCCTTTCAATTTCATGTTCTTCCTTTTCAATTCATGTAATGTGCTAGTTCTTAGTTTTATGCAATAGTTAGTTAAAGCTTGTAATCTTTTCCTTCCTAGCTTGTAATCTCTTTAATTAAAGCTTGTAATCGTTTTGGTTTTCAATTAAATTAAGTTTTCTTTCTTTCATGTTCTCTTTTTCCTTAAGCACTCTTCCTTTCATGCAATGATTTTTCTTTCCTTTTCCCCCTCCACTATGGTTGAACATTAAGTCTTTTTATTTTCGTTTAATCTTTTCATTTAGCTTGCATTTTGTCTTTATTTTAGTTAAGCAAATCAAACCTCAAATTTTCGTCGATAAGATAATGGTGATTTTCCTCGAAGTAGAAGTAATCAACGCGCCCCATGGAATACGATCTTGATATTCCTAAATATCTTATACTATAGACGATAAGGTACACTTGCCTTTATCGGATATAGTTTTGGAGAAAATCTCAAACCTTCACTAAATTTCAAAACCGCAAAATCTATATCAATCCCTCCAACACCTTCTGATGAATGAAATGGTGATGAATCTCTATGTGCTTTGTATGCGTGTGACAAACTGGATTGTTCACCAGTTTGAGAGCACTCTCATTGTCACCACATAGCAGAGTAGGACCTTGCACCTCCCTATGAATGTCCTCCACAAGCCTCCTAAGCCAGATGGCTTCCTGAGCTGCCAAATTCGAAGTTTTGTACTATACTTCCGTGGTAGAGACAGACATAGAATCCTGCTTCTTGTTGCACCATGAAATAGCTGTAGAGCCTGTCATAAAGACATATCCAGACGTCGATCTCCGATCATCAAAATCTCCTCCATAATCAGCATCCATGTACCCATGCAAGCAAAAGCCCGAATCTCTCCCATATAAGAGACACAAATCTGAGGTGGATTTGACATACTTTAATATACTCCTAGCCGTCACAAGATGAGGCTTCCGAGGCTCTGCCATAAACCTAATCACCCTGCCAACTACATAAGTAATATCTGGCCTCGTGATCGTCAAGTATATCAAGCTTCTGACCAAAGCCCGAAACACCAAAGGATCGGTATGAACCTTCCCTTCATCTCGCCGAAGATGAACTCCAACCTCCAGTGGAGTAGAGCTGCTCTTTACCCCTTCCATGTCGAATCTCTTCACGATTCGATCGACATAGCCCTTTTGGGAAATAAGCATACCACTCTCTTTCCTCTCCACTTCGAGCCCAAGGAAATGGTGGAGCTCACCCAAATCCTTCATCTCAAATCTGATAGCTAGCTCAGCACGAAGCCTAGCTACATCCACTTCAGAATTCCCCGTGACGATCATATCGTCAACGTACAGCAACACCAAGACATGAAGCTCCCCTATCTTCTTTACAAATAAGCTTGAGTCTGAATCAGAAGCAAAATATTCGCAGAACTGGAGGTATTCTGCGATCTTCCCATACCATGCCCGAAGCGCTTGTTTCAAGCCGTAAAGAGCCTTTTTGAGCTTGCAAACATATCTTGGGTGCTAATCGGATACATAACCAGGTGACGGATCCATGAAGATATCCTTGTCAATCTCGCCATATAAGAAAGCGTTCTTCACGTCGAGTTGCCAAATCTTCCACCCTTGGCAAGCAGCCAATGCGATCACCACCCGGACCGAAGTCATCTTGGCAATGGGGCTAAACGTTTCTTCATAATCCTCCCCATACTTCTGAGAGAAACCTCGATCTACAAGGCGAGCCTTGTACCGCTCAATACTTCCATCAGCCTTCTTCTTTAGTTTGAAAACCCAATTGCAAGTCACCAGAGTAACACCCTCAACCTTAGGCACCAAGTCCCAAGTCTCATTCTTCCTGAGGGCAGCCATCTCTTCATCCATGGCTCCTTCCCACTCCTTGACTCCAACGGCATTTTCATAACAAGATGGCTCTCTCTCATCCAGGGGACCTGCGAAGAAACATGAGACAAAGCTCACAAAGTTCCCGCCCGTATACCGATCTGGTGGATTAATGGTCCTCTTGGACCTCCTCAGAGCTTGACTCTGAACCACCTCTTCCACTGCAGCTTCTGGACTAGCTCTCCTCTCAGGTAGACATGGAGCATCGCTCCCCCTGCTTCCAGAACGTGAAGCACTTGACCCAGAGCTAGAAATACCTGGAGCACTGATGCGCAAATCCTGCACACCGCTATAGGCGGTAGCGAGACTGCGATCCGAACGGCAGTGAACCGGTCGCTGTCAAGTAATAATATGAGGAAGTAAATCCCCAAGTATCGAATCTCTCAAGGAACACAGTAAGGTGGAGTTTACTATTGAGGCAGGACTTGAGATTGAAGTCCTTTAGTCGGATGGAACGCGAAGGCTGGTTGTTTGGGTTATGGAAAATAAAAGTAACAAAATTAAACTACTCCTATGCAATGCCGCTATGCAATGCTTCGCTTGCCGGAATGGAGACTAGGCAGGCCTTGAGCGCACTACGTCGCAAGGGCGGATGGACGAGTAGGCAAGCGGAGTCGAACTGTGCAGGCCTTGAGCGCGCTGCTTCGTTAGGCGGGATGGAATACACGGGCCGCTATGCCACGCTTCACTAGGCGGATGGAAGAGTAGGCATACGGATGAGGGTCGCAAGCACCACTTCGACAAGCACGCCACTAGCAATTGCTAGTGCGGCACCGGACGTGACGGCGGGATGGAGGATGGAATGGGGCGCACCTCAAGCACACAAATAAACAAAAAGGGTATTTCACATAGACATGAAATAACTTTAAATAGCAAGGTCTATAGTGTTCTTCATCAAAATACAAAAGATCTACCTATTACAACAATCAATAAGAGGAGAACAAGGCAAGAAATCGACCGAATCCGAAGGCTCGTTGGAGATTCACGGTTGGAATCGCCGGGTTGTCAATCCGCGTCCAAGCTCGGTCCGCAACTACGTCTGGGGTAGAGAGAGCTGTCACGACTCTCCAATAAACCCGTCTTCTTCGTCTCACGATCCGGTAGAGGTTGCAAACTTCCCCTTGCTTGACGGTAATGGCGGCTAGGTCTTCCTTTGAAACTCTAGGATGAAGGAGGAGGCCGAGAGGAAGCTCCGGCTCAAGATTGGCGTGAAGAACAAGCCCGGAGCACCTCCTGATGGTGGGCGGCGATGGAGGGGCGAAGACGGACGGAACTGGAGCAGGAACGGCGGAAAAATGCGGGATCCCGACCTAATTCGCGAGTAGGTCGTTTTATAGGCGCTGGAATAAACAGTGCGCACGGTCGTTGGCGCACGACCAGTGGTCGTGCGCACTAGAATCCTGTGATCGTGCGCCTGACTGGACGGAGCCTGCAAGGGAAGAAAATTATAAAATACAAAGTTCGCACGATCAGTGGCGCATGACCAGTGGTCGTGCGCACTGTCGTAAGTGGTCGTGCGATAAGCCAGACAGAACTCATGAAATGGGCGTTAAGTGCGCACGAGCAGAGGCGCACGACCAGTGGTCATGCGCGAAGGAGCCAGTGATCGTGCGCAGTGTTCCTGTACAGAATTGTACCGGGAACACCTGCACGACTCCTATTCCAGCATACGACACCAGTCTGGCCACTGAAGGTGGCACTTAACACAGCATGACAACTAGTAACAAAGATGAACAAGAAATAACACCGAAATGGGCCTAGGAGTGCACTTAGCATGGAGTGTTAAATAGGAATGAAAACATGTCTAAAGTGACGTGCAAAGACTAGAAAATCGGCCCGGATGAGTCCATAAATGTGTATATGATCAGGACTCATCACACCCTCAAACTTACCTGTTTGCGCGTCCCGAGCAAACAAATCCGGCGGAGTAGGGAAAATGGTGGTTAGCGTAGAGAATTGCAAAGAAAGAGTCAGATGCGAAGTATCATACCCATGCAAATAGAAATTCTGTAAAAGAAGATTCTAACTATACTAATTAATTTACAAAAGTATACATGCGTAAATAGAGATTTATTTGTACTCAGATGGTGAATCATGAAGAATTTGTGCGGTCGTGCCCGATGTGAAAGTAAACAAGCCACTCAGGAGGGTGTTGCTAAAGACCGGAATTCAGGAATAACTCCGCTGAAATCCATCAACGACGAGAACCATAAGCTTGCCCGGTTACACTCTCTCCACGGCGCTAGCAAACTCACAAGTTAAATCAATAGGACTTCGGGTTATAATTGGGCTTAGGTTACGGTATGATATTCAATGATAAACGAAACGGCTACGCAACCCAATTGAGTCAAAAAGTAATGCTGTACCAAAACAAGGCCAAGAACGATGCTAGTGTGACACACCCCCAGACTTAGCTTGAAAACTGGGTGTGCAAACAGCCTACTCCAAACAAATACCAACTGAATTTTTTCTGTTACGCCCAAGGGGATTTCTTTTCATTTTTATTCTTTACAGATTTTTTTCTTTTAACTTCACTTTTTTCATTTATCCCCCGGTTGGTTTACAACAAAATGTTCAGCACACAATACACATTTTCTTCACATCACAAAAATTTCCATACATCACATCCAAATATGAAATGTAATTTCAGTTAACTCACTACTTGGCTGCGATAATAGGATAAGCTTCAGGCTTTGGTGATTTAAAGAAGAGCTGAAACAAAGGAAGGGTAGGCACAAACTTGGCTTGCAACGGTAAACGCATAGGTCATGGAAGACAAAGCTCAATCTAGCCAAAAATTGGCCTATATCACGTTTAACAATAGTGAGTTGCTCTCACCCATGCTTCAAGAGTCGCTTGGGGCAAGTTCTTAGCCCACGAGAAAGGTAAACCTTCCTTCCGACTCGAGCAACACTCAACTAGCGCTTGCTTACACACAACACCGTGCTACCGCAAATTTTGGTTACATTCACCAAATGAGTACAATAAATCAAAAACTACACAAGAATACTAATTGTAAATTAAAAGTATAGAGACAATCTAATTCTACTCAAATTTCTATGCAAGCAAGGAATATGCGACTAGAGCACTACAATAGTCAACATCGTACTCCAATTTGCAATTCCTAAGCTAACATCCTATTTCACATTCCAAACCAAGATAAGCGTGAACGGAAGCACACAAACAAGTGAGTGTGCGCTCAAGTGGGTGCAGTGGTGTGCAATGCAATTGAACATAACTAAATAACTGAAATTAAAATACTTCTAGTATGCAAATGAGATGTGCACGTGCAGTGGGTAACATATAACGGCTCTCCCCCAGACTTAAACTAAACAATCCACATAATATATGACAGGAAAATCAAAATAGGGCTAGGGGAAGAGAGTACCCAATGCTCAGCAAGTGAGCATACCAGAAGATTGGCGTGTAGGCTAAAATGAAGCTGCAGCATCCGCCATCCAGAAAAAGGACCTGCAGGGGTGAGCTCCGCAAAAACAAAAGAAAATAGAAGACTGAAATAAAGTGCAATTAACTAAATAAAATTAGAAAAGAAATGAAAATGCAGGAAAAATTAAGATAACTACTGGGGTTATTGTCATCCCAGCACGACTTATTCAAAACTTTATAATATCTAGCTAATGGGAGTATGGAAGGAGAAGTGGACAGGTAACTGGCCCAATATCCGTGTCGGTAGCGGGTACCTATACGGAGAAAGAACAGTCACGCCTCTACCCAAATATAAATAAAACCTGCCCATTACAGGTAGAGGGAAAAGGAAGTAAGAAGAGGAGGAGGCCTGGTCCTCACTCATCTCACCAAAACTATCCTTACCCAGCAAGGTATCGTCCACAGCAGGTCCGCAGGAGGAGAAGGCAACGAATGAGGCTTCCTTAATGGAGGAGGAATCAACCTCCTCGCATAAAAGGACACACTCATCATTGACTGGAGCACAAAGCTCCAAGTCCTCCTGAAGTACCTGTGAAGATTCAACCTGCACAGACTCAGATGAAGGAAGGGGATCAAGAAATAAAGAAGACGAAGAACATAAATAAACATCAATCGGGGGAGTGAGCCCGGTCTCACTCCCATCAGGCTGGGGAAGTAAAATAATGTTTGCATTGTCATCAATGCTACAAGATTCGGCAGGATCAACGGTGGCCAAGCTTAGGATTTGGACTTCCTCCACCGGTGCTGAGGAAAATTCCTCTTCACCTAGAAGGTTGTCCTCCTCCATAAGAGTAGGCACAATACTAAGATCAACCACCTCCTCCTGCGACACATCATCAACAATGTCGTCGGAGACGAGTATAGTATGCACAACAGGGGGAGGAGTAGTGCTCGGATAAAAGTCGAGCACCGATTCCTCACAAAGAATCGAATCCACTAGAGGTGGTGGATGCACATGGAGAATGGGCTCAGCAATGTCGGAGCATAGATCAGCCGCACATCCGGTGACCGTATCCATGCCATACCCTTCAAGATGTGAAGGTGACAAAGACACATAACCGGATGTTGAAGGTGTGCCACCAGAGTTAGGAGTTGGGACGATCCGGATATCCGGTTCGTCATCCTCGTCCAATTGGCGAAAATACTCGGCACAGTCCTTCAAGACATGATCAGTGCTCTGACAAAACCGGCACTGCCTAGCAGGCTTCTTTGGCACAGCGGGTGCTGAAGCTGAAAAGAAGTATGACGGTAGAGGCTCAGCAGAGTAGCCATAAGACTTACGCGCACCGTATGAAGTACCAGACGAAGTCGGTGCTCCATATGCTGGGCTATAAGAATTATGCCTACTATTCTCCGTAGGGCATTCATCACTAGAGTGGGAGGTAGCTCCACACCAACGGCAACGGATATTAAGATGTGCCCACATAGTGCGAAGATAAAACGATTCAAGACGAAGGACACTATTATGCAAAATACTACACCTAACAAAAATTACTAAAGCAACCTAATTAAAGCAGGAAAATGGAATAAAAAGAAATAAAACAAAGAAATGCAATTTACAAATGGAAGGACTTCTCTCTCAGGTTCTCCCTCTCCAGAAAACTCACACGACTGTGTTCCCCGGCAACGGCGCCAAAAACTTGATGCGCAAATCCTGCACACCGCTATAGGCGGTAGCGAGACTGCGATCCGAACGGCAGTGAACCGGTCGCTGTCAAGTAATAATATGAGGAAGTAAATCCCCAAGTATCGAATCTCTCAAGGAACACAGTAAGGTGGAGTTTACTATTGAGGCAGGACTTGAGATTGAAGTCCTTTAGTCGGATGGAACGCGAAGGGGGGTTGTTTGGGTTATGGAAAATAAAAGTAACAAAATTAAACTACTCCTATGCAATGCCGCTATGCAATGCTTCGCTTGGCGGAATGGAGACTAGGCAGGCCTTGAGTGCACTGCGTCGCAAGGGCGGATGGACGAGTAGGCAAGCGGAGTCGAACTGTGCAGGCCTTGAGCGCGCTGCTTTGTTAGGCGGGATGGAATACACGGGCCGCTATGCCACGCTTCACTAGGCGGATGGAAGAGTAGGCATACGGATGAGGGTCGCAAGCACCTCTTCGACAAGCACGCCACTAGCAATTGCCAGTGCGGCACCGGACGTGACGGCGGGATGGAGGATGGAATGGGGCGCACCTCAAGCACACAAATAAACAAAAAGGGCATTTCACATAGACATGAAATAACTTTAAATAGCAAGGTCTATAGTGTTCTTCATCAAAATACAAAATATCTAACTATTACAACAATCAATAAGAGGAGAACAAGGCAAGAAATCGACCGAATCCGAAGCCTCGTTGGAGATTCACGGTTGGAATCGCCGGGTTGTCAATCCGCGTCCAAGCTCGGTCCGCAACTACGTCTGGGGTAGAGAGAGCTGTCACGACTCTCCAATGAACCCGTCTTCTTCATCTCACGATCCGGTAGAGGTTGCAAACTTCCCCTTGCTTGACGGTAATGGCGGCTAGGTCTTCCTTTGAAACTCTAGGATGAAGGAGGAGGCCGAGAGGAAGCTCCGGCTCAAGATTGGCGTGAAGAACAAGCCCGGAGCACCTCCTGATGGTGGGCGGCGATGGAGGGGCGAAGACGGGCGGAACTGGAGCAGGAACGGCGGAAAAATGCGGGATCCCGACCTAATTCGCGAGCAGGTCATTTTATAGGCGCTGGAATAAACAGTGCGCACGGTCGTTGGCGCACGACCAGTGGTCGTGCGCACTAGAATCCTGTGATCGTGCGCCTGACTGGACGGAGCCTGTAAGGGAAGAAAATTATAAAATACAAAGTTCGCACGATCAGTGGCGCACGACCAGTGGTCGTGCGCACTGTCGTAAGTGGTCGTGCGATAAGCCAGACAGAACTCATGAAATGGGCGTTAAGTGCGCACGAGCAGAGGCGCACGACCAGTGGTCGTGCGCGAAGGAGCCAGTGATCATGCGCAGTGTTCCTGTACAGAATTGTACCGGGAACACCTGCACGACTCCTGTTGCAGCATACGACACCAGTCTGGCCACTGAAGGTGGCACTTAACACAGCATGACAACTAGTAACAAAGATGAACAAGAAATAACACCGAAACGGGCCTAGGAGTGCACTTAGCATGGAGTGTTAAATAGGAATGAAAACATGTCTAAAGTGACGTGCAAAGACTAGAAAATCGGCCCGGATGAGTCCATAAATGTGTATATGATCAGGACTCATCAAGCACCTGGAGAAACAGGTAACTCCACCAGAACTTCCCTTGCAGCTTCCTCTGGTCCATTATCTACCCCGCTTCCTTGTAACTCTACAGAAGAGCTACCTTGGTATGACGTCAACTCTTCAAATACCACATCCCTAGAGACCACATATCTCCGTGTCTCGGGATCCATGCATCTCCACCCTTTCTTCCGGTCATCATAACCGACGAAGACTAGTTTCCTTGCCTTAGCATCTAACTTTGTTCGAAGGGCATCCGGAACATGCACATAGCAGGTAGAACCAAACACTTGAAAGTGTTCCACACTTGGCTTCTCCTTGAACATCAACTCATGATGGGTCTTCATGTTGATGGGACTGAGAGGCATCCGGTTGATAACATAGGCCGCACAAAACATTCCCTCTGCCCAGAAGGACTTTGGGATGCTCTTGGCATGAAGCCAACATTTGCAGGTCTCCGTCAGGTGACGGATCTTCCGCTCTGCAACTCCATTCTGTTGTGGAGTGTGAGCACAAGAAAGCTCCCTTTGGATGTCATGCTTCCTGCAGAAGTTAAAGAACGCCTTGGAGGTGAACTCCCCTCCATTGTCAGTTCTGAACCTCTTCACCCGCAGGTTTAGCTGACCTTCCACCAGCTCCTTGAACTCCACAAACCTCTCAAACGCCTCCGACTTCTCCTTCAGAAAATATACCCAAGTATATCTGGTGAAGTCGTCAACCAAAATCAACATATAACTGCTACCTCCAAGACTGGCCATATTGGTAGGTCCAAACAGATCACCATGGATACACTCCAATGGTCTTTTACATCTGCTTTGTGATTTGTCAAATGGAAAGCGTTGAGCCTTACCAAACTGACAACCTGCACAAACGTGACCAGACCCGAAAGAAGACAAGCTAGGCAGACCTTTCACAAGGCCTCTTCTCGCCATAGCTTTCAACTTATTCATCCCAACATGCCCAAGTCTTTCGTGCCAGATAGCAGCGCTATCGTTAGCCCTCATCTTATCAACATCAGAACTTGTTGAAAGAACAAACAAGTCCTTCACCCATCTCCCAACATGAGTGACCTCAGCTTTCACCGCTGAAACATTTCGGAGAAATTTCACTTCTGTTGGACCAAACAGAACGTGATAGCCAGCATCCACCGCATTGGTCACCGAGAAGAGGTTCTTCTTCATCCCCGGAATATGATAGACACTCTTCAACGTAAGAGTACCTCTATCATCATTCAATGAAACCACACCCTCCTACTCAACTACATGAACAACATCATCAGCCGTAATGATAGCGTCATTACCTGTGTATGCCTGCAATGAGGAGAACTTCGACTTATCCCCAGTGAGGTGATGAACACACCCAGAGTCCACTATCCAATCATCCTGATAGTTGATGGAAGTCATATCCCGAACACACGTGCCCGTCATGAATGCACCTCCACCACCCCAACTACCTTCTGAATTGGAACCAACCTCCTCCTTCCCTGCAGCATGCCCTGGCTGAAGATTAACCTTGCAGTCCCTTTTGAAATGACCAAGCTTGTTGCACCTGAAGCATCTAGGTCCTTCATGTTTCTTCCCATCACGCTTAGGAACATAGCTCCTCTCCTACTGATATGAAGTAGATGGACCATCATATCCAGATGTCTTCTTCTTCTTGTCCCATCTCTTCTTCTTGCCAGAAAAGAGAAACTCACCTTCTCCCCCAGAGACAGACATCCCAGCCATTTGCTTAGCCAAACTTTCCTGCGAAGCAAGTAAGTTCTCCATCTCCAGCAACGAAGGCTGATTGACCCAGCCTTGAACATAAGTAACAAAGGCCACATACTCCCTCCGCAAGCTGCAGATTATGTGCCTCTTCAGCTTAGCTTCTGAGATAGGCTTATCCGGGTCCAAAGCCGATATCTCTGCACAGAGGTTCTTCATCTTCAAGAAGAACGTTGAGATAGACAGATCTCCCTGAGTTGCTTTTGCCAACTCATTCTCCAAGAACTGTAGCCTAGCTGCATTCTTCTTATTGAACAAGTCATCCAAGACTATCCAAATTTTAGCAGCTGATCCACATCCTATGATGTGATCAAACAGCTCCGGAATGATAGCTCTCTTGAGAGTGAACTCTGCCTTAGCATTCGTTCTCCTCAAAGCCTTCACGAGCTCAGCATTCCCTTCAGCAGGAACAACAGATTGTCTTGCTTCTCCTCCTACAACCTCCCACAAATCCTCGCCAAGAAGATAACTCTCCATGCAAGACATACACTTCTTGAAGTTAGTCTGCGTAAGAAGCTCAATACTAAGACCTCTAGCATATCCTCCTTCCATTGCTATCACACTGATTGCTAACCAACTTGAGGAACCCGAGAGAAGTATCAGCAATTACTGCTCAGCAACCTCAGCAACCTGCCTCTGATACCATGTTGAAAAAGTTGAGGTCCGGAGATGAAGTAAAAAATGCGGAATCACTTCACAAATCTTTCTACAAGAGTAGCACAACAATGACAATGGGAAGAACGAATAGTGCTATGGTATTAACTATCTCTTCATAATTTCGAGGTATACATGGCGAGACATGATTCATAAGAATCACGGAGGAGAGAAGCACAAACACAAAATACAAGCTACTGCTACCTGACAACTTGAGATCGCCAGACCGCGCAAACAGACAAGCCAGACTGTAGCCCCTGAGACTGCACGAATAGAGTACAAGCCGCACCTGCCAGACCGCAACCACAGACCGCCGACCTGCTGCTTTATTCCTCTGCTGAAAACAACCAGTTCACACTTCTTGATCGACCAGACCGCACGGTCTTGATCACAGAAGAGCCCGTGAACACTGAACAAGGAACTGCTACCTGCGACAGACCGCAACTCAAGATCGCCTGGCCACTTAGACCGCCTGATCAACTGAGTTCGCTGCACAAACCAAGAACACCTAAACACAGTCCGCCCAGACTGGTTTATTCAAAGCTGGAAGAAAGGAGACAAGCTGACCGCGAGCTGCTAGCCGCTAACCTGCGAACAAACAAACCGGTCAGACAAAGATCTCAGACCGCACGACCTCAAAGTGAGACCGGCACAATCAAGCCAACTTTGGTTCTTATAGTTATCGTTATTAATGACGGGCCCTGCACCCCTATTTATAGGCGAGAAGACGGATGTCGTCACCGCGCAAACCGGGATACAATAACTGCCCATCAGATCACGAGCGGTCTCACAAAACAGACCGCCCGAGCTCAGTAAAGCTAAGTACTCCTTATTAAACCATACGGTTATCACAAACCCCCCAGTTACTGCGGTCTCCATAAAGCAGACCGCCCGGTCTTATTGCATAAGCAAAGAACTTCTTCAGTAACCCAGACCGACAAGAGCAACATGTCAGATCGCCCGGTCACTGCAAGAAGGCAGACCTAATTATACATCTGGCCGACTTGAACAAGACGCCTGAACAAACCCACGTGAGCTGCTTCGAAACAGCGATCTCCCAGATCAGACCACCCGGACAGAACCGCCCAGAGAACCAGCGCAGACCTCGCGGCCTCTGTGGTCTCCAACCTTCAGACCGCATAACACTTCCACTTTCACTTCAAAAGTTTAACAAACACTCTGTAGGAAAGACCAGAGTTTCTGTTTGGATTCTTCAAACAATTGGTAGGAAAGGCCAGAATTTACGTTTGGATTCTCCGAACACTCGGTGTACAACCCCAATATTCGCCAGGCCAGGAGGCACGGTTTAAAAGGGCAACAGGATGAATTAATAAGAGAGGGAGGCCTTAGGGTCAAAGACCTCGCAAGGGGGACCTTGGAGAAGTCTCTCTTGGAGGGCTCGCTAAGAGGCGAGCGAGAAGGGTCGACGGCGAGATAAACGCTCGCAGGCAATTTGAAGAAGTTTCCTGAGTTCGACGAAAGGAGTACTGCGTTCGACGAACTCTCCCGAGTTCGTCGAGCCGACCTGTGGTCGTCAAGCTCACCCCTGTTCGTCGAAATCTTCAGAGGTCGACAAAGTGTCCTGGGCTCATTAAAGCTAAAGGGGCGGTCTCGCAAGAGGAGTCGCGAGATCCAGACCTCGGCAAATATCTCCAAAAGACTGGGCCGAGCGAGGGCTGGCAAATCAATACCTCGTAGGCCGCTGGCAGAAGAGACCTATGTTCAGTAAAGAGATGTCCAGCGAAATGTGTTCAGTGCGCGGCAGTCAATGGGCGATCTTGCGGGAAGGCTCGCAAGTTTAGAGCCTCGGCGTCCGGCGAGCTCAATTCGGCGTTCGACGAATGTCGAAAGGAGCTCAGCATTCGTCGGACGGCGCTGGACAAATTGCAGCAGGGAAGCAGCGGTCGGCGAACCGCCCATCTCAGCGGTCAGCGAACAATTCAACGTTCCGCATTCGCCGAGCTCGTCTGTGACCGACGAAGTGCTCTGCGTTCGACGAAGGGTGTGTTGAGCTCGACGAGGTCAAGAGGCGGTCTCGCGGGAAGGTTCGCGAGACAGGACCTCGGCGGATACTGCCAGAATGGGCCAGCGAGGTCCTCGCAGGGCGATCGCCTAGGAGAGGCATCGCGAGCAAGACTCGCGAGATGGCCCGCGAGAGCTTCGGTAGTAATGTTCTCGCAATTCCTTGCCCATAGGTTGATGGGGGCCAAATTACCCTTTTACCCTTGGTGGTCTGCCTTTAGCCTCTCCAAACAACGGAGTTTGGCTGTTAGCAGACCCATTTGGGGTGTGGATAGTAAAATAAAAAGGCGGAATCCTGCTATTTGCAGGCCAGATCAGAAAACCTATAAATAAGACCTAATGGGCACCTTTGGAGAGGACTTCACTTCAGCTTCTCTCTCCTCAGGCTTTCTTTGGTTAGCATTTCCAGAGCTCTCTAAGGTGCCCGAGTCTCAGCTTTGGCTTGGGAGGGGAAGCGCTCAACGATCTTCCGGGTTAGTGGAGGGACCTCCTCGCTGTGACTAAGGTCTTAGTCATTTTTCTAGTCTTCAGTCTACCTTCTCCGAGGGATCAGTAAGGGCTAGCTGCCCCTTATTTCGGTGAGGGCCCTGAGCTCCACAAGAGGCCGAGAAATCGGTTTCAACATTTTGGTGCGGTGGAGCGTGGCTGGTCCAAGAAAGTTCCAAGGAGCGGATATGGAGGGAGGCGAGGATCAAGGTGAGGAATTCAGCGAGTCACCGCAGGTGGTGACGCCGAGGATGTTCGCAGATTTCAGGAGGGATGTGCTTTACACCTTCGGACTGACGGTCGTGGCGCTGCGGAGTGAGTTCGGGACCCCAGCACCTCAGGCGACCTTTCCCCCAACAGCGGTTGGCAATAACGCCCCGGGGGGGAGGGCCGGAAAGGAAATCGCCGGAAGTTTAGTTCAAGACTTGGAGGGGCGAGTGCTATTTGCCATCCCGGCGAGCTCTATGCCGGCGAGCTCTGTACCGGCTAGCGCGGCGCAGGGGAGCGCACGCCCGGGGGATGTAGCGACTGTGGGAGTGGCCCAAAGGAACACCGCTCTCGCGAGTGCAGTCCCCGCTAGCCCGATTCTGACGAAAGAGCTCGGGGGGCGTGTGGAGCGAGAAAGGGTGGCAGAAGGGGGAAGTCCCTTCTGCGAGTTGGTACTTTCTGCACCTGTCCCGACAGGGTTCGGAGAGTGGGACAGGGTGTACTACAACGGCAGGGATGACCATGTCCAACATCTCCAGTCTTTTGAGTACTCGGTCTCTATCAGGCCGATGTCACATGCTTTCAAGTGTCGGCTCTTCGCCGTCACCCTCAAAGAAAAGGCCAGGGACTGGTTCCATCAGCTCCCTACCGGGTCGATCTACGCCTTTGAAGATTTGCTCCGAAGTTTTCTGTTGCGGTTCTCAACTTCAAAGAAAAGGAAGAAGGACGTCGAGTCTCTCTTCAAAGTGAAGCAAGAGCCGAAGGAGTCGTTGGCTCGCTATGCGGACCGGTTCCAGGAAGAAGTGCTGCTCACTCAGGAGATGCCTGGGTTTGCACTCCAGCTCGCCTTCACGGTCGGGCTGAGGGAAAGTTTCTTCAAGATGGCTCTGAAGAGGAAGGCCCCCGTATCCTATGAGGAGTTAATGGAGAGGGTGGCGGAGGAAATCGAGAGTGAAGAGGCCAACCCGGAACTCACCAAGAGGCTAGCAAAGCTCAGTGAGCCAGAGGTCAGGCAGCAAGAGGTGAGGAGAAGGGAAGAGCCCAGGGCGCCGGAGGGGGAGTGGAGGCATCATGGCGGAGGAATGCAAGGCCAGGGAAGGGGTTACGCCCCGGGGAGGGGTAACTTCAATGGGGGTCAAGGAAGACCTCATCAGTTGGGATGGAGGAAGGGTCCGAGGCCGATGCCTCCCCCACCCCAGCAAGCCATGACAATCAGGCGAGGAAGGGGAGGAAGAGGAAGGAGAGAAGAGGCGAGAGAAGAAGCGGGAGCAGGAAGAAGAAGAAGGAATAGGATGGCGGAGGGCGAGGCGGGAGAGGTGACGCTGCCATATTGCGACTTCCATGATGAGGAAGGTCACGCGACGACCACCTGCCCAGAGTTCCTAGAGACAAAAAGGGCCCGAGTGCCCGTGCCGCGACAACAGCAACCGGTGAGGATTGAGGAGGTTGGGCCTCAGAAGGAGGAGGAAAGGTGTGAGGACCGAGCCTATTTGGGGTCCCGAGGGGGGATCAGAGTGATCCATGGGGGGTAGTGATTGAGGCAACCCGGAAGGCGAGCCTCCATACTATCTACCGTCGTAGCGTGTCTTCGACATCCCTGGCCCCGCCCCCGACAGAGAAGATTTCCTTCACCCAGAAGGACATGCCAGGTTATGAGGACCCATTCTGTGATGCTTTGGTCATTCAGACAGCGATCGAGAACTTCACCGTTTCCAGAATCCTGGTGGATAACGGGAGTTTGGTCAATGTTATTTTCAAGAAGGCGTTTGATGGGATGGAGGTGGAGCCGCGAAGAGTGTTGGCCTCGGATGGTCCGTTGTTCGGATTCTCCGGGGAGAGAAAAGAAGTAGAAGGGGGAGTAGGACTCCATGTGGTCTTGGGGGGGCAGTCCAGGAACTGCTGCTTTGTCATAGTGGATGCTCCCAGCAGCTATAGCGCCATCTTCGGAAGGCTACTCATCAGCTCGTTCCGCTGTGTCCCCTCCACATTCCACCAGTGCCTTAAGTTCAATGACGGAGGAGTCCAAGTCCGAATCAGAGGAGACCTGAAGGTAGCAAGGCAATGCTACGTGACGGCGGTCAACATCATCTCTTGGATGGGAGAGGCAGAAAAATGGGACCAGGAGGTGGGTGAGCCGACAGGGCTTGGAGGAGAGGGCCAGAAGGAGGAGATGGAGTAGAGGTCCGGAGAGCCGATGGAGGAAGAGGAGGTAGAGGGTCAGGCCCAGGGATGGGCGGCAGAAGAGTTGATGGTGGTCTGAGGAAAAGGAAAGGAGGGGGAGGTCGAAGCACTCGCTAGTGGCGAAGAGAAGGAAGGAGATTGGGGAGAGCAGTCCCGGTTAGAGGCCGTAGAGGAGGTCGTGCAGATCGAAGTCACCACCGGAGCCGGGGTGGTGGAGAAAGTCAGGATCAGCGGATGCTCGGCCTGGAGGAGCGGAAACAGATTCTAGCCTGCGTTCAGGAGAACGTGGATGTCTTCGCTTGGAGCGCCGCGGAGATGCCCGGGATCGATGCGGATGTGGATTTCCACCGCTTCAATCTCGACCCCGGCACCCATCCCATCTGTCAGAAGAGGAGGGCCACAACAGGCAAGCTGGAAGGACCCATCCGAGAGGAGGTAGCTAAGCTCATTCAGGCAGGGTTTGTATCAGAGATCCAGTATCCAGGCTGGGTCTCTAACGTGGTCATGTTGAAGAAAGGAGGAGGTAAGTGGAGAATGTGTATCGACTTTTCCTTGCTTAATAAATTGTGCCCCAAGGATTGCTACCCCTTGCCTAGAATCGACGCGTTGGTTGACACAGCCGTCGGTTTCCCTATAATGTCTTTTCTAGATGCTTTTTCAGGTTATCATCAGATTCGCATGCATCCCCCGGACATCAAGGATGTCTCCTGTTGGAGTTACCATTATGATCTAGAAGTGTTCAAACATGTAGTCTCACTGCCAACGCGATATGAGCCTGCAGGGTCGCACATAAGAGCATGTGGAGAAGATGGAAGATTGACTGTGTTGGTAAAGGTTACCAATCACCATATAGAATGGGGGAGGTCCATCAAATGTTGCTGTCTGAATTCGTCGGGTTTACACGGATAGAATTCGTCGGAATTCGTCGGATATGATTCGTCGGATTCGTCGGGATTCGTCGGATTGTTCCGTGGAATCCCGACGAATTGTTACAGAGATCCTTAACTCAGCAAATGTTGCCGTCTGATATGATTCGTCGGAATTCGTCGGATTGTTCCGTTGAATCCCGACGAATTGTTACAGAGATCCTTAACTCGGCAAATGTTGCCGTCTGATATGATTCGTCGGAATTCGCCGGATTGTTCCGTGGAATCCCGACGAATTGTTACAGAAACCCCAAACTTCTGTATGGACTGCGGATAGCGATTTTTCTAGGTCTTTTTATACTTCGGGTATAAATAGAACCGGTTTTAAGGGTTCAAGTGATGACTCTCATTCGATGAAGAAGAGGAGCCGACGGAAGAATTCCACACGAACCCTAGACGGAAGAGTTCCGCCGCGCCTCCGCAGATCTCCCTTCCGGCGATCGTAGCCGTGATTGTTCTTCCTGGAGCGAACCTAGCAGTCCGTGGAAGTGCAAGAGTGCAGTCTTCTTCTCCCGGCTTGTGTGGATCTCTGTAGAGACGTAGACATAATTCTACGTGAGAACTCTCTTTGCCGCCGACAGGATTCTTCTTCTTGGAGCACCTAGGTTGGATTCGATCCAACTCCACTAAGGTAATTTATACCTAGCAATTTTGTTAACTTCTTGATTCAATATTCATGGCCCGATCCAAATTCTTTTTGGGTTATTCTGTTTATTTCCGCTGCGCCTACATATGATGTATGGTTCTAGAAAAACCCAACAGTGGTATCAGAGGGAGGTTCCGGTCATGAATGTTGTTTTCAGAAGTTTGGTTATTCCAGTACGTGCTAATCTAGGTATTTGGAAGCCCCTTGGAACCCCGCCAGGAACGTCTGGGATTTCGTGGTAATTTCTAAATGTTAGAAATTGTTCTCCTTAGCAGTAACTGTCCCTCAAGTGGTTAATGAACCCTTGTTTTGTTTTGGATTTTGAATCCAACAATGAGAGACGAGCTTGTCTACTACTTTAAGTCGAGTTGTCTTTGCCTTTGTCCAATGCATGTAAATCTGAAGATTTGGAAGAGTTCTAAATGTCCATATTTAGCCCTTTCGTCTGTCAAAGGTTGATAGTCTTATGTTGTGCACATAAGGGATGCATGTGGATTTTAGAAAGCTTGTTTTTCTGTTGATGTGCACATTGATCAAATGTTGATCATGGTTAAGTGTTAACTTGCTATTAAAATCCCTTCATCAAATATTAAGTGTTCGGATGCCTTCCGATGGATGACACTCTTCCTGCCTCGATCGATGAAGTGTGGGCTTGCCAAAGCAAGGTGCATTAATCTATCTTGGTAAGGGTGCGAGCGGATAATTGTGATATCCCACTGTCGACATCGGGTCTAACTTAACTAGGTGACCTCAAAGGATGAGTGCCTAGAGGCATAGGGTTGGCATGCACCATATGATGGATGCGAATAAGGAGTTATTCACCAGCCATACAAGAGTTGCATGAGGATGCAATTGGCAAGCGTTGCCTACCTAAATAACCGCATTATGAGAGGAACGCCAAAGCGGACTCGTGGTGTTGGTGAAATACGGATCTTGTCCACTAAGAGAGTAGCTCGCATGGACTCTCCGAATTGATAGTGAGGGCTATCAATTTGAACAAAATAGTGGGAGTATTTAATTGAAGTCCAAATTAAAATAAATTGTATTTTGAAATTTTGGTACTGATTAAATTCTGCATGAATTCTTGTAGAATTCCATGGCAAGTGGTTCACATTCCACCTTGTCCCTAAGAGCTATCCTTGATAAGGACAAGCTTAGTGGGACGAATTACATGGACTGGTATAGGAACCTGAGAATTGTTCTCAGGCAAGAGCGAAAGCTCTACGTCTTGGAAGAAGAAGCCCCCGAGGTGCCGACCGGGAACTCGTCCCGTGTTGATAAGGATGCTTATAAGAAGTATACCGATGACGCCTTAGACGTCGAGTGCCTTATGCTTGCCACCATGAACTCTGAGCTTCAGAAGCAACACGAGAACATGGGGTGCAAGGAGATTGACGAGCACCTAAAGAAAATGTTTCAAGGGCAAGCTCGTCAAGAGAGGTTCGATGTCACGAAGGCCTTATTTCAGTGCAAAATGGGAGCTCGAGACTAAGTTGGTACTCACGTACTCAAGATGATTGGGTATATTGAGAACCTGGAGAGACTGGGTTTTCCTCTGGCTCAAGAGTTGGCCACAGATCTTATCCTGCAATCGTTGCCGGATAATTATGAGCAGTTCATCTTGAACTACAACATGAATGAAATAGACAAGACACTACCCGAGCTCCTAGGCATGTTGCAAACTGCCGAGATAAATATGAAGAAGGCCAAGCTTGCTAGTCCCATATTGATGGTACATAAAGGCAAGGGTAAGGCCAAGGGCTTCAAGAAGACGAAGGTGGGACCTAAGTCACATCTTGAGCCCAAATCTTTTGCGCTGAAAAAGAAGAGCACCATGAAGGAAGGGAAATGCCACCATTGTGGCAAGGCTGGTCATTGGAGGAGGAATTGTCCTTCGTACATTGAGGGTCTGCAGAAAATGAAGGGAGGTATGACTTCCGCTTCGAATATTTACGTTATAGAGATAAACCTTTCTGCTCCTTCATCTTGGGTATTGGATACCGGATGTGGTTCTCACATTTGTACAAATGTGCAGGAACTGGGAAGGAGGAGATTGCTGATGGCGCAGATCTCACACACCGCTATAGGCGGTAGCTCGACTGCGACATGAAACGGCAGTGTACCGATCGTTCAAGTAATATAAAATGGGAATGAATCCCCAAGTATCGATCTCAAAGGAACACAATAAGGTGGAGTTTATTATCGAGGAAGGACTTGAGATTGAAGTCCTTTCGAGCGGATGGATGCGGAAATGGGGGATTTGGTTTGCGAATAATAAAATAAAAGCTATCAACTACTCCTATGCAATGCCGCTATGCAATGCTTCGCTTGGCGGAATGGAGACTAGGCAGGCCTTGAACGCGCTGCGTCGCAAGGGCGGATGGACGAGTAGGCTAACGGATCGAACTATGCAGGCCTTGAGCGCGCTGCTTCGTTAGGCGGGATGGAATATACGGGCCTCTATGCCACGCTTCGGTAGGCGGATGGGCGAGTAGGCTAACGGAATGAGGGTCGTCGGCACCTCTTCGACAAGCACGCCACTAGCAATTGCTAGTGCGGCACACGAACGTGACGGCGGGATGGAGGATGGAATGGGGCGCACCTCAAGCAACTCAAACAACAAACATTTCACATAAACATGAAATATATAGAAATACAAACTAGTTTAAGTGCAACTTCATCTTAATACACAGATCTAACTACATACACATCAATAAGAGAAGAATAAGGCAAGAAATCGACCGAATCTGAAGTCTCGTTGTAGATTCACGGTTGGAATCGCCGGGTTGTCAATCCGCGTCCAAGCTCGGTCCGCAACTACGTCCGGGGTAGAGAAAGCTGTCACTACTCTCCAATGAGCCCGTCTTCTTCGTGTCACGATCCGGTAAAGGTTGCAAACTTCCTCTTGCTTGATGGTGATGGCGGCTAGGTCTTCCCTTGGAGCGCTAGGATGAAGGAGGAGGCCGAGAGGAAACTCCGGCTCAAGGTTGGCGTGAAGAACAAGCCCGGAGCACCTCCATATGGTGGGCGGTGATGGATGGGGCGAAGAACCTGCGGAAGGGGAGAGAACGGCGGAGCTGGGCGGAAAAAACGGCGAGGATCCCGACCTAAATCGCAAGCAGGGCAATTTATAGGCGCTGGAATAAACAGTGCGCACGATCGTTGGCACACGACCAGTGGTCGTGCGCACTATCATCCTGTGATCGTGCGCCTGCCTGGACGGAGCCTGCAAGGGAAAAAGATTATAAAGTACAATGTTCGCACGACCAATGGCGCACGACCAGTGGTCGTGCGCGCTATCGTAAGTGGTCGTGCGATAAGGAAGACAGAACTCATATTTCAGGGGGTAAGTGCGCACGATCAGTGGCGCACGACCAGTGGTCGTGCGCAATAGAGCCAGTGATCGTGCGCTGTGTTCCTGTACAGAATTGTACCGGAAACACCTGCACGACACCTGCTCCAGCATACAACACTAATCAAACCACTGAAAGTGACACTTAACCATGCATGAAAACTAAAAATGAAGATAAACAAGAAATAACACCAAAACGGGCCTAGAAGTGCACATAGCATGGAATAACAAATATGAGCGAAAACATGCCTAAAGTGTAGTGCATAGACTAGAAAATCGGCCCAGATGAGTCCATAAATGTGTATATATTTGGGACTCATCACACCCCCAGACTTACCTGTTTGCGCGTCCCGAGCAAACAAATTCTAAGCGAACGGGGAAAGAAAAGTAGATGGCTTAAAATTACAATACAGAGTATCATGCGAAGTCGCATGCTCACGTGCATAAGAAAAAATAGTAGAGAAGATTTCTGATTATATAAACAGTTTATATATTTCTAAAAGAGTAAAAGCATATTACAACGACTCAAAATGGTGAACTACGGTGAATCGTCGGGTCATGCATACGGAGAAAGTAAACTAAGCGCTGAGATGAGCATTGCTCAAGATCGGGATGCGGGACAAACTCCACTGAAATCCATCAGTGTCGGTGACCATAAGCTTGCCCGGTCACATTCTCCCCACGACACTAGATTGGTTCATAGCGTGAGTCGGTAGGACTTTAGGCTAGAGATGGGGCTTGGGTTACGGTGAGGTAAACAAAGATAAACATGGAGGCTAAGCACACCTAACCCAACAGGAGCATAAGATAGAGCTACCCGCACGACGATAATAAACACATGCACCGCACCCCCAGACTTGGACTTTTGCAACATAGGTGTGTGCACCGCCTACTCCCAATACATAATTTTTCTACATGATTTTTCAATAAAACTCATTTTTCTTTTCTTTTTTCTCTTTTCCTTTTCATTTTTTTTCCTTTCTATCTTCTTTTTCTTGTCTTTTTTTCTTTCAGCAAAATTTTCAAATGAGCATATCCACAGATTCACATAATAAACACCACAATCAACGCCCCACACAATGTAAATAAAACTACAACTAAAGCTCAGATTTGGGTGTGCGACTAGGTTAGGCTTTTAGGCTTTGGTGAGGTATATGTGGAGCTGAATCAAGAAAAGGGTAGGCACGAAGGGGCTAGCAAAGGTAGACGATAGGCATGAAATAAAAAGTTCAACCGGGCAAAAATAATGGCCTACGTCATTCTCACGCACTAGAACTATCCTATGCCAATGCTTCAAGAATCGCTTGGGGCAAGTTCTAGCCACCGAGAAAGATTCTCCTTTCTCCCGACTCAAGCAATATGAGTCTAGCGATCGTTTACACACATCCCTATGCTACCGTTTGATTCCACCGGATTCACCATTTGAGTAGAGTAAACAACATTTGCACTAATAGAAAAAAAATATAAAACCATAAGTATAAAGAGAAGTCTAATCTACACAAATTTCTATGCAACCGAGCACTCGACTAGGAGCACTACTGGAGTCAACATTTTACTCTGCTACATAGTCCTAAGCCATCACCTAGACTTTCCCACACAAACAGAAGAATTAAATTCACAACAGAGCAAGCAAACAGATGAGTACGCGCTCAAGTGGGTGCTGTGGTGTGCAATGAAAATGAACAACAATTTCCAATAAGCTACAATAAAAGTACTTCTAGCATGCTATGCAAGAGTGCACGTTAGTGGGCACAAAAACTGCTCTCCCCCAGACTTAAACTAAACAATCCACAAAATATATGACATGAAAATCAGAAAAGGCTAGGGAAAGAGAGTACCCAGTGCTCAGAAATGAGCACACCAGAAGATTGGCGTGTAAGCTAAAATGAGCCGCAGTATCCGCCATCCAGAAAAGATACCTGCAGGGGTCAGCTCCGCAAAACAAAAGAAAAAGAAAAAGATAAACTACAATAAACTACAGCTAACTAAACTAGATTGGATAAAATAAAATGCATGGAAAGTAAGATAAATACTGGGGTTATTGTCATCCCAGCACGACTTATTCAAAACTTTATAATATCTAGCTAACGGGCCTATGAAAAAGAAAATGCACAGGTAACTGTTCCAATATGCGTTTCGGTAGCTGGTACCAATACGGAGATAAGGCAGTCACCCCTCTACCTAAATAATAATAATACCTGCTCCTCACAGGTAGAGGAAAAAGAAAGTAAGAAGAGGAGGAGGCCTGGTCCTCACTCATCTCACCAAAACTATCCTTGCCCAGCAAGGTATCGTCCATAGCAGGTCCGCAAAAGGAGAAGGAAACGAATGAGGCTTCCTTAATGGAGGAGGAATCAACCTCCTCGCATAAGAGGACACACTCATCATTGACTTGAGCACAAAGCTCCAAGTCCTCCTGAAGTACCTGTGAAGATTCAACCTGCACAGACTCAGATGAAGGAAGGGGATCAAGAAATAAAGAAGACGAAGAACATAAATAAACATCAATCGGGGGAGTGATCCCGGTCTCACTCCCATCAGGTTGGGGAAGTAAAATAATGTTGGCATTGTCATCAATGCCGCAAGGTTCAGCGGGATCGACAGTGGCCATGCCCAAGATTTGGACTTCCTCCACCGGTGTTGAGGAAAGCTCCTCTTCACATAGAAGGTTGTTCTCCTCCATAGGAGCAGGCATAACACATAAATCGCCAGCCTCATCCCGCGACACATCCTCAACAATGTCGTCAGAGACGAAAGTAGTATGCACAACAGGGAGCGGAGTAGTGCTCTGATAAAAGTCGAGCACCGATTCCTCACAAAGAATCGAATCCACTAGGGGTGGTGGATGCACTGGGAGAATAGGCTCAGCAATGTCGGTGCATAGATCAGCCGCACATCTGGTGACCGTATCCATGCCATTCCCTTCAAGATGTGAAGGTGACAAAGATACATAATCGGATGTTGAAGGTGTGCCGCCAAAGTTAGGAGTTGGGACGATCCGGATATCCGGCTCGTCATCCTCATCCAATTGGCGAAGATACTCGGCACAGTCCTTCAAGACATGATCAGTGCTCCGACAAAACCGGCACTGCCTAGCGGGCTTCTTTGGCACAGCGGGTGCTGAAGCCGAAAAGAAGTAAGACGGTAAAGGCTCAGCAGAGCAACCATAAGACTTACATGCACCATATGGAGTATAAGACGAAGTCGGTGCTCCATATGCTGGGCTATAAGAATTATGCCTACTATTCTCCGTAGGGCATTCATCACTAGAGTGGGAGATAGCTCCACACCAACGGCAACGGAAATTAAGATGTGCCCACATAGTGCGAAGATAATACGATTCAAAATAAAAATGCTATTGTGCAAAATACTACACCTAACAAAAATTACTAAAGCAACCTAATTAAAACAGGAAAATGGAATAAAAAGAAATAAAACAAAGAAATGCAATTTACAAATGGAAGGGCTTCTCTCTCAGGTTCTCCCTCTCCAGAAAACTCACACGTCTGTGTTCCCCGGCAACGGCGCCAAAAACTTGATGGCGCAGATCTCACACACCGCTATAGGCGGTAGCTCGACTGCGACACGAAACGGCAATGTACCGATCGTTCAAGTAATATAAAATGGGAATGAATCCCCAAGTATCGATCTCAAAGGAACACAGTAAGGTGGAGTTTATTATCGAGGAAGGACTTGAGATTGAAGTCCTTTCGAGCGGATGGATGCGGAAATGGGGGATTTGGTTTGCGAATAATAAAATAAAAGCTATCAACTACTCCTATGCAATGCCGCTATGCAATGCTTCGCTTGGCGGAATGGAGACTAGGCAAGCCTTGAACGCGCTGCGTCGCAAGGGCGGATGGACGAGTAGGCTAACGGATCAAACTATGCAGGCCTTGAGCGCGCTGCTTCGTTAGGCGGGATGGAATACACGGGCCGCTATGCCACGCTTCGGTAGGCGGATGGGCGAGTAGGCTAACGGAATGAGGGTCGTCGGCACCTCTTCGACAAGCACGCCACTAGCAATTGCTAGTGCGGCACACGAACGTGACGGCGGGATGGAGGATGGAATGGGGCGCACCTCAAGCAACTCAAACAACAAACATTTCACATAAACATGAAATATATAGAAATACAAACTAGTTTAAGTGCAACTTCATCTTAATACACAGATCTAACTACATACACATCAATAATAGAAGAATAAGGCAAGAAATCGACCGAATCCGAAGTCTCGTTGTAGATTCACGGTTGGAATCGCCGGGTTGTCAATCCGCGTCCAAGCTCGGTCCGCAACTACGTCCGGGGTAGAGAAAGCTGTCACTACTCTCCAATGAGCCCGTCTTCTTCGTGTCACGATCCGGTAAAGGCTGCAAACTTCCTCTTGCTTGATGGTGATGGCGGCTAGGTCTTCCCTTGGAGCGCTAGGATGAAGGAGGAGGCCGAGAGGAAACTCCGGCTCAAGGTTGGCGTGAAGAACAAGACCGGAGCACCTCCATATGGTGGGCGGCGATGGATGGGGTGAAGAACCTGCGGAAGGGGCGAGAACGGCGGAGCTGGGCGGAAAAATGGCGAGGATCCCGACCTAAATCGCGAGCAGGGCAATTTATAGGCGCTGGAATAAACAGTGCGCACGATCGTTGGCGCACGACCAGTGGTCATGCGCACTATCATCCTGTGATCGTGCGCCTGCCTGGACGGAGCCTGCAAGGGAAAAAGATTATAAAATACAATGTTCGCACGACCAATGGCGCACGACCAGTGGTCGTGCGCGCTATCGTAAGTGGTCGTGCGATAAGGAAGACAGAACTCAAATTTCATGGGGTAAGTGCGCACGATCAGTGGCGCACGACCAGTGGTCGTGCACAATAGAGCCAGTGATCGTACGCTGTGTTCCTGTACAGAATTGTACCGAAAACACCTGCATGACACCTGCTCCAGCATACAACACTAATCAAACCACTGAAAGTGACACTTAACCATGCATGAAAACTAAAAATGAAGATAAACAAGAAATAACACCAAAACGGGCCTAGAAGTGCACATAGCATGGAATAACAAATATGAGCGAAAACATGCCTAAAGTGTAGTGCATAGACTAGAAAATCGGCCCAGATGAGTCCATAAATGTGTATATATTTGGGACTCATCAATTGCTGAGTAAAGGAGAGGTGGACCTGCGCGTCGGCAATGGAGCAAGAGTTGTTGCTGTAGCCGTAGGGGTTTACCGTCTTTCTTTGCCCAGTGGGCTTGTAATAGAACTTAATAATTGTTATTTTGTTCCGACCATAACTAGAAACATTATATCCATTTCATGCTTAGACATGATTGGATTTTCTTTTATAATTAAGAACAATTATTGTTCTATATTTAAGAATGATGTTTGTTATGTTGTAGCTCAATTGTTTAATGGTCTTTATGTTTTGAACCTAGACCATCCAATCTATAATGTAGATAATAATAAAAGACTAAGAACAAATGACTTAAATCCTACATATCTCTGGCATTGTCGTTTGGGCCATATAAACGAGAAGCGCATATCCAAGCTCCATAAAGATGGACTATTGGACTCATTTGATTATAAATCATTTGAGCGATGCGAGTCTTGTTTATTAGGCAAAATGACTAAAGCCCCTTTCACTGGTTATACTGAGAGGGCTGAGGATCTTTTGGGTATAGTACATAGTGATGTATGCGGACCCATGAGTTCTATGGCTAGAGGTGGGTATTTCTACTTCGTTACATTTACTAATGATTTCAGTAGATACGGATACGTGTATCTTATGAAGTGCAAATCCGAAACTTTTGAAAAGTTCAAAGAGTTTAAGAATGAAGTGGAGAACCAATTGGGTAAAAAGGTTAAAGCACTCCGATCTGATCGAGGTGGCGAATACCTGAGTCATGAGTTCCGTGATCATCTGAAAGAGTGTGGTATTGTATCACAGCTCACTCCACCTAGGACACCGCAGCATAATGGTGTGTCTGAGAAGAGAAATCGTACTCTATTAGACATGGTACGGTCGATGATGAGTCATGCAGACTTGTCTGTTTCTTTTTGGGGTTTTGCTTTAGAGACTGCTGCAATGACACTGAATCGCGCTCTGACGAAAATGGTTCTAAAGACACCATATGAGATATGGACTGGGAAGCGTCCTAGTATGTCATTCATTAAAATTTGGGGTTGTGAGGCATACGTACGACGTCAAATGCCTGACAAGCTGGAACCCAAATCAGATAAGTGTTATCTGGTGGGATATCCTAAGGAAACGAAAGGATATTACTTTTACCTACCGTCTGAGGGCAAAGTGTTTGTCGCAAGGACGGGTGTCTTCTTGGAGAAAGAGTTCTTGTCAAGAAAGACGCAAAAGGTAGAACTTGAAGAAGTTCAAGAACCACAAGTAGTGAATGAACCAGAATTGGATTCTGAGCCAGGACTACAAGATGTTGTAGCTAGAGAACCTGCTCAAGAGACACAAGTCATACGTAGATCTAGTAGACCAAGATTTGAGCCTGAGAGATATGGATTTCTCGTGTCTCAAATAGGTAATGTGTTGCTTATGGATCATGATGATGAACCAGCGACCTACCAAGAGGCTATGAATGGACTGGACTCCGACAAATGGCTTGAGGCTATGAAATCCGAAATGGACTCCATGTATACAAACCAAGTTTGGAACTTGGTGGAACCACCTGAAGGGGTACGACTCATAGGGTGCAAGTGGGTCTTCAAGAAGAAGACCGACATGGATGGGAATGTACAGACATTCAAAGGGCGACTGGTGGCTAAGGGTTTCAAGCAAATTCATGGTGTTGACTATGATGAGACCTTTTCCCCTGTTGCCATGGTAAAGTCCATTAGGATATTGCTTGCTATTGCTGCGTATTATAACTACGAGATCTGGCAGATGGATGTCAAAACGGCTTTCCTAAATGGAAACCTCCTTGAGGAAGTGTACATGACACAACCTGAGGGTTTTGTATCCCCAAATGAAGCCACTAAAATATGCAAGCTGAACAGGTCCATCTATGGATTGAAACAGACCTCTAGAAGTTGGAATCTTCGTTTTGATGAGAAGATCAAAGAGTTTGGTTTTGTCAAGAATGAGGATGAACCGTGTGTTTACAAGCGAATCAGTGGGAGCATTGTTGTCTTCCTGATATTGTATGTAGATGACATACTGTTGATCGGGAATGACATACCTACCCTGAAAGTTGTTAAGAACAACCTAGGGAACTGCTTTTCTATGAAGGACTTGGGTGAAGCGACTTACATACTCGGTATTAAGATCTATAGAGATAGATCAAAGAAGTTGCTGGGTTTGACCTAGAGTACGTACATTGAGAAGGTGTTGAAGCGGTTCAACATGGTTGAGTCCAAGAAAGGATTTTTGCCCATGTCTCATGGTGTAAATCTCTCTAAGGACCAATGTCCAAAATCTTATGAAGATAAGGACCGCATGAAGTTGATTCCATATGCTTCGGCAATTGGGTCAATCATGTATGCAATGTTATGTACTCGACCCGATGTCTCTTTTGCTTTGAGCATGACTAGCAGGTATCAGTCTGATCCCGGTGAATGTCACTAGATAGTCGTAAAGAATATCCTGAAGTACTTGAGAAGGACTAAGGATGTATTCTTGGTTTATGGTGGAAAGGAAGAGCTCGTTGTAAGTTGTTACACGGATGCCAGCTTCCAAACTGATAGGGATGATTCAAAGTCTCAGTCAGGGTTTGTGTTTTGCCTGAATGGAGGAGCTGTGAGATGGAAGAGTTCCAAGCAAGAGACAGTTGCTGATTCTACAACTGAGGCCAAGTATATCGCTGCGGCAAATGCAGCGAAGGAGGCTGTAATGATTAGGAAATTCATCGGCGAGCTAGATGTAGTTCCTAGCATTGTTGGTCCCGTAGTTCTCTACTGTGATAACAATGGTGCAATTGCACAATCTAAGGAACCTAGATCCCATCAGCGCTCCAAGCACATACTTCGGCGGTTCCATCTTATTCGTGAGATTATCGAACGAGGAGATGTGAACATTTGTAGAGTGCCGACTGAAGAGAATATTGCAGATCCACTGACAAAGCCTCTCGCGTAGAGAAAGCATGATGGTCATACTAGATCAATGGGTATACGATACCTGAGTGATCAACTCTAGTGGGAGTCTTGTGGGTTGCATGTAAAATATATATTCTGTTGGCTGTTTAATATTTATTCATATGATGAATTGTGTACCAATTATTTCCTTTTACAATTAATGGCAAGTTCTTTTATTACGATATACTGTTTCTATATGATAGAATAAAATTCGTGATAAATACCCTTAGAATGTTCGCTTACATAGGACATCAAGTACGTGACTTGAATGTGAGAGCCTATGATTTGGAAGCTTCATTCTTAAAAGGTCCCTGGTCGAGGTATCATCGTAGAAGCTAAGGGTGATGATGATACGTTAAGACTAACATGTGTGTTGACTGATGACCAGTTCTCACAGGTCATGATATTTTGATATCAAGTCATCACGTGGGTACTTGTTAGTGAACAAGTTGTACTGGACAGACCCAACCTGAGACTACTTTGTGGATTGTTACTTAAAAGTGTCACAAGTAGGTCTCATTTGACAATGGTGTTGTGGTCCTTTGAACTGAAGTCACATCATTCATCGAGTGAGGAAGAGCGTGCTTTGATGTCATCTAATGTCTTCCTTGAAGAAGGTTGATGATAAGGGTGGTCGTTGGGTACGTTACAAATCATTTGGGTGTTTGGGTGTGAGCAGATATGGGATTTGTCCTCCTATATAACAGGAGTTGCATCCATGGGCCCCTTGATGGAATTGGACTGAGAAATGCATGGCCATGCTTGGTTGAGTCAATATGTGATATTGAGCTTACCATTCTCTGGAAGTCCGTACTAGATCAAGAAATTTGGATTGAGCTATTAAGAGGGTGACACGGTCCATGCCTCTAGTTCTTTCCGGATGTAAGGGACAAAGACAACGCTGGAACATTGGTCATAAAGGCTTATGAGTTATGAACTCTTATTGCTTGGGGAGCAATGATGCATTGCTAGATGCCGCTCATTGTTTGTGAGGTTTTTGTTTGATACTTTCAAGATCAAAAGGAGACTGTTGGAGTTACCATTATGATCTAGAAGTGGTCAAACATGTAGTCTCACTGCCAACGCGATATGAGCCTGCAGGGTCGCACATAAGAGCATGTGGAGAAGATGGAAGATTGACTGTGTTGGTAAAGGTTACCAATCACCATATAGAATGGGGGAGGTCCAGCAAATGTTGCTGTCTGAATTCGTCGGGTTTACACGGATATAATTCGTCGGAATTCGTCGGATATGATTCGTCGGATTCGTCGGGATTCGTCGGATTGTTCCGTGGAATCCCGACGAATTGTTACAGAGATCCTTAACTCGGCAAATGTTGCCGTCTGATATGATTCATCGAAATTTGTCGGATTCGTCGGATTGTTCCGTGGAATCCCGACGAATTGTTACAGAGATCCTTAACTCGACAATTGTTGCCGTCTGATATGATTCGTCGGAATTCGTCGGATTGTTCCGTGGAATCCCAACGAATTGTTACAGAAACCCCAAACTTCTGTATGGACTGCGGATAGCGATTTTTCTAGGTCTTTTTATACTTCGGGTATAAATAGAACCGGTTTTAAGGGTTCAAGTGATGACTCTCATTCGATGAAGAAGAGGAGCCGACGGAAGAGTTCCGCCCGAACCCTAGACGGAAGAGTTCTGCCGCACCTCCGTAGATCTCCCTTCCGGCGATCGTCGCTGTGATTGTTCTTCCTGGAGCGAACCTAGCCGTTCGTGGAAGTGCAAGAGTGCAGTCTTCTTCTCCCGGCTCGTGTGGATCTCTGTAGAGACGTAGACATAATTCTACGTGAGAACTCTCTTTGCCGCCGACAGGATTCTTCTTCTTGGAGCACCTAGGTTGGATTCGATCCAACTCCACTAAGGTAATTTATACCTAGCAATTTTGTTAACTTCTTGATTAAATATTCATGGCCCGATCCAAATTCTTTTTGGGTTATTCTGTTTATTTCCACTGCGCCTACATATGATGTATGGTTCTAGAAAAACCCAACATCTCCTTCATCACGGGGGATGGGTGTTATTGTTATAAGATGATGCCCTTCGGGCCCAAGAATGCATGTGCCACATACCAGAGAATGATGGACAGGGTCTTCCGAGAACAAAGGGGGAATCATCTTGGTGAGCCCCCAAGGGACCAAGATCGAGCAAGCTTTAAACATCCACTTCCCGATTACCAACAACCAAGCAGAGTACGAGGCGGTGATAGCGGGCCTGCGACTAGCTCGGGAACTGGGAGTGCAAGATGTGGAGGTCTCGACGGACTCCATGGTGGTAGCATGCCAAGTCAGGGGAGAGTTTGAGGCAAAGGACCCGACCCTCCTGCGGTACTTGGAGAAGGTCAAGGGTGTCATCGAGCATTTCTGCACTTTCTCCGTCAAGCACGTGCCAAGAGAAGAGAGCACCCCCGCAGACCTCTTGGCCAAGTTCGGTCTCCGAGCAGGGGGAACAGTTTCGGAACTCTTCCGACCCACCATCGAGGAAGGAGAATTGATGGAGGTGGATCAGCGGGTCTCATGGATGGATCCCTTCGTCACTTTCCTATCATCAGGGAAGTTCCCTGAAGGAGACATAGACAGACGACGCTTCAGGTATAAGTCAGCTTATTATTCCTTGCATGCAGGAGGGCTATATAGGAAGACTCTCTCGGGACTCCTGGCCCGTTGTGTTTTCGAGGAGGAGGTCCCGAAAGTCCTGGAAGAAATTCACTCCGGGGAGTGTGGCAGTCATTCTGGGAGCCGAACCCTGGAGGGGAGGGTGTTGAGGCAAGGCTATTTCTGGCCCACCCTCAGCAAAGATGCGGCGGAGTTCGCAAGGACGTGTTCAAAGTGCCAACTCTATGATCCACTCCAACTCCTCCCAGCCCAGAGACTTCGGACCATCACAGCTCCCTGGCCCTTTGCCATATGGGGGATGGACCTAGATGGCCCTTTCCCTCAAGCTAGTGGCCAAAGAAAGTTCTTACTGGTCATGATCGATTACTTCTCCAAATGGGTAGAGGTGAAGGCGCTCGCCAAGGTAACATCTCAAGTTATGAGGAATTTTGTGTGGGGAGAAATAATTTGCAGGCACGGCCTCCCCCTGGCTATAGTGACGGACAATGGGCCACAATTTGCTAGCGAAGAGTTTGTTAGCTTCTGCACCCAGCTTGGCATCGACCTCAGGTTCGCATCGGTTCATCACCCGAGAAGCAACGGCCAGGTGGAGGCGGCAAACAAAGTAATCGTCAACCTACTAAAGAAGAAGGTGGAGAACCTCCGGGGGAACTGGGTAGAGCAGCTACCATCCGTCCTCTGGGCCCTGAGGACTACTCCAAACACCGCCACCGGGGAGACCCCGTTCAAACTTTCTCATGGGTCCGAAGCAGTCCTTCCCATAGAGTTCGAAGTAAAGACCCCCAGGGTGATCGCCGCAGGTGAGGGGGACGAAGAATGGCTAGTGGCTAATGATGAGGAACAAAGGCTATCCTTGGACCTGGTGGAGGAACTCCGGGACCAGGCCACCATCAGGCAGGAGGAAATCAAGCGGCGAATGGCCCGATATTTTGACAAGCACATCCGAGTAAAACACTTTCAGAAGGGAGATCTGGTCTTGAAAAAGGTCGACGCGGCCGGAAGAGGGGCCGCGATAGGTAAGCTCAACCACAATTGGGAGGGTCCATATATTGTAAGCGAAGTGCTCAAGTCAGGGGGTATCATCTCCGAGATGTGGAAGGGGTACCTCTCGGCCGAGCCAGAAGTGGAGACGATTTGAAGCGATTCTACCCTTGATAGTTTTATTATGATATTAATTGAATATTTTACTTCTTCACTTGATAATTATAACGGTTATGCGAGGCCAAGCAAGGTGACAAGTATTGGTGCTGGAATGCCCCAGATCGTTTCCGCTCCCAGACTCTCACTAGACGGGGGGTTTCAGGTTGATCTCTGGAGAGGCTGGCAATGTGACAAGTATTGGTGCTGGAATGCCCCAGATCGATTCCGCTCTCGGGCTCTCACTAGACGGGGGGTTTCAGGTTGATCTCTGGAGAGGCTGGCAAGGTGACAAGTATTGGTGCTGGAATGCCCCAGACAAATTCCGCTCCCGGGCTCTCACTAGACGGGGGGTTTCAGGTTGATCTCTGGAGAGGCTGGCAAGGTGACAAGTATTGGTGCTGGAATGCCCCAGATCGATTCTGCTCCCGGGCTTTCACTAGACGGGGGGTTTCAGGTTGATCTCTGGAGAGGCTGGCAAGGTGACAAGTATTGGTGCTGGAATGCCCCAGATCGATTCAGCTCCCGGGCTCTCACTAGACGGGGGTTTCAGGTTGATCTCTGGAGAGGCTGGCAAGGTGACAAGTATTGGTGCTGGAATGCCCCAGATCGATTCCGCTCCCGGGCTCTCACTAGACGGGGGGGGGGGGGGGGGGGGGGGGGGGGGGGGGGTTTCAGGTTGATCTCTGGAGAGGCTGGCAAGGTGACAAGTATTGGTGCTGGAATGCCCCAGATCGATTCCGCTCCCGGGCTCTCACTAGACGGGGGGTTCCAGGTTGATCTCTGGAGAGGCTGGCAAGGTGACAAGTATTGGTGCTGGAATGCCCCAGATCGATTCCGCTCCCGGGCTCTCACTAGACGGGGGGTTTCAGGTTGATCTCTGGAGAGGCTGGCAAGGTGACAAGTATTGGTGCTGGAATGCCCTAGATCGATTCCGCTCTCGGGCTCTCACTAGACGGGGGGTTTCAGGTTGATCTCTAGAGAGACTGGCAAGGTGACAAGTATTGGTGCTGGAATGCCCCAGATCGATTCCGCTCCCGGGCTCTCACTAGACGGGGGGTTTCAGGTTGATCTCTGTAGAGGCTGGCAAGGTGACAAGTATTGGTGCTGGAATGCACCAGATCGATTCTGCTCCCGGGCTCTCACTAGATGGGGGGTTTCAGGTTGATCTCTGGAGAGGCTGGCAAGGTGACAAGTATTGGTACTGGAATGCCCCAGATCGAGTCCGCTCCCGGGCTCTCACTAGACGGGGGGTTCCAGGTTGATCTCTAGAGAGGCTGGCAGGGTGACATGCATTGGTGCTGGAATGCCCCAGATCGATTCCGCTCCCGGGGCTCTCACTAGATAGGAGATGCAAGTTGATCACTGGGGAAGTTAGCAAGGAGATGAGTTCTTCATAAGGTCAGGATGATATGCCTCAGGTTGGCGAGCCTTCGGCGTTGAGCCGAGCCTTCTCGCTTGGCGAGAAAAAAGATTTCGCACGATAGTATGCGAGTGACGAGAATCAACCCTAAGCACTCCGGGGTATCCGGTGCTCGGCAGAAAGGTCTCCGACATAGGATAGGAGGCGAGCTCTCACCGAAAAGGAAAGTACCTCACGAAACCTAGAGAAAAATGCATACCTAAAGGGTAATAATCCTAAGGCAAATGGCGAAAGGCCAGAGCAGCCAAAAATGTCCTATGCCTTTCTATTCGATAACGTGAGGTGCGAGAAAGATCATCGCGAGAATAACTTTTGCAAAGATGAATATCGAGGCAAGCGAGAATGAGATATCAGCATGAAAGACAATATAGCAAAAAGGGCGAGCACAGTACAAGGCCAAAAACATGCATCTATGCATTTCACGGTTTGATTTACAAGAGGCGGCGATCTCGCCAGCCCAAAACGAAATAGGAAATAAAAAACCAAAAATTACAAGCATCAGGAATCGCTCGCGAACCCTTCCTCGTCGTCGCTGCTCTTCACTGGCGGAAGCGGGATAAAGAGCTACGGGATGATGTCTTCCAGAGTCATATCGGCCGCGTCGTCGGCTAGGAGGCCGACCGCCTTCATCGTCTGGAAGATATAGCGAGCTGACTCGGTGGACTCCAAGCGGATCTCCTCGTCTCGCGATCGCCGCTCTTCCTTCAGACGGCGGGGAGAAGGGGGAACGACGGCACGGACGAGCTCGCAATTTAGAGCTTTTAGCCCGGCCACCTCGCCCTCCAGGTTCTGGATGCGAGCGTCGGCTCTTCCGGCGGCATCGACATCCTGCAAGTAAGATAAGTTAAAGAAGCGAAATGGCCGAAGGAGAGGAAGGTAATGAGGTCTAGATAACTCACCACACTGCTCTCTACAGCGAGCAGCTTCTCCTTCAGTTGCACGTTCTCGGAGAGAAGCCCCTGATAGGCTCTCGCGAGCTCCACGTTCTGAAGCTTCAGTTGCAGGCAGCGCCTCCCCGTCATGTGGGCGAGCTCGGCAGAGCGCAACTGAGACCTCGCGCTCTCGAAAGCAAGAGTCCCCGCGGTCTCGTCTTTGTAAGCCCCCACGTCCTCGCGCCCATAGAGGACGAACGAGAAATTGAAGGCGTGACCGCTGACGATCTCCTTCTCCACCCAAGTAGGGAGGATGGTGGAGATGTCCGCCCGGTTGGTCTCCGGCTTCCAGTTCACCAAGAGCTCGCCGGTCTCATCTCGGCGCCTCTGGCCGAGACCGAAATTATAATGGTTGACGAGGATGGGCGGAGCGGAGGTTCTGGCAGCCTCCTGGCTCGGCTCGTCGTCCTCACTCCCCGCGGAGAGGCCGGTAAGGTCGAACTCGTCAAAGGCGGCCTCGCGAGGCTCCTTTCCCTTCGAGGAGGCGAGCGAGACCCGGCTCGTCTTTTTCTTTTTCTTCAGCGGGGATTTTGGGGGAAGGGCATGGCTACTAGAAGCCCCCGGTCTCTTGCGAGAGGAGGGCTCACCTGGTGTGACGATGCCTCGGGAAGCCTCCGCCCCCATGGTCGCGAGAGCAAGGGTAGTGTCGGTTTTCCGGCTGCTCGCGTAGGGGGGATGGATGGGGAGATCTCGCTCGCCTGAAAAATGTTGGAATTACAATAAATACAGAGTTACTTGGAAATAACAATAGTTATTGAGCGAGATCTTTACCTTCCCCAGCGAGCACGGGAAGCAGCAAGTCGAGGTTGCGGCGGAGATGAACGACCTCGAAGTTTTTCTTACAGAAGAACTGATAAAGGACGACGTCATGGCCGCCGAGGGCAGTGGGCCGGTAAGTGGTCTTGCCATGATGGACTGGCGAGATTGGGATATTGCCGAAGTTCCCCTTGACGAAGAGGAACTTCTGGGCCCAGAAGTGGGCCTTGTTGACGGTCTCGTCAACTTTAGGACCCGAGCCCACGAAGTAGGCGGTCCCGTCCTTATAGGCGCGGAAGGAGAACAACTTCCGAAAAACCGGAAGGCTGAACTCGATGCGCTCCTCGCGCAGGTAGCATGCGAAAGCGGTGACCACCGCCATGGCGTTAGGGGTGAGCTGACCCGGAACAACACCGTAATGCTTGAGCACCTGGCGAGCGACAAGAAAACCAGGATCTTATTTTATACAATGAGCGAGACTTGACCTGCAGAGAATAAGAAGCGAGCGAGAACGATTATTACCTGGCGAACTTCTGGCCACAAGGGGAGACGCAAGCCGACCGCGAAATGAGCGGTGGGGATGGCCAGCTCGTCGACAAGTGGCGCATTGATCACGTCGTTCTCGCTAGGACGACGCGCCGCGAATGGAGGGGTGACGTAGTCGGCGACCGCGGTGAAGTATTCCTCGTCTGTCAGGTTGCAATGGAAGAAGCTATGCTCGGCGAAAGCCTTAGCAATCTTTCGCCGACCCTCTGACTCGTTAGCATCGCCGCCCATTTCGAAAACCTGCGAGAATGGAAGTATAATGAGAACGGGAAGGAGCGAGAGCTCTGAAGTAGAGGAGGAAGAAGGGTGACAGTAAATGCGGTGGTTGACTCTGCTAGGACAGCCTATTTATAGCAAAAGTAAACGGGCGGGAAGAAGCCCAAGCGTCGGTGAGCGCTTTTAGCCAAAAACATCACATCACGACCGCGGGCGAGAAAGGCCTGCGAGGTTAGTACAAACAATATCTTTGCGAGAACAGCGCAAGCAAACATAATAGCGTAAAAAGGGAGGGGGGAGCCGCCACGAGATACATTCTGCGAGAACAGAGGCCCCCCGCGAACGCAACATAGCATGAAAATGAAACGGACATATTAGCAGCTAGCGAGAACTAATAAAAAGCTAGTAGTAATCATTATCAGACGAGATAAAACTAGTATATGAGTTGAAAACCATTGCGAGATTGTCCAGAATAGCAACACTCAATAACAAGTAATAAGAGTTCGCGACAACACAAAAGTTAGCGAGAATCGTGGGGCAACCATTTCCACATGCCCCACCTCGCGACCCGGACCACGACGGTACCCTAGAATTATAGTAATCCTCGGCCGCGCGGCCCTCCCGATCTATGAGGAAGGTGTAATCCCTCATCCTCGCTATATGCACCTCCGGCGTCGTGACGTTCTCATCGTGATCGCGTTGTCTCTCGACCCGGAGCCTCGCGCACTCTTCCATCAAGACAGCATGCCTATCCTCGACGGCTTCTTTGTCCCGTCTCGCCTGCATGTTGAGGTCCATCAGCATCCGACCATGTTTTCTCAGCAACTCCGCGGCTCGTTGTTTCATCATCTCAGGATCTCGCGGATCCCCTAAGAAGTATTCCACTTGGTCAGGAAGGGGGGACATCTCGTCGTCGCCCAACTCAGAATCGGTAGGCGGATTTTCAGGATTCTCTGCGAAATGTTGCGAAAGGGTTAGATAGCGCGCTTGAAGTTCGCGCAGGGCAGGGGGCCGTCGGAATGCTTACCCAGAGGAGGGAGAGAGGTCCCAGGGCGGCCCTGGAAGACGTTACCATAGTGGGGGTATAGAGATTTACCCAGGACAGGAGGGCAGGCATAGCTGTTGGTCGGAGGGACCTTTGGCGGCACGGAGTCGTCGGTCTCCTCGCTCGTCAGGAGTCGGAAGCCTGGTTTATCAATAGTTTTGACAAGAGGAGGCGGAGACGGAGGCCGCAGCGCCTGGCGAGCCAGGGACTCACGGGGCGAGACTGTAAGAAGCAGGGAATGAAGGTCAGATAGTTGACAAAAGGAGAGCTGGCATGCGAGATTAAGGACGTACCTGCGACGTTTTTCCCAGCAAGGTTTGCATCCGCTGGCGGATTTTTGCGAGACCCACCAGCAGGTTCGCCCACGTCCTCGTGCGGCGAAGCATCATGCGATCAGGTATGAATTATAGGAAAACTTATTGACTTAAGCTAGAGGGATAGCTCATACCTTCTCATGGGGACGGTTATCCGGGGAAGAATCCAGCAGCACGGAGCCATCCCCGGTTCGGCAAGCCACCTTCGCCCTTTTAGTCTTCGGCGATGGAGCGGGAGGCGACCGATTCATCCAGGAGGGGACCCTGGTCGTGGAGGGTAGCCCGCCGGCTTTCACAGCCCTCAGGCGAGCCTCAGCTTCTTCGGAAATCGGCATCTCCTGGCAGCTACAGTACGAGGCAAAAAGAAAGAAAAGGAAGTGGCGGTGCATGCCACTGAGGATTTGAGATGATATTTATAGCCCTCAGGGTGGGCCCTACCAAAGATTCTCGACAGATCATCAAGGGGCTGGCGAATACCAGGGGTTGGATGTTTCTTCGCGAGCCTAAATAGCCTCGCGAAGAGCGGGGATTGTGTACAACCCCGATATTCGCCAGGCCATGAGGTACGGTTTAAAAGGGCAATAGGATGAAGTAATAAGAGAGGGAGGCCTTAGGGTCAAAGACCTCGCAAGGGGGACCTTGGAGAAGTCTCTCTTGGAGGGCTCGCTAAGAGGCGAGCGAGAAGGGTCGACGGCGAGATAAACGCTCGCAGGCAATTTGAAGAAGTTTCCTGAGTTCGACGAAAGGAGTACTGCGTTCGACGAACTCTCCCGAGTTCGTCGAGCCGACCTGTGGTCGTCAAGCTCACCCCTGTTCGGCAAAATCATCAGAGGTCGACGAAGTGTCCTAGGCTCATTAAAGCCAAAGGGGCGGTCTCGCAAGAGGAGTCGCGAGATCCAGACCTCGGCAAATATCTCCAAAAGACTGGGCCGAGCGAGGGCTGGCAAATCAATACCTCACAGGCCGCTGGCAGAAGAGACCTATGTTCAGTAAAGAGATGTCCAGCGAAATGTGTTCAGTGCGCGGCAGTCAATGGGCGATCTCGCAGGAAGGCTCGCAAGTTTAGAGCCTCAGCGTCCGACGAGCTCAATTCGGCGTTCGACGAATGTCGAACGGAGCTCAGCATTCGTCGGACGGCGCTGGACAAATTGCAGCAGGGAAGCAGCGGTCGGCGAACCGCCCGTCTCAGCGGTCAGCGAACAATTCAACGTTCCGCATTCGTCGAGCTCGTCTGTGATCGACGAAGTGCTCTGCGTTCGACGAAGGGTGTGTTGAACTCGACGGGGTCAAGAGGCTGTCTCGCAGGAAGGTTCGCTAGACCGGACCTCGGCGAATACCGCTAGAATGGGCCAGCGAGGTCCTCGCAGGGCGATCACCTAGGAGAGGCATCGCGAGCAGGACTCGCGAGATGGCCCGCGAGAGCTTCAGCAGTAATGTTCTCGCAGTTCCTTGCCCATAGGTTGATGGGGCCAAATTACCCTTTTACCCTTGGTGGTCTGCCTTTAGCCTCTCCAAACAGCGGAGTTTGGTTGTTAGCAGACCCATTTGGGGTGCGGATAGTAAAATAAAAAGGCGGAATCCTGCTATTTGCAGGCCAGATCAAAAAACCTATAAATAAGACCTAATGGGCACCTTTGGAGAGGACTTCACTTCAGCTTCTCTCTCCTCAGGCTTTCTTTGGTTAGCATTTCCAGAGCCCTCCAAGGTGCCCAAGTCTCAGCTTTGGCTTGGGAGGGGAAGCGCTCAACGATCTTCCGGGTTAGTGGAGGGACCTCCTCGCTGTGACTAAGGTCTTAGTCATTTTCTAGTCTTCAGTCTACCTTCTCCAAGGGATCAGTAAGGGCTAGCTGCCCCTCATTTCGGTGAGGGGCCCAAGCTCCACAAGAGGCCGAGAAATCGGTTTCAACACTCGGTAGGAAAGTCTAGATTTTCCATTTAGATTCTCCAAACACTCTACAAGAAAGGCCGGAGTTTCTATTCCGATTTCCCGAACACTCAGTAGGAAAAACTGGAGTTTTCGTTAGTATTCTCCGAACACTCTATAAGAAGAACTTAAAACATGTAGTTTCAATAGATTGAAAACGTCATGTGTTATTCACACGCACGAGGAAAAACTCATGGCTTATTATATGGCTAATGAAAACACAAAAAAACTAGTAGAGATGTCGGGTGTCGTGAACGTTTCGTGTACTGGGAGTCGACTTCCACTTGTGATGATCACCCTCGGGATTGCCCCCCTACGAGCTCATTCAGGGCTGGCCGATCTAGAGTTTGGGTTTGCAGAAATTTTCCCAGAATCCACAAACGAACAAGCCATTTGATTTCTTCCATCAGGCGCTTACAATCCTCCGTGTTATGCCCAGGACCTCGATGAAAGACATAGAACTTGAACTGATCCTTTGAGTTCAGGGCAAGTGCCCTGGGCCTCTAAAGAGCGACATGATTGTGGATGGCGAGTAAGACCTATGTCCGAGAGGCATTGAAAGGAGTGATGTTTTGATGTTGTCGGTGCCCCCTGCCTCGACTGGAGTTGTCGTGGCGCTCGTCATTATTTTCTGGTACCAGTGGTGGATCCTGCTCTTTCTTTCTTTTTGGGCTACCATCGAACCGTTGTCGATGCGTCTTTATTGTTTTGACTATGGATATCTAGGCCTCAACGTGGTGAATAAGGTCATGGTAGCTATGCAATGTTTCTCTCATTGGTGCAATGTAGAAGCCGCTGAGATGAAGCCCTCTAAGGAATATGTCACAGAGAATCTCAGAGTCGAACCCTGGAATTTGTTACGCTTCAGTAGTGAAATGACATAAATAATTCTTGAGCGTCTCCCCCTCGTTCTGACAAATTCTGGAAAGATGGAAGGGGTCTCGAATAGTCCGGAGATTGGTGATGAACTGGTCGACGAATAGTTGAATTAGTTCTGCGAAATTATTAATTTCTCCTTCTCTCAGAGAATGAAACCAAATGCGGGTCTGCCCTTTTAGAGTTGTCGGGAACACTTGACACAGTAGTTGATCAGAGGCATTTCAAATCCTCATAATTGTCATGAAGTGATTGTTGTGCTCCAACAGATCGCCGGTCTCGTCAAAAGTCTCTATGTTCGGCAGCTTAAATCCATGTGGAATGGGATGTGCCAGAACTTGCAGAGTTAGTGGAGAGACACGGTGAAAGGGGCGTTGTGGATATGTGGTTCGCCGCCCGTCGTGCATGTATTCTTCTTCAATCATGCTCTCACTTTATCGCGGTTCGGCCTTTTGTTAGCTTGTTCAACATCTACTCCCATTAGATGGGGATTATGCCATGCACGCCTCGGAAGTCCGTCGGGCAGTGTGGGATGCATGGAGTTGGTAGCGTCAAATAACTCATCAGTAGTAGGGTCCTCGAAGCGAGCATCACCTTCGGGCAAGATGTGGTTCAGGAGCTGCAACATTCGGTCACCTGGTTCGAGGACCAGGTTGGCGCGTGAGAGGCCCACAAATTCCTTAGCAGGTTGAGCCCCTCAGCTTGATGTTCCTCCATCAGGCGCACACGCTCATCAACGAATGTTGCTGGCGCAACTACGACTTCCTCAAGAAGTGACATATTACTAGCGGGTGAATTAGCGGGGGCTAGATCGACATGTTTTTCGGGAACTGGTCCGTTCGCTGCGTGAGTATTCCTCTTTGCCATTGATGTCAGTCAGGAATATTTGCACATAACAAGTACTATCTTCAGAAAATCATTAGAGGGTTGGGAGCACCTTTCCCACAGACAGTGCTAAACTGTTTCGGGTCGCTTAACGCTCCCATGAACTAGAAGAATCAGAACGTTTTAGCTCGAGAATGAGCCAAACGTGCAAACAGTTGAAATGGAGAACAACAGCAGACAATAAGACTTTACGTGGGAATTCTGTAAAGAGAAAAAACCACGGGGCTAAGCCCAATTCTGACGAAAATCTACTAGTTGTAGCTGAGTACAAATGTCAAAATTTTAGGAGGGTGACAGGACACCGCTCCTTTTCAAGTCTTTTGAGTGTCCAATCATGAGAAAAGCTAAGTGTAGAGGACCGCTCGCTGAGCAGTCACCGGAGCAAAACTATCACAAGTGGAGTGCACATTGAGCTTGAGAATGGGCAGTTCGCCGGAAAACCTTAGAGCTCTCTCATTTTTTCTATGTTCCTGCAAATGAAGGCTTATGTGCCTTTTTGTAGTTTTCAGGGGGATGGTAATTGCGCCCTCTGGGCAATTGAATGAGCGAATTGGAATGCAAGATTCCTGTCACCCGGATCACGAACTTTTGGGATATGACGACCATGCCCCCGGGCGGCCCGGGCAACTCGGGCAGCCCGGTCTGTGGCTCGCCGGTGGTGGCGGCGGCAGCGCGCAAGGGTGCGTGCAGGCGAGACGACGAGCGCGGGTGTAGGGGCGCGTGTATAAGGGCACACACTATTCGCTGTGCGCGTGGGAGCATGCACCGCCCATGCACCACGCGTGGGCGCAGTCGCGCGTGGACTTGCGCGATGCCCGCGCAGGCGCGCGCGAGGGTGCTTTGGCGCGACATGTTTTGCGCGTATGTGCAATTGGCACACCTGCGTCCCCTGTGCGCTCTAGCGTCCGTTTGTGAGATTAAACGAACTTAGAATTACGCGAAAATGAGCCGGTCGGAACCGTCTTGGCGAGCCGATCGAGGTTGCGGGCCAGAAACTACAGTTTGATTACTTTGATTTTGGGAGAACCCCATCAAAGTTCACCATATTTTTTTTAGTTCTCACTTTGTTTCAAAATTACACTTTAATTTGCTTTAAAATTTTTACCGAGGAATAGTGGTTCATCCCATAATATATATAGAACTGGTGTTGCACGTTTGCGCTAGAACGGGCCCAACCCGTTTGCATCTCGCAAGAGAGTATCAAACATGAGCGTAACTCATTCGCATGCGAGCGCAACCTATCTGAAAATGGACGGAGCCCGTTTGCATTTAAACGCAGCTCACAAGATAGCATAGAGTAGGGGCTATGCCCATAGGCGGATCTATGTAGAGACGCTCGGGCATGTGCCCGAGCCTGTTTTTGGAAAATTTTTGCCTGGATTGCTATCAGCAGCCGCGCATCGCTCATCCCATCTTCTACTCCGGTGACCTAGATGTTGATCTTCGACTTTCAGGCCTCATGGGTCTCCTTAGCCTTCTGGCTTCAACTTTCATCCTTCTTTGAGCTCTAAGTTGTCAACCGCCATTGCACAATAATATCACTAGCTTCTATGGAGTGAGGGACTGCAGAAATCCTACCTCATTCCCTCCTCACAAAGAGAAATGAGGAGGCCAGAAGATCATTGGCTCCCAACTTTTCTTTCCTCCGTAGTCCGTTCTCCATTGGTTCCATTGTTGTTCTTCCAGTTCGACTTTGCCGGGTCAATCCATTCTTGGAGCAAATCCTACAAGTTTTTTTTTTTAATTTTGTCAGTAATTATTTGCTGGAGAGCTTGGCTACTAGTGATGGAGAGCTTGACTACATGTGGTTCTCAGATTTCCCCGAAATTTGTCGGTGCATTTTCCTAAAATTTGTTCTTTTTTGCTACTTGAAATACATGTCGTTTAACAAAGATCTAAGCTTGAGTTTTATTTATCAACTCTCTTTTGTTTTCGTTTCTCTCAAGCTAGATAAGTTTTGATTCATTTAGTTTCGAAGTGTTTTGGAATCACAAAAATTGATCTAATTAAACCAAAAACTCATCTAGTTTTGCGCAATTTTGGATCAGCAATGAAACTTAAAATTAGGGTCTTTATATTGGAAGCCCCTAATTGACTATTGGCACATCAATTTCTATGAGTTATAAAGCGTCTTTTGAAAATATGCATTATACATGCATATTTAGGAAAAGTGTTCAACACGAAAATTGTAGATCTCATCGAGATCTACAACATTCGCGTTGAATATTTTTCCTAAAAAATGCACGCCCAAGGCGTATTACCGCCCTGATCATAATTATAGCAAACTTTTTGATGAATTTTTGAAAATACGCTTTGCAAATGCATTTTTAGGAAAAGTATTCAACACGAAAGTTGTAGATCTCATCGAGATCTACAATTTTCGTGTTGAACACTTTTCCTAAATATGCGTATATAATGCATATTTTCAAAAGGCGCGGTATAAATCATAGAAATTGGTGTGCCGATAGTCAAATAGGGGCTGCCAATATAAAGACCCTAAAATCATGATGTTATCTAGTAACTGTGATCTAATATTTATGAGTCATTCGGATTAGAATTACACAAACTAGAAGATGATTGCAAAATTTAACAAACTAGAAGCATATAAATTTTCACAAATCTTGCATGTTCCGTAGGTCACATGTTTTATTTCATTTAATTATTTGTGTTAAATTTTTATTTAGTGTGCTCCGGCTAAAAGTCAAATTTCTAATTCCGCGCTCTACTATCTAATTAAATATGGGATGATGAGTGTAAGAAGTGCAGGCGTTATCTCCTCATCCACTCCTACGATGATCCCCCGCGCAGCTCCCGTGTAAATAAATAAAAATAAAATATATTCTTACGTTTTGTTCCTGATTTGATTAAGGGATTTTATATAAGCAGCTCTTGTTTGACTATTGGCAACCCGAAAAAAACTGAAAAAATACATTAAAATTCACTTAACTTTCTTTTAATAGCAGCCCGAGGTCTTTTTTTCTCCCGTGCTCTCCCGAAACCCTCGCTCGCTCGCGTCTCGCACGCCGTCGCACGTCCCTCTCCGAAGTGGCGATTCCCCGCCGTCGGCGGCCGAAAATCGCCGGAGAAGAAGGCAAGACGTCGGCGAACTCCTCTGGGAGGTCCATCGTTCCTCATTTGGTAGTTGGCCCGCTCTCGCCACGGATCGCCTCAAGATCGTTCCTCATTTGGTAGTTGGCCACTTAGAGGCCTTTTCATGAAAACTTGTCTGAGACAACTTTTGTTGCCCTTGATGTTACCTTTCAACAGAAACTTAAATCAAGTCATTTGGAGCACTGTAGCACCTACAACACCCATTTTCCTATGACTGGTCCTAGTGTAGGGCAGAAATTAAAAAAGGCTATAACTTTTAAATGGCTTAACCAAATCCCTTCATTTTTCTACCATGCATGCATGGTATGATGATACACCTAGGGTTTAAATTTGAGAATTTATGGAGGTATATTCATTGAGATATTTCAGTTATTAGCAATAGTAAATAATTGGTATTTATGGAGTTGTGTAACTCCAAACACCCCCAAATTTGTGTAACTCCAAACACCCCCAAATTTGGGTGGTAAGCTATTTATATATATCTTTATCACTGGTTAAAATTTCATCACATGTGCATGAGTATATTTCTCTGAACTTCAAAATGAAGTTTGAGTCTTAAGAGGAAAATTGGGGTGCTAATAGTCAATTTGGGCTTTTGAGCTTTTTGAAGGAATTGAAGGTGGGAATCACCTTGCATGCCTCTGAAACCTTAGGGTTAGTGTATGTAATGAGGATATACATCATCGACATAAGTTTCATGATTTTTGGAAGTTATTTTCCTAAAGTTTTTAATTAAATGAAAATGGTCACACTTTTAAATTAATGAAATAATTTGAATCAAAAACTTAGAGATAAATCCAAAACTCTGGGAAATGGATCTTTGACTGGAAAAGCACATTTAGGAATTTTGTTGGAATTTTTGGACCTCATTTATTTCTCTGAATTTGATTTATTTGGTTAGGTCAAATTTATTCAAATATGACATTTAGGTCTCATATGCACTTGGAGAATTATGAAATTATTCTAGTAGGTTTCCTTGGTGATCATATAGCTCTGTAAATTTTAACATAATTTTTAGATGAATTTTAGGTCATTATATAGTACTTGTTATGTAACCCCTTATTAGTACATCAAATGTAATAAATGATAAATAAGAGTAAATACTCCTTGGATTAATATGAAACTTAGGATCTGGTGTTTTTAGACCAATATTGTACTATAGTAATTTTCCCAGAATTTATTGAAGTCTTAACATAGCACTTGTAGTGTAAACTCTTATTGGCACACCATTGTAATAAATAGCAATTATGGATAAATACTCTCTGGTAAATTATGAAACTTTGTATTTAGTGTTTCTAGATGATTATTGTACTAGGATAATTTTCTCAGAATTTATAGAGACATATTAATGGTAGTTGTAGTGTAAACCCTTATTGGCACACCATTTGTAATAAATATCAATTATGGATAAATACTCTCCGGTAAATTATGAAACTTCGGATTTGGTGTTTCTAGATGATTATTATACTAGGATAATTTTCTCAGAATTTATAGAGACATATTAATGGTAGTTGTTGTGTAAATCCCTATTTGCACCCCTTTAACGATAAATAGAAATTGTGGGTTTAAAATATTTGAAAAAATATGATCTTCTGGAAATAGTGTTTTTATGTTCATATGAAGCTACTGTAATTTTTCCAGAATTTTAGGAAGTCAAAATCTTGTACTTGATGTGTAAAATTATTTTTCCATTCATTCATTGAAAATTAGGGATCATGGTTATTTAATTGCTGGAAAAATATGAAATATTGGAAATCTTTTTATCATGTCACATTTCATCTCTGGAAGGATATTTAACAAGTTTGAATTCACTAGCATGATACTTCCTTCACATTTTAGATTCAGATTCACATTTTAGATTCAGATTAGTAATTAATGAATTTTATAGAGGGCAAAATTATATGAAACATGCTTGAATTTTGATCACCCCATATTTCATCCACTATGAACCTATGATAAAAATTAGAAGTCATTTGAAAGTAATTTGACCAAGGTTCCATCATAGGAATCTAAGTAGTTATATGTCGTGGTCTGCGGATAGTGAAAACTCATTATGATGAATAGGTCAATATAATCACAAGGAAATCGGTGAGAATTTGATTATAACAAGAGATGAGTATAGACCACTTAGAGGACTAAAAGTTATTAGAGTTGAATCCAAAAGAACGATTGCTCAGGAGCGGGATGAAACATAAGGCGTGAAAACACTTAAGATATAAAGAGTAATGAGAGGGTGGAATGTTAGGTCAGGGTAGTCACCAAGAATGTTAATTGCCCTGGAAAGGGGTTGGGCATCATCCCATCACATACCCTAGTACCTTGCGAACCCTTCACCGGGTAGCCCTCGGGAAGTCCAGGATCCACCCTAAACTTCCTAGTATAATAATAACTAAACGAGGGTAGTCTAAATAGGAGTTTAGACGATGAGAGTGCTTGATGATCTATAGGTAAGCTGTGCTCGGGGTTGACGAAAGATCGTCCTTCCCCTTAGAGGGTCATAAAGCGCTGAGGTTTAATTTAAGTGGAATGATAAGAGGGTAATCTTATGGGTAGATACCAATAATACTAAGTGTCTTGAAAAAGGGAACTTTGGGGTGTCATCTCATTGTAGTTCCTAGTACCGTAGCGAGCCCCTTACAGGGTAATCCTCGGGGAGTCCAAGATTAACCGTAAACCGTAGGGATAAGATGTTATACAAGAATAATTTAATAACACACTCACCCACACCCTCCCAGCCCAGGCCCGCCAACACGGGACCCAGCTGACACCAAAAGGGTTCAGCCTAACTAGATGGTCTGCAGACCATGCACCCCAACCCCTCTCTGTCCCACCATAGGGCACAGTGGGTTGTTGGAGACCGCAGTCCCCCTTTGATGAGAATTGAGCCAGTTAAGCGGCAGCGCGTGGACTTCCCAGGAGGTCACCCATCCCAGAATTACTCCAGCCTGAGCACGCTTAACTATGGAGTACTTTCACTTCTCATCACCAATTGATATGCAGATCAATTGGTGATGAGAAGTGAAAGTACTCCATAGTTAAGCGTGCTCAGGCTGGAGTAGTTCTGGGATGGGTGACCTCCTGGGAAGTCCACGCGCTGCCGCTTAACTGGCTCAATTCTCATCAAAGGGGGACTGCGGTCTCCAACAACCCACTGTGCCCTATGGTGGGACAGAGAGGGGTTGGGGTGCATGGTCTGCAGACCATCTGGTTAGGCTGAACCCTTCTGGTGCCAGCTGGGTCCCGTGTTGGCGGGCCTGGGCTGGGAGGGTGCTGGCGGTCCAGCTGGGTCCCGTGTTGGCGGGCCTGGATCGTTACACATAGTAGGGAAAATACTACTATGCAAGACTTCAGCCCATGATGCAGTGCCCAAACAGCAACTGAACATCATAGGGGCCCTTGTATTGAAGAAAAAGGTGGACTGGGCCAGCTGCCTTCTCAGGATGATAGCCTCCAAATACTCTCACAAGGAGAATGCTTATATGAGAGTTATGAGTCAGGTTCTCTTCCATTCTTTCCATGACCTATGCAGGTCAAAAGGAATCCCTATCCCTCCTGGAAAGAGGATGTCTATTGCCCTCTTCTCCAAATGGACCAGACACATCCCCAAGCCTGGTTCCATCCCTGAAAGAACTCCCTCTCCTCCCAACTCTCCTGCTCATCCTTCTCCTCCTCCTCCTCCTCAAAGAGACAATCTTTCTCTACCACCATCATCCACTCAAATACTCTCTACTACCCTCACAACTCCTACTCTACCTACCTCTTCTCAAACACCTGCTCAAACATCAGTTTCTCCTCCTATTTTCCCATCTTCTCTACCTCCATTATCACTCATACCTCATGTATCAACTCACTTCTCTCCTCCTCTATCACCTTTTCCTCCATCATCACCTCCTCACCTTTCACACCATGAATCATCTGCATCCACTGAGGCTCTCATCACTCAGTGCATCAAATCAGCAGCTGAAAAATTCCAAGTGATGCTGGATGAGCATTGCTCCCAAATTCATTCCTCCATCCTTCACATGCACACCCAAATAGATGGGGTCAGTGCCTCTGTGCAAGGCCTAAAGACCTCTCTCTTCCTCTAGAGTGACAAGGTCTTTCTTAACCTCCCTGGCCAAGAAGGTCAAGAAGGGGGAGAATCTAGATGAAGATCAGCCCTCCAATCCTAAATCTCTCTCTCACAAGTCCCCTCCTTCTTCAAAATCTGACAAAATCCTTGGGAATGAGATAGTACCTGAGCTACACAATGATGAACAACCTATAGAGGTACTTCATATAGCAAGAGAGGTTGCAAGTCAAGTAGTACTATTACAAGGGGAGGCAAGCAGAGCAGAAACTGAAAAGGAAGATATGGCAGTTGGGAAGAAAGATAAAGAAACTACAAATCAGGGGGAGCTGGATACTGATATGAATGAAGCTGGAGATAATAGCGGAGCTGGAACTGGAGCTGGAGAAAGATTAAAGGAGGTTCCATCCCAGGGGGAGCAATCTGCTCAGGGGGAGCTAGGTGCACTTCCTACAAATGAGAAAGAGAAACCCTCCTCTCCTAAAACAGTAGTATTCAAGAGAAAGAGAAAGACCCCTCCTACCCCTCCTGAGTAATATTTGAAAACAATGCTGATATATCTTACCCTATAGTTGAATACTACTTGGTATGAACATGAAAATCTGTTTATATGATTCTAAAAATTTGTTCATATTTCTTTTCTATACAAATGCTGTGCTGGATTGATTTTATGCTAATACAATTTCTCTCTAAGTAGGGTTAAGGCAAATAGGGGGAGATTGTTGGGGAAATGATTTCTCTTAACCCCTAGAAATAAGTTGAATATGAATTCTAAGAAAGAAAAACAAGGTTAAGTAAATATGCGTCGAATACTATTCGACGCAACGTCGAAATGTAGTCGACGTTTCCTTCAGATTGAGTCGAAGTAACTTTAGGAAGATTTCGACGTATGTATTGTCGACGCTACTCTGATTTCTAGTCGACGCATATGGAGAAGTCGACGCACCTTAGTCGCCTAACCTTCCTTATTCTCCTCTCGACGTCCAGCCAAGAAGAACTCGACGTTTACGTCGAATGGTAATCGACGCACGTCGATTTATATGACAGATTTAAATATGCGCCAGATCTCTTTCCTTCTTTCAGTAGATCTGATTTGTATGGAATAAATGTCAATATTTTATAGCTGTTCTGAATCATTCTTTCCTTATATCTGATTCTTGGCTAATTTGATTAAACTTATTTGGACATTATTTGAAATCAGAATTAGTTCTTTCCTTCTACAGAAATAAATATTATGGAAACATTTTCATCTTTCTATTTCTCTGACTGATAATTGATTATCCTCCTATAGTATTATTTTGAATTAACAGAGCTATAAATAAAGAGGAGGTCGGCAGAAAAAGTAGAACAAGTGATCTACCACATACATTTGAAATAGAGGAAAAGCTCCCAAATGAATAGAGAGATAAGCTGAGAAAAGTGATAGTGTGCTGCAAAGACAAAGCCTTCATCTTCTCCTTCTTCTTCTGAAGCCACTCTGCTGCAAATTCTGATAGCTCTCACATAAGAGAGAAAAGCTACAAATCTTCTTCTCTCTATAGAAGAAAGATTTAATTCACTTCTTGTGCTTCCAATCTTCTTGCTAGGAAGAAGATTCATTCTTGTTCTTATTTCTTTCTTCTTTCTTATTCTTACTTAAATATTGTAAAAGAGTTTTTAGAATCTCTCTTCAAAAAATTCAGTGTACTGGTTCTAAGAGTCTCCTTGTCAAAAGACTCAGGGTGGTGTGTACTGGTTCTAAGAGTCTCCTTGTCAAAAGACTCAGGGTGGTTCTAAGAGTCTCCTTGTCAAAAGACTCAGGGTGGTTCTAAGAGTCTCCTTATCAAAAGACTCAGTGCAAGATAGTGAATTCCTACCAAGGGGGTAGAAGAGTGGACTACCCAAAGTTTGGGGAACCACTATATTTTCTTGTGTTGTGCTGTGATTTCTTTTCGTGCATTTACTTTATTTGCTTAATTCTTGTTGGTGTGTGGGAAGCTCTAATTTGTGATCATACATATATATATATATATATATATATATATATTAACTTTGCACAAAATATTTTTAATCTCTATTCACCCCCCCCTCCCTCTAGAGAATTCTATTGAGGTTAACTGTGCACTTTCATAACCGTTCTTCAAACCCCTCGACATTTCTCAAACCCCGACTCTGCCCTAAAAACTGCCGCTCGCCCCTGCCGCTCCCGCATCCGACTCTTCAACCTCTTCCGCCTCTGCCGCTCCAGCCTCTGCCGCTCCAGCCCTCCGCCTCCGCCTCAACCCCTCACTTCTTCGTCGCGTCTCTGCATAGCGTCTCTTCTAACCCCAGCCGACATCATCGAGCAAGGAGCACCAATCTTCTCTAACGATCTCTCGCAAAACTTCTGTAAGCTTCGAGCAGCAAGCCTCCACGGATTTCACACCAATCTTCTCTAACTTATATGTTTTATAAGTTAGGTTAGAAACATACCTTACCCGATATCTCCTCCCAGCAGCGCCGTCAAGCTTTCTCCCCTCTCCACCATGGCCGACTAGCAGCCTCCTCCTCTGGCCGTCAACTCCCTCCAGCATTTTCTCCGGCGATATCCTTCCTCTCCGGCCATCTCTTCATGCCGGCGAGCTCCTCCAAGCAGCCATGGCCGAAGCCCTCTCCAAGCAGCCATGGCCGACGCCCTCCATCTTCTCTCTCTCTCTCTCTAACCCCTCCATGGCCGAGCCACCTCCACCTTCTCTCTCAAGGCCGGCAACTCAAGATCCAGCCACCTCCTCCAGAAGCCATGGCCGAAAATTCTCTAGCAACCCGCCGCCTCCCTCCACCATTTCCGACGAGTTAGTTCTGATATATAGTTACGGTAACACCACTCTTTTAGTAATAGCGTGAATAATTAGTTCCGATATTTGTACGGTGCAGGGTAACGCAGGGGCAATCCAGGAAAAGAAATAAGAAACAGAAAAAAGAAACAGAAAAAACACGTCCACACTCCGCAGGGGCAATCTCGGAAATTGATTTCGTTACTTAATTATGCAGGACCAATAGTGACGATCTCACCGTACATCTCCATCGTCGCGTGTACAGAGTTAGTGGAATGGTCCCATAGGCCGTAGGAAGTGAGTGGAGTGGTGGTCCAATCTGACCACGTTCAGCCCGAATCTGACGGCTGAAATCAATAACAACAAATTCTATCGCTTTTCGCGCTGCATCTTCAACGAGGGTAATTCTATAATTTCCCAAAGTTCGAACGGGCAAGTTATCAAATTCCTCTCATCGGCCTTCCTCGCGAAGAGGAGAGAGACATGTCAGTTGTGCTTCGATCGTCCTCCAACTCTGCTATCGAGCTTTAATGGAGGATTTGGACCACCATTTCGCTCTCTAGGACCTGCGATTCGTACGGACGCTAAAAGCCCTTGCATATTGATCTGGTTGCAATTTTTACGATTATTGTAAGTTCTAAACCCTCGGATTTACAGTAAATGCCGATGACATTTGAAGCTGTGGCGAATTTTTCTTCTTTCATGGATACAATGGATCTTAGATTTGGGTTCCCTTCTCTGTCCCCTTCTCTTCAACGTAATCTCAGTGGAATGCCGTTTTTCGTCTCATTTACTTGGTTTTCTATTGTTTGTGTGAGTCGAAAGCTTCGTCCAGCGTTATCTTCTATCTCCACTAGGGTTTTGTGGAAAGCCGACTTCATTTTCTTTGGATTCTCTTTTTCTTTATATTTTTCATTGGAGCAAAAGACAAACATACTCCAATTCGGTTCCTCCTTAAAATTTCTCAAGAGCTTTCGATTATCTATCTCAATTATGTCCGGTTCTGCATGATTAATCTGTTCTAGGAATTCGTTATTTTGTAAGCGTGAGGATTTTGATGATCATTTTCCTGTCTCTAATTGGAGAACCATCAATGTCTGTACTCATTATTTTAGTGTATGTATCAATAATTTGATGGGACATGGACCTGATGCCCTAACATTTTCCCCCAATTTTTATGCTTTGACTGCTTATTTCTAACCTTTGCTTTTATTTTTGCTTTTTCACCTTTTCTTTTCTTTGCCCCCTCTTTATAACTTTGTCGATGGGAGGAAAGATGCCAACACTGTATTTTTGTTTGATTTCTTTTCATTTTTTAATTCATGTTGGTTATGTTGTCATATGTGATGCTAACTCTAATCAAATAAACGTTTTTGTAACTAAATGTTCAAAATTTTCTCTTATCTTCATTAGGAAATTTCTTAGACATTCTCTTTAGATTGTGGTCATTCAATCAATAAAAGCTATATATAGGATAGTGATGATCTTGATCAACCATATTGTCTTTGATCGAAGAAGCTAATACTTTGGGTGAGATATCCCATGCATGTGACTCTTACTAATGCATTGTATAAAGTTCCAAACTTTCTTATGTATTTATAGAGTAGTTTTTTCCATGACTCAAACCTGAAACCTCAAAATACACACACTATAGGCAACTTAACTGTGCTAATACCTTTCTTCCAAAATACTTTTAAGTTGGCTGAGAAATTTTCCGGTCGACCAATTTGTTTTCTCAATCAAATTTGTCGATGGATATATCGCCCATGCTAACATTTAGTCCGATGTGGACTGTCGTGTCTTGATTTTAGAAAATAATAATGGTTTTGCTTCTTTGCTCATTCTGCTTTATAACTATCACAATCATTTTCTTCATGATTTAATGGATTTTTCTTACTCTTGAATAGTAACAAACAGAACTTGGTCGACCAATTTGTTTTCTCAATCAAATTTGTCGATGGATATATCGCCATGCTAACATTTAGTCCGATGTGGACTGTCGTGTCTTGATTTTAGAAAATAATAATGGTTTTGCTTCTTTGCTCATTCTGCTTTATTACTATCACAATCATTTTCTTCATGATTTAATGGATTTTTCTTACCCTTGAATAGTAACAAACAGAATTTGGTCTACTATATTAAAAAGAAATATAATAATCTGCGAATAGTATGAAATCATAAATCCAACAAAAAAAATTTGACCGGATATGACTTCATAGTATAGCAGCCGTCAGATTTAGAATGGATAACCTAAAACTACGCTATCAAAAACCCCACACACCGTATCCTCCTTCCCGATTCCAATCCCTCCCTCTCACAGCCTCCCCGATACCCTATCCTTCTTCCCCTCTCTCGCTCGCACTCGCGTCTCCTCATTTCTACCGCTGCAACATCTCGGCCTCCTCCTCTAGGTATTCACAAGCGGTGGCTCCGTCATAGTTACATACTGAGCCCGACAATTTTCCATCCCAGACCTACCACGGTGCCGGCAACTCCATTTCCTTCATCGACGTAACCACACATTTTTACCTTGCAGCGGCGTCCTCATCAGCGGCATCCTCTTCGACAGACCACCCTCATCAGTTTCTCCTAAGTTCCAACATCAGCGACATCCTCCACGCGGCGTCCTCCACGCGACATCCTCCCCCGCTGAAGTTGCATAGGTAATCATGCAACCCCTCTTCGGTTTCGTCGAATCCTCTCCTACCATCTCGATCTTCACTTCTCCGCCCGCCTTGCACTTCTACTCTACGACATCACACTCACTGAACTCATCAAACGCCACTATTCTCTGCACTTCTACTGATGTTTTCTTCTTAAATTATTGTTGGAGTGTTTTACTTCTTCATGGCGTCATTCTTAAATTTTCATAGCATGCTCATAATGTGTTTGATGAAAAGCTCAAAAGACATTTTTATTCTTTTATTTCTTCTGGACATTATATGACTATAAAATGTAAGTACCCAAAAATGATTCATTTAAACAAAAGGATTTTCAAACCACTGTATAGAGAGATAGATTGAATGCAAAATCTAATGATATTCCTAGGTAGGTTCAGATGCCATAACATGTGCTCCGATGTCATTACTCCCTAATTGCATTCAATCTATCTCAGTTTCACTCCTAATTCTACAGGACACGTAATTCTCCTTCTAAAAAATTGCCTTTCAAAAGGATTCACCCTTACACAATTATTTTTCAATCTTTGATTTCTTATCAAGTTTCCAGTTAACTCTTCGCTAAGTCATTGAACTTAACATGCTAAAATTATTTGGTGGAAACTATAAGTCGGATTTGTTGGAAACATTTTTTCATTTTCCTGATTACCTGATAGCTGCTTTTTCATTTTCCCTTTGTATTCATACCTTAGATGAGCTGTTTAACATGGAGTTTTGGAATTAGATTATTAATCCATCTGCACTTGGATGTCAACAATGCCAATTTTTCAGGTTCTCCACCTACTCTATATTCTCAGATTTGTAGTTTTGTTGTTGTTTCTCTTTGCATTTTCTAAACTTGGATTTGCTGATAATTTCTTATAAGAAAAAAAATTAGTGCTGATGCTTCCACTAATGTTCTGTAGATTTAATATCCACTTTCATTGGATTTGCCACTTCGGTTTCACTCTAATGTTTTATGTTTAATTTTGTTAGTTTATTCAGATGGAAGTATTTGCTTGGACATTCTGCAGAATCAATGGAGCCCAATATATGTTGTAGCAACAATCCTTACATCAATCTAGGTACTTTAAATAAACCATTATCCTTCTACTCCAACCTCTATCTCAATGCGCTAAACACATGATAGTTGCATGGGTTGCCTGAGAAGTCGGGGGCGGCGTCAGCAAATACCTCAGTCGTTAATATTAGAATCAATCTTCCTGGAGGTTTGCTTCAGATGTTCTTTTTTGCCTTCATATTTTTGAATAGTGAATAGGTTGATCCTAGATTGGATCTGGACTTGGTTTAAAGTCATTTTGTGTCAGTGTACTAGACATAAAAAGCAACTGTGAACAAGAAGATAGAAGAAATATTACCACGTGTGCTAGACATAAAAAGCAGCTGCACGTGTACTATTCTGAATTTACAATTTTTTACTACACTGTACTTCTGATTTATAGAGCATGTAATTAATTCAAGTGTTCTTTATAATATTACTACATAGCTTTGGATGAATATCATCTGTAGAGGAGCTTTTGGTGCTTGGATTGTTGGGTATTGTTGTTTATTGTAAGCTGTATTAATTAATTGATAGGGACGGAGCCCCGTATGTCGTGGTTGAGGTAATGTCGCGATTGGTTGTGGGGTTGTAGCCCCGTGTCTGTCACTTCTCAACTAACTGCATTGCCTCTCTTTAATAGATCTGCGGTTCCTACTAATCAGTTTTGAGGTGATGTATTGCCCTTCTCACTTTACAAGCAGTTTCTAAATTGTCGTGTTGACTGTGTTCTTACTTTTTGGTGCTTCTCCTTTTTCAGTATTGCAAATTCAGACTTCATAAGTAACACTTCGGACTATTTTATGAAATTACTATCCGTTTTTTTACTCATGTAGTTTTTTTATACAATATTCAGATACTATGAAATACTCATGTAGATTCAGTGAAATTGAGGAGTTTAAGAATTAAATCAACACAAACACAAGAAGGTAATTTAACTGTAGCTCTTTTAAACAGGGTTAGATTTTACATTATTATTTTGTTTTACAGGGCTAAGCCTTTATATAGGCCAAACTCAAGCGGTGGCTTGAGGTATACATAAAGTTTAGATATTATTCAGAGCTTTTGTTTAGATTTCACTACAAAATTTTCTACATGTTCGTCCGTCTTTCCTCCATAATTCCACATCAAAAAATTGCTTTTGAGCTTCAAAATATCGTCACATTGACGAGCATTCAGATATGGTAGAAATCTAAACAAAAGCGTGAATAATTAGTTCCGATATTTGTACGGTGCATGGTAACGATATATAGTTACGGTAATGGTGGAGGGAGGCGGCGGGTTGCTAGAGAATTTTCGGCCAGTTCCTGCTGCATATATTCGGCGGGTTGCTAGAGATATTTGTACCGTATAAAAATATATAATCCAGGAACTACCGTATAAAAATACATTTGCCAGTTCCGATATATAGTTACGGTAACACCACTCTTTTAGTAATAGCGTGAATAATTAGTTCCGATATTTGTACGGTGCAGGGTAACGCAGGGGCAATCCAGGAAAAGAAATAAGAAACAGAAAAAAGAAACAGAAAAAACACGTCCACACTCCGCAGGGGCAATCTCGGAAATTGATTTCGTTACTTAATTATGCAGGACCAATAGTGACGATCTCCACCGTACATCTCCATCGTCGCGTGTACATAGTTAGTGGAATGGTCCCACAGGCCGTAGGAAGTGAGTGGAGTGGTGGTCCAATCTGACCACGTTCAGCCCGAATCTGACGGCTGAAATCAATAACAACAAATTCTATCGCTTTTCGCGCTGCATCTTCAACGAGGGTAATTCTATAATTTCCCAAAGTTCGAACGGGCAAGTTATCAAATTCCTCTCATCGGCCTTCCTCGCGAAGAGGAGAGAGACATGTCAGTTGTGCTTCGATCGTCCTCCAACTCTGCTATCGAGCTTTAATGGCGGATTTGGACCACCATTTCGCTCTCTAGGACCTGCGATTCGTACGGACGCTAAAAGCCCTTGCATATTGATCTGGTTGCAATTTTTACGATTATTGTAAGTTCTAAACCCTCGGATTTACAGTAAATGCCGATGACATTTGAAGCTGTGGCGAATTTTTCTTCTTTCATGGATACAATGGATCTTAGATTTGGGTTCCCTTCTCTGTCCCATTCTCTTCAACGTAATCTCAGTGGAATGCTGCTTTTCGTCTCATTTACTTGGTTTTCTATTGTTTGTGTGAGTCGAAAGCTTCGTCCAGCGTTATCTTCTATCTCCACTAGGGTTTTGTGGAAAGCCGACTTCATTTTCTTTGGATTCTCTTTTTCTTTATATTTTTCATTGGAGCAAAAGACAAACATACTCCAATTCGGTTCCTCCTTAAAATTTCTCAAGAGCTTTCGATTATCTATCTCAATTATGTCCGGTTCTGCATGATTAATCTGTTCTAGGAGTTCGTTATTTTGTAAGCGTGAGGATTTTGATGATCATTTTCCTGTCTCTAATTGGAGAACCATCAATGTCTGTACTCATTATTTTAGTGTATGTATCAATAATTTGATGGGACATGGACCTGATGCCCTAACATTTTCCCCCAATTTTTATGCTTTGACTGCTTATTTCTAACCTTTGCTTTTATTTTTGCTTTTTCTCCTTTTCTTTTCTTTGTCCTCTCTTTATAACTTTGTCGATGGGAGGAAATATGCCAACACTGTATTTTTGTTTGATTTCTTTTCATTTTTTAATTCATGTTGGTTATGTTGTCATATGTGATGCTAACTCTAATCAAATAAACGTTTTTGTAACTAAATGTTCAAAATTTTCTCTTATCTTCATTAGGAAATTTCTTAGACATTCTCTTTAAGATTGTGGTCATTCAATCAATAAAAGCTATATATAGGATAGTGATGATCTTGATCAACCATATTGTCTTTGATCGAAGAAGCTAATACTTTGGGTGAGATATCCCATGCATGTGACTCTTACTAATGCATTGTATAAAGTTCCAAACTTTCTTATGTATTTATAGAGTAGTTTTTTCCATGACTCAAACCTGAAACCTCAAAATACACACACTATAGGCAACTTAACTGTCCTAATACCTTTCTTCCAAAATACTTTTAAGTTGGTTGAGAAATTTTCCGGTCGACCAATTTGTTTTCTCAATCAAATTTGTCGATGGATATATCGCCCATGCTAACATTTAGTCCGATGTGGACTGTCGTGCCTTGATTTTAGAAAATAATAATGGTTTTGCTTCTTTGCTCATTCTGCTTTATAACTATCACAATCATTTTCTTCATGATTTAATGGATTTTTCTTACTCTTGAATAGTAACAAACAGAACTTGGTCTCTAGTCTCAACTATTATTATGTGGGCCATGATAAACTAAGGGATATATATATACTGATAGTGAATGACTCTAGCAACATAGTGGTGGCAGAAAGAATCATTTTGTTTTTGTTCTTGTGCAGTTACTTATGTGAAACCAATGGTGGATCTATTTTATCTTTTCTATAGGCAAGTTTTACCGTACTGCAATTAGGCCAGCAATGCTCTACGGTTCTGAGTATTGGGCAGTGAATGGTGTACATGAGCAAAAAATGGGAGTTGCGGAGATGAGAATGCTTAGGTGGATGTGTGGTCACACGAGACTGGATAAAATTAGGAATGAATGTATCAGGGATATGACAGGAGTGGCACCAATTGTAGAGAAGATGCGAGAAGGTCGATTAAGATGGTTCGGACATGTACATAGGAGACCATTAGAGGCACCTGTTAGGCGTTGTGAGAGTTTAGTCACTAGTCATGTTAAACGGGGGAGGGGTAGACCAAAAAAGACTTGGAATGAAACTATAAGGAAAGATATGATGTACTTAGGCATTAGCGAGGCTATGATTAAAGATAGGGCGCAATGGAGACAAAGGATCCATATAGCTGACCCCACTATAGTGGGATAAAGGCTCGAGTGTTGTTGTTGTATATAGGCAGCATGCTGATGACTTCTTTTTCTGTTACTTCTAATTGGGAAATTCTTGCAGAAGGAATCCTTTTGTTGAACCGTTTTATGCATTTTAAAATCCTTACCTTTTGGTTTTATAAAAATGGATCTGCTTTCTTCTAATTCCTCTGTCGTTTCATGTATAGATCATCATCAATTTGCTAGCTTTTGTACTAAATTGTGTTTAAACAGGTGAAGAAGATTTGGTCCTCGTCAAACTCCATTCAAAGTTGTTCTAGAGAAGTTCAGAAAGTCTTCAGCCATGGATCCACTCAAGCTCAGATGCAATTTGCTTTCATCACTTACCTTTGCCTTCTTCTTCCTGCACTTCCTCTATCAGGCAGCTTCTGATTTAAGCAGCGACAAGCAAGCTCTCCTTGATTTTGCTGCTTCAGTCCACCATGGAAGAAGGCTCACATGGAGCCTCAATACACCGGTTTGTTCCTCATGGATAGGAGTCAAGTGCACGGAAAATGGAATGCGTGTTCTCGGTGTTCGCCTTCCCGGTATCGGCCTTGCCGGAAGCATTCCTCCCAACTCCTTAGGGAAGCTCGATGCTTTGCAAGTCCTAAGTCTTCGATCAAACGAACTCAATGGAACTCTCCCCGCAGATGTCACATCCCTTCCTTCCCTACGATTTCTCTACCTACAACATAATAAGTTGTCGGGACATCTTCCCAATTCCTTCTCTCCCATGCTCAACTCCATAGCTCTCTCATTTAACTCCTTTACCGGAGGAATTCCAACAGCGATCCGGAATTTGTCTCGGCTCACCACACTGAATCTTGAGAACAACATTCTCTCCGGGCCCATCCCCGACCTTAAGCTCCCAAAACTAAGGCATCTGAATGTTAGATTCAACAATCTGAATGGCTCCATACCTCTCTCTCTCCAGAGTTTTCCCAAAGATTCGTTCATCGGAAACCAGCAATTATGCGGCTCGCCGCTGCCTCGGTGCTCGGCTATTCTCCCATCTCCCTCGCCATCATTTGCCTCTTCGCCTCTTCCAATAGTTCCCAGCGATCACCGACAGAATCCGAGCAAAAAGTTCACCATAGGTGTTATAATTGCGATCATTGCTGGGGGATTGACCTTTCTTTTCCTTCTCACAGTCATTTTACTGGTATGCATCTTGAAGAGGGAAGGTGGAGAATCTAGTGATTTAATGAATACGAAGGCGATGTCTGCTCGAAGTGGAGAGAGACATAAAGAGGAGTATAGCAGCGGAGTTCAAGGGTCTGAGAGGAACAAAATGGCATTTTTTGACAGCTGTTCTTATAACTTCGACTTGGAAGATCTTCTTAGGGCCTCCGCTGAGGTTCTTGGGAAGGGGAGTTATGGGACAGCCTATAAGGCTGTTCTTGAGGATGGGACCGCAGTGGTGGTGAAGCGGCTAAAGGAGGTGGTGGCGGGGAAGAAAGATTTCGAGCAGCAGATGGAGGTCATCGGAAGGATTGGGCACCACCCAAATATTTTGCCTCTGCGCTCGTATTATTATGCCAAGGATGAAAAGCTTTTGGTGTATGAATACTCGTCCGCTGGAAGCTTCTTCACGCTTCTCCATGGTAAGGGTTCTCCTTAACCTCTTTATTTTTCATTGCAGTCACGGTGTAAAAAAAAATAGTTTAACATCCAAATCGATGAGTAAAATATCAACTATTAAAAACACACTTAACTAACTTAACAAATGTGCTAGCAATGTTTGTCACCTACATCGCACAAATATTAACTTGGAATATAATCAATTGCTTTAAGGTTATTTTGTTTTAATGTCATGGATGATAGGCATGGCCCTCTTTCCCTAACTGCGATCGTGCTGGGGCTCTGCCCTTATGAGAGCATGTTCTTAAAAATTAAAGAAAAACATATTAATTAATTTCATTTTTAACATTAAAAAAACATATAAATTAAAATATTTGAAAATTTTGTAATAGACAGGAGTAAAATTGAAAAGGGGAGTGTTGCATCAAAAGGTGTTTAATATAATATAGATGTACATTGGAGTATTTCTATCAAATGCATTTTCTTTGATTCAATATTATTTTACTTGAACAATGTAATGTGTGGTTGAGCAGTTATTACTCCTTGCCGTCCAATTCATTTTGGTCGACTAGAATGTAATTCATTCTGATTCTAAGTTAATTTGATCATGGCCGTCCAAAATGAACCTAATGACTATGATAATCCTTAGTTTTATCTTTTGCGTACCATCGTAGAATTACGTATTTTGCAACCGACTTGTACACTGCTCTTCTACATGTAACCATAGAGGATCCAAACACATATATTACAAGAGATTACATATCAGGCATTTTCAGAAGTTATTGAGAATTTTCTGCCCCTTTTCACTGAACTTCCATATCCATCTCCAAACAGGAAACAGAATTTCAGGAAGAACTCCATTAAACTGGGACACACGATTGAAGATCATGCTAGGAGCAGCAAAGGCCATAGCCCACATCCATTCAGATGCTGGTGTAAAATTTTCCCATGGCAACATAAAATCCTCAAACATCCTTCTCACACCAGACCTCCATGCCTTGGTCACCGACTATGGCCTCGCCCAGTTGATGAGCTTCCGTCCGCCTCTGCCTCGAGCAGCCCCCGCCTATCTTGCTCCGGAGTTCATCGGTACAAGGAAATACACGCACGAGAGCGACGTCTACGGCTTCGGCGTTGTGCTCCTCGAAACGCTGACCGGCAAGTCTCCGGTCCGTGCCCCGGGCCACGGTGAGATTGTGGACCTGCCCAGGTGGGTGCAGTCCGTTGTTCGGGAGGAGTGGACCGCCGAGGTTTTCGACGTCGAGCTCATGAGGTTTCCAAACATCGAGGAAGAGATGGTCGGGATGCTGCGGATTGCACTGGCGTGCACCAACCGGGATCCGCGGCAGAGGCCGGGGATGGAGGAAGTGGTTAGGATGATCGAAGATCTTCGACCGATTGATTCCGACGGTAGCCTTTCGCCGGACGATAAACTGAGGTGATCGAAAACTGGATCTGAGTCTTCTGGGAGAGCTATTATGGTTGATGGTTTGGAAGTGAAGTGAAGAATTATGGTGGCTGGTTGAGCTGGGAAGGTGTTTCAGGTCTCTGTCTGATTCTCTTTTTTATTTGCTCTATTTTTTTTTTCTGATGCATTTTTAGTGATTGTAGTGTTGGTAGTCAATTGAGATGGTGGTGGCTAAAACTGATACTTCATAGTTATGATTTCTGATAGTAGGTTATCTTCACTGCACATTTCTCTTGTTTGGATCTATAATCATCATATTAACATTTATTACAGCAATAGAAACAAACTTGCAGACAGTAAGTATTAATTACCCAAATCTTCTGTGGGAGTTAGCATAATTACAGATTGCAGCTATCTATCTTTTGAAATTATAAATTTGTTATTTTGCTTTAAGAACCTGGAAAGGGGTTTAACTAAAATTAGATTAGTTCATAACCATCACGTTCATAACCATCACGTTCGTTACCGCTACCGCCATGCCAAACGGAGCCTAAATTAGATTCTTATCCCCCGGCATTGGTGGGTTGCCTTATCCTCTGGTGGTGGCGAATTTGTATTCTCTTCTATTTGATGCCATAACCTCCAAATATTCCATACTGTCCCGATTATTGTAATGCTATTTTCTGGAGTATTTGAGCGTTCTTGCCTATTTTGTACTGGATTCCTGCGGCAAATATTGTGGAACGGCTATTTTTGCACGGATTGATGCATTTTTTTGAGTTTTGTGGAGTTTAACTGTTGAAGTGTTGTTGGAGAAATGTGATAGAACTTGACTTTTGCGATTGATGTGGGGTCAACCTCATTATATAAGAATTACGGGATGCGATTAGCTGGAATTCCATGACCCCCACTACCTTAGTGGGGGGTTATGAGAAAAATCACCACGCGCGCGATCACCGCACGCGATCCGCGCGCCCAACCACCGCACTAACTGCTCGAGACCCGCCAACCGGTTGCCCCGCGCCGTCCACCGGCGCGCGGCTGCAAGTCCCATGTGACTGACTTTTAGATATTGTGCCCTCAATGTTCCTAGATTTGAAGAAGTAACAAAAATATAGATAAGCAAAATTGTCTTTGATATGTGCTTTAGTTCATGATGTGACAGGTATGTCAAGACATTATGTTTAGTATGTCAAGACATTATGTTTAGTATGTCAAAGACTATTTATCAAAACTATACAAGAAGTGAAAAATTCACTAAGTCAAATATCAGCTTGAGCCTTAGCAGTCATATCGTTGAGACAGAAAATATATCGTCGAGACAGTCTCGACGATATCGTCTTGAAGAAGCTTTATCGCCGAGAAAGCTAAGTCAAGTTGTGTAGACAATATCTCGACGATATCGTCTCGAAGAAAGCTTATCGACTTGAAGATTTAATATAAGTCGTGTAGAAAGAAATATCTAGGCGATATCGTTTAGAAGAAGTCATATCGTGCATAATATCATGTTAAGTCTTGAAGAAAGGGTCATGTAGACGACATCGGCTTGAAGATTTTATATCTTCTAGAAGATCAAGACGATATCGACTTGAAGAATACATATCGTTTAGATTGATCAAGACGATATCAACTTGAAGGATTTTTATCGTCTTGACAGTTGCAGAGCTGCATTTAATGCACATATTTTCTTGAAAATTAGTATTCAAGGAATGCGCACGCCGCCTATCTTGCGCACCAATCAAGGAATAATTAATTATATGTCTTATGCAAAATATAGTCGTTTACACAACTTTTAAGAAAAATATTATATATTTCCAAATATTGCAAGTTCCAAAAAGGGGAGAGCATTTATGGTAGTTTATTCTGCCGTTTCAGTTTATATTCTTTAATAACCCAATTAATTAAAGAATAAATTATTAAGGGTCTTTATGCATAAGTGCAGAGGAATAAAAATAGATTTTATTTTCGAAATCTAAACACTTCTGATCATTCTCACTCTCACACTCAACCAGAGAAGAGAAAAAATGCTCAACAAGAAGACTTCATTGTTGTGCTGTGAAGATCAAAGAAAAGGAAAGAAAGAATCTTCTTTCCTATTTGAAAAGTTCATCTGATATTTTCTGAAGAAGATTCCCAAGAAAAGTTCAGTGATTCAAAAGATCTCTGGGCTTATATTTGTAAGAAGAAGAAGAAGACCATTCATTCAAAAGCTTTTATCTTGATACCATCTCTTCTGCAATAGAAAAATATCTTTCTTATTCTGTAGGGTTTTGTATGATCCTGAGTTTGGCAGGGTTCTGTGTGAGCCTAAATTTGGTAGGATCTTGGTATAGATCTGAGTGCTTGGTAGGACTTGTAAAGTCTGAGTTATTACTGTAGGGTTTGTGTAACCTGAGTGTAAGCCTTTCTGTGTGTGGGCTGAGGTAGGATCCTTTGTGATCTGAATTTTAAGATCTGCTATATAGTGGAAGAGATATGAGTTTTGGAGAAGTTGTCTAATATAACACATAGCTAGATAGGTGGGAGGGACAGTGGACTACCCCTTGACACATTGTCTTGAAGGAAACCACTATAAATCCGACGTATTTTCTGGTTTACTTGTGAGCTGTGTTGAATAATTTTAACGTAACAATTAACATTGAAACAACTAATCACCCCCTCTAGGTGTATTATAAACAACCTAAATATTTCAATTGATATCAGAGCTAGGTTGAGTTCAAAGGCCTAACAACTTAAAACAAGATCTATAAGTTATATTGGGTTGTCAGCTCAAACTATGGCTGGTGAGCATCATAAGGAAATGAGCTCATTGAAGCCGCCTATCAGCACAAAGAAAAGCTTCCCCATCTGGAAGCAAAGAGTGAAGTTGTACATGGAAGCTTCAGATCCTAGAGTCTATTTGGCAGTTGAAGAGGGACCCTATATTCCCATGAATATCCCTGTGGACCCAACATCAGTTCCTACGCCTAAAACCATATCCCAGTTCACCAAGGATAAGTAACATTGGTCACCATGGACAAAAGGGCTAAGAACATCATTGTCAATGCAATTGATGATTCAACATTTCAGAATCTAATTCATTGTAAGACAACACAGGAAATGTGGGATTCCTTAGTTGTCTACATGGAGGGAACTGAAGAGGTTAGGGATGACATAAAATCTCTTTTGAATCAGGAGTATGAGTCATTTAGGCAAGACAAGAAGGATAACATAGCTACCTGCTATGAAAAATTCTTCAGGATTGTAAATGGGCTCAGAACTTATGAAAGAGAGTTCACCAATTATGAACTAAATGATATGTTCTTGAGATCCCTGAACAAAGAATGAGACATGAAGCTTTGTGCCATCAAAGAAGTTGACAATCTGGGAAATATGGAGCCTCAGTAGTTGTATGGCAAACTCTTATCATATGAGCTGCAACTGAATACCAGAAGATCTGAAGAGGAGAACTCCAAGGCTTCCAGTAGAGAAAGAGCAGTGGCTTTTAAAGCTGAAACTTCAAGAAAGCACAAGGTTGTGGAGCCCGCTTTTATCTCAGAAGATGAGATCATCAGTAATTCCAGCTCTGATCTCTCAGATGGAGAACTCTCCCTATTTACAAAGTAGTTCAAAAAGCTGCTGAGAAATAGAAGAAGAGGAAATAGAAGACATGAAGCTTCTCCCTCTAGTTCAAGGAGAGAAGATAAATCTGGGAACAGACACAAATCAGAAATGTATGATTCTAAACCTAACAAATATATTTCTTCTAATATTATTTGTTATAGCTGCAAGAAGCCTGGACACATCATAGCTGAGTGTCCATTTAAGAGAAAAGAAAAGAGTGAAGAAAAGAATCACTCAGAGTAGAAAGATGGAGAAGAGCTTTGTAGCTAAGAAAGTCAGAACCCTCAGTGACAGTGACACTGAGTTATCATCATCAGAATATGACAACCACTTAGCAGCAATGGCTTTTTCAAATGAAGGAAATTGTGATGAATCTTATCACAACCAGGTAATTCCTAAAGCCTCTCTTACCATATCTGACATAGATTCTGATGCCAGCTCCTCTTCAACAGTAAGAGAAGATGACACTGATTATATTGAGAAATTTGGTGCACTGCTTAAAGCTCTTAAGAAAGCAAAAGCTCTTTGTAAGGCACAAGAAGCAGAGATCGTCTCCTTGAGTGACAAGAGAGATGAACTGCTTGAGAAAGTAACTGAGCTTGCTCAAGATAAGACCAAATTATCAATTTCTCCAATGAGCACTAGCACTTTAACTGAAGTTATTAAGCATAAGAATATTATAATCAAAGAGCTAGAGGTTAAGCTCTTAGAGGAAAGGAAAATTGTGGCAAGTTATTCCAAGCCACAAACTGTTCTTCCCATAATTGATAGCTTTTCACAAACAAATAAGAAAGGTTTGGGCTATGGTCAAGGTGAAGATAGTGGGAAATCTTCTCAGGGAAAAATATTCTTTAGAAAAGTGATCATACCTACTAATTCTTATGATCATTGTAGCATCTTTGGATGCAAAGAGAGCAAGAAGACAGAGGGCGGTCTTAAGCGCCCTTCTACTTAGGTAAGTAAAATAAAGACTTTCCTTGGGAAGAGTGCTCTATCAACACCCCAAAAGATTTTTCCTGTGAAAGCCTTAAGAAATTCTCATGTTGGGGAAAGTTCTTCAACTTCTAAGAAAGGAAGGTTAGCTGTCAAGCAACATCCTAACTTAGTCAGACCAAGCACAACAAGAAATTCTAGATATAATAAATTTGAATGTTGGTGATGTGGTAAAGTAGGGCATTTTGCCTTAGATTGTTGGTTTAATCCAGTTGTGCAGAATGATCCCCACATGAGAATCAGAAAGCAGTCTGCTAGTTTTCCATTTAGTTCTTTTCCCAACAAGCACCTAGGACCCAAGAAAACATGGGTTCCTAAAGAGGTGTAGATGTCTTGCAGGTATGTCCAGCATCCACCAAGACTCCTATGTGGTGTTTGGACAGTGGGTGTTCCAGGCACATGACTGGAACTAGAAGCCTCTTGAAGGTGTTTACACTTGTAGAAGATGGACCGAAAGACAAATTTGGAGGATCTGACAGAGGTGTAGTCAAAGTCTATTGTAAGATTACTAATGGTAGTATCACTTTCACAAGGGTAGCTTATGTTGAATGGTTACAACATAACCTCATTAGCATAAATCAACTATGTGACTAGGGATATACTGTTGCCTTCCACAAGGATGAGTGTTGGATCAAGTATTCTCAGAATTCTGAATCTATTCTAACAGGAACTAGGAGTGGCAATATTTATTGCTTGAATTTCATCTGCATTAGAAAGAATGACCATGTATGTCTTGTAGCAAATGATGGAGTGTCTTCTTGTGTAAAGTGGCACAAGAGACTAGCTCATATTAATTACAAGTCTCTTAAGAAATTAATGACAGAAAATTTGATAAGAAATGCTCCTAAGTTGGATTGTTTAGAGACGAGTCCTTGTCATGCATGTCAAATGGGCAAGCAAACAAGAACCTCATTCAAAAGCATACAGGAAAAACAATCTACTAGGTGCTTATACCTTATGCAGATGGATTTATTTGGTCCTATGACAGTGCACAACTTAGGAGGAATGACTTATACACTAGTTATTGTTGATGATCACTCTAGATTTGCCTGGGTGTTCTTTTTAAAACGCAAGTCTGATACCCTAAGCAAACTCAAGAATTTTGTCAAACAAATTCATAATGAAATAAAAAATTTTGTGGTCAAAATTAGAAGTGAACATGAAACTGAATTTCAGTTTGGGTCAATGACCAAATTTTGTGAAGAAGGTGTCTTACAAGAGTTTTCTTCTCCCAGAACTCCTCAACAGAATGGAGTGGCTGAGAGTAAAAATAGAACACTTATTGAAGCTAGCAGGACCATGCTAAGTGACTCCTCACTACCAAAATATCTTTGGGCTGAGGCAGTTAATACTGCATGTCATGTGCAAAATAGAGCACTCATCAATAAGAACCATAATAAGACTCCTTATGAGCTGATTAAGGGTAAAAAGTCAACACTAGCTTACTTCAGAATCTTTGGAAGTAAATGCTATGTGCTGAAAAATAATAAGCATTACATTACCAAGTTCTATGCAAAGAGTTATGAAAGTGTCTTTGTAGGATATAACAAAACTAGCAAAGCCTATAGAGTCTTCAATTAGAATGCTCTTACAATTGAGGAATCTGTTTATATAGTTTCTATGAGAGCAATATACTACATAACCCTCTTTCTACTTCATCCAGTGCAGGAATTGAAGCAGGATTGGAGACCCTTAAAATCAGAGAAGAAGAAACAATTGAGAAGAAAGAACCTTCCACGTAGGACTCTATTCCAGAAACAGTAGAAGAGACTACTGAAGACCCAAATCTTTAGAATGAAAATCTTGAAGTAGCAGCTGAAGAAGTTACTGAAATTGAAGAACCACAAAGAGTGTTGCATACAGCGGTGAGACATCTTAGAAATCATCCAGTAAATCAGATTATTGGTGAGCTTAATCATGGAGTTAGAACCAGAAGATATGCTCTGAATGAGAGCCTGCTGTTGGAGCTTGTGTTCCACATATCTTAGTTTGAGAATAACAAATCATACTATGTATTTGACATTGCTTGTGTTTATAAGTGTGCATGTACTATTGTTAAATAACCCTATGAACATGATGCTGTTTGATGAGGATTCCCTGGAAAGAGAGCTAACGCCCCGCGTTATTTGTTAACGCCCCGCGTTAACTTCCGTTGAGAAGAGAACCGCTGAGAAGGAAACTGCGTTCGACGAACGGAACCTGTGTTTGATGAAATCTGAAGGAAGCTGCGTTCGACGAATGAGGAGTTCCATTCGACGAAATTTCCTGCGCTCAACGAACTTGCGCTCGACAAGCTGCGTTCGACGAACGAGGAGTTCCGTTCGACGAAATTTCCTGCGCTCAACGAACTTGCGCTCGGCAAGCTGCGTACGACGAACGAGGAGTTCCGTTCGACGAACTGAGCCTGCGCTCGACGATATTTTGCCCGACAACTGCGTTCGACGAACTTGAAGCTCCGTTCGACGAAATTGATTCCGTTCGATGAAAGTTTGTTCTGTCACGATTCTGACGGTTTGCACGATCCTGACGGTTGCGGTTTTTCCGTTCGACGAAGGATGCATTCGACGAAGGCGTGTTCGACGAAATCAGTCCCGTTCGACGAAAGTTTGTTCTGTCACGCTCCCGATATTTTTGCACGACTTCAGCAATTGCCAGACATGATGCTTAACGCTGGCGTTAACGCTAACGCCAGACGTTAGCTCCCGTGTCTATTTAAAGACCTGATTTCGGTGTTTAAGATAGCTTTTCTGGAAGCCTTCACTCCAAACTTTTGAGAAAGCATTTCATCCCCGAATTCAGAGAACTCCCAACACCACCATTGAGGAACAAGAATGAGAAGGAGATTTGCAATGGTCAATTTGAAGAAGGACGCTCGCTTCAACTCTGATGATGATCAAAGTATGTCTTCAACATCTCTTTCAACACTCTTCAATATATGGAGTCTTTTATTCTGATTTGTATCTTTATCTTTTCATTTACTTGTAACCGTAGTGAAATCGCCGTCTTGCGTGTGGCGACTAAGTCCTTGTGCGGCTTAGGGGGTAATTCGCCGCCTCGTGCGTGGCGAATAGGTTAAGGGTAGATCTAGGGGGTGGCTAGTGGCCTTATCCGGGGATAGATAGGCTATAGCCAACCGATCCTTGAGAGAAGGACCGGCGAAGGAACAAAAAAAGAGATTTTCAACTTGTCGCCTCAATTTCAAGCGTTATTGAAATATTATCCTTGTAATCATTTTTGTGATATATAAAATTCCTTTTTCAGTATATCTATTTTTCTGGATTTGTATTTCATTTGAAATTGAGCAAGTAAAATCACTTTGTTTATTTCTGCCAAAATATTTTCTGGAGGGATAACGCCAGACGTTAACTAGTCAACGTCAGGCGTTAGCAACAGTGCTAAAAAGTTTTCTGTTTCATTAAAATCTGTCAGTTTATCTTAAAAACAGTAAACCCGTTATTCACCCCCCTCTAAGGGCGCCATCAGATCCAACACTTGGTATCAGAGGCAGGTTATTCCAAAATGGTCTCACAACCGGGAATAATGGCACATCACGATCATGCCTTTTTGGAGGGTCAAGGGATAAGTAGACCTCCACTATTTACTGGAACTGATTATAATTATTGGAAAACTAGAATGCGTTATTTTTTAACTGCTTTAGATAATGACGTTTGGGGTATGGTAGAACAAAGTTATTCTCCACCAACATTTGTTGTTGGAGAAGTCACTATGGAAAAACCTAGAGATAGATGAGATGACAATGATAAGTTGAGATGTAAGAATAACGCTAAAGCGATGAATGTGTTATTTTGTGCTTTGGATAGAACGGAATTTAATAGAACTTGTGCTTGCGAAAGAGCTTATGATATTTGGAATCTTTTAGAAATTACTCATGAAGGCACTTCGCAGGTGAAGGATTCAAAGCTCTTCCAACTTGAATCCGAGTATGAGAAATTCCGGATGGAGACAGATGAAGACGTGGATTCTATGTACACAAGGTTCACCAAAATAGTCAACGACTCAAAAGTGCTTGGAAAGGTGTTCTCCAACGGCGACTTGGTGAGAAAATTCTAAGGTCTCTCCCTCCCAAGTTCAATCCAAAGGTGACGGCTATCTCGGAGTCACACGACTTGAAAAAGCTCCAAATTGAGAGCCTTATTGGGAACCTCAAGACCCATGAGGTTGAACTCAAAATTCAACAACAAGAGTACAACTTGGAGCCAAAGAAGAAGAGCTTGGCCTTAAAGTCAAAGAAGGAGGCAAATGAAGATGATGATGAAGAGGACGAGGAGAGCCTTTTTGTGAAGAAGTTCAAAAGGTTCATGAAGAATCCGGAAAGGAGAAACACCTTCCGGAAATATTTCATCAAAAAGGGATCTTCATCAAAGAAAGAGAGAGGTAGCGACGAGGACGATGATGAACGACCACCACCGGAAAGCTACCATTGTAGAAAGACCGGACATATTCAGAGCAAGTGCCCAAAATATCTGAAAGAGCGTAAAGAAAAAGGGCACAAGGGAAGTGAGAAGAAGAAGGTCCTAAAAGCGGCTACATGGGACTCCTCCTCCTCCGAGGTTTCAAGCGGCTCATCCACTAGTGATGAAGAAGAGGCAAACGTGTGCCTAATGGGAAAGAGTAACAAGATATCTGAAGATGAATGCAGTGTCCAAAGCGACACTGAGGTAACTCTCCCTACTTCTTATGATGATTTATATATTGAATATTTACAAACATGCAAATTTTTTGATAAAAGTTTAAAAGATATTGATCTTCTAAATTCTGAAAATAAACTTTTGTTAAAAGAAAATAAAAAATTATCTAAACAATTGGGGAAAGAAAAGGTATCTTGCCAAGAGTGCAATCACTCCTTGGCAAGAGTGAAAGAACTTGAAGAAGCTCTTTCTAAATCTCACTCCACTATTGAACTTCTTACTAAGGAGAATGGGGATTTGGAAAGAACTTTAAAAACCTCTCTTTCTCAAATAGAGGATGGAAAGAAAAGCTTTGCGAATCGGTGCGTTATGTTAGTAACAGAAAACACCGCTCTCAAAGCCCGTATTCATGATTTAAATTTGGCTATTAAAAAATTCAGAGTTGGACAAAGATCTCTGGACATGATCTTGGCCAACCAATGCCATGGGAGTGCCAAATCAGGCCTTGGATATAGTTCTGGAAGCTATCGCCAGGCGTTAACTCCTAACGCCGGCGTTAGCCATAATTCCAGAAAAATTAATTCTGGTAATAATGATTTTAAAAACTTAAATGTTACCTCATATTCTAGCAAGAGCTTACTCAAAACTTCAAAAAGGGTCTCATCCCCTTTTATAGCATGTGCCAAATGTCATTTATTTGGACACACCTCAAACTCTTGTAAGAAAAAGGGTCGCAGTGCTATAAAGCAAATCTGGGTGCCTAAGGTTTCCACCTATTCTATGGGAGGAACCTCTTGGGTATCCGGATCTTTACTCTCATCTCCTTTTTAGGTATGTTGGCAGGCTAAGGACAAACATGACGTGTGGTATTTGGATTCGTGATGCTCCAAACACATGACAGGAAACAAAGCAAAGTTCTTTAGCCTTGAGATGAAGAAAGGAGGGATGGTGACATTTGGTGACAATGGTAAAGGAAGGATCATGGGCATCGGTACAGTGGGTAATGATTCTTTCTCAATCTCAAATGTTTTGTATGTAGATGGTTTAAAACATAATCTAATTTCAATTAGTCAATTATGTGATAAAGGTTTAAATGTATTATTTGAATCATCTACAAATCTTTGTAAAATTATATTCTAAAACAAATGATGTCGTACTCACCGCACCTAGGATGCATAATGTTTATATGATTACTTTTAATGATCTTTCAAATTCTTCTTTAAAATGTTTTATTTCTAAAAATGAAGAATTAGAACTTTGGCATAGGCGCCTTGGTCACTCTAGCACCAAGCTTATTTTGAAATTATCAAAAGATAAATTAATTAAGGGATTACCTATGCTTAATGGAAATTTATCTTCTCTTTGTACGCCTTGCCCAAAAGGAAAATTTTCAAAAAATTCTTTTAAGAGCAAAAATGTAATTTCTACCACTAGACCTCTTCAATTAATTCATATGGATTTATTTGGACAGGTTAGCACTTCTAGTCTAGGAGGTAGAAAATATACGTTTGTAATAATTGATGATTTCTCTAGATTTTGTTGGACATTATTTCTATCTTCCAAATCCGATGCATTCCTTGAATTTACTAAATTATGCATTCGTATTCAAAACGAACTTGATTTAAAGATTAAATGCATACGTTCGGATCATGGAGGAGAATTTGAAAATGATAGATTTTCTTCTTTTTGCGATGATTTAGGAATTAAACATGAATTTTCCGCTCCTCGCACCCCACAACAAAATGGTGTAGTGGAGAGGAAAAATAGAACCCTTCAAGAGCTAGCACGCACTATGCTTTGTGAATATGGGTTACCTAAATCATTTTGGGCCGAAGCGGTTAATACTTCATGTTATATCATTAATTGTGTCATGCTTCGTCCTATTTTAAAATTGACACCTTATGAGCTTTACTTTAAAAGAAAACCTAATGTATCTTATTTTCATGTGTTTGGTTGTAAATGTTTCATTTTAAACACTAAAGATACACTAGGAAATTTTGATGAAAAATGCGATAAGGGAATTTTTATTGGTTACTCTTCAACTAGCAAGGCTTATAAAATATATAATAAAAGAACTAAAGTAGTTGAAGAGTCTATACATATAAGATTTGATGAGTTTGTTCCTTGTGTAGATTCTAATCATACAGGAAATGAAGACGAGCCTATTTCCCCTTTGGAGCATGAGGATGATGAATCACTTGGAGAAAAAGGAGAAGAAAAAGAAGAAGAACAAGAGGAGAAAGAAAATGAGATAATAGAATATGTTCCTCCAAGCGTGTTGCAGTTCACTAAGGATCATCCAAAGGAGCTTGTGATAGGAGAACCATCAAAAGGGGTAAGTACTCGTTCTTCTTTACATGAGTCTTTTTCAAACCTTTGTTTTATATCAGAAATTGAACCAAAAAAATGTTTCAACCACTTTAAATGATGAATTTTGGTTTATAGCTATGAATGATGAATTAAATCAATTTGAACGTAACAAGGTTTGGAATTTAGTAGAGAGGACATCTAATCATCCGGTTATAGGAGTCAAATGAATTTTCAAAAATAAATTAGATGGCGACTCTAGGATAACAAGGAATAAAGCAAGACTTATTGCACAAGGTTATTCACAAATTGAAGGGGTAGATTTTGATGAAACTTTTGCACCCGTTGCTCGCCTAGAATCAATTAGAATTTTTCTTGCATTTGCGAGTTTTAAAATATTTAAATTATTTCAAATGGATGTTACAAGTGCCTTTCTAAACAAGATTATAAAAGAAGAAGTTTATGTAGAACAACCCCCCCCCCCCCCGATTTTGTGAATGAAAAATTTCCTAATCATGTGTATAAGTTAGAAAAAGCGCTTTATGGATTAAAGCAAGCGCCACGTGCTTGGTATGATAGATTGACATTATTTTTGATAAAGCACAGTTATAAAATGGGAAGTGCGGATAATACACTCTTCATTAAGCATGTAGATAATGATTTGATTATATTGCAAATTTATGTTGATGATATCATTTTTGGAGCCACTAATTAAGAGTTATGTAATGAAGTTATTTTAGTGATGAAAAATGAATTTGAAATGAGCTTGGTAGGAGAACTCACTTATTTTCTAGGATTTCAAATCTCACAAAAACAAGATGGTATATTTATTTGTCAAACTAAATATGTTCATGATATTCTTAAGAGATTTGGATTTGAAAACCTAAAGCAAGCCAATACTCCCATGAGTGCATCACTAAAGTTAGGAAAAGATGAAGCCGGTATTTCAATAGATCAAACATTATATAGAGGAATGATAGGCTCATTGCTTTATTTAAGCGCATCTAGACCCGATATTATGTTTTCCGTTTGCTTATGTGCTAGATTTCAAGCTAACCCAAAAGAATCACATTTAAAAGCGGTTAAACGTATCTTTAGATATCTAATCGGAACATCTAGATTAGGCTTATGGTATCTTCATAATAATTGTTTTATTCTACACAATTTTTCTGATTCGGACTATGCGGGATGTTCATTAGATCGTAAAAGGACTAGTGGCACATGTCATTTTATAGGCCCTTCACTTATATCATGGTCGAGTAGGAAATAGAATTCTTTTGCCCTCTCCACCACCGAGGCCGAATATATCGCACTAGGTAGTTGTTGTGCACAAGCATTATGGATGACCCAAACGTTAGAAGACTTTGGTGTTTATCTAAATAACATTGAATTGAAGTGTGACAACAAGAGCGTTATAGATCTCACAAACAATCCCGTACATCATTCTAGATCTAAACATATAGATGTCCGACATCATTTCATTAGAGATCATATTAAGAAAGAACATGTTAAAATTAGCTTTATAGGGTCGGAATCACAACTTGCCGACATTTTTACCAAACCTCTACCTGATGCACATTTTCACATGCTTAGGATAGAATTAGGTATCTTAGAAATGTCACTTTGACCCTTATAAAAAGCTATCAAATTATTTTATGTACTTTAAATATATTTTTTTTCTTAAAAATTAAATTTTTTTTTAAAAACTATGGGAAAACCACCAAAAACACGCTAAAAAGGCCATCATATCAACTCCATAATGTCTGAAATTTCAATTGTATAAAGGCCGATTTATATTACAAATGTATCATGAAAAATATTTTTCAAAAAGTAAAAAATTGGTGTTCTGTCTCGGCGTTAAGAAGTTAACGCCTGGCGTTAGCTTCTATGCTCAGAATTTTTTTTGTGTGTTTTTACAACTGTGTTGGTATTTTGGTTTTTTCTTTCAAAACTTAAAAATAAAAAATTACTATAAGCTTAAATGTTGATTTCAAGGATGATTATATAGATATTGGTTCAAGATTATTTACAATGTTTAATTTAAACCTTCAAGTTTCATTAAAAACATTGTTTTGATTTAATCATGCCTTCAAAATCAATTATCTTCAAATGTGCAAAGAGTTTGAGAATAGATAACATATGTCGAAATGCTTTTACATGCCTCTAATTATGTGTAAAGTTTTTATCTTTGATAATGATTTTCTCACTTACACTTTTTGGTTAATATACATGTGTTTTTAAATCTTATTTTACATGGTTGTATAGCATAAGAACTTATTTTGAATTTCATAAACAGTTTACCTACACAACATTGAATTCTTTCTTGAATTCTTTGTTTTTCATGCACTTGTATTTAGAGAAATGTGGTAAATAAAATTCCAAACAAAATATAAACTATGTTTGCTAAACAAGTGAATTCAGAGTCCTTTGTCACTAAGTCTAAAAAGCAACAAATGAATGACAAGGATAACTCCACCAAGCACTACTTGAACCTCCTGATAAGTCTCAATGAGCATTGTGATGTTGAGCACCTTGGAAAGAATTATAAAGTGTCTTGTGCAAACAAAATTTTTCACCACTTCTCATTAAAAAAAATCTATAGTGCATTGAAATTTGTGAAAGTAAAGTTGTTTTTGTTCAATTCAAGTTATGATCTTACATTACATAGTTTCATGTGGTTTGATTTCTACACTTGTATGCTTTCTAAAAACACATTTATTGTACACATCATTATTAATTATAATAATTCCACTCATGAGAATTGGACTTAAAGCTTACCTACATTGTTCTCTACAATCATGAGTAAATGCACTAGATAGTAACGCATGATCTTTACAATATTTATGATTTCTTGAAATGCAAATTATTTTACATTGTACACCTATCTTCCATTGATATTATACATTCTTGCTTGCTAACTTTATATATTTCAAATTTCAAATGTATTTGCAACTTGTGTATTTCAATTCAAAACATCTACTTATTTGATTTACAACGCTTATTATGTTTTTGTTCTTACAAATTCTCAACGATGTTCAAATATTTCTTTCGCTGTGTTCACTTTCAAAAGGTTGCAATTATCTCTACAGAGTGCCCACAAGAACAAATTCTTACTACTCATCCCTATCTCCTTTTGATTACAACAAAAGGGGGAGAAGAGACTAACTTCAAGAAATAACTTAGAGAAAGCTATTATTTAGGGGGAGTACATTATGACATGCATTCATGTAGGGGAAGTATCCACATAGGGGAGTATGCATGATTACGAGTATGCATGATTATCACGCTTATCATATACTATAAACACTACTCTATTTTTATTTCTTATTAGTGGATTTGTTATTATCAAAAGGGGGAGATTATTGGAGCTTGTGTTCCACATCTCTTAGTTTGAGAATAACAAATCACACTATGTATTTGATCTTGCTTGTGTTTATAAGTGTGCAGGTACTATTGTTAAATAACCCTATGAACATGATGTTGTTTGATGAGGATTCTCTGGAAAGAGAGCTAATGCCCCGCATTAGTTGTTAACGCCCCGCGTTAACTTCCGTTGAGAAGAAAACCGCTGAAAAGGAAACTGCGTTTGACGAATGGAACCTGCGTTCGACAAAATCTAAAGGAAGCTACGTTCGACGAACGAGGAGTTCTGTTCGACGAAATTTCCTGCGCTCGACGAACTTGCCCTCGACAAGCTGTGTTCGAAGAACGAGGAGTTCCGTTCGACAAAATTTCCTGCGCTCGACGAACTTGCGCTCGGCAAGCTGCGTTCGACGAACGAGGAGTTCCGTTCGACGAACTGAGCCTGCGCTCGATGACATTTCGCCCGACAACTGCGTTCGACGAACTTGAAGCTTCGTTCGACGAAATTGATTCCGTTCGACGAAAGTTTGTTCTGTCACGATTTTGACGGTTTGCACGATCCTGACGGTTGCGGTTTTTTCGTTAGACGAAGGATGCGTGCGACGAAGGCGTGTTCGACGAAATTAGTCCCGTTCGATGAAAGTTTGTTCTGTCATGCTCCAGATTTTTTTTGCACGACTTTAGCAACTGCCATACACGATGCTTAACACTGGCGTTAACGCTAACGCCAGGCGTTAGCTCCCGTGTCTATTTAAAGACCTGATTTCGGTGTTCAAGATAGCTTTTCTGGAAGCCTTCACTTCAATCTTTTGAGAGAGCATTTCATCCCCGAATTCAGAGAACTCCCAACACCACCATTGAGGAATAAGAGTGAGAATGAGATCTGCAACGGTCAATTTGAAGAAGGACGCTCGCTTCAACTCCGATGATGATCAAAGCGTGTCTTCAACATCTCTTTTAGCACTCTTCAATATAGGGAGTCTTTTATTCTGATTTGTATCTTTATCTTTTCATTTACTTGTAACCGAAGTGAAATCGCCGCCTTGCGTGTGGCGACTAGGTCCTTATGCGGCTTAGGGGGTAATTCACCGCCTCGTGCTTGGAGACTAGGTCAAGGGTAGATCTAGGGGTGGCTAGTGGCCTTATTTAGGGATAGATAGGCTATAACCAACCAGTCCTTGGGAGAAGGACCGGTGAAGGAACAAAAAAGAGATTTTCAACTTGTCGCCTCAATTTCAAGCGTTATTGAAATATTGTCCTTTTTCAGTATATCTATTTTTCTGGATTTGTATTTCATTTGAAATTGAGCAAGTAAAATCACTTTGTTTATTTCTGCCAAAGTATTTTTCGGAGGGATAACGCCAGGCGTTAACTAGTCAACGCCAGGCGTTAGCAACAGTGCTAAAACGTTTTCTGTTTTATTAAAATCTGTCAGTTTATCTTAAAAACAGTAAACCCCTTATTCACCCCCCCCTCTAAGGGCGCCATTAGACCCAACACCTGAATCTAAGTTTTCTATCACAACTGGAGCCAAAGAAATTTGAGAAGGCCAACCAAGACCAATTTTTGGTTATGGTCATGCAAGAAGAGCTCAACCAATTTAAGAGATGCAAAGTTTGGAAACTTGTTCCAAGGCCACAAGGGCATAATGTCATTGGGACAAAGTGGGTTTACAGAAATAAAATGGACGAAGCTGGAGTGATTGTAAAGAATAAAGCAAGATTGGTAGCCAAAGGTTACATGAAAGAAGAAGGGATAGACTTTGATCAGACATTTGCTCATGTTGCTAGACTAGAGGCCATCAAGCTCTTTCTAGCTTATGCTGCATTCAAGAGATTCAAAGTCTACCAAAGGGAATTTAAATCAGCATCTCTAAATGGAGACTTGAAGGAGGAGTTCTATGTAGCTCAACTACCAGGTTTTATCTCTCCTACCCATCCTGACTATGTCTATTTTCTAAAGAAAGCCTTGTATGGCTTGAAGCAAGCTCCAAGGGCTTGGTATGAGACAAATGTCTACCTTTCTCCTTGAAAACAAGTTCTCAAGAGGAAAAATAGATAAGACTCTTTTCTTGAGAGAGTTGAAGGGTCAGATCCTTCTGACCCAAATATATATTGATGATATTATATTTGGATCAACTGATGAGAATCTTTGCAAAAAGTTTGCTAAACTTATGCAGAGTAAATTTGAGATGAGCAGTATGGGAGAGCTTAAGTATTTCTTAAGTCTCCAATTAAAGCAATCTGAGGAAGGAATTTTCTTTCCTCAGATCAAGTTTACCTTGTATATCATAAAGAAATTTGGTATGGAGAACTCTACCCCAATGAGAACTCCTATGAGTTCAAATGTGTCTCTAGACAAAGATGAAAAAGGGGAAATTCCATAATGAGTCTATGCATAGAAGCATAATTGGCTCATTGCTTTACCTCACTGCTAGTAGGCCAGACATCAAATTTGCTACATGTGTCTGTGCAAGGTATCAAGTTAACCCCAAAGAATCTCATTACTCAGCAGTGAAAAGAATTTTGAGATATCTGAAGGGTACTCCAAATCTAGGGCTCTGGTATCCTAAGTCAGATGACTTTGAATTGTGTGGCTATTCTGATGCAGACATTGCTGGGTGCAAAGAGGACAGAAAAAGTACTTCAAGAACTTTTTAGTTCTTGGGGAGAAGGCCTGTGTCCTGGAGTAGAAAAAAGTAAAATTGCATTGCTATCTCCACAGCCGAGTCAGAATAAATTTCTGCTGGTAGTTGTTGTGCACAACTTCTTTGGATTCAACACCAATTAGAGGATTACAATTTGCAAATAAAGAGAACACCTCTCTATTATGATTCCTCCAATGCCATTTCTATTGCTAAGAATTCTATGACACATAGTAGAACAAAGCATATTGAAATTATATATCATTTTCTTAGGGAGCATGTAGAGAAGGAGGACATCTGCCTTGAGTATGTCAATACAGAAAGGCAGATGACTGACATTTTTACTAAGCCCCTTGATAAGTCAAAGTTCAATCAATTCAAAATTGAATTGGGGATGCTAAGTTCTTAAATTGGGCATGTTGAATTCCTTATGACTTGTGTTAGAGGATTTGAAATATTTTGATAATGGGCTGGATCTCTCAAAGGTCCACCCTAAAGTAGTCTAACAACTTTAGTGTTGAAGATAGAAAAAAAACAAAAAGATTGGATAAGGCATAAGTAGAAAATTGTCTAGAGGAAAATAACTTAAACAAAGAAAATCATCTTGAAGGTCTCGACGACATTGCTAGTATCTCGACGACAAGCTTAATGTGATCTCGACGACAAAACTCAGACAGGCCGACAAAATGACGTCACAGGACACGTCATCGTCATAATTACACCGCATTTACAGATCTATCAACACGATTCTATAATATTTGAACATGCACGCGCCTATTACCCTTCCCAATGCATGCTAATATATATTAGGCAATGCGAAAGCATAGAAATTGTGCACACAAAAAATCCTAGAATCCATATTTCATCTTCTTCCTCCTCTCGATGACTTCCTACAACAAGCAATGGCTCCATAAATCACAGATGAGAAAGTTCTTTTTGGAGGAAAGTTGGTCAAGGATGGATTCAAAGGTGCTGCTGCAGAACTTGATATGGTGATTACCCTGCTATATGCTTCAGTACTAGAGTATGTTCTTACTGAGCCTACTCAATTATACCACACAACATTGTCTATAATGTTTGAAAATGCCCAAGTTAGCAAGGTAGGAAAAGCAATTCTCACTATTGTATCTGGTGAATATATAAAGATTACTGCCTTGGGCCTAACCAATGCCCTTAAGCTATCTGTCTTGGATGAGAATGAAGAAGAAGAAGCAGACAATCCTGATGATTTCATGGAAGGATACAAATGGTGTGGCCTGGATGGCAAACCTTATGACAGCATTCCAAGAAACAAGATGAATATGCAAGGTAAACTGTTACCAGATATCATTGGAAAAGTACTGATATGCTAGTCTGGGTCACATGATAGAATATCCGAAGAGTTGTTTGAGCTGATGATCAGAGTGATTCTTGAGAAGAAGACTGATTGGGGGCAAAGTTCTGTTTGACAAGATCAAAGAATGCCTGAAGGCCCCCAACATTGGCAGAATACTTTCATTATACTTAAAGCACTCCATTCCTCAACACTTAGATGAATATGAATAAACTCCCCTCCATTATCTAAGAAGAATAAATATGAGACCATAAGCAGATGGGAGAAGAAATTCACCAAAAAAGTAGTAGGTGAACTTTCCTCCCCAAGAATTGATGTCCCTCAAAGCGCAACACTCCTCCCACAAATTACTCCAAATTTCCATGCTCCTATTGAGGGGGAGCCTCTGGGATAAGAAACTATTGTGATGGACAGTGGTCCAGTACCTCAAGATGAGGTGACTCAAGAAGATGTTCTAACAATTGCTCAAGAGGCTGTCTTGAATGTGGAAGTTGAGGAATCTGAGAAAAGTCCAAGTGGTGGACATGCAGTTGTTGAAGAAGTAGAAGAGTCTGATAGATCACTGAATGAATTTCTAAATGATGGCATGCACCAAAGTACAGATGGAGAAGAATATGAGCAGCCCTCTGACACCCCTGCAATAATAGAGGGGGAATCTATTGTTCAAATCACAGTGCAACCTTCACCTCCAAGGACAAAAGATGAGCAACATCCTCCAATCATCACAACCCCCCACTTCCCCATCAACTGAATTTATGTCCCAAATGGAAGCTCTACATGATAGACAAAGAGTACATTTTGAAGCATATGTAAATAATGTTATCACAAGCTGTAAGAATGAATTGTCTACCAGGATAGATGTCTTGCAAGAAGAAATCCAACATCTAAATCATCAAAATACAAATGTGTATCATACTGCTGCCAATGTTGTTACTAATACAGGAACTGAAATAACCCATATCAATGAACCAAATTATCTAATGGGACAACGACTGAATATTGTGCTTGATAGAATGTCTACATTAAAAGATAATCAGTAGGCCATCATACACAACCAGGATGTGACCTTCAATGATTTTGAAGATGCCATCAATACCCTACTTCAAAGAATATCATCTACTGCTCAAGTCTCTCAAGAGCTAGTAGAAAATGTTGGTGAAACTCTCCTTCATCAATTTCAAGTATCTCAAGATCAGATTTCTTCTACACTCACTCAGTCTCTCAGAACTGCCCATGGAACAATCATGGATGTAGTTGGCAATCTCAATGCTCTACTCTCTAGGAAAATTCAAAACTACCAGGCCATTCTCTCCAAAGAAATATTTTCAGAAGCCAGAAAGGGGGAGAAAATGTCAAGCCATCATGCCATGTGGCTATCCAATGAAGTAAGATTCTCTATGGATCTTGAGCAAATAGACTATGGGATTGCTTATCAACATCCCATTCTAGAAGGCAGTATCCCTGAAGGACCCTCAAATGAGACAATGCCAAAAGTTCTTCCAGAGAAATTTTAAGAACTTGACAACTATCAAGGATGTTTTGTTGATGAGCCTGTTAGTGGGAGTGGTCAAGTAGTCAGGAAAGGAAAAAGGCATCATGCTAATAATGAAGAACATGAAGCTAAAAGGAAGAGGATAGAGGAAGAAAAGAAGAATCTAAAAGTTGAAGAATGGAGCCCTTGTTCAAGGGATATCATCTTGAATACTTGGACTCTATATCAGCAGGGAAAGCATGACAGAGGTAAATTCTACACCTCAGAAGAATGGTACAAATATAAGATGGGTGTAGCTGGCAGAAGGGATTATTGGAATAGAGTTAAGTTGGGAGATACTTTAGTGCCTGCTCATGCTCCTCTCAGATATCATCCTAAGCCTTATAACTATTTTGAAAGGCAAAAGCAGAAGTTAGCTGAAGCTGAGCAATTCAAGAATGCTGGACCATATGGGAAAGGAAAAGCTGTTCAAGAGGACTGAAGAAAAAGGATTCTAGGAACACATGCACATCACTATATTTTATACTTTTGTTTGATATATCTGTATGCTTGGGATAATATTTAATCTATATATCAAATGCTCTGAATTTTGTTTGATCTTAATGAATATATTTGTTAGTCAAGCTTATCAATAATTATAAGTTTTTGCTTCTTCAAATAGGGGGAGATTGTTGGGAATTGTGCCCTCAATGTTCCTAGATTTGAAGAAGGAATACAAATATAGATAAGCAAAGTTGTCTGTGATATGTGTTTTAGTTCATGATGTGACATGTATGTCAAGACTATATGTTTAGTATCAAGACTATATTTTCAGTATCAAAACTATACAAGAAGTGAAAAATTCACTTAGTCAAATGTCTGCTTGTGCCTTAGCAGACATATCATTGAGACATGAAATATATCATCGAGACAGTCTTGACGATATCATCTTGAAGAAGCTTTATTGCCGAGAAAGCTAAGTCAAGTTGTGTAGACAACATCTTGACGATATCGTCTTGAAGAAAGCTTATCGACTTGAAGATTTAATATAAGTCGTGTAGAAAGAAACATCTAGGCGATATCATCTAGAAGAAGTCATATCGTGCAGAAGATCATGTTAAGTCTTGAAGAAAGGGTCATGTAGCCGACATCGACTTGAAGATCTTATATCTTCTAGAAGATCAAGACAATATCGATTTGAAGAATACATATGTTTAGATTGATCAAGACGATATCGACTTGAAGGAATTTTATTGTCTTGATAGATGCAGAGCTGCATTTAATGCACAGATTTTCTTGGAAATTGGTATTCTGGGAATGTGCACGCCGCCTATCTTGCACACCAATCAAGGAATAATTAATGGTATATTTTCTATAGATTATAGTTGTTTACACAGCATTTAAGAAGATTATTATATATTTCCAAATATTGCAAGTTCAAAAAAGGGAGAGTATTTATGACAATTTATTCTGCCGTTTCAGTCAATATCCTTTAATGGCCTGATTAATTAAAGAATAAATTATTGAGGGCCTTTATGCATAAGTGCAGAGGAATATAAATAGATTTTATTTTTGAAATCTAAACACTTCTGATCATTCACACACTCACACTTAATCAAAAAAGAGAAAAAGTGCTCAACAAGAAGACTTCATTGCTGTGTTATGAAGATCAAAGAAAAAAAAGAAAGAATCTTCTTCCCTGGTTGAAAAGTTCATTTGATATTTTCTGAAGAAGATTCCCTTGAAAATTTTAGTGATTCAAAAGATCTCTGGGCTTACATTTGCAAGAAGAAGAAGAAGACCATTCATTCAAAATCTTTTATTTTGAAGCCTTTTCTTCTGCAATAGAAAAGCATCTTTCTTATTCTGTAGAGTTTTGTGTGAGCCTGAGTTTGGTAGGGTTCTTTGCGAGCCTGAATTTGGTAGGATCTTGATATAGATTTGAGTGATTGGTAGGACTTGTAAAGTCTGAGTTATTACTGTAGGGTTTGTGTAACCTGAGTGTAATCCTTTCTGTGTGAGGGGTGAGGTAGGATCCTTTGTGATCTGAGTTGTAAGATCTTCTATATAGTGGAAGAGATCTGAGTTTTGGAGAAGTTACCTAATCTAGCACATAACTAGATAGGTGGGAGCAACATTGGACTACCTTTTGACACATTGTCTTGAAGGGAACCACTATAAATCCGGTGTGTTTTCTGGTTTGCTTGTGTGATGTGTTAAATATTTTTAAAGTAGCAATTAACATTGAAAACACCTAATCACCCCCTCTAGGTGTATAATAGATAACTTAAATATTTCACCAGACACCCCGACCGGATACCCTCGACCGCGCGCCCGTGGCACGCGGCTGCAAGGCCTCCTCGGTCGGCCACCCTCGATCGGTTATCCTTGGTCGCGCTCCCATGACACGTGGCCGCGAGGTCCCCGCGGCCTGCCACCCCTGGCCAGCCGCCCTTGGTCGCGTGCCCATGGTGCGTTGCCGCAAAGTCCTCATGGCTGGCCTCTCCCTGCCGACCGCCCTTGGCGCGCTACCACGTGGCCCTATCGACCAACCTCCCCCGCCCGCCCGCCCACAACCACGCGCCCTTGGCGCACGGTCGTGAGGCCCCCGTGGCTGGCTTCTCCCGACCGACCGTCCTTGGCTGCCCTCTCTCTCGGACGGCCCTTGCCGACCGGATTTCGCCGCCGGCCAGCTTTCTCATTGCCGACCGGTCCTCCCGCTGCCGACTGGACCCTCAACTGCCGCTGTCTGATCGCCCCCACGCAATCTCCACCCTTCGGTGAGCGGGTAATCACAGATGTAACTACCCATTATGGGTGGGGTGCAAATATTTGAAAATTGATCGATTTGTGTATAGAAAAATCCTTAAATAATATGTGTCCTAAACTATATAAAAGTCGGCAGAAAAATAATAATTATGGTGGTTAGGCCTATGAATAACCGCATAACTACAATAACCACCCAAAGGGCCTATAAATAAGAACCCAGTCTCTCCTTTTCATCATTTTATCCAGGGCCTTCTCGTCCTACATGCAAGAGAGCTCCTTGAGAACCTCCATCTCCTTCGAAGGCGCTCTTGAATAATCTTTAAGCACCTTCGAAGATCTCCATCCACCTTTAAGCTTCCCTCAAAGCGCGGAACGCTCAATGCTGATCACTGTTTGCCCAGAAACCCACGACCTCTCTGAAGTATCTAGTTTCCAACGTAATCACCTAGGGGGGGGGGGGGTGAATAGGTGATAACTGCGTCTTTTGCGGAATAAAAGCTTGATAACAAGAGAACACAGAAAACAAATCACAAGCACAGACGACACAAAGAATTTTATAGTGGTTCCCCAATCTTGGGTACTCCACTTTCCCGCCTTGCTAATCTAGCACCACGGCTAGCCTTAGCTACTTCACTAAATCTCGGATCAAGAATGATCCAACAATTCTCGGAGTCACCACTCCTACAACTCTGAGACAAATATCCTACAAACTCGGAGACAACGCTCCTACAACTCGGAGATAACCCTCCTACGAACTCGGAGATAACCCTCCTACAATTCAGAGATAACCCTCCTACAACTCGGAGATAAATCTCCTACAAACAATAGAGATTATGTACAATAAATGATCAACAAAAGTAAGTTCAGATCTGAAATACTGTAATCTTCTTCCTTCTTGAGACTTGAAGAACTTTGCCTTGATGTTGAGGAAGAGAGGTTGAAATCTCAGATCTGACCTTCTAGGATTCGACACGATCCAATAAACTTCAGTAGATGATAAGAGCACTGATCTGTCGAATCTTTTCTTCCAAAAGGATCGGTTGAATGAGAGAGAGAGAGACGATCCTCAACGATGGCAGGAGGCGACGACTCTTTCTCAATTTTTTGATTGAATAATAGAATTAGGTTTAAATAAGAGTTGATAAGAGTCTTATATAGCAATCAATTCTAACGGTAAAGAGTCCTTGAATTAAGGTAGAAATAACCTTAAACCACGACACAGGTGCCGTCGACTCTGTCAGATGAAAATAAAAGAACCGTCACAAATGAATTTAAAACAGGACCAAAAGAAAAAAATTCTTTCTCAAGACAAAATGTATTTCTCGAGAAGTGAATTGATTTCTCGAGAAAGGGCTGCAACAACTCGAGAAAGGGCTTGGAAAATCTTTCAAGAAAACTTGAAGAGATCTTCTCGAGAACAACATGATGTCTCGAGAAATAGCTTTGATTTATCTAGAGAACACTTGACTTCTCAAGAAGCGGCTTAGAAGCACTTCACTGGACAATTGAGAAGATTTCTCGAGAACAAAGATGACTTCTTGAGAAATAAACATGATTTCTCGAGAAACTAGGAGACTTCTCGAGAAATAGTTTAGAAATCTTAAACTTGAACTCTGAAAAGGATTTCTTGAGAACAAAGAAGACTTCTCGAGAAATAAACTGGATTTCTCGAGAGATGAAGTGATTTCTCGAGAAATACTCTTAGAAAAATTTCTGAACCTTTCCCCTTCTTTCTTTTCTTGGACACCAGCAACTCTTCGATCTCATAAGCTTCAAGGGTCTTGAAAATGAAGTGTATTCCAATAGAGAGATCACACTTGAGTCAACACCATATTCCACACAATGAGGGATTACATTGCATGAAACTGTGTTTAATGACCCATTGTGATCTGACATTAATCTACACTTGGCAATTATAACCTGCAAGAACATAGCTAAAAGACAACATCAAATACACTAGCAATTCAACTTGGTTCAAGGGTGACTTCTCACAAATTTAGGCTATTGTGGATACAATACCCAACAATCTCCCCCTATTTATAGAAGTCGGAACCTTATGCACTAAGATGAATTGCATCAAGATAAGAAGAATAAAAATGCACATCACATAAAAAAAATGATAAGCAGCAGAGACCATCAAAATAAAAAATTATATACATAATTAAGATTGTCTAAAATGAATTTTAGTTCACACAATCTATCTAATCAAAAGAATTGGCAGGTCTCAGATTCCTTCCTTTAGTAGCTGCTCCTCTTCTTCTTTTCCTGTCTTTTGAAGTATGCTTTAGGCTTTGGATGATACTTTGGAGGTGGATTTGGAGCTTCTGGATTGTCCCATCCATGGGTTCTGAAATGGATTCTTCTCTTAGTCATGCTCATCTCATACCTCTGCCATTCTTCATGACTATAATAATCTTGGACTTTCATGCCACCTTCATTTACAAGCTTGAGGGTATCTAAGATGATAATCCTAGAATCAGGACTCCAAGTTTCTACAACTTCTCCTGCACTTCCCTTACTAGTACCTTCTGTACTCTTCCCTGGAATTGACTTACTTGCAGAGGGGCCTTCTCCATACCTTCTTTTCCTTGAACCTGACATTTTAGATTGTACTTCAGATTGGTCAGCTGGCCAAACTTGAGTATAATCCACTGGAGGATTATAATCTGGCGCTATAGGTCTAGGAGAGAACTGAGGAGGTTGAGGATGAATTGCTAGTTCAGGTAATATCTCATTATGAAGCCACATTGCTGTATTGGAAGTGTAAGCATTAACCTCTGCAATCTGCTTTTGAACACCAACATTTAATTGTTCAAGCTGAGTAGCCCACACTCTCTGAAGCTCAGACAACTAAAAACTCATCATTTCTGCCATCTTATCCTCCCCCTTTCCGACTTCTACAGATAGGGTTTGGATTACAGATTCTTTGAAATTTCCAACTTCATCTATGATTTTGAAAGTGTTGTTCTCTGCCTTTTACTCCATAGAATTTTGAGCATTTTTAACCAAGATTGTTTCATTCATGACTTGACCCATACTTACAATTGTATGGTCTATGGCTTTGCCTCCCAGATTTACAATCTTTTTCAGTTCTTCAGTATTTGCTTGAATTTCAGCAAGGCCTCTGCTCATTTCTTTTTTCACAGCAGAAATCCTTGTATGAACCTCTTTGATTGAGCTTTCAAACTTTACTCTTTGCTTATTCAGCATTATTTTTATCTCGCCTAGTAGCGAGTCTTCTGCATACACAGGTGGTGAAGGAGGTGGAGAAGGAAGAAAAGCAGTCCTCCAATCTTGGATTTCTTCAAGAACAACAGAACTAACTACCTTTTGGGCAGAGGATGGAACCACATCCTCTCCCTCACTATCTTGCTCAATCTATACAGCCTTTCCTTTTTCAATAGAAGAAATTGGATCAACACTATCTTGGTCAAAAACACCAAACTCCTTCTCCCCCTCAATATCAGCTGGGGAAGGAGAGTGCCCATGCACCGAGTCATCATCATCAGCAAAATCATGGTCAACCCCTGATCCTGCCATATGAACACTTGGGCTTTTCTTAGTAAATTCATCTTCTACTGCATCAACAACATTATCAGCAACATCATATGTATCTGCATACACAACTTCAGGATTATTTTCTGGAGTATTAACAGTATCAGCTCCAATAGAGGAAGGGATAGCTTTCTCATCAAGAATTTTTGGAACATCTGGAACTTCAGGAGCAATTGAGGTTGGAACTGTAAGCTGGGGTTGAAATGTTTCCTGGGGTTGAACTATTTTCTGGGGTTGAACTGATACCTGGGGTTGAATAGTGGGAGCAACTGTAGGCTGAGAAGCAGAGAGGGGAGCTGTATAAACATGCTGATTGCCATCAGCTCCAGAAGGATTAGGCTCCCCCTGGGGCCTTGCACCAATATCTACTGGCTTTTGAATCCTGATGTCCCATCTCTGAATAATGGAGACATCTATCTTTTTGAGGTGGTGAATAACTGTACCCTTGGACATATCAAACACTTCAGGGTAGACTTGATTCAGATATAGGGATAGTATTCTTGCATAGTTTGGAGCAAGGAGACTTTCTTTTATTTTCACAAAGAGAATTGATGCCCATTCACACTTTTTCCTGCATACTACAACTGTCATAAGGAAGAATATATCTTTTGAAATATATCCCATACTTCCAGTCTTGCACAATAATACCTTAGCAATGATGTCCACCAGCAGTTTCCCTACATCATTCATCTGAATTCGTCGAATTGACTTGGTTGCTTTGTCCAATCCACAGAAAGATAAGGTTCTTGTCCAATCCCCATCTTCAAGATCATCTTCAGTTTCAACAATGGGCAGTTTCAGAAATTTGGAGATTGACTTTGAGGTAATCTTAACCTTTAGATTATTCACAGAAGATTTCAACAACTTTCCATCCTTCAGAACTTTGACATTCAAGTAGAATTCTTCTACTTCTCTAAATAGGATGCAGCAAGGGTGTTCCATAACAAATAACAGACTTGCAGTATCTAGTAGTTGAAAGAGATTGAGAAAGTCATCTGAGATGGAGCTTAGACCTGATCTCATGAGCTCACAACCGACACTGAACTTTGGTCTTGGAAGAGGAGCCATTGAATCGAGAGGAAAGATCGATGGAACTGCTGATGAAATCGCGAGAGGAATTGTGCGGCTGATGAATGTCGCGAGAAGTACTAGGTTTTCTCGGAAAGGGCGTGTGAGAACTCAAGTTCATTCGGGAGATCTTATATATATGTTTAATTTTTGATTTGACAATTTAAAGGAAATGAAATACGAATTTAAATGTCGAACGACGTACCTGACCTTTCGAATTCCCGGGGGTGAATAGTACATAAGTCTAGAAAAGTAGATGATATTTCTCGAGAGGACACTTTATTTCTCGAGAAATCAAAGTCATTTCTCGAGAGGTATAATAGTTCTTGAGAAGTAGCTGATTTAATTCTTTAAGGTCATTGCTTCAAAGATATATCCATTTCACGAGAAGTATTGGACATTTCTCAAAATAATTTAGATTTCTCGAGAAGTTGAATCATGTCCCGAGAAATATGCTGTAGTATCTCTTTAAAGTTATTTCTCGAGGGACTTACCCATTTCTCGAGATTAACTATATTTCTCGAGAAATATTGTTCATTTGTCGAAAAGTTGCAGATTCCCTTGATAAGTCCATTTCTCGAGATGTATAAACATTTCTCGAGAAATATAAGCTGTTTCTCGAGAAATCTCAGATATGAGTTAAACTTTTCTTGAAAATCCAGATCTTTGCTTCCTTGAGGGTTTGAAGATTTGAAGATCTTCCTGGCTTCATTCATAACTTGATTAGGGCTCCATGTTGAGCATTCCAAGTTCTGTCTTGAAGAAAGAGAACCTGGTCTCATCCAGCGGCTTCGTGAAAATATCCGCAACTTGCTTGTCCGTTGGAACATAACATAGATTGATGTACCCATTCTCCACATACTCCCGGATGAAATGGTATCTTAACTCAGTATGTTTTATCCAGCTGTGAGAGACTGGATTATTTGCAATTGCTATAGCGCTGGAGGAGTAGCAAAAAATTGGAATGTCCTTGAACTTCATATTATAATCTTCAAGTTGATTCCTTATCCATAGAAGTTGTGCACAACAACTGCCTGCAGAAATGTATTCTGACTCGGCGGTTGAAATTGCAACACAATTCTGCTTCTTGCTACTCCATGAAATAAGCCTCCTTCCAAGGAATTGGTAAGTCCCGGAAGTGCTTTTCCTATCGTCCTTACTATCTGCAAAGTCTGCATCTGAAAAACCAATTAGCTCGCTATCATTACTTCTTGGGTACCATAAGCCAAGATTTGGTGTACCTTTAAGGTATCTCAAATCCTCTTTGCAGCGGTATAGTGAGATTCCTTAAAGTTCACCTGATATCTAGCACATACACATGCAGAGAACATTATGTCGGGCCTACTAGCAGTAAGGTAGAGCAAAGAGCCAATTATGCTTCTGTACTTAGTTTTATCGAAAGGTTTCCCTTTCTCATCCTTGTCCAGAGACATAGCTGAACTCATTGGAGTCATCATAAAGGATGCACTCTCCATTCCAAATTTCTTTACCAACTCTTTGGTGAATTTCGTCTGAGAGATGAAAATTCCATCTTCAGATTGCTTTACCTGAAGTCCTAAGAAATATTTCAGCTCACCGATACTGCTCATTTCAAACTTCCCTTGCATAAGTTTGGAAAACTTCTTACAAAGGTTGTCATTCATAGAGCCAAAAATAATATCGTCGACATAGATTTGTACTAGCAAAATCTTGCCTTTAACTTCCCTAAGAAATAATGTCTTATCTATCTTTCCTCTTGTGAATTTGTTCTCAAGAAGAAAGTTAGACAGCGTCTCATACCAAGATCGAGGAGCTTGTTTCAAACCATATAAAGATTTTTGTAATAAGTAAACATAATTAGGGTGTTCAGGATCAACAAAACCTGGGGGTTATTCCACGTATACTTCTTCTTTTATATTACCATTGAGAAATGTTGACTTGACGTCCATTTGGTAGACGGTGAATCCCTTGAATGCATCATAAGCAAGGAACAGCCTGATCGCATCGAGCCTTGCTACAGGTGCATAAGTCTGATCGAAGTCGATCCCTTCTTCCTGTCTGCATCCTTTCGCTACGAGTCTGGCTTTGTTCTTGATTATTGTTCCTTGTTCATTCAATTTGTTCCTGTAGACCCACTTTGTTCCAATGATATTCTTATCTTTAGGTTTTGGAACAAGAGTCCACACTTTGCACCGCTTGAATTGATTTAGTTCTTCTTCCATTGCAATTATCCAATAGGGGTCTTCATTTGCTTCTTGGAACTTCTTAGGTTCAACCTGCGAGAGGAAACTTAAATACATATTTTCGTTAGTAGTACCTCTTCTTGTTCTTATGCCTTCATGAGGATCTCCTATGATCTGATCAATCCCCTCAAATGTCATAACTCTAAATTCCTTGCATCAATTGGGCCACCAGGAATTTCTTCTACTACTGGAGTGTTTTCCTCCACTTGGATTAGCTTTTCATCTTGGTGATCTTCCTCTCCAGTTGAGGTTGTGGGGGGGGGGGGGGGATATCTTGATGAAGTTTAGAGTATTTACTTTTGTTGGATCGTGAGGCGCCCTTAGGGGGGGGGGGATGAATAAGGGTCTTAAAAACTTATACTTTATTTTAAAACATTTGTAATTAGAAAAGAAGAAATCAAGTAATATAAAAGAGAAACATGATTTTATTAATTCTTGAGATATGAAATTACAAAACTTGATTTCTTATGACGCTAGAAATTGTGGGCGATAAATATGAAAATCCTTTTTGTTTTCTAACCCGACTTGTATCCCCACGAACCGGTGGCTTTAGCCTATCCTCCCTCGGATATGGCCTCAAGCCGCTCTAGCCTTTCTATCCCCATAAAAGGCCTTGAGCACCCCCTAGATCTACGTCCTAGACCTAGTTGCCAACACGAGGCGAATTCACTCCACGATGGTAATAAAAAGAGTTACAAAAGAAAAATACAACATATAATAAAAACTCCCTATAAAGAATTCTGGAGAAGGTGAAGGCACGCTGGATGTTCTTGAAGTCGAAGCGTGCGTCCTTCACATTGCATAAGCGTTGATTCGGCTCTCCTTGAATTCTTTGTCTGAAACTTGTGTGGGAGAAGATGGTCTTGAAATGCGACCCTTGCAGAGATTATCAAGTGCTGGAATATGGCTCTCCAAAGTCAGTAGTAAGAGACGTCGAAATCATCCAATTTATAGACTTTGAGTTAACGTCGGCGTTAAGTGCTAACGCCGGGCGTTGACCATGTATAGCAACATATTGATGGCTCAGATATTCAAAAGAGGAAAGAGATTCTTCATTTTAGGCAATACTAACGACGACGTTAAGACTAACACGGGCGTTGGGCAAATAAGTCCTAAAGTTCCTCCTGCAATCATGGCTGCTTCCTCCTTGCCAAAATCGTCGAACGATAGCGCCCAGCGTTAAGACCTAACACCTGGCGTTGAGTTTCTTTCTCCTTTTAATCAGCTGGCAAGCCATCCTGTCGATCGGCATCTCATCCCGTCGATTCGCTAGCGCCCAGCGTTAAGACCTAACGCTTGGCATTAGACAACTTTCACTCTTTCTGCTTGTGGATAGTGCCAGACCAGTATTGCAGCAACCTGGTGTCATATCTGTTCAAACCTGCATGCTAAAAACATAGTGACAAACAAGATCAAATACAAGTAGGATTTGTTATTCTCAAATCAAAGGGATGCGAAAAACCATGTTCCAACAATCTCCCCCTTTTGATAATAACAAATCCAATAGAGATAAATCAGATTCATAGATAAGGAATTTGTGTTTTTATAAAGATATATGACACTAAGCAATTATAAGATAATGATAGGAATTATAGATCATTTAAGAATGCTCCCCCTATAAAAGTACTCCCCCTTAGTGTATACTCCCATATACTAGATACATGTTCCCCTTAATCTAGTGAATCCTACTCCGTGTAATCAATATGATTTAACACTTTATTCTCCCCCTTTTGTTATTAGCAAAAGAAGGTGGAGTTTAATTTAAAAACTAGAGAAAGGAAGACACAAATGAGGACAAAACTAAGAGAGAATTTAAAAGTTTTAGTTTAAACATAACGAAAATCGTGATCGAGCTAAGGAAGAGAGTAGCACAGCGGGAATAGATATGATAAGCGTGAATGAACATTATTCCAATCCATTGTTTTGATTACTAGAAGAAACCACATACTGTAAAAAAATGTTTATTAGCTTGTTTGCAACAAAGTATATAAAAAAAAATTCCTAGAAGTAGGCATGATAAACCATAGGAACACATAACATAGTCAAATAAGAATGCGGAATAAGATAAGATATATAAATATTGATGAATTTTTTGTTAAGAAGGAATATGTTTGACACTAGGTTTTTCACAATAGAGCAATAACACTGAAAGTTCTTATAACAAGTAAGCAAGCTTGATTTATCATCCATAAGAAGATAATAACTACAATGAAATCAATTCAAATTTCAAGTGAAGAAAACATTGTAGAAATCATGCATTACAATCTAGTGCATTTACTTGAGTTTTTAGAGAATTTTGTAATTTTGCAATAGGTTCCAATTCTCATGAGTAGAAATTTTATAAAAATCAATGATGTGTGCATAGAGTGTTTTGATAAAAGTATACAAATGATATAATCAAAACACATGACATATATAATGAAATAGAAATAATACTATTAAGAATGTAACCTTATGTTTACTTTCACACATCAACAATAGAATTTCAAGGCACAATACAATGGGTACAACAACCAAGGTGCTTCGCCCACACAATGCTCATTAAGACTTATCAGGGAGAGAAGTATTGCTTGGGGGATCACTGACGCAATTTTATTGAATTTTTATTTTTAGTGATCCGGTGTATAAATAGAAGTGATAAAAAATAATGTGTTTACACAAGACACTTTACAATTCTTTCCAAGGTGCTCAACCTCACAATGCTCATTAAGACTTATCAGGAGGGTGAGTAGTGCTTGGTTGAATTATCTTTGGCTTTATGTTTCATATTAGTGTAATAGTGGGCCAAAGGTCTCAGAATTCACTTGTTGTTGTAAACATAATATATTATGTTTCGAAAGTAATCACTTCTATATGTGCAAGAAATTTATTGTTTGAGTGAAGGTGTTAGTAATGTAGACAAATATCTTAATAGATTAAAACTATTACATTACACAATCATGCAAGTTGAAGATTATGAACATATGTAGATCATCAAAAAAGTGAGTGTATGGATCATTGATTAGCATAAAATATTGCTCATGCTTAGAGGCATGCTAGGCAAAACATACACAATTATCTATAGACTATTTCATTGCACATAATTAGATTAAGGCCAAGGCATAAAAAATAGGACAATCTTTAATAAATTTGAAATTAAAATTGCTCATTTAAGAAACTCTTTTTGTGTATGCCTAAATAAGATTGACCATTTGAAACATAGATGATTAAGATGATGTGCTCATATGAAGACATATAGTCAAACAATAACTTAATATAGATAAGCAACAACACATAAAAAAGATATTTTTGGATTTTGGATTATATATATTTTGTTGAATTTTAAAATAGACCTAACAAGAAAAAATAGGGAGAAACAATAACCAAAAATTATTTTGGCAATAAGCCCAAAAAAAATTTCACATTTACAAAAGAGGGCTAACGCCTGGCGTTAAGTAGTTAACGCCGAAACAGGACACTGTTTTTTACAGTTTTTGAAAAAAAAAATTGTTGGAATAAATAACATGTATATATGCCTTCATAGTGGAGAAATTTCAGATAATTTGGAAGATACTAGAAGGCAAATCAAGCATGGTTTTTTTTTGTAAATTTTTAAAATGGGTATATAATTGTTTTTTGTACTTTTGAGCTGAAAATAATAAATTAAGAGGCAAATTAATTTAAGGAAATAGCAGTAGAGAAATACCAGAAATATGGCAGAGAAGACAGAATTTTAATCTGATCAAAAAGGCTAACGCCTGGCGTTAACTAGTTAACGCCGGGACAGTACACATTTTTAGGTTTTTTTGAAAAAAAATTCTATGGGATAGGGAGTATGTACATAGACCTTCTTAGGGTAGAATTTTCAGAGAAAATGGAAATGAGTAGAAGGCTTATTTAAGCATATTTTGGTGGTTTTACAATAATTTTATCTCTTATATTTTGATTTTTGATTTTTCAATAATGTGGGGGTAAATAGGGTGTAACTATATATATAATGGTTCATAGATAGATATGCAGCAAGGAGATTTTGCAAATGTGTAGAAAATGAGACAACGCCTGGCGCTATAGACAACGTCAGCGTTAAGTTTACTTTATATAAAAAGCCCTAAATCAATTTCTTTACTTTTTCCCATTATTTTAAGCCATTTCTCTTTAGGTTTTGCCGACTGCACTTCTCAGATCTAGGTAAAACATTTCTCTATGGTAGTGATAGATCTATGGTAGTGATAGATCTATGGTAGTGAGATCTAGCATTTTTAGATTTTGAGTTGAAGAAAGGGTTTTTTGAGATTTCTAAAGAAAATGAGTCTTTCCATTACCCTTTTTTGTTGTTTTTGAGTTGTGTTGGTAATTTTCCAATTATCCCTATCATTTTACGAATTTTTTTGATTTATAAGTGTTTCTGAAGGCCGTCATTGTGTACTGGTAGTAATAGGGAATTACAGAGCATGCGCCAGGCGTTGACAATAATGCCTGGCGTTGATAAGAAAAATTTTGTTGATGTTTTGTTGTGTGTAGGTTTATGGCTTCTTCCAGTGGTCATGGAGTTCATGCCAGAAAGTCATCAGCCCGTCCACCAAAAGAGTCTTACCAATCATATGTAGGGATTGAGAAGGCGCAGTTGGGGTTGGCATGGTGTTACAGATAGACCTCCCATATCATGCTCATATTCAGAATCTCCTAGCTATATCAGGAGTGTTGTCCGTGATTTCAGATGATTGTTTCTCTACGGATTTTGTTCAGGAATTTTATAATAATTTGATGGATCCATCAGAGACAGACCTCCGAGGAGGAGTGATTTCATTGATGCAGTTTGAGGTTGTTCAAATCACGCATGAGGATCTCCGGTATGAGTTTGGGTTAGTAAAGAGTGATAATCGTCTAGATGTGGTAGAAAAATATAAGGCTGAGCGTGACTGGACAGCAGTGAATCTGGTATTGCATGGGAAGGAGACAGGAGATCAAATTACGGATGTTTCTTCACTTAGAGAGGAAGCATTTATAATTCAGGATATTTTGCGACATACAATTATGTTGAAGTCAGGAGACACAAAGAAGATCACTGCACAATTGAGCATAGTGACATATTATATTATGCAAGAAATACTTTTTGATGTGGCAGATCTTATACTTTCTCAGATTCGTTATACCTTTAAGTTGAAGGATCCAAGACGGTCTCGACTCAACACTCTTCCTTTAGGAGGACTTATACAACGAGTGTTGATGGAGAAATATGAGTATATAGTCAGGGCTAACTACATTAATGATCTTGTTCTTGAATTTTATTCTACTACGACCCTTCGAGTCCCTCGGCCACGAGATATACCATCATCTTCACGACCACCCCTACGACGAGGAGTTTCACTCTGTGAGATGAATCAGGAGCATCAAGTGTCGTTTGAAGAATTTAAAGAGAATGCGACACGAAGGATGTCACAGATCGAGAAAATGATGCGATACATGATCAAGGCCCTGAAGTTGAAACCGACACCGCCAGAAGAAAGGGATTGGGAGGTTCCCGTGGAGGATCCGCCACGTCGCTTGACTCACGGTACTCGAAGGTCAAGGGAACGAGGCAGTTCAACTACTGGAGAATCAGACTCACTTAGTGAAAGTAGACAATTTTAGAGTGCTTTTCAATTCTGTAATAGCAGTGTTTAGTATTTGGACAAAATTGTCTAACGCCAGGCGTTACTGATTGCGCCTAGCGTTAGTTGTTATCATGCTTTTCTTTTTATTTTTGTTTTTATCTATTCTGTGAATTGTTTCTGTGGTGTGTTCTAATATTTATCCAGGATTTCGTAGTTTTAATTTTGAAACACAACAAATTTCACTTAATCTTTGGTGAATTTTTTTAAAAAAATCTATGGTATTTTATAGGCATTGGATTAGAGTATCAAATTGTTTAAGGATGTAATAATATGGTGTTCTTGTTTTAAATTTGTTTAATGACTCGTACGGATAAGCATTGGTGTGACGTTTTATTGTATGATTTTGTATTAGGGTTTCAACAACACTCCTAATTAATTTTTGAGTTTTGAACAATTATTTAATATTATAGGATACTCATGTCTCATGTGATAATAGATTGCTCATTTAAGAGATAGAAACTTGACTTTTAATTTGATTTAATTTGTAAAAATAAAAAAAAGGTTCAACTTTCAAATATTAAACAAGAAACTTAAAGTATATCATGAAGTAGCTATTTGCACATTTAACAAAAAATGTTCTACTTCATGCATTTCATGATTCTTAATGAATTTGAGATTTTGGTATCCAAAGAGGACCAAGAGGGATGGTTCCTTTGGGTACCCAAATAAATTGTGTATGCTTTTGGGAAGGCAAGGATGAGTGGACCCATTCATTTAACATTTGTGCATCATTCTTAAGTATGAGTCTCCATTCATACCTTGGGTTAATGTTTTTATAATTTAAATTTCCATGATGATTTTTTAACACATTATTTATAGGAAGTTTGTTCATTTTCAATTTTATGTTTTGAGAAGAGTTTTATTGTAAATGATAATGATGATAGTGTTTTGTAGTTTCATTTGCAAGCTTTTGATGTTTTTCATTTCTTTTGTTTGGCTTAGATAAATTATGAAAATTCACATTCAACTTGCTTTTGGATTTTGCTTGATATTGTGAGTGTGTGTTTTTAAAATATTTCTTTATAGTTTCCTTAAGCATGTTGACTTTATTTTCTAATTCATAGTTTTAACTTTGAGATTATGTCTAGCTTTATTATACGCAATTGTGCTATTTTTAAGAGTGGAAACAATTGAATCAATATGATTTTGATATTTATTTATATATTCCTCAAATGTTTCATCCATCTCTTCAATTTCAATTTTATAGTCTTCACACTTAGCACAACCATTTTTCAAAGAAGGATTTTCTAAACATAATCTTTCATGTTGTTCTTTTACAAGAATAAATTCTTTTTCAAGTTCTTTGTATTTTTCATGTAATTCATTATAATAAATACAAGGTGTGGAGTTTTCAAATGAAGAGCGTGATGGAGATTTAAACACATCATTTTTGGATTCTACATTCACATTTGCTTTCAAAATTTTATTTTCTAAACGTAGTCTTGCATTAGCCCTTTTTAATTTCTTAATCTTACGTTTAGTAGTTTGTAGCAATTGAAATGTTGAAATAGAGGTACAAAAAATGGATTTTGATTTCCTTACATTGCTTGTGGACGATGCGATATTCGAACATATAGTTCCTTTGACATCTTTTTGGCACTCCTCTTCCAAAGATAAGATTTCTTCTTTTCCATTTGATGTGCACTCCATTGATCCATCATGAGAGGAGATTTCTTGATCATTTGAGCAATCTTGTATGTTCTCCACTTCTTGCATTTGTTCCATACCTGTAGATGGAGAATCATACATTTCTTCAAGAAATTTCCATACTTTGTATGCACTAGAAAAACAATATATTAATTTTGAAATTTTGTGAGATAAAGCACAAAAAATACTATTTAAAGCTTTTGCATTTAGTTGACGTTCCTATTTATTTGATTCATCTGCTGGTCTAACTATTGTTGTATCCCATGCATTGATATCTAAATTTTTAATAAACCTTTCCATTAAAAATTTCCACCCTTTATAATTTCTCCCTTCGAATAAAGGTGGTTTAAGAGATTTTTCTTCTTCATAAAAATTTACTCCACTACTAGAAGCGAGATCATGAGACACCATTATTCCCGGTTGTTAAGCCGATGGAATAACCTGGCTCTGATACCACTTGTTAGATCGTGAGGCGCCCTTAGATGGGGGGGGGGGTGAATTAGGGTTTTAAAAACTTATACTTTATTTTAAAACATTTATAATTAGAAAAAAAGAAATCAAGTAATATAAAAGAGAAGCATGATTTTATTAATTCTTGAGATATGAAATTAAAAAACTTGATTTCTTATGACGCTAGAAATCGTGGGTGATAAATATGAAAATCCTTTTAGTTTTCTATCCCGACTCGTATCCCCACGAACTGGTGGCTTTAGCCTATCCTCCCCCAGATATGGCCTCAAGCCGCTCTATCCTTTCTATCCCCAGAAAAGGCCTCAAGCACCCCCTAGATCTACGCCCTAGACCTAGTCGCCAACACGAGGCGAATTCACTCCACGATGGTAATAAAAAGAGTTACAAGAGAAAAATACAACATATAATAAAAAATCCCTATAAAGAATTCTGGAGAAGGTGAAGGCACGCTGGATGTTTGATAAATAGTAAAAATACGCATTTTTCTTTATAATTTTTAGTATAATTTTAATTAGATTTCTAAATAATATATGTAAATTAATGAATAAAATGTTTGTTTTTGTTATTTTTGTTTTTAACTTAGTTTTATTTTAATTTTTGTAAAGTTTTTGTAATTTTGTTAAGTCACGCCCTTGGTCACGCCCGTGTCCAAGGGCGTGTTCACTAATCCCTAACATTTTCTTTTCCCTGTTCTTTTTCCAACTCAAACATCAAGTCACGCCCTCGGTCACGCCCGTGACCGAGGCCGTGTACATCAGTCACGCCCGTGTTGAATGACCAAACCCAGATTCGAGCCAAGATGTCAATGTCACGCCCACTGTCACGGCCGTGATCGGGTCACGCCCGTGACCGAGGCCGTGACCCCTCAATTTCTTTCGGAAGAACAAAGGACACGCCGCCCGTCACGCCCAGCAGCCGACAACACAATGCCGACATCGAACACGCCCGTGTTACTTGGAACACGCCCGTGTACTTCCGAAGTAGCCGGTCAAGCCTTCCAGATGCCTGCCTGGATCCAACTGTTCTGGCTATTCGCACCCCAAGCCGTGTCACGCCCTCAGACACGCCCGTGTCCGAGGGCGTGTAATCCAAAATTTTTTTCTATAAATAGCCAGTTTCAGCTGAGTCCAAGGGTTCAAAAATTTTAAGAGCTTATTCTTAAGGTTTTGATCCAACTAGTTTTTATGTTTTTGTAATTTTGTGCTCTTTTTCTCTCTTGTTTTTTGTAATCTTTTTATTATGGAAATGAAATAGTTGGCTTGTTTTGTCACTCTCTCTCTCTTTGTTTTGTTGGAAGTGTGTGTTCTCTTTTTCTTTTTCTTTTTATTTTTAGTTTTTTTGTAATTTAGTAATTTAGTAATTTTAATTAGTTTTCATCTTTTTAATTTGTGTGTGTGAGTGTATGAGAGTAATTATCTTGTTTTTAGTTTTGTTATAATTTTTAGATGTTTTGTTATTAGTGTGTGTGAGTGTAGGTGGTTAATTAAATTGTTTTGTTTTGTTTTATTTTGTTGTTTTCACTTTCTTTGTCTCTTTTTGTAAGTGTGTGTGTGTATGAGAGTAATTTGTATTTATTTTAGTTTTGTTTTGTTGTTAGTGTGGGTGAGTGTATGAGTATAGCTTTTCTTTTCTTTTAACTTAGTTTTCATTATTGTTGTGTGTGTGAGTGTATGAGATTAGTTTTGTTTTATTTTTAATTAGATTTCATTAAAGAAGAGTGTGTGTGTTTATGAGCATAGATTTTATTTTCTTTTAACTTAGATTTCAATTTCAAGTAGAGTGCGTGTGTGTAGGTGAATAAATTTTGCGCCTTTTTTGTAACCGAATAGTTTCCATTTCTGTCACGCATTTATTTCCCGCCTATCCGTTTGGATAGGACTTGCTCACGCATTTATTTCCCGCCTATCCGTTTGGATAGGACTTGCTCACGCATTTATTTCCCGCCTATCCGTTTGGATAGGACTTGCTCACGCATTTATTTCCCGCCTATCCGTTTGGATAGGACTTGCTCACGCATTTATTTCCCCTCTACCTATTTGGGTAGGGATCGCATTTCTTCAATTTCTGCAATTTACCGCTTTAATTTTAATTCCGTAGAGTGCGTGAGTTTTCAATTAGTGCGTCTTTTATCTTTTATATATTTGCTTTTTGCTTAATCACGCGCTCCGCTCAATCGCTAATTATCGCCGTAGTTATCATTATAGTTTCATAAAACCCTAAAAATTTCTAAGCAAAACTACTTTTCAAATTAACGTTTTCGTTCTTTTTCTTTTCATCGCTTTTCTTGGTTTTTGCTAAACGCACACCAAGCCCGCGATAGTTATCGTTTTCGTCACTAACTTTTCTATAAAATCATAAAAATCTTCAAACTCTTCTCGATAAGATAATAGCGCGTTCCTAACAAGTAGAAATAATCGATACGACCTTGGAAAAATACAACCTTGATATTTCAAAAGAAATATCCTATACTACTATCGATAAGGTCCACTTGCCTTTATTGATTTTAGTCCGGATAATTACATAAACCCAAAAGCTTTCTCTCTAAAGCACTCTTTAAAACTCTTTTAAAAACACTAAAAAATTGTTGCAACGCCTCTTTGGTTGTTGCAACTAGCTCAAGGTAAAAGAAGTTTTAAAACGCTCTTAAAGAATTGTTGCAACTACTTAAAAAATTGTTGCAACAATATTTTCAAAAAGCTTTCAATTTAAATTTTAAAAGTAAAGTAGCTTTATTTTTCTTTTCATTCTGCCTTCAAAGGACGCGGCCGAGGAGGAATCCTCGATATTTCGAAAGAGAAAGAGTCCGTTACTTCTATCCTTCGATAGGATAACGGATAATTCCTCGAAGTAGGATTACTCGCGGGGCTCTTCGAAAACGTCCGCCCAAGGTTGAATCGAAAAGGAAGAAAGAGCTTTTCCTTTTCTTTCTCTCTTTCTAACAAAGAAAAGAGAGAAACAAACCAATTAAAAAACGTATCAAGTTTTTGGCGCCGTTGCCGGGGACTTGTGTCGTTATTTTGAAATAGGAAACGCTATTAATTTTATCTTATATTTCATCACTTTTTCTATCTAAAAAACAAAAAAAACAAAAACAAAAATATATCTAAGTAAAGAAAAAAGAAAAAAAATATATAAACACATATTTTTCAATTTTCTTGTTTTACATATATTTTGGAATATAACTACTTATATGTTCATATAAAAACCAAAAAACCAAAAAACAAAAAAAAAAAACCAAAAACCAAAAACCAAACCAAAATCACAAAAACAAATAAAAACCTTATCTTTTTCTTTCTCTTTATTTTAAATTCCTCCTAAAAGTAAAAGCCCCACAAAAATCAAAAATATATATGTATATATATTTTACTTAAGTAAAGAAAAACCAAAAAAATATATTACTTTCTTTCACTTATTTTTCTTTTTTTCATCTTTGTAAAAATATCTCTAAAACAAAAAACCAAAAAAATCTATAAAAAGAAAAACTCTCTTTTTCAAAAAAATTTTGCGAATAGTGTATGACCCGAGGCGATTCTTCGAATAATCCAATATTACCTTTTGATCCCGAAATCGAGCGCACGCTTCTCGAGCGCCGCCGATCTCGTAATCAAAATCTACAAATAGATCCCGAAGAATCCGTCGGCGATATACATATAGGAGTAATGGGCGATCCTAATCCACCTGCGGCTCCGCAGCGGACCATGGCCTACTATGCCAGGCCGAATTTGGAGGATACAGGATCGAGCATCACTCGCCCCGCGATAGCAAATAACAATTTCGAAATAAAACCCAGCACCATTCAAATGGTACAGCAGTCGGCTCAATTCGACGGCTTGCCAGATGAGGACCCAAACCTTCATCTATATAACTTTTTAGAAATTTGCGACACGTTTAAAATTAATGGCGTCAGCGATGACGCCATTCGCTTGCGCTTATTTCCCTTTTCCCTGCGGACAAAGGCGAAATCGTGGTTGACTTCTCTTCCGAGAGGGTCCATAACCACGTGGGCCGAATTGACGGAGAATTTTCTAACTAAATATTTTCCTCCGTCAAAAACCGCCAAATTACGCACCGACATCGCATCATTTATACAATTCGATTCCGAGTCTCTCTACGAGACTTGGGAGAGATATAAAGAATGTCTGCGTAAGTGTCCTCATCACGCGCTACCACCTTGGCTACAGGTACAAACATTCTATAACGGCTTAAATTTCTCGACTCGACAAATGATCGACGCGGCCGCCGGGGGAACGTTAAACAACAAAACCCCGGAGGCCGCTCAAACTTTGTTCGAGGAAATGGCCATGAACGCATACCAGTGGAATGTGCCAAGGGCGCGTCCTTCTAAAGCGGCTGGGATTTTTGAAGTGGATGCCACTACTCACTTAGCCTCGCAGGTAGAGCGGCTAAGTAAGCAAGTGGCGGAGATGACTGCTTCCTCCTCCACCCCCGCGTGGGCTAATAATAATAATAATAATTTTAATAATCTTAATAATATTAATAATAATAATAATTTATGCGAGGAATCGGTGGATTACGTGGGTAACCAAGTGCGGGCGCCCTTCAACCCTTATAGTAATAACTATAACCCGGGTTGGAGGAATCACCCGAACTTCTCCTGGAGTAACCCAAATAATGCGCAACGCCCTCCACCTGCGATCCCGCAAGGATTTCCGCATGGATTTCCCCAAGGATTTCAGCAAGGTTTTGCGCCTCCCCCTCCAAAACCTTCTCCGCTCGAGGAGCTTTTTGCAAAATACATGGCTTCCAACGACGCAAATATCCGGAATATAACCGGATCGCTAAAAAACTTAGAAATACAGGTAGGCCAGCTTGCAAAAATGGTCTCCGAGCGGCCACATGGAGCACTGCCGGGGAACTCGGAGCAGAACCCGCGTGAAAATGCCCACGCCATTACCCTTCGCAGCGGCAAGGAGGTCGACTCCCCATTGCGGGTTGAGCATCAGGTAACTGTTTCGCCTCCGACCTCTGCACCCTCGTCTTTTATTTTATTAGATACGGAAACAAAATTAGCGCCGGGCGTCTCGAGCCCGCAAATTCCGTACCCCGCAAAACTTAATAAAGAGAAGGAGGACGAACATTATAAAAAGTTTTTACAAATTTTTAAACAAATTCAAATTAACGTCCCCTTCTGCGAGGCACTCTCACAAATGCCGAAATACGCGAAATACCTTAAGGAGCTCCTTTCTAATAAAAAGAAGCTCGAGGGTATTTCGCGTGTTTCCTTAAATGCGGAATGCTCGGCGGTCCTACTTAATAAATTGCCGCCAAAACTAAACGACCCGGGAAGGTTTTCCATCCCGTGCCTTTTTGGCAATTTATTAATAAAGTACGCCCTAGCGGACCTGGGAGCGAGCATCAATTTGATGCCCTTCTCCCTCTTTAAAAAACTTGATTTGGGTGTTCCCACCCCAACGAAAATGAGCATCCAACTCGCGGATCGCTCGATAAAATATCCTATCGGGGTAGTGGAGGACGTTCTGGTCAAGGTTGACAAGTTTATCTTCCCGGTAGACTTCGTCATCCTCGACATCGAGGAGGACGCCGAGGTGCCAATTATCCTCGGTCGCCCTTTCCTCGCGACCTCCCGCGCTTTAATTGATGTGAGTAACGGTCGCCTCCTCCTTCGGGTAGGGGACGACGAAGTTACCCTTCTTATTAATCCCTCGATGCGAAATTCTTTATCGAATGACGATTCTTGCTTTCACTTAGAATCCGCGTTCGAGGATGAGTGTTCTTCGCTTTATGAATTACTCGCTTTAAATATAGACGAACCGGATTTGGCGGACCTCGCCCCTTTGGACGAGCTACCGCCAGATTCGCCTTTCGAATCTTTTAATTCTAAAAGTTTAAAAATAACAACCTCTTACGAAGAACCCCCGGTCTTGGAGCTTAAGCCACTCCCCGACCATTTAAAATACGTTTTTCTCGCCGCGGACTTAAAACTCCCGGTTATTATTTCGTCTTCCTTATCTGATTCGGAAACTTCCGAATTAGTTAAAGTTTTGTCCACGCATCGCCATGCAATTGCATGGCAGATTTCCGATATTAGGGGGATAAATCCCTCTTTTTGCACGCACAAAATATTATTAGAAGATAATTCCCGCAAAACCATCCAGCCTCAGCGACGATTAAACCCAAATATGCGGGAAGTCGTTAAGGCTGAAGTAATAAAATTACTGGATGCGGGGATTATCTACCCTATTTCTGACAGCACGTGGGTTAGTCCCATTCATGTCGTGCCTAAAAAGGGCGGTATAACGGTCGTGGCAAACGAACATAACGAATTAATTCCAACTCGTACTGTTACGGGTTGGAGGGTGTGCATCGATTACCGAAAATTAAATGATGCCACCCGCAAAGACCACTTTCCGTTACCGTTTATCGATCAAATTTTGGAGCGGCTATCGGGCCATCCTTATTATTGTTTTCTCGATGGTCTATCGGGATTTTTACAAATTTCTATCTCCCCCGAAGACCAGGAGAAAACAACCTTTACGTGCCCCTTCGGTACCTTTGCGTATCGAAGGATGCCATTCGGCCTCTGCAACGCGCCAGCTACATTTCAACGATGTATGCTAGCGATATTTGGAGAGCTCGTAGAGGATATTATGGAAGTCTTTATGGATGACTTCTCGGTTTTTGGAAGCTCCTTCCAAAACTGCCTCCAAAATTTAGATCGAGTCCTCCAACGATGCGAAGACACGAACCTGGTTTTAAACTGGGAAAAGTGTAATTTTATGGTTCGAGAAGGCTTAGTTCTCGGCCACAAAATTTCTGAAAGAGGGATGGAGGTCGACAAGGCCAAGGTCGAAATAATTGAAAAACTCCCCGCGCCCTCAAATATTAAATCAATCCGTAGTTTTCTTGGCCACGCGGGTTTTTATAGGCGGTTCATCCAAAACTTTTCTAAAATAACAAAACCGCTAACCCACCTCCTGGAGAAGGAATCTCCATTTATTTTTGATAACGCGTGCGTAGAGGCATTCAATGCCATAAAAAATAAACTTATCCATTCTCCCATTCTGGTGGCGCCCGATTGGACCCTTCCGTTTGAGATAATGTGCGACGCGAGCGATATAGCGGTAGGGGCTGTATTAGGCCAACGCGTAAATAAATATTTTCATCCTATCTACTACGCGTCCCGCACGCTCACGGCCGCACAGGCTAATTACACGACAACGGAAAAGGAACTCCTTGCCGTCGTCTTCGCCATAGATAAGTTTAGGCCCTACGTCACGCTTTCAAAAATTATTATATTTACCGACCACTCCGCCCTAAAATATTTATTAGAAAAAATGGACGCTAAGCCCCGCCTTCTTCGATGGATCCTCCTATTACAAGAATTTGATTTAGAGATCCGCGATAAGAAGGGGGCCAAAAATTTAGCGGCCGACCACCTTTCTCGTTTAGAGCACCCAACCGCGGAAGCGCTCTTCGAACCGGAAATCGATGATCGATTTCCCGAGGAGCGTCTTTTAGCTTTAAATAATTTACAAACTTCTCCCTCGCCTTGGTTCGCAGACTACGCCAACTATTTAGTTGCGCGGGTGCTCCCGAAAGACTTTTCAAAATAGCAAAAGAAGAAATTCTTTTCTGATTTGAAAAATTACTTTTGGGAGGACCCTTTCTTATTTCGCGTCTGCGCGGACCAGGTCGTGCGGAGATGCGTTTCGAGCGAGGAGGGTGCGCAAATTTTGCGGCACTGCCACGAAGGGCCGGCCGGGGGGCATTATCAAGCCAACCGGACCGCGCAGAAAGCGCTAGAGGCGGGCTTTTATTGGCCCGCTCTCTTCAAAGACGCTCACACTTTTGTGAGCACATGCGATAGCTGTCAACGGTCGGGTAACATCTCTCGTCGCGACGAGATGCCCCAAAATTTTTATTTAGAATGCGAGATTTTCGATTTATGGGGCATAGATTTCATAGGCCCCCTACCTCCTTCATATACAAATCGCTACATTTTAGTGGCGGTCGACTACGTATCTAGGTGGGCGGAAGCGCAAGCTCTCCCCACCAACGATGCGAGAGTCGTCGTCAAATTTCTTAAAAAATTATTTTCTCGCTTCGGTACGCCCCGTGCGATAGTTAGTGATAGGGGTACGCACTTTTGCAATGCCCAGTTTGCAAAAATATTAACCAAATATGGCGTCACGCATAAGCTCGCCACCGCCTATCACCCCCAAACGAGCGGCCAAGTGGAGGTAGTAAATCGGGAAATCAAACGCATATTAGAAAAAACCGTTTCAACTAATAGGAAGGATTGGGCACTTAAATTAGACGACGCGCTGTGGGCTTATCGTACGGCGTACAAGACCGCAATCGGTTGTACGCCTTATCGATTAGTCTACGGCAAGGCATGCCATTTGCCCGTAGAATTAGAGCACCGCGCTTTTTGGGCGTTAAAACTTTTAAATCTCGATCATAATTTAACCGCCGAAAATCGGAAATTCCAATTAAATGAACTCGATGAATGGCGTGCGAACGCTTACGAGAGTAATAAATTTTATAAGGAACGCTCGAAATTTTACCACGACCGGAAAATAAAATTTCCAAAATCATTTGCGCCGGGCGATCTCGTCCTCCTATATAACTCACGTCTTCGTCTTTTTCCGGGGAAACTAAAATCCCGTTGGTCCGGCCCCTTTCAAGTGAAAGAGGTTTGGCCATACGGGACCGTCCTTATCACCCACCCAGAAAAAGGCGACTTAAAAGTTAACGGTCACCGACTAAAACTCTACCACGCGGGGGATCATCTGGGAGGGAAGTTAAATTCCATACCCCTCCCCCACCTCTAAAAAGATCGTACCCCGCCAACGCGTCAAGCTACGAGACGGTAAACAAAGCGCTCGTGGGAGGCACCCCCATATTTATCCAATTACGCTCTTTTTTATAAAACCAAAAAAAAAAAAAAAATTATGAAATAAATTTTCATTTCAAAAAAATAAAAACTTAAACAAAAATAATAATAATAAATAATAATAATAATAAATAATAATAATAAATAAATAAATAATAATAATAAAATGAAAAAAAATAATAAATATTAATAATTATGCATATTTTAAATTATCATTCTTTTTTTTCAAAGAAAAACATAAAACAAAATAAAATAATGCAAAAACTTTAAAACGAAAATCAAAAAGAATTTTGGGAAATTTTCAGATAAGACAATAGGAAGTTTCTCAAAGTAGGATTACTCGACAGACCCGAGAGGGGATTTTTGTCGATATTTCGAAACAAGAAAACCCCGTTGCTTTTACCTTTCTATTTCTCTTATTTCTTCCTTGGTTTTTATCTTAAAGTTTTCTCTTTATTTTCTTTATTTTATCCTTCTTAAAATTTAGATATATTTTAAAACATGCATTTTCAAATTAAAACCAAAACAACAAAAAAAAAATATTTACAATATAAATCATAACATAAAAAGATGATAAAAATTTATTTTTATCATACCCAAAAAAATATATGATCACATATATACTTTTAACTTCTTCTATACGTATTTTATTCGTGTTTTGTACATTTCGGAAAACTAAAACAAACCAAAAAAACAATTTTGTATATATTCGTGGAGTCCCTTTTTTTTTTATTTTGTAACTATTCTTGTAAATTTTTTTTTTCTTTCTTGTAATTAAAATCTTCGTCTTTTTTGTAAATATTTTCGTTCCTCACACTTACCTTCAACATTGAGGACAATGTTGGTTTTAAGTATGGGGGTGTGTTTTCCCTCTTTTTTGTAATTATTTTTGCCCCTCCCTTATCAAATGAAAAATCCAAAAAAATTTACATGTTTTATATTTATGTCTTTATTTGTATATAAATAAACCTTATTTATAAAATCAAAATCCAAAAAAAAAAAAAAAAAAAAAAAAGATGAAAAGTTTTACAAAAAAATTTGTTACAACAAAATTCACAAAAATTTTGTCATAACATTCAAAAAAATATGTCTTTCTTTTTCCTTTTTTTAGTATTAATGTAAATATATATGTATTTACATATGTTTTTTGTTATAAATCAAAATAAAAAAATGATGAAAAAAGTACTTAAAAATTTGTTATAACAAAATTAATTTTGTCATAACACCAAAAATATTTATGTTCTTTTATTTTCTTTTCTTTCTTTCTTTCTTTCCTTTTTTTATGTACATATTTTTAACAAATTTAAAACAATCAAAAAATTATGAAAAGAAAAAAAAAAATATCTTAGAAAAATCAAAAAAAAAAAAAATCTTGTAATTATTTATGCATTTTGTTATAAAGAAAATCAAAAATCAAAAAAAAAAAATCATATCTTAAAAACAAAAAAAAAATATTTGAAAAACTTATCAAAAAAACCCAAAAATAAAATAAAACCCCTACTTAGCTTTTTGTTATTCCCAAGGCGAGGTTAGTTTTATCTCTAAGCGCTTTTCATTATTTATGATTTGCTAAATCAATTTTATTTATTTCATAGTTTGAAAAATTTAAATCGAGGAATTTTCAGTAGTAAAGAAAATCTTGCGATCTTAATTTAATTTGAGAACAGAACTTTTAGCACTACCTCGAGTTTACCCTAAATAGATTCATTTTTGTATTATATTGGCAAACCATCTTTAGATTCAATTATTCTAACTCTAAACTTGTGAAACTTTAGGAATGTTTTTAATCTACTAAACTTGCTCTCAAAATCTTTCTTTATTAATCTAGAATTTCTCTTGAAACCAAAGTATAAACACCCCTTTAGCTTGGCATAAAAAAAGTAAAAGAAGAAGTTTTAAAAAAGAAATCCTGTGTCAATGGGAATAAATAGATTCCGTAAACACAGGCACCCAATATTGTTAAAAGAAATCCCGTGTCAATGGGAATTTAATTCCGTAAACACGGGCATTGGGTTAAGTTTAGAAAAGATTTCAATTATCCCGCGTAAACCAACGCTGGGAACCAAAGCAAAACCACCAAAAAGGTGGGGTGAGAGGATAAAATCCGTCACCCCTATATCCAAGCACTCTTCTTTTTGCCAAGGCTACCTTTTTTCCCTACCCCTTAGCCAATAAAATTGTACCTAGATTTTAATTTAAAAAAGTTTGAGAGAGCATAATTAGTAGGCTTTATTTATTCTTAAAAACTTTCTTAAAAAAGGTTATAGTTTTATATAATTCTATTCTAATTAAAAGGTACCAAAGACTGCAATAATCGATGCTATTTAGCTAACTTTAGAAGTCTCGCTAAAATTTTTTCGCTCTTTTTAAATTACTTTCATAGTTTTGGACTTACCTCTTTAAATACCCTAAATTTATTTCGATCTTACTTTTGATTTAATAAAAACTTTAGTAAATTAGAAATTTTATTAAACGTCTTATAGGTATCCCTTACTTTTGCTCTGGAATAGCAAAAGCTTAAGTATGGGAGTGTTTGATAAATAGTAAAAATACGCATTTTTCTTTATAATTTTTAGTATAATTTTAATTAGATTTCTAAATAATATATGTAAATTAATGAATAAAATGTTTGTTTTTGTTATTTTTGTTTTTAACTTAGTTTTATTTTAATTTTTGTAAAGTTTTTGTAATTTTGTTAAGTCACGCCCTTGGTCACGCCCGTGTCCAAGGGCGTGTTCACTAATCCCTAACATTTTCTTTTCCCTATTCTTTTTCCAACTCAAACATCAAGTCACGCCCTCGGTCACGCCCGTGACCGAGGCCGTGTACATCAGTCACGCCCGTGTTGAATGACCAAACCCAGATTCGAGCCAAGATGTCAATGTCACGCCCACTGTCACGGCCGTGATCGGGTCACGCCCGTGACCGAGGCCGTGACCCCTCAATTTCTTTCGGAAGAACAAAGGACACGCCGCCCGTCACGCCCAGCAGCCGACAACACAATGCCGACATCGAACACGCCCGTGTTACTTGGAACACGCCCGTGTACTTCCGAAGTAGCCGGTCAAGCCTTCCAGATGCCTGCCTGGATCCAACTGTTCTGGCTATTCGCACCCCAAGCCGTGTCACGCCCTCAGACACGCCCGTGTCCGAGGGCGTGCAATCCAAATTTTTTTTCTATAAATAGCCAGTTTCAGCTGAGTCCAAGGGTTCAAAAATTTTAAGAGCTTATTCTTAAGGTTTTGATCCAACTAGTTTTTATGTTTTTGTAATTTTGTGCTCTTTTTCTCTCTTGTTTTTTGTAATCTTTTTATTATGGAAATGAAATAGTTGGCTTGTTTTGTCACTCTCTCTCTCTTTGTTTTGTTGGAAGTGTGTGTTCTCTTTTTCTTTTTCTTTTTATTTTTAGTTTTTTTGTAATTTAGTAATTTAGTAATTTTAATTAGTTTTCATCTTTTTAATTTGTGTGTGTGAGTGTATGAGAGTAATTATCTTGTTTTTAGTTTTGTTATAATTTTTAGATGTTTTGTTATTAGTGTGTGTGAGTGTAGGTGGTTAATTAAATTGTTTTGTTTTGTTTTATTTTGTTGTTTTCACTTTCTTTGTCTCTTTTTGTAAGTGTGTGTGTATGAGAGTAATTTGTATTTATTTTAGTTTTGTTTTGTTGTTAGTGTGGGTGAGTGTATGAGTATAGCTTTTCTTTTCTTTTAACTTAGTTTTCATTATTGTTGTGTGTGTGAGTGTATGAGATTAGTTTTGTTTTATTTTTAATTAGATTTCATTAAAGAAGAGTGTGTGTGTTTATGAGCATAGATTTTATTTTCTTTTAACTTAGATTTCAATTTCAAGTAGAGTGCGTGTGTGTAGGTGAATAAATTTTGCGCCTTTTTTGTAACCGAATAGTTTCCATTTCTGTCACGCATTTATTTCCCGCCTATCCGTTTGGATAGGACTTGCTCACGCATTTATTTCCCGCCTATCCGTTTGGATAGGACTTGCTCACGCATTTATTTCCCGCCTATCCGTTTGGATAGGACTTGCTCACGCATTTATTTCCCGCCTATCCGTTTGGATAGGACTTGCTCACGCATTTATTTCCCCTCTACCTATTTGGGTAGGGATCGCATTTCTTCAATTTCTGCAATTTACCGCTTTAATTTTAATTCCGTAGAGTGCGTGAGTTTTCAATTAGTGCGTCTTTTATCTTTTATATATTTGCTTTTTGCTTAATCACGCGCTCCGCTCAATCGCTAATTATCGCCGTAGTTATCATTATAGTTTCATAAAACCCTAAAAATTTCTAAGCAAAACTACTTTTCAAATTAACGTTTTCGTTCTTTTTCTTTTCATCGCTTTTCTTGGTTTTTGCTAAACGCACACCAAGCCCGCGATAGTTATCGTTTTCGTCACTAACTTTTCTATAAAATCATAAAAATCTTCAAACTCTTCTCGATAAGATAATAGCGCGTTCCTAACAAGTAGAAATAATCGATACGACCTTGGAAAAATACGACCTTGATATTTCAAAAGAAATATCCTATACTACTATCGATAAGGTCCACTTGCCTTTATTGATTTTAGTCCGGATAATTACATAAACCCAAAAGCTTTCTCTCTAAAGCACTCTTTAAAACTCTTTTAAAAACACTAAAAAATTGTTGCAACGCCTCTTTGGTTGTTGCAACTAGCTCAAGGTAAAAGAAGTTTTAAAACGCTCTTAAAGAATTGTTGCAACTACTTAAAAAATTGTTGCAACAATATTTTCAAAAAGCTTTCAATTTAAATTTTAAAAGTAAAGTAGCTTTATTTTTCTTTTCATTCTGCCTTCAAAGGACGCGGCCGAGGAGGAATCCTCGATATTTCGAAAGAGAAAGAGTCCGTTACTTCTATCCTTCGATAGGATAACGGATAATTCCTCGAAGTAGGATTACTCGCGGGGCTCTTCGAAAACGTCCGCCCAAGGTTGAATCGAAAAGGAAGAAAGAGCTTTTCCTTTTCTTTCTCTCTTTCTAACAAAGAAAAGAGAGAAACAAACCAATTAAAAAACGTATCAATGTTCTTGAAGTCAAAGCGTGCGTCCTTCATGTTGCATAAGCGTTGATCTGGCTCTTCTTGAATTCTTTGTCTGAAACTTGTGTGGGAGAAGATGGTCTGGAAATACAGCCCTTGCAGAGATTACCAAGTGCTGGAATAGGGCTCTCCAAAGTCAGTAGTAAGAGACATCGAAATCATCCAGACTTTGAGCTAACACCGACGTTAAGTGCTAACGTCAGGCATCGACCATGTATAGCAACATATTGATGGCTCAGATCTTCAAAAGAGGAAGGAGATTCTGCATTTTAGGAATTATTTCATTTTAGGCAATACTAACGGCAGCATTAAGACTAACGCGGGCATTGGGAAAATCATTCCTAAAGTTCCTCCTGCAATCACGGCTGCTTCCTCCTTACCAAAATCGTCGAACGATAGCGCCCAGAGTTAAGACCTAACGCCTGGCGTTGAGTTTCTTTCTCCTTTTAATCAGCTGGCAAGCCATCCTATCGATCGACATCTCATCCCATCGATTCGCTAGCGCCCAGCGTTAAGACCTAACGCTTGGCGTTAGGCAACTTTCACTCCTTCTGCTTGTGGATAGTGCCAGACCAGTATTGCAGCAACCTGGTGCCATATTTGTTCAAACCTGCATGCTAAAAATACAATGGAAAACAAGATCAAATACAAGTAGGATTTGTTATTCTCAAATCAAAGGGATGCGGAAAACCATGTTCCAACAACTTTGACTGGCTCATCCAATCTTAAGTCTTGCAGTCTTGAACCTGCATCTTCAACAGAGACACTAGAATAGTTGCTTTGTATCATGCTCGTCTCATCAAATACAACGTTAATGGATTCTTCTACAACCATGATTTTCTTATTAAAAACCCTATAAGCTCTACTATGTCTACTATAGCCTACGAAAATACCTTCAAAGCTTTTTTCACTAAACTTGGTTTTGTAATGCTTCCCATTATTAAGTACAAAGCATTTATTGCCAAAGATTCTAAAATAAGAGATGGTTGATCTCTTGCCTTTTAGTAGTTCATAAGGAGTCTTTTCATGGTTTTTATTTATGAGTGCACTGTTTTGCACGTGGCAAGCAGTGTTGACAGCTTCAGCCCAGAAGTATTCCGATAGTGAAGAGTCACTCAACACTGTTCTGCATGCCTCAATGAGTGTTCTATTCTTTCTCTCAGCTATACCATTTTGTTGTGGAGTTCGAGGAGAGGAAAACTCATGAAAGATACCAAGGCTTTCACAGAAGTCTGTCATGGCCCCAGATTCAAATTCTGTTCCATGGTCACTTCTGATTTTGACCACCGAACAATCAAATTCATTCTGTATTTGCTTGACAAACTTTGTGAAAGTATCAAAGGTATCTGACTTGTGTTTTAGAAAGAATACCCATGCAAAACGTGAATAATCATATACATTAACTAATGTGTAAGACTTACCTCCTAAACTTCTAATTTGCAAAGGACCAAATAAGTCCATATGAAGCAGGTGTAAACACCTGGTAGAGTCTTTGCCAATTATGCTCTTAAAGTTAGCTCTTGTATGCTTTCCTTTTACACAGGCATGACAAGGTCTATCTTTAATGCACTTAACATTTGGCGCATCACACACTATGTTTTGAGAAAATAATTTGTTTATAGTTTTGAAATTAATATGTGCTAATCTCTTGTGCCATTGGTCAATAAGAGATGCACTATCTTTTGCCAAAAAGCACACTAGTGTAGAGGAGGATAAACATAGAAAATTTAAATAGAAAATATTTCTACATCGAGTGCCTGATAAAATAGTCTCTAAATTTTCTGTCGACTTTATCAAACACTTATCTTTACGAAAATCAACTATGTATCATGTATCACAAAGTTGACTTATGCTTATAAGATTATGTTCTAATCCTTCCACATAAGCCACATCGGAGAAGGATACATTACCATTAGTAATCATACCGTAGCCTTTTATTATTCCTCTTTCGTATCCGCCAAAAATGACTTTTGGGCCATTCTCAACTGGAATGAAATTCTGCAATAGTCTTCTTGTCCTGGTCATGTGCCGAGAACAACCGCTGTCCAAATACCAGATATGATTTCTGTTGGCCTTTGGACATACCTACAAAAGCAGATTATTTTGCCTTAGGAGCCCAAACAAATTTGGGTCTTTGGTCCCTTGTTAGCTGAGCACCACGATGAACGTTAACATTGCGAGCGGTCTTCCTTACAATGTTTACTTGTGGTCTCTTAAAATTAATAGGATTGAACCAACAATCTACGACAAAGTGACCAATCTTGCCGCAACACCAAAAATCAAATCTGTTGTACCTTTTCTTTGTATTCTCCTACTTCACTTTTTGAAGGATAGTTTTGGCAGGAGCTTTACTTTTTGATGAGGATCCCTCATGAGTACAACAAACACATGGTATAACTGTCTCCTTTGGCTTAGGTGCAATAGTCTTCACTGTTGGTGCCTTCTTTGCATTAGGTCCATGAACAAAAGGATCAAAACCTCTCAGATTTATATCCTCATAAGGTGCTTTGAACACACTTGCACCAAAGTTTTGGGGACGAGTCCACCCCTTGTAGTCATTGACAGGATCAAACTCAATTGGTCTAGTCAAGTGACCATAGGAGCTTTCAAGATCATAGGCATTTGTAGGAAATATAACTTTCTTAAATGTCGTCTGATACAGATGGACCTTCCCTTTCTCTTCGGCGGTAGCTTTCATAGCATTCTTATTTTTCTTCTTAGCTCGGATGCTCTTAGAAGATTTACTAGGTCCAGCCACATGACCTAATCCACTGCCACTTGCTTTAGCGAAGAATCTATCAATGATTGGAAGAACAGTTTTTGGTTGGGAGAACTTTTCAACTATTTTTTTCTCAGCAGCTAGTTGTTCTTCCAGCTGTTTGATGATTTTCTCTCTCAGGGCAAGGAGCTCATCTGAGCTTTTGATCTTGTCTGTTAGACATGGATTTTCTCTTCGTGAGAAGTAAGTTGTGCAACTTCTTCTCTCAGATTGGATTCCACTTCCTTAAGAGACATGATCTCCTTGGATTGGGTTTTGACGACCTTTCGGCATTTGTCAAAGCCTTTTAGCAATTCAGTATATTGGGTCATGAGTTCTGAATCCTCATCTGAGGAGTAGTTCTCTTGCTCAACTGAGGCATAATTTGATTCAGACAAGATGGTGTGAGCATTTACCTTCCCTTTATACGGAGGTTCTTCTTCATCATCAGTCATGTCCATAAGCCCAAAGTAGGCTTCTTCTTCATCACTTGACTTATTTGAATCACTATCGCTGAGAGTTTTGGACTTATTGGCAGCGAAGCTTCTCTTAGTGTTCTTCGCCTTTTTGTCCAAGGCTATGATGGCGATTTCATCCTTGGTTAAGTCCATCATCTTCTTTGGCACCTGAGCAGTTGGATCAATTATAGAGGCAACCATAGGCACATGAGGGCCTTCTTCCACAACTTGAAAAATTCTCAGATCTACGGCTTCCATGTAAAATCTTACTCTTTCTTTCCACATGGGAAAGTTAGCCTTTGTGCAGATAGGCGGCTTCAACGAGGAGGATTCCTTGCTTCTTTCCATGATTTGCTAGCAACTAGAATGGATGGATCCTATTCAAAGTGTTAACCTAGTAACGAACAACGACCCTCTGATACCAATTGAAGTATCTAGTTGCCAACCTAAATCACCTAGAGGGGGGTGAATAGGTGATAACTGCATCTTTTGCGGAATAAAAGCTTGGTAAAAAGAGAACACGGAAAACAAATCACAAGCACAGACGACACAAAAATTTTATAGTGGTTCCCCAATCTTGGGTACTCCACTTTCCCGCCTCGCCAATCTAGCACCACGGCTAGCCTCGGCTACATCACTAAATCTCGGATCAAGAATGATCCTACAATCTCGGAGTCACCACTCCTACAACTCAGAGACAAATCTCCTACAAACTTAGAGACAGCGCTCCTACAACACGGAGATAACCCTCCTACAAACTCGGAGAAGTGAATTGATTTCTCGAGAAAGGGATGAAACAACTCGAGAAAGGGCTTGGAAAAGCTTTCAGAAAAACTTGAAGAGATCTTCTCGAGAATAACAGGATGTCTCGAGAAATAGCTTTGATTTCTCGAGAGAACACTTGACTTCTCGAGAAGCGGCTTAGAAGCACTTCACTGGACAATTGAGAAGATTTCTCGAGAACAAAGATGACTTCTCGAGAAATAAACATGATTTCTTGAGAAACTAGGAGGCTTCTCGAGAAACAGTTTAGAAAGCTTAAACTTGAACTATGAAAAGGATTTCTCGAGAACAAAGAAGACTTCTCGAGAAATGAACTGGATTTCTCGAGAGATGAAGCGATTTCTCGAGAAATACACTTAGAAAAATTTCTGAACCTTTTCCCTTCTTTCTTTTCTTGGACACCAGCAACTCTTCCAACTCATAAGCTTCAAGGGTCTTGAAAATGAAGTGTATCCCAATAGAGAGATCACACATGAGTCAACACCATATTCCATACAATGAGGGATTACATTGCATGAAACTGTGTTTAATGACCCATTGTGATCTGACAGTAGTCTACACTTGGCAATTATAACCTGAAAGAACATAACTAAAAGACAACATCAAATATACTAGCAATTCAACTTGGTTCAAGGGTGACTGCTCACAAATCTAGGCTAGTGTGGATACAATACCCAACACTTTCCTTTCTAGTCAGAATGGTCATTTCCAATGGTCTCATTTATGGGAGACCGCGTAGATCGCCTGCCTCCCTTCTGATTTTTTCGCCTAAGGCACGTGCGGTCAGATTCAAAGGAGATCGCCAGACCGCAGGGTCTGGGCCTCTTCTTCTTTATTATTATTTGCACCCCTTTTCAGTGCCCGCCTCTCCTGTATCCCGGGCAGCCCATAATTTTTGGATCTACCCATTTGGGCAGCCTCCGCGTCTATAAATACAGGGGTATGGGTACCTGAAAAGGGACTTTTTTTGGCTTCGAGTCTCCAGCTTACAGCCTGTGTGATCGGTCTCAAATTATGTCGCTTTTCTACCTCTCACACTGACTTGTTCAAGACCCCCTTCCTGTGACCTCTTTTGCGATTAATCAAAGCAGTTTGTCCCTCATAAGTCTCCTCTCTGGCATCCTCCATCTCATGTAACCTGCACTCCACAGTCTCCCCCCATCTCTTTCAAGTGTGTGTTTTGGAGGTATAATTTTTGTATCAACATAACGAACACGCGACCTTCAGATCCGAAGTGTCCAGGTGAAATCAGCAGACAGTCGAGATGTCAGACCGCGATGATCAGCCCGGTCAGTTCGCTGGCGGTCTCCCTTCTTCAGGGAGTGCGACCTCCTTGGACTCCCTTGAGCTTCAGATGGAGCTTTACCTCGCACAAGCCCGCCGGGAGGCCGCTCAAGTTCTCCAGGAGACCCCTCGGTAGTTTGAGTCCATGAATCAGATGCTGTCCGAGCTCTCCCGGAGGATGATGCCTCAATATGTTCAAGTTACGACCCCTGATCGGCTGGCCGCCGGTCACCCTTTAGACCGTGCGACCCCTCAGCCCGCTGCTCCCATGCGGTCTCAAGGGGAAGAGTTCGTTGCCTGTCAAGCTTTCTTCAAGGGAGCAGCTCAGGGATCTCCAGCTCGAGCCCTGAATTTCTAAGAGGACTATTTCTATCCTCCAGCTTCTGTTGCTGCCCCTCTTGCCCCTTCTGGTGTTTTTAAGGCAGAGGATCCCTCCCCTTTTTCTGATAGAATCCATTGGGAGACAACTCCCCATGGTTTTAGAGAGCTAAGACTGCTCATGTTTACTAGAGAGAGCGATCCCAGCTCTCATCTTTAAGCTTTTGAATCCGCAGTCGCTCTGATGACTGTCTTAGATGCGATGAGATGCATGTTGCTAATCACCTCTCTAGATGGGTAGACAAGGGAGTGGTTCTATAATCTACCTCCCCAGTCCATCTTCTGCTTCACCATCCTGAGACAGGAGCTTCTTCTGAGGTTTTCTACCTCAAAGAAGAGGAAGAGTGGTCCCACGACCCTCTTCAAGATTAAGAAGATGAAGGCGAGACTACAACTTGCTTTATTAACCTCTTCCATAGAGAGATTTTGGGAATAAGGGATGTAGATACCTCATTGTATATGGTAGCCTTGATAAATGGCCTGCAGGAGGGATCTCTCAAGTTTGAGGTCACAACTAGAGAGCCAAGCTCTTATCAGGAGTTGATCAGCATCGCAAATAGATTCATAGAAGGAGAGGTCAACAACCCCGTCTATGTTTCCAATCTAACATGCAAAGCCATCCAAAAAGGCTCCTCAAGTTTTCCTTCGACCCCTACATCTTCAAAGCCGCCGCATCAAGAATTGCAACCTCCAGCTCAAAGAGGGAGGAATTTCCGTCATTATCGTCCTCACCAGGGGCACCAGCAGTTCCAACCTCTAGTGCCTCTATTGCCAGCTCCAGTCACCCCAGCTCCCTAGCAAATACCAGTCCATCAAATTCATTTTGTTCAGCCGCCTCTCCTGCTTCCTGATCCATCCTATAATGAATCTCAAGAGTCATTTGCCAAACTCAACATCCCAATGAGCGAGGTAATCCAGGTCCTCCAGAAGCAGCCTTTTTACAAAAGGCCAGCCCCATGCAATCTGACCTGAAATCTAGAAATCCCTCTTTTCTACTGTGAGCATCACATGGAGAGGGGTCATCTGACAGAAAATTGTAGGACTCTTTGAATGTTGGTGGAGAAGCTCGTGAAGGAGGGAAAACTGCAGGGGCTAGTGTAGAAAGTTGATCCCTCCAAAGCCTCTACCTCCAAAAGCAAGGAAGTGGCAGAGGTTCACTTGGAATTTGAAGAGGTTGGCGATGTTGGCCCCCTTGGCAATGTTGGTTATCCTTGTGAATTCGTGGATGCGAACAATGAGGGAGCTTTAGGCTACCTATTTTGCATCCACAGAGGATCAGGCCTATAATCTTCGAAGAAACCTAGCCTAGCAAGAGTTTTCAGATCAGAGGTTGTGTTGGAACCTTAGTTTTGATTTGAGTTAGGATCCACCCTTTAGTATCTAAGTTTATATCATAACATATCTTATAACTTAGATTAAATCCCATTAAGAAAGAAGGCTGAAAAAGAGACATAATTAATAGGCAGAAAATAAAGAGAAGAATAAAATTAATACATATTCTCTGCGTTCAACGAATGTCGAACGGCGCTCTGCGAATGTCGAACGGCGCTCTAAGAATTATATTATACATATTCTCTGCGAATGTTGAACGGCGCTCTGCGAATGTCGAACGGCGCTCTGCGAATGTCGAACGGCGCTCTGCGAATGTTGAACGGTGCTCGACAAATTCTAGCCAGAGCTCGACTAATATTTTATTTTGCTATCTTTCTTTATAATATAATATTTAACTTAGCCATTGCAGATCAATAAATACTATAGCCGTTGCAGATCAGCTTTAATAAACAGAAACGACAGGTTATCTTCTCGAAGAGTCAAATCATTGATGGAGACCTAAGCTCTTTCCTTCTTCCCGAGAGAAGAATTCAAATTAAGGGCAAGGGTCCTCAGATTATATAAAGAAGAAGAGAAAGGAAAAAGAACAGGATATGAAGTACACACACAACCGAAACACAGAGAGCAAAAAATCTATTCTTTTCTTTGCTAACACTTTCCTGCAGATTACATACATCCTGAGACACAAATCACAACTACTTGCTCAGGATCATCACTGCACAAAAGGAAAGAAACTGTGTACAATCAAAAGGAGAGACCTCCAGAACTGTCATCCTTCTATATCAGACAGGGGGAGCTCTTCAACATAATATTCAGATCCATTCAACACCATATCAGGATCTTCAAGAGTCTTCTCAAACAGAGAAGAACATTATATTTTCTGTTTTTCATTTTCCTTTTTCCTTCCCATCTTGTACAGGGTTATAACTCCCTTCAAAAGTTAATCTCGGTGACAGGGCACCTTAGCAAAAACTCCTAGTGGATTCCTACCAGTGGGTAGAAGAGTAGACATACCCAGTTGAGGGGAACTACAATATATTTTGTGTCATCTGGTTTTGTTTGTTTTTACTTTACTTTTATTACTGTTGTGCTGTGATTTTTCTTATGCACTGTTAGTGCTTGATTTTATTCCTCACCCAGCATACATATCTATATATATATATGTAATAAATATCATTACTTTAAAGAAAAACTTAAACAAGATCTTTTAATAAGATAAATAAGAACTAGACCCTCCCCTTTCAATTGGTATCAGAGAGTGTTGATTTTACCATTTCAATTTCTAGCATCTAATACTTTCAAAATTAAAAACTCCTTTTTGAGAGGACACTACGGGTCAAGTGAGGAGACACTGGACCCAACAATCCCCCCCCAGCGTCCAGCACGACCCGCAATTCAGAGGTGCTCCACATGGCCCACAGGCTCAGAGGTGGCTTGACACATGGCTGCGACCGCCTGACCCACCGGGACCCACACAGGTAGAGAGAATTTCGGGAATTATCAGCGCCCCCCCCGGTCTCGAACCCGCAACCTGCTTTGATACCAATTGAGAGGACCCAGCGCAACCAACTACACCAAAAGCTCGGACTTTTGGTGTAGTTGGTTGCGCTGGGTCCTCTCAATTGGTATCAAAGCAGGTTGCGGGTTCGAGACCGGGGGGGGGGGGGGGGGGCGCTGATAATTCCCGAAATTCTCTCTACCTGTGTGGGTCCCGGTGGGTCAGGCGGTCGCAGCCATGTGTCAAGCCACCTCTGAGCCTGCGGGCCATGTGGAGCACCTCTGAATTGCGGGTCGTGCTGGACGCTGGGGGGGGGGGATTGTTGGGTCCAGCGTCTCCTCACTTGACCCGTAGCGCCCTTCCATTGATATAAAGATCAAGTTGCGCCTTCACCAACGGTCCGGGCTTTTGGTGTAGTTGGTTGCGCTGGGTCCTCTCAATTGGTACACCCGTAGCGCCTTTACCAACAGTCCGGACTTTTGGTGTAGTTGGTTGCGCTGGGTCCTCTCAATTGGTATCAAAGCAGGTTGCGGGTTCGAGACCGGGGGGGGGGGGGGTGTTGATAATTCCCGAAATTCTCTCTACCTGTGTGGGTCCCGGTGGGTCAGGCGATCGCAGCCATGTTTCAAGCCACCTCTGAGCCTACGGGCCATGTGGAGCACCTCTGAATTGCGGGTCGTGCTGGACGCTGGGGGGGGGGGGGATTGTTGGGTCCAGCATCTCCTCACTTGACCCGTAGCGCCCTTCCATTGATATAAAGATCAAGTTGTGCCTTCACCAACAGTCCGGGCTTTTGGTGTAGTTGGTTGCGCTGGGTGGTTGCAATTAAAATCTTCTTTAATTTTAAACAGATAAATAAGAACTAAACCTCCACTTTCAGGTTTCAACTACCTTATCCTCTGCTCTAGTCCAAGGGACAGTTACCTTCGGACAGGAGGATCTTCCTCCACCCGCCAACCCTTTCAACGACGCAGTGGTTATTAGGGTGGTTATCGAAAACTATACAGTTGAAAACATCTTGGTCGATACTGGGAGTTCTGTTAACCTCCTCTTCAAGCCGGCCTTCAAAGCCCTTAAAACCGGAAAGACTCTCCTTTCCACTGAAGGGCCTCTCTATGACTTTTCTGGAGATAGAAAAGAGGTGGAAGGAAATGCCACCCTCTCAGTGACTCTGGGAGGCATAACCAAGCTTGTAAAATTCATAGTCATTGAGGCTCTAAGTAGCTACAACATGATTTTTGGAAGGCCAATTCTAAATGAATATCAAGTGGTGGTTTCTAATACCACCTCGCTATGAAGTTTGCCTTTAATGGCAAACAATATCGGATTAGGAGCGATCCGAAGAAAGCTCGGGAATGTTTTGTCAAGTCGGTCAATGTGTCTGAGTCTTTCCCCCCTCAAGTAGCTGAAACCTCTTCAGCCTCTTCAGCCTCAAATCCTGGTGAAGCAACAGAAGAGGTCGCAGAAGACACAAGAGATGGAGTTCTCTTGGAACCTGCCCAAGAAATTCAAGTTGTGCCCATATGCAATGAATATGAGAGCAGGAAGATCTCTGTCAATGCTAAATTGCCCGAAGCTGAAAAGAGTCAGCTCATCTCCTGCCTTTTGTAGAATCTGGATGTATTCGCTTGGTCATCAGATGACATGTCGGGGGTTGATCCGAACGTTGCTTGCCACCACCTCAACATGGATCCAAATTTCACGCCTATCAAGCAATAGAAAAGAGCGGTGGTGATGACCTTAGCTCAACCCATCCGGGAGGAGGTTGAAAAGCTTTTGAAGGCCAAGTTTGTTCAAGAAATTCAATATCCTGAGTGGGTGTCGAATGTGTTCATGGTTAAAAAATCTGGGGGAAAGTGGAGAATGTGTGTTGATTTCACAAAATCTAATAAAGCTTGCCCGAAAGATTGCTACCCCTTGCCTCAGATAGATTCATTAGTTGATTATGCGGTGGGGTATTCTTGCATGAATTTTGTAGATGCATTCTCTGGTTAGCACCAAATAAGAATGCATAAGCCCAATATTCCCCACACCTCATTCATCACAAATAATGGCTGTTTCTACTACCTCGTAATGCCTTTCGGGCTAAAGAATGCTGGTGCTACCTATCAAAAAATGATGGGCACAATTTTCAAAACTCGAAAAGGAAAAAATTTAGAGGTCTATGTCGATGACCTTCTAATAAAAAGCAAGCTTTTCTCAACCCATCTTAATGACCTAAATGAAACATTCGCAACCCTCTGGACCTTCAATATGAGGTTAAATCCGTTGAAGTGTGTTTTTGGAGCCAGCAAAGGAAAGTTTCTCGGCCATCTCCTCACCTTAGAAGGGTTGGAGCCGAATCCTGATAAGGTGAAGGCTATCTTAGAATTGTCACCTCCTAAGACCCCCAAGGAAGTTCAACAGCTAGGTGGGAGGATGGCAGGATTGAGCAGTTTTATCTCCCGTTCAGGAGATAAGAGTGCTCCTTTCTTCAAAACTCATCATGGTGGAGCTATGTTTGAATGGATGAAGGAATGTGATGATGCTTTTGACCAGCTCAAAAGGAAGCTGACGTCTACCCCTCTACTCCAAAGCCCGAGAGAAGGAGAAGATCTCTTCTTATATCTTGGAGTTGGCTCTGATGCTATCAGCTCCGTGCTTGTAAGGGAAGAAAAGAAGAAACAATTTTCGGTTTACTATGTGAGAAAAATCTTGAAGGATGCGGAAGCTCAGTACCTGATCCTTGAGAAGTTGGCCATGATTCTTGTGATCTCAGTGCGAAGGCTAAGACCTTATTTCCAAGCTCATTATGTTCAGGTTGTCATTGATATCCCATTATAAAGTGTGTTGGAAAAGACAGAACACTCGGGTAGATTGGAGAAGTGGGCGATAAAGCTCATTGAGTTCGATATCTCCTACATTCCTAGAGTGGCAATCAAAGCTCAGGTGCTAGCAGATTTCATGATCGATACAAAGTAAGCTAGCTCAGGAAAAGAGGTTGGAACACCTTTAGCATGGACAATCTACGTCGATGGAGCTTCCGGAAGAAATTCATCAGGAGTTGGAGTTGTGCTGATTAACCCCAATGGGGTTAGATTAGATCAAGCTCTCAAGTTCTACTTCCCAACAATGAACAATAAGGCGGAGTATGAAGCCTTGCTCGCTGGTCATAGATTTGCAAGAGAGCTAGGGATTGAAGATGCCCAAGTCAAAACTGATTCTCTGATAATGTCATCTCTATTGCAACATAGTTTTCCGCATCCCTTTGATTTGAGAATGTCAAATCCTGCTTGTATTTGATCATGGTTGCCATTATGTCTTTAGCATGCACGCTTGAACAGATATGACACTAGGATGCTATATTATTGGTCTGGACCTGCCCACAAGTTGAAAAAATGGAATGATGTCTAACGCCGGGCATTAGTACTTAACGCCGACGTTGACTCCCGTTCCCACCAAGACCAATGTGGCAAGGAGGGAAGCTGTCGTGATTGAAGGAGCACTTAGGAATAATCTGACCTAACGCCAGTGTTAGCTTCAACGCCAACATTAGGGTTGCCTAAAATGAATGTTCCCTAAAGTGTAGTATTTCCTTCCTGTTTTGAAGATCCGAGCAATCAAAACATTTCTATACTAGGTCAACGTCAGGCGTTAGCCTTAACGCCGACGTTAGCTTCCGGTCCTATAAATAGGTGGATTTCTTCTTCTTCAACATCTTATGCCAAGGAGCCCTATTTCAGCACTCTGATTTATTTGTGAGGGCCGTATTTCCATACCACAAAGGATCTCAATTTCAAAGGAGGAATCAAAGGAGGCTTGGATCAACACGCTAACTCAACGGGAAGAACGCACACTTAGACTTCAACGATCTTCAATGATTCTTCGTCGTCTCCTTCAGATTACCTCATAGGGAGTTTTTATATTTGTCTTTTGTATTTATCTTTGTACTCGGTTCGTGAATTCACCTAGTGTTGGAGACTAGGTCTGGGTAGGACTTAGGGAGGAATTTGCGTAGTGTTAGCGACTGTGTCTAGGGTGTAGATCTAGGGTGTGCTCGAGGCCTTTCTAGGGATAGAAGGGCTAGAGCGGCTTGAGGCTGTATCCGGGGAGAGATCGGCTAAAGCCAACCAGTTCTTAGTGAGAAGAGTACGTATAGAAAACAAAAGGAGTATTTCATATTTCTCCTTGGATTTCTAGCGTGTTAGAAATCAGATTTTGTAACCAAATTTTATTAATGATAATCATGTCTTTTTCTATTTAATAAAATTCATTTACTACTCTTTGTTTTTGATTCACTCTTATTCAAATAAAATATCAAAAGTTTTCTATAAAAACTTAAAGTTTTCTAAAACCCTTATTCACCCCCCTCTCTAAGGGCGCCTCAAGATCCAACAAGTGGTATCAGAGCGAGGTTATTCCAAATCATCTTAACAACCGGGAATAATGGCGTCCCATGATCTCGCTTCTATTAGTGGGGGAAATTTTTATGAAGAAGAAAAATCTCTTACATCACCTTTATTCGAAGGGAGAAATTATAAAGGGTGGAAATTTTTAATGGAAAAATTTATTAAAACTTTAGATATCGAAGCATGGAATATAACAATTATAAGACCAGTGGATGAAACAAATAAAAAGGAACGTCACCTAAATGCAAAGGCTTTGAATATTAATTTTTGTGCTTTATCTCAAGAAATTTTCAAATTGATATATTGTTTTTCTAGTGCATACAAAGTATGGAAATTTCTTGAAGAAATGTATGATCTTCCTCTCATAGTGAAAGTGCACAGTTTACCTCACTAGAATTCTCTAGAGGGGGGGGGGGGGGGGGTGAATAGAGAATTTAAAAATTATTTTGTTCAAAGTTAATATATATATACGTGTATGATCACAAATTAGAGCTTCCCACACACCAACAAGAATTAAACAAATAAAGTAAATGCAAGAAAAGAAATCACAGCACAACACAAGAAAATATAGTGGTTCCCCAAACTTTGGGTAGTCCACTCTTCTACCCCCTTGGTAGGAATTCACTATCTTGTACTGAGTCTTTTGATAAGGAGACTCTTAGAACCACCCTGAGTCTTTTGACAAGGAGACTCTTAGAACCAACTGAGTTTTTTGACAAGGAGACTCTTAGAACCAGTACACTGAATTTTTTGGAGAGAGATTTTAAAAACTCTTTTACAATGTTTAAATAAGAAGAATGAAGAAGAAGAAGAAGAAATGAATAAAAAAGAATCTTCTTCCTAGCAAGAAGATTGGAAGCACAAGAAGTGAATTAAATCTTTCTTCTATAGAGAGAAGAAGATTTGTAGCCTTTCTCTCTTTGTGAGAGCTATCAGAACTTGCAGCAGAATGACTTCAGAAGCAGGAGAAGAAGAAGTGCTTGAATATTGCTGCAGAACAATTTCTCAATTTTCTCTCTATACTTGGGAGCTCTTCCTCTTTTTCAAATGTAAAAATGGTGAATCACTTCTTGTTTTTCTGCCGACCTCCTCTTTATTTATAGCTCTGTTAATTCAAAATAATACTATAGGAGGATAATCAATTATCAGTCAGAGAAATAGAAAGATGAAAATGTTTCCATAATATTTATTTCTGTAGAAGGAAAGAACTAATTCTGATTTCAAATAATGTCCAAATAAGTTTAATCAAATTAGCCAGGAATCAGATATAAGGAAAGAATGATTCAGAACGGCTATAAAATATTGACATTTATTCCATACAAATCAGATCTACCGAAAGAAGGAAAGAGATCTGGCGCATATATAAATCTGTCACATAAATCGACGTGCGTCGATTACCATTCGACGTAAGCGTCGAATTCATCCTGGCTGGACGTCGAGAGGAGAATAAGGAAGGTGCGTCGACTAAGGTGCGTCGACTAGAAGTCAGAGCTACGTCGACATAGGATATGTCGAATTCTTATTAAAGTTACTTCGACTCATTCTAAAAGAAACGTCGACAACACTTCGACGTTGCGTCGAATACTATTTGACGCATATTTACTTAACCTTGATTTTTTTTCTTAGAATTCATATTCAACTCATTTTTGGGGTTAAGACAAATCATTTTCAGAGAATAAGGGGAGAATAGAGAACTAAGTGATCTTTGTGATTTCAGGTGTTAGCCTGTGTGAAAAATCAACCTCCCTCTGATACCAATTGAAAGAGGAGTTTTAGTTCTCATTCTTATTATTAAAAGTCTTATTTTACTTTGTTTCAAATTAAGTGATATATATAAATATATATGAGTGCTGATTGAGAAAGTAAAACATAAATAAACAAGCACATAACCAGATGTCACAAGATATATAGTAGTTCCCCAAAACCTGGGTACATCTACTCTTCTACCCACTGGTAGGAATCCACTAGGAGGTTGTTGATAAGGTGCCCTCTCACCAAGGTGATTTTGATAAGGTGTCCACACACCAAGGTGATTTTGATAAGGTGTCCACACACCAATGGGAGTTTTGATCAGGTGCCCAATTCACCTATAAGCTTTTGATAAGGTGCTTATAAACCAAGCTGCAGGTTTTTGCTAAGGTGCCCTGTCACCGGGAGTAAACTTTTGAAGGGAGTTTTAACCCTTTACAAGATGGGAAGGAGAAAGGGAAAAGATATATTGTTCTTCTCTTTTTGCTGAGAAGACACTTGAAAATCCTGATTGGATGTTGAGTTGGATCTTGATGAAGATAGTGAAGAGAGCTCCCCCTGTCTGATTTAATTGTGGAGACTCCTTGGTTCCGAATCCTCTATTTCAAATGTATGGAGTGTGAGAGGACCCAGCGCAACCAACTACACCAAAAGCCCGGACTGTTGGTGAAGGCGTAACTTGATTTTTATATCAATGGAAGGGCGCTACGGGTCAAGTGAGGAGACGCTGGACCCAACAATCCCCCCCAGCATCCAGCACGACCCACAATTCAGAGGTGCTCCATATGGCCCACAGGCTCAGAGGTGGCTTGACACATGGCTGCGACCGCCTGACCCACCGGGACCCACACAGGTAGAGAGAATTTCGGGAATTATCAGCGCCCCCCCGGTCTCGAACCCGCAACCTGCTTTGATACCAATTGAGAGGACCCAGCGCAACCAACTACACCAAAAGCCTAGACTGTTGGTGAAGGCGCAACTTGATCTTTATATCAATGGAAGGGCGCTACGGGTCAAGTGAGGAGACGCTGGACCCAACAGAGTGGATCACCTCTCATTGTTCTCTATCGACCTTCTCCTTATTTATAGCTCTGTGTATTAAGATAACACTATAGGAGAGAAATCAATTAGTAGACAGAGTATTAGAAAGAGAGAAATATTTCCATAACTATTATATCTATAGAAGGAAAGAATTTATTTTGACTTCAAATAATATCCATAAACAACTTAATCAATTTAGCCAAGAATCAATTAGAGGGAAGGAATGATTCATAACGGCTATAAAAGAATAATATTATTCCATATAAATCAGATCTATAGAAAGAAGGAAAGAGATCTGGTGTTATTTGAATTTAACATAGTAATCGACGTACGTCGATTACAATTCGACGCTGGCTGGACGTCGAGAGGAGAATAAGGAAGGTGTGTCGACTAGAAGTCAGAGCTACGTCAACATAGGATACGTCGAATTCTTATTAAAGTTACTTCGACTCATTCTAAAAGAAACGTCGACAACACTTCGACGTTGCGTCGAATACTATTCGACGCATATTTACTTAACCTTGATTTTTCTTTCTTAGAATTCATATTTAACTCATTTTGGGGGTTAAGACAAATCATTTTCCCAACACATAGGTACAGAACAAATGCAAGAAGTGGAGAACATACAAGCTTGCACAAATGGTCAAGAAAGCTCCTCTCATGATGAATCAATGGAGTACACATCAAGTGGGAGAGAAGAAGAAATTTTATCTTTGGAAGAGGAGTGCCAAAAAGATGAAGATCACAAAGGAACTCTGTGCTCAAATCTCACAACATCCAAAAGCACTGTAAGGAAATCAAATTCCCTTATTATTTGCAACTCTATTTCTACTTTATAATTGCTACAAATTACAAAGTGCAAAATTAAGAAATTGAAAAATGTGAATTGCAAATTGCGCTTAGAAAATAAAGGTTTAAAAGCAAAAGTTAAAGTAGAATCAAATTCTGATTTATCTAGTTTTACCCATGTCTCTTCAATTGAAAATATAAAACCTTGTTTTGATTACAATATTCCATAAGAAAAACTCAAGGTATATGAAAAAGAGCATCTTAAAGAACGTAATGAAAAATTATCTTTAGAAAATTCATATATTACAAATGATTGTGCTATGTGTAAACGTTATAAAATTCAAATTAAAGAAATGGATGAAACATTTGAGTAATTTAGAAATAACTATCAAACTCATATTGACTCTATTGTTTCCACTCTTAAAAATAGCACAATTGCTTATAATGAAGCTAGACATAATCTTATGATCAAGAATGATGAATTAAAATAAAAAATCAACTAGCTTATGAAAATTATGAATAAAAATTCAAAACACATAAAATCACAATATCAAGCAATATCTAAAAGCAAGTTGAATATGAATATCTTGACTAAGCCTAAAAATGGGAGTAAGGAATACAAAGCATTTGTAAATAAAAATCCCAACCACTATTATTTATAAAATCATGTTTCTCCCAACTTAAAATTAGAAGTGCACAAATTTCCTATGAAAAGTATTTTCAATAATTATTACAATTATAATCTTAAAGATAAAGATAATCACAATGGAAATTTGATCCATATAAACCAAGGTTTGAATAGAGACCCAATGTTAAAGATGAAACACAAACTCAATTCAAAATGACCATTTTAATTCCATCTCCCAAAAAGCAAACTCGATGTATTTGGATACTGATGAGTCCCGATTATATACACATATATGGACTCATCTGGGCCGTTTATCTAGTCATTCCACTGCACTTTAGCCTTGTTTTAGCTTATATTTGTTATCACTTGCTATGTGCACTTCTAGGCCCATTTTGGTGTTATTTCGTATCTTTCTTTGTTATTAGTTTTCTTGCGATGTTAAGTCCCACTTTCAGTGGCTAGACTGGTGTCGTACGCTGGAACAGGTGTCGTGCAGGTGTTTCCGATGCAATTCTGCACAGGAACACTGCGCACGATCACCGGTTCTATTGCGCACGACCACTGGTCGTGCGCCACTAATCGTGCGCACTTAACCCTTTTTTATGAGTTCTGTTTCAACCAGTGCGCACGACCACCTACGATAGTGCGCACGACCACCGGTCGTGCGCCACTGGTCGTGCGAACATGTTATTTTATAATTTCTGTCTTTGCAGGCTCCGTCCAGGCAGAGCGCACGATCACAGGATTCTAGTGCGCACGACCACTGGTCGTGCGCCAATGACCGTGCGCACTGTTTATTCCAGCGCCTATAAATTGTCCTGCTCGCGATTTTAGGTCGGATCCCGAATTCAGCCGCCGTTTTCCGCCCGGTTCCGCCCAGATTCGCCCCTCCACCGTCGCCCACCATATGGAGGTGCTCCGGGCTTGCTCTTCACGCCAATCTTGAGCCGGAGTTTCCTCTCGGCCTCCTCCTTCATCCAAGAGCTCCAAAGGAAGACCTAGCCGCCATTACCATCAAGCAAGAGGAAGTTTGCAACCTCTACCGGATCGTGACACGAAGAAGACGGGTCCATTGGAGAGTCGTGACAGCTCTCTCTACCCCGGACGTAGTTGCGGACCGAGCTTGGACGCGGATTGACAACCCGGCGATTCCAACCGTGAATCTACAACGAGACTTCAGATTCGGTCGATTTCTTGCCTTATTCTTCTCTTTTTGATGTATTTGTAGCTAGATCTAATCATGATGATGAAGTGGCACTTGAATTAGTTATATTTACATATATATTTCATGTCTATGTGTTTGTGTAATTTATCTATTTGAGTTGCTTGAGGTGCGCCGCCGTCCATTTCCATTCCGCCGTCACGTTCGTGTGCCGCACTAGCAATTGCTAGTGGCGTGCTTGTCGAAGAGGTGCTTGCGACCCTCACTCCGCTAGCCTACTCGTCCATCCGCCTACCGAAGCGTGGCATCGCGGCCCGTATTCCATCCCGCCTAACGAAGCAGTGCGCTCAAGGCCTGCACAGTTCGATTCCGCTTGCCTACTCGTCCATCCGCCCTTTCGACGCAGCGCGCTCAAGGCCTGCCTAGTCTCCATCCCGCCAAGCGAAGCATTGCATAGCGGCATTGCATAGGAGTAGTTGATAGCTTTTATTTTATTTTCCAAAAGCCAACCCAACTCCCCCGCATTCCATCCGATTTTAGGACTTCAATCTCAAGTCCTTCCTCGAAACCTAACTCCACCTTACTGTGTTCCTCAAGAGACCGACACTCGGGGATTTTCCCCATTATTATTACTTGCGCGACCGGTGCACTTGCCGAATCATCGCATCAAGTTTTTGGCGCCATTGCCGGGGAACACAGACGTGTGAGTTTTCTGGAGAGGGAGAGTCTGAGAGAGAAGCCCTTCCATTTGTAAATTGCATCTCTTATTTTATTTCTGTTCTTTTTATTCCCTTTTCTTGTTTTATAGTAGGTTGGTTTAGTAAATTTTTGTTAGGTGTAGTATTTCGCACAATAGTGTTCTTCTTTTTGAATCGTTTTATCTTCGCACTATGTGGGCACATCTTAATTTCCGTTGCCGTTGGTGTGGAGCTACCTCCCACTCTAGTGATGAATGCCCTACGGAGAATAGTAGGCATAATTCTTATAGCCCAGCATATGGAGCACCGACTTCGTCTGGTACTCCATATGGTGCGCGTAAGTCTTATGGCTACTCTGCCGAGCCTTTACCGTCTTACTTCTTTTCGGCTTCAGCCCCCGCTGTGCCAAAGAAGCCCGCAAGGCAGTGCCAGTTTTGTCGGAGCACAGATCATGCCCTGAAGGATTGTGTTGCTTATCTTCGCCAATTGGATGAGGATGACGAGCCGGACATCCGGATCGTCCCAACTCCTAACTCTGGCGGCACACCTTCAACATCCGGTTATGTGTCTTTGTCACCTTCACATCTTGAAGGGTATGGCATGGATACGGTCACCGGATGTGTGGCTGATCTGGGCACCGACATTGCTGAGCCCATTCTCCCAGTGCTTCCACCACCTCTAGTGGATTCGATTCTTTGTGAGGAATCGGTGCTCGACTTTTATCCGAGCACTACTCCTCTCCCTGTTGTGCATACTACACTCGTCTCTGACGACATTGTTGATGATGTGTCGCAGGAGGAGGCGGTTGATCTGAGTGTTGTGCCTATTCCTATGGAGGAGGACAACCTTCTAGGTGAAGAGGAGTTTTCCTCAACACCGGTGGAGGAAGTCCAAATCCTAAGCCTGGCCACCGTTGATCCCGCCGAATCTTGTAGCATTGATGACAATGCAAACATTATTTTACTTCCCCAACCTAATGGGAGTGAGACCGGGACCACTCCCCCGATTTTTGATTATCTATGTTCTTCATCTTGTTTATTTCTCGATCCCCCCTCTTCACCCGAGCCTGTGCAGGTTGAATCTTCACAGGTACTTCAGGAGGACTTGGAGCTTTGTGCTCAAGTCAATGATGAGTGTGTCCTTTTATGCGAGGAGGTTGATCCCTCCTCCATTAAGGAAGCCTCATTCGTTGCCTTCTCCTCCTGCGGACCTGCTGTGGACGATACCTTGCTGGGCAAGGATAGTTTTGGTGAGATGAGTGAGGACCGGGCCTCCTCCTCTTCTTACTTTCTTTTCCCTCTACCTGTGAGGAGCAGGTATTATTATTTAGGTAGAAGGGTGACTGCCTTATCTCTGTATCGGTACCCGCTACCGATGCGCATATTAGAACAGTTACCTGTGCACTTTTCTTTTCATAGGCCTATAAGCTAGAACTGTACAAAATCTGAATAAGTCGTGCTGGGATGACAATAACCCCAGTAGTTATCTTACTTTTCATGCATTTTATTTTATTCAATCCTGTTTAGTTAGCTGTAGTATTGTAGTTTATCTTTTTCTGTTTCTTTTGTTTTGCGGAGCTGACCCCTGCAGGTACTTCTTCTGGATGGCGGATGCTGCAGCTTAGTCGTGGTTTAAACGCCAATCTTCTGGTGTGCTCATTTCTGAGCACTGGGTACTCTCTTTCCCTAGCTTTTTCTGATTTTCATGTCATATATTCTGTGGATTGTTTAGTTTAAGTCTGGGGGAGAGTAGTTTTGTTTACCGCTCACGTGCACTATTGCACTGCATACTAGAAGATTTCATTTAAAATGTTTTGTTTATTTTCATTGCACACCACAACACCCACTTGAGCGCGTACTTGTCTGTATGCGTGCTCTGTAGTGAATTTAATTCTTCTGCTTATTTGGGAAAGTCTAGGTGATGGCTTAGGACTATGCAGCAGAGTAAAATGTTGACTCTAGTAGTGCTCCTAGTCGAGTGCTCGGTTGCATAGAAATTCATGTAGATTAGACTTCTCTTTATACTTATGGTTTTATATTTTTTCTATTAGTGTAAATGTTGTTTACTCTACTCAAATGGTGAATTCGGTGGAATCAAACGGTTGCATAGGGATGTGTGTATACGATCGCTAGATTCGTATTGCTTGAGTCGGGAGAAAGGAGAATCTTTCTCGGTGGCTAGAACTTGCCCCAAGCGATTCTTGAAGCATGGGTATACGGTTAGTCAATTGTGTGAATGTGATATAGGCCATCATTTTGGCCCGGTTGAGCCTTTGTGCCTATCCCTACCGCTATATCCTCGCTAGCCTAGTTGTGCCTACCCGTCCTTTGATTCAGCCCCACTTTTATTTCACCAAAGCCCAAAAGCCAATCCTAGTCGCACACCCAAATCTGAGCTTTAGCTGTTTATTATTTTCATGAGTTGGGTTGTTGATGTGGTAATATGTTTGTGAAGATGTGGATGTGTCCTTTTGTTTATTTGCTGAAAATGATAAGAAAAGAAAAAAATGAGAAAAAGAAAAGAAGTTAAAAAGAAAGGAAAGAGAAGGAGTATTTAATTGAAAATCTTTATGTATAGATTTATGTTTGGGAGTAGGCGGTGCACGCACCCATGCTGTTAAGTCCAAGTCTGGGGGTGTTGTGTACCCGCATGTTTGTGTGGTGAATGAGGATAGTTTCCTGCATTAACTCATTTGGGTTTAGTGCTTTAGCCGTCGTTTTTATCTTTGTTTTTCCTCACCTAAACCCAAGCCTCATTTAAAACCTAAAGTCCTATTAATTCACGCATTTGAGTCAAACCAGTGCCGTGGAGAGAATGTAACCGGGCAAGCCTATGGTCACCGACACCGATGGATTTCGGTGGAGTTTGTCCGGCATCCCAATCTTGAGCAATGCTCATCTCAGCGTTTAGTTTACTTTCTCCTTATGCATGACCGAACGATTCACCGCTTTTCACCATTTTGAGTAGTTGTAATATGCTTTTACTCTTTTAGAAATATATAGACTGTTTATATAATCAGAAATCTTCTCTACTATTCTTCTTATGCACGTGAGTATGCGACTTCGCATGGTACTCTATATTGTAGTTTTAAGCCATCTACTTTTCTTTCCCTGTTCGCTTAGAATTTGTTTGCTCGGGACGCGCAAACAGGTAAGTCTGGGGGTGTGATGAGTCCCGATTATATACACATATATGGACTCATCTGGGCCGTTTATCTAGTCATTCCACTGCACTTTAGCCTTGTTTTAGCTTATATTTGTTATCACTTGCTATGTGCACTTCTAGGCCCATTTTGGTGTTATTTCGTATCTTTCTTTGTTATTAGTTTTCTTGCGATGTTAAGTCCCACTTTCAGTGGCTTGACTGGTGTCGTACGCTGGAATAGGTGTCGTGCAGGTGTTTTCGGTGCAATTCTGCACAGGAACACTGCGCACGATCACCGATTCTATTGCGCACGACCACTAGTCGTGCGCCACTGATCGTGCGCACTTAACCCTTTTTTATGAGTTCTGTTTCAACCAGTGCGCACGACCACCTACGATAGTGCGCACGACCACCGGTCGTGCGCCACTGGTCGTGCGAACATGTTATTTTATAATTTCTGTCTTTGCAGGCTCCGTCCAGGCAGAGCGCACGATCACAGGATTCTAGTGCGCACGACCACTGGTCGTGCGCCAATGACCGTGCGCACTGTTTATTCCAGCGCCTATAAATTGTCCTGCTCGCGATTTTAGGTTGGATCCCGAATTTCAGCCGCCGTTTTCCGCCCGGTTCCGCCCAGATTCGCCCCTCCACCGTCGCCCACCATATGGAGGTGCTCCGGGCTTGCTCTTCACGCCAATCTTGAGCCGGAGTTTCCTCTCGGCCTCCTCCTTCATCCAAGAGCTCCAAAGGAAGACCTAGCCGCCATTACCATCAAGCAAGAGGAAGTTTGCAACCTCTACCGGATCGTGACACGAAGAAGACGGGTCCATTGGAGAGTCGTGACAGCTCTCTCTACCCCGGACGTAGTTGCGGACCGAGCTTGGACGCGGATTGACAACCAGGCGATTCCAACCGTGAATCTACAACGAGACTTCGGATTCGGTCGATTTCTTGCCTTATTCTTCTCTTTTTGATGTATTTGTAGCTAGATCTAATCATGATGATGAAGTGGCACTTGAATTAGTTATATTTACATATATATTTCATGTCTATGTGTTTGTGTAATTTATCTATTTGAGTTGCTTGAGGTGCGCCGCCGTCCATTTCCATTCCGCTGTCACGTTCGTGTGCCGCACTAGCAATTGCTAGTGGCGTGCTTGTCGAAGAGGTGCTTGCGACCCTCACTCCGCTAGCCTACTCGTCCATCCGCCTACCGAAGCGTGGCATCGCAGCCCGTATTCCATCCCGCCTAACGAAGCAGTGCGCTCAAGGCCTGCACAGTTCGATTCCGCTTGCCTACTCGTCCATCCGCCCTTTCGATGCAGCGCGCTCAAGGCCTGCCTAGTCTCCATCCCGCCAAGCGAAGCATTGTATAGCGGCATTGCATAGGAGTAGTTGATAGCTTTTATTTTATTTTCCAAAAGCCAACCCAACTCCCCCGCATTCCATCCGATTTTAGGACTTCAATCTCAAGTCCTTCCTCGAAACCAAACTCCACCTTACTGTGTTCCTCAAGAGACCTACACTCGGGGATTTTCCCCATTATTATTACTTGCGCGACCGGTGCACTTGCCGAATCATCGCATCAGATACCCAAAGGAACCATCCCACTTGGTCCTCTTTGGATACCTAAATCTGTTATTCATTAGGTATCATCAAATGAATGAAGTAGAATCTTTTCAAAATGAATTATACAAATTTCTACTTCATGATATGCTTTAATTTTCTCTTTTTGTTTTCTTTTTTAAAGCTGTCATGTCATGGTCGTCATATATATTATTGGAAATATGATTTTTTGTCTTAAAGCTTAATGAGTTTATAAATCAAATCGATCAAAATTCAAAGTCATATTTTGGTTTGATGACCTATCTATCTTTCTATATTCATTACCTATAAATATCTTATATTATCCATATAAAACAAATTCTAATCTTGTTATAAGATATTTATCTAAATCAATAAAATCATGAACTTCAATTCTTCTCTTTCGGAAAATGTTGAGTCTATAAATTTTTAAATATTAAGTATGGATAGCAACCAATAACACTTAAATATCTTGAGAAAGGGAGATTTGAGATGTCACCCCATCACATCCCCTAGTACCGGTGCGAAACCTTCATAGGGTAGACCTCGGGAAGTCCAAGATCCACTCTAAATTGCTAAGTCCGACTAAAGCCTAGCAAAGATCAAATTTTTTATAGACTCAAGTGTGCTCTTGCAATAACCGAAAAAGGAAAATTATCATTATCCTTCCTTTCAAGAAGTTTACATATTTGTGTTTAAAAATAAAAACAAAAGTCATATCATTTCTCAAGTGATCTATGTATTTCTTTTCGTTTATCCTTCTAAATCCCTTACCTATAAGAGTCTCTTATCATCATTATAAGTTAAATTCTAAATGTGGTACATGATGTTATCAAGACTAATGAAATAATTGTCAAAAATGGATTTAAAAGGAGTATTACGTAACTTACACTAATAAATTAAATGCGCAACTTTTTGAATATTCGTCTAATTTCTTTGCAGCATATGATAGCCCCTATATTGAAAAATCATAATCTAGAAAAATCGATATTGAAAAACTACAATAATGATGAATATGAATTCACACACTCCACAATGATCTTATGCTAAAATTCACAAAACTCATATATCATAATTCATGATTTATCAGGGATTATCTTAAATCAACTATTTCTATCAATCTTAGGAACTATGAAATATATGATGGCTAAGTGGTATCATAATCTCATACTTAGTTTTGTGTGTGATGTGCATCAATATTGTTTGCATGTGTATCATTATATGTAGACCTTGGAATTAACTTAGTATCAAATAGAATTGTCACTCCATTCTAGTTCTATGAAAATTCAAAACTCTATGAGAATAAATGCAACTCATTTATATGCTTGTAATCTTTACATAACATTGTACCTTGTTATCATAACTTTCATTCTAGCATCATCACTTACTATAAGTAGAAATCAATGTCTATGCTAGTTATATAATGACATGTTATGTTAAAGAAAAATAAAATAATGAGAATTGAAAGTCAAGAAAATTATATATATATATATATATATATATATCTATGTATGTACAACCACGTATTTGTTGAGTGGATCCTCAGGCTTAGGATAGGCAAAAAAGCAAGAAAGGAGGGCTTTCGCCCAGTTCAGAAGGGGTTCCGAGCAAGTACGACCTCTCTCGCATGGCACTCGCGCGAATGAGGCGCGAAGGCAATGGAAATCGCGGCGGTGCCCTAATCGCCCAGGAGCCCAGGGACCCTACGAGTGGTGCCTTCAGGGGGCATTCGCCCCGCGAGTGCCAGGAAGTTAGGCACGCGGGAGGTCGGGCGAGAGGTGCTTTCATGGACCACTCTCCCAGGGGGATTTGGGGGTAAAATTACCTAGATACCCTTCGTGGGCTGTCAATAGCCCTTCAGAACAACGGAGTTAGGCTGTTAGCAGACCAATTTGGGGTGTGATTAGTAAAACCAAAAGGCGGATTTATGCTATTTGCAGTCCAGCCCAGAGAACCTATAAATAGACCCTCAAGGGCACTTTGGAGGAGATCAAATCTTTTTGAGCTCTCTCCTCCAGGTTAGTTTTTGGTTGGCTGTTAGTGCCCTCCAAGGTGCCCGACTGAGCATTGGTTTTGGAGGGGAAGCTCTCTAAGATCTTCCGGGTGTGTGGCGGGACCTCCTCGCTATAGCCTTGGGTCTGTTCCAAGTTCTACATCTACAATCAAGAGCGTAAGTGAGGGATAAGTAGGTGCGGGCTACACCCACCAGTGGCTCCGAACTCAAGAGACCGGTCGCCGATTTCAAAAATTTTGGTGCGGTGAGCGTGGACCGTAGCCTGTACAAGAAAATCTCAAGATGAGCTCCATGGTTGGAGATGGAGGATAAGGATCCGACCAGAGCCACTCACAACCACCCGCGAAAAAGGTGACACTGGAAATATTTGAAGGCCTCAGGCGAGAGATCTTGCAGACCTTGCAGCTGGCTTTCGCCATGAGGAGCGAGTGCGAGACACCCGCAGTTCCGGTGGTCCCGCCCCAGCAGATAGGCGAGAATGCCCCCGACCAGCGGCCCGGGAAGGAGGTGGTGGTGGCGGAGGAGAATGCGCGAGATCTCCCAGGGCGGCAACTGTTTAGTAGCCCGGCGAGTGCGAAAGTCTGCGAGCTGACTCCGCGCGAGAGGACCACTCGCAGAGCAGGGCAGGGTAGTCACTTTTATGAGTTGATCCTCTCGGCCTCGGTTCTAGAAGGGTTCAGAGGGCCAGAGATGTCTTACTATACTGGAAAGGTTGACCCAGTCTTGAACCTATAGTGGTTCGAGGACATGGTCTCAATACTCCCTATGTCAGATGCCTTGCAATGATGACTCTTTGCAACCACTATGAAAGAGAAGGCGACGGACTGGTTCCACCAGCTCCCCGTGAGTTCTATTTATGCATTCAAGGATCTGTGTCGGAGCTTCCGGTTGCGCTTCTCGACATCAAAAAAGAGGAAGAAGGATGCAGAGGCGCTCTTCAAGATTAACCAAGGGCCAGGGGAGTCACTGGCCCATTATGTGGATAGGTTCCAGGAAGAGGTCCTGCTTGTCCAGGAGGTGTCGGGGTTCACTCTCCAGCTGGCCTTTATAGTGGGGCTGCGGGAAGGGTTTTTCAAAATGAACGTGAAGCGAAAGGCCCCTCTATCCTTCGAGGAGTTGATGGAGAGGGCGGCAAAAGAGATTGAAGGGGAGGCCGCCAACCCAGAGTTTGCAAAGAGGTTGGCGAGGCTGAGCGAGCCAGAGGTGAGGAAGCAGGAGGGAAGAAGAAGAGATGAGCCCAGAGGTCAGGGGTTTCGGGGGCAGCATCGGGATTGGGTGCATCAGGAGCCCAATAATCGGCTGGCTTGGAGACCCCAGGAGGGACCAGCGTTAGGTCAGGAAAGTGGTTACCAGGGAAGGGGGAAGGGAGGGTCAATCATCTGGGATGGAGGCAAGGTCCCAAACCCCCTCTCCCCCCTCAGGAGCAAACTATGGCAGTAGGCCGAGGAAGAGGAGGAAGAGGAAGAGGGGGTAGGGTGGCATTGCTCTATTATGACTTCCACCTGGAGGAAGGTCACGCGACGGCCACCTGCCCAGAGTTTCTGGAGGTAAGGGCAAGAGGTCAACAACAATAGCGACATGTAAGGATTGAAGAAGTGCTACCCGAAGAGGGTGAAGATAGGTGTGAAGACAGTGTAGACGTGGGATCCAGGGGGATCAGAATGATCCATGGCGGGGTTGGGATAGAGGCAGCTCGCAAGAAGAGTTTCCAAGCAATGTTCAGGAGGAGCATCACGTCAACCTCTTAAACCCCACCCCCCCCCCCCCCCCCCCCCCCCCCCCCCCCCCTCGGAGAAGCTCACCTTCTCATTGGAGGACATGCCAGACTATGAAGACCCATTCTGTGATGCCTTGGTGATCTAGACGACAATCAAGAACTTCACGGTCTCCCGAATCTTGGTCGACAATGGGAGTTCCGCGAATATAATCTTCAAGAAGGCATTCGACGCGATGGAGGTGGAGGCGAAGAGGGTGCAGGCGTTAGATGTGCCGTTGTTTGGATTTTCATGGGAGAGGAAGGAGGTTGAAGGAGGAGTCGACCTGCAGGTGATGCTGGGAGGGGTCCTGAGGAATTTGCGGTTTGTCATTGTCAACACTCCGAGCTGCTATAATGCGATTTTTGGACGCCCTCTCATCAGCATCTTCCGGTGCATTCCCTCGTCCTTCCACAAGTGCTTGAAGTTCCACAACGGAGGAGTCGAAGTCCAAATATGGGGGGATGCGAAGGTTGCGAGGCAGTGCTACGTGACTGCCGTCAACACCATCTCCTGGATGGCGGAGGATGAGAAGGTAGACATGGAGATGAGGAGGCCGAAGGGGCCAGGTGAGGACAGGAAGGTAGAAGAGGAAGGAAAAGGTAGCATCGGAGAAGAGGAGATGGAGAAGGCTCAGGAAGAGCATGTCGAGCCCATGCAAGTGGAGGTTGCGGCGGGAGAGGAGACCCTGGCCGAAGGGGGAAAGACATGGGGAAGATAGGAGGAGCTATCCCGGCTTGAGGCGACAGAAGAAGTAGTCGAGATGGAGGTCATCACCCGAGAGGGGAAAGTGGAGAAGGTACGAGTCAGCGGGGGCCTTGGCACCGAGGACAGGGAGAAGATGCTAGAGTGCATCTAGAAGAGCGTGGAAATCTTCGTATGGAGCGCAGCGGATATGCCAGGCATCGACGTGGATGTGGCCTGCCACTGACTCAACCTCGAGCCAGGAACTCCCCCATCCGCTAGAAGAGGAGGGCCATTGCTGACAAGCTGGAGGAGCCAATCCAGGAGGAAGTGGAGAAGCTCCTCAAAGCAGGTTTTGTCTCGGAGATCCAGTACCCAGGCTGGGTCTCCAATGTCATCATGGTAAAGAAAGGCGATGGCCGCTGGAGAATGTGTATCGATTTTTTAGTTTTAAACAAAGCTTTCTGATGGCGCAAATCTCACACACCGCTATAGGCGGTAGCTCGACTGCGACACGAAACGGCAGTGTACCGATCGTTCAAGTAATAAATGTTGGGAATAAATCCCCGAGTGTCGGTCTCTTGAGGAACACAGTAAGGTGGAGTTAAATGTCGAGGAAGGACTTGAGATCGAAGTCCTTTAGGTCGAATGGATTGCGGGAGAGTTGGGTTGGCTTTTGGAAAATAAAAGAAAACACTACAACTACTCCTATGCAATGCCGCTATGCAAAGCTTCGCTTGGCGGGATGGAGACTAGGCAGGCCTTGAGCGCGCTGCGTCGCAAGGGCGGATGGACGAGAAGGCTAATGGAATCGAACTATGCAGGCCTTGAGCGCGCTGCTTCGATAGGCGAATGGATTACGGGCCGCGATGCCACGCTTCGGTAGGCGAATGGGCGAGTAGGCTAGTGGAATGAGGGTCGCAAGCACCTCTTCGACAAGCACACCACTAACAATTGTTAGGGCGGCACAACGCAACCAACAAACCACACCACAAGGCGCACCTCAATAATATAAACAAAAATACTCAATCACATAGACATAATTAAGTAAAGATGCTATTTAATCAAAATACACTTCATCATAATGTTAGATCTAGTTGCAAATACATCAATAAAAGGAGAACAAGGCAAGAAATCGACCGAATCCGAAGGCTCGTTGAAGATTCACGGATGGAATCGCTGGGTTGTCAATCCGCGTCCAAGCTCGGTCCACAACTACGTCCGGGGTAGAGAGAGCTGTCACTACTCTCCAATGGACCCGTCTTCTTCGTGTCACGATCCGGTAGAGGTTGCAACACTTCCTCTTGCTTGAAGGTAATGGCGGCTAGGTCTACCTTTGGAGCTCGTGGATGAAGGAGGAGGCCGAGAGGAAACTCCGGCGAAGATTTGGCGTTGAAAGCTTGCCCGGAGATCCTCCCTAAGGTGGGCGGCGATGGAGGGGCGAAATCGGGCGGAACCGGGCGGAAAACGGCGCTGAAAATCGGGGATCCAACCTAAAATCGCGAGCAGGGAATTTATAGGCGCTAGAATGAACAGTGCGCACGGTCAGTGGCGCACGACCAGTGGTCGTGCGCACTAGAATCCTGTGATAGTGCGCTCTGCCTGGACGGAACCTGCAAAGACAGAAATTATAACATAACATGTTCGCACGACCAGTGGCGCACGACCGATGGTCGTGCGCACTAGCGTCAGTGGTCGTGCGCAATAGATGAAACAGAACTTAAAAATTAATGGTTAGTGCGCACGAGCAGTGGCGCACGACCGATGGTCGTGCGCGCTGGAGTTGATGATCGTGCGCATTACACCAAACAGAACTTATGAAAAAAGCGTTAAGTGCACACGATCAGTGGCGCACGACCAGTGGTCGTGCGCAATAGAACCAGTGATCGTGCGCAGTGTTCCTGTGCAGAATTGCACCGGAAACATCTGCACGACTCCTGTTCTAGCGTACAACCACCAATCCGGCCACTAAAAGTGGCACCGAACAATGCATGAAAATTACTAATGAAAATCAACATGAAATCACACCAAAATGGGCCAAAAGGTGCACCTAGCATGGATTAACAAATATGAACTAAAACAGGGCTAAAGTGCAGTGAAATGACTAACTAAACGGCCCAGATGAGTCCATAAAAGTGTATATGATCAGGACTCATCACACCCCCAGACTTAACTGTTTGCGCGTCCCGAGCAAACAAATTCTAAGCGAACTAGGAAAGAACAGTAGATGGCTTAATGATTACACTACAGAGTACCATGCGAAGTCGCATGCTCACGTGCCTAAGAAAAATAGTAGAAAAGATTTCTGACTATAAAAACAGTTTATATATTTCTAAAAGAGTAAAAGCATATTACAACTACTCAAAATGGTGAACAGCGGTGAATCGTTCGGTCACGCATACGGAGAAAGTAAACTAAACGCTGAGATGAGCATTGCTCAAGATTGGGGTGCGGGAAAAACTCCACTGAAATCCATCAGTGTCGGTGACCATAGGCTTGCCCGGTCACATTCTCTCCACGACACTAGATTGGTTCATAGCGTGAGTCGGTAGGACTTTAGGTTAGAGATGGGGCTTGGGTTACGGTGAGGTAAACAAGGATACACAAAATGGCTCAAACACATAACCCAAATGAGCTTTAAAAATAACTACCCACGCACCAAAATCGAATGCAAGTGCATCACACCCCCAGACTTGGACATTTGCAACATAGGTGTGTGCACCGCCTACTCCCAATACACAATTCTTCTACATGATTTTCAATAAAACTCGCCTTTCTTTTTCTCTTTTTTCCTTTTCAATTTTTTTTTCTTTTTCTTTAAATCTTCTTTTCCTTGTCGTTTTCTTTCAGCAAATTTTCAAAGGAGCATAACCACAGGTTCTCGTAGTAAACACCACAATCAACACCCCCCAAAATGTAAATGAAATTACAACTAAAGCTCAGATTTGGGTGTGCGACTAGGTTAGGCTTTTAGGCTTTGGTGAGAAACATGTGGAGCTGAATCAAGGAAAGGGTAGGCACAAAGGGGCTAGCAAGGGTAGACGATAGGCATGAAATAAAAAGTTCAACCGGGCCAAAATAATGGCCTACGTCATTCTCACGCACTAGAACTATCCTATGCCAATGCTTCAAGAATCGCTTGGGGCAAGTTCTAGTCACCGAGAAAGATTCTCCTTTCTCCCGACTCAAGCAATACGAATCTAACGATCGTGTACACACATCCCTATGCTACCGTTTGATTCCATCGGATTCACCATTTGAGTAGAGTAAACAACATTTACACTAATAAGAAAAATATAAAACCATAGCATAAAAAGAAATCTACTCTACACAAAATTCTATGCAACCGAGCACTCGACTAGGAGCACTACTAGAGTCAACATTTTACTCTGCTACATAGTCCTAAGCCATCACCTAGATTTTCCCAAATAAGCAGAAGAATTAAATTCACAACAGAGCAGACAAACAGATGAGTACGCGCTCAAGTGGGTGATGTGGTGTGCAATGAAAATAAACAAAATATTTTAAAATGAAATCTTCTAGTATGCAGTGCAATAGTGCACGTGAGCGGGTAAACAAAACTACTCTCCCCCAGACTTAAACTAAACAATCCACAAAACATATGACATGAAAATCAGCATAGGGCTAGGGGGAGAGAGTACCCAATGCTCAGCAAGTGAGCATACCAGAAGATTGGCGTTTAAACCCAGACTAAGCTGCAGCATCCGCCATCCAGAAGAAATACCTGCAGGGGTCAGCTCCGCAAAACAAAAGAAACAGAAAAAGATAAACTACAATAAACTATAGCTAACTAAACAGGATGGATTAAAATAAAATGCATGAAAAGTAAGATAACTACTGGGGTTATTGTCATCCCAGCACGACTTATTCTAAATTAAAACGGTTCTAGCTAATGGGCCTATGAAAAAGAAAATGCACAGGTAACTGTTCTAATATGCGCATCGGTAGCGGGTACCGATACGGAGACAGAGCAGTCACCCCTCTACCTAAATATAAATACCTGCTCCTCACAGGTAGAGGGTAGAGGATGTAAGAAAAGGAGGAGGCCTGGTCCTCACTCATCTCACAAAACACATCCTTGCCTAGCAAGGTATCGTCCACAGCAGGCCCGCAGGAGGAGAAGGCAATGAATGAGGCTTCCTTAATGGAGGAGGGATCAACCTCCTCGCATAAAAGGACACACTCATCATTGACTTGAGCACAAAGCTCCAAGTCCTCCTGAAGTACCTGTAAAGACTCAACCTGCACAGGCTCGGAAGAAGAAGGGGGGTCCAGAAATAAAGAAGACGAAGAACATAAATAAACATCAATCGGGGGAGTGATCCCGGTCTCACTCCCATCAGGTTGGGGAAGTAAAATAATGTTTGCATTGTCATCAATGCTACAAGATTCGGCGGGATCAACAGTGGCCAAGCTAGAGATTTGGGCTTCCTCCACCGGTGCTGAGGAAAACTCCTCTTCACCTAGAAGGTTGTCCTCCTCCATAGGAGTAGGCACAATACTAAGATCAACCGCCTCCTCCTGCGACACATCATCAACAATGTCGTCAGAGACGAGTGTAGTATGCACAACAGGGAGAGGAATAGTGCTCGGATAAAAGTCGAGCACCGATTCCTCACAAAGAATCGAATCCACTAGAGGTGGTGGATGCACTGGGAGAATGGGCTCAGCAATATCGGTGCCCAGATCAGCCACACATCTGGTGACTGTGTCAACGCCATACCCTTCAAGATGTGAAGGTGGCAAAGACACAAAACCGGATGTTGAAGGTGTGCTGCCAGAGTTAGGAGTTGGGACGATCCGGATATCCGGCTCATCATCCTCATCCAATTGGCTGCGAAAAGCAGCACAATCCTTCAGGGCATGATCTGTGCTCTGACAAAACTGGCACTGCCTAGCAGGCTTCTTTGGCACAGCGGGTGCTGAAGCCGAAAAGAAGTAAGACGGTAATGGCTCAGCAGAGTAGCCATAAGACTTACGCGCACCATATGGAGTATCAGACGGAGTCGATGCTCTATATGCTGGGCGAGAAGAATTATGCCTACTATTCTCCGTAGGGCATTCATCACTAGAGTGGGAGGTAGCTCCACACCAACGGCAACGGAAATTAAGATGTGCCCACATAGTGCGAAGATAAAACGATTCAAAAATAAAAATGCTATTGTGCAAATACTAAACCAAATAGAAATTACTAAAGCAACCTGATATAAAACAAGAAAAAGGAATAAAAAGAACAGAAATAAAATAAGAGATGCAATTTACAAATGGAAGAGCTTCTCTCTCAGACTCTCCCTCTCCAGAAAACTCACACGTCTGTGCTCCCCGGCAACGGCGCCAAAAACTTGATGGCGCAAATCTCACACACCGCTATAGGCGGTAGCTCGACTGCGACACGAAACGGCAGTGTACCGATCGTTCAAGTAATAAATGTTGGGAATAAATCCCCGAGTGTCGGTCTCTTGAGGAACACAGTAAGGTGGAGTTAAATGTCGAGGAAGGACTTGAGATCGAAGTCCTTTAGGTCGAATGGATTGCGGGAGAGTTGGGTTGGCTTTTGGAAAATAAAAGAAAACACTACAACTACTCCTATGCAATGCCGCTATGCAAAGCTTCGCTTGGCGGGATGGAGACTAGGCAGGCCTTGAGCGCGCTGCGTCGCAAGGGCGGATGGACGAGAAGGCTAATGGAATCGAACTATGCAGGCCTTGAGCGCGCTGCTTCGATAGGCGAATGGATTACGGGCCGCGATGCCACGCTTCGGTAGGCGAATGGGCGAGTAGGCTAGTGGAATGAGGGTCGCAAGCACCTCTTCGACAAGCACACCACTAACAATTGTTAGGGCGGCACAACGCAACCAACAAACCACACCACAAGGCGCACCTCAATAATATAAACAAAAATACTCAATCACATAGACGTAATTAAGTAAAGATGCTATTTAATCAAAATACACTTCATCATAATGTTAGATCTAGTTGCAAATACATCAATAAAAGGAGAACAAGGCAAGAAATCGACCGAATCCGAAGGCTCGTTGAAGATTCACGGATGGAATCGCTGGGTTGTCAATCCGCGTCCAAGCTCGGTCCACAACTACGTCCGGGGTAGAGAGAGCTGTCACTACTCTCCAATGGACCCGTCTTCTTCGTGTCACGATCCGGTAGAGGTTGCAACACTTCCTCTTGCTTGAAGGTAATGGCGGCTAGGTCTACCTTTGGAGCTCGTGGATGAAGGAGGAGGCCGAGAGGAAACTCCGGCGAAGATTTGGCGTTGAAAGCTTGCCCGGAGATCCTCCCTAAGGTGGGCGGCGATGGAGGGGCGAAATCGGGCGGAACCGGGCGGAAAACGGCGCTGAAAATCGGGGATCCAACCTAAAATCGCGAGCAGGGAATTTATAGGCGCTGGAATGAACAGTGCGCACGGTCAGTGGCGCACGACCAGTGGTCGTGCGCACTAGAATCCTGTGATAGTGCGCTCTGCCTGGACGGACCTGCAAAGACAGAAATTATAACATAACATGTTCGCACGACCAGTGGCGCACGACCGATGGTCGTGCGCACTAGCGTCAGTGGTCGTGCGCAATAGATGAAACAGAACTTAAAAATTAATGGTCAGTGCGCACGAGCAGTGGCGCACGACCGATGGTCGTGCGCGCTGGAGTTGATGATCGTGCGCATTACACCAAACAGAACTTATGAAAAAAGCGTTAAGTGCACACGATCAGTGGCGCACGACCAGTGGTCGTGCGCAATAGAACCAGTGATCGTGCGCAGTGTTCCTGTGCAGAATTGCACCGGAAACATCTGCACGACTCCTGTTCTAGCGTACAACCACCAATCCGGCCACTAAAAGTGGCACCGAACAATGCATGAAAATTACTAATGAAAATCAACATGAAATCACACCAAAATGGGCCAAAAGGTGCACCTAGCATGGATTAACAAATATGAACTAAAACAGGGCTAAAGTGCAGTGAAATGACTAACTAAACGGCCCAGATGAGTCCATAAAAGTGTATATGATCAGGACTCATCACTTTCCCTAAGGATTGCTATCCTTTGCCTCGGATCGACGCGCTGGTTGACTCAGCCGTCGACTTTTCTGTAATGAGTTTTTTAGATGCTTTTTCAGGTTATCATCAGATCGGGATGCACCCACCAGACGTCAAGCACGTCTCCTTCATCACGAGAGAGGGGTGCTACTGCGTTAAGATGATGTCGTTTGGGCTAAAAAATGCATGGGTGACGTACCAGAGGATGATGGAACGAGTCTTCCGGGATCAAAGGGGAAGGAACTTGGAGGTATATGTGGATGATCTCATGGTGAAAAGCAAGGATGTGAGCTCCCACATGCAAGACCTAGAAGAGACCTTTGCCACCCTACGCAGGTTCAAGATGAGGTTGAACCCTTCAAAATGTATTTTCGGGGCCGGCAAGGGGAAGTTTCTGGGTCACCTCCTTACCCCGGCGGGGGTGGAGCCTAACCCAGACAAGGTGAAAGCTATAATGGAATTGGGATCGCCTCAGAACGCTAAGGAAGTCCAGCGCCTGACTGGAAAGATCATAGGGTTGAGTAGGTTTCTCTCCCGGGACGGAGAGAAATGCTCCCCCTTTTTCAAAGTGTTGCGAGGCAATCAAAAGCTTGAATGGACGAAGGAGTGTGAGGAGGCCTTTCAGGCCCTAAAGAATCAACTCACCAAGGCTCCGCTGCTCTAGGGTCCTAAGGAGGCAGAGGGTCTAGCCTTGTATCTCGGAGTGGGGGCTGAGGCCGTGAGCTCTGTCCTGGTCCGGGAAGAGGGTAAGAAGCAGCTACCCATCTACTATGTGAGTAGGGATCTGAAGAAGGCGGAGCTCCGGTACCCCATTTTAGAAAAGCTGGCCTTCGCTCTAGTCATCTCGGCCAGGAAGCTCAGGTCGTACTTCCAAGCCCATTCAATCCAAGTGGTGACCGATCACCCCCTTCGCAAAATATTCGTGGGGGTAGAGCATTCAGGGAGGCTCGCGAAGTGGTAGGTGGAACTGAGTGAATTTGATATCATCTTCATCCCGCGGCTATCGATGAAGGCCCTAGCTGTGACAGATTTCATGGCAGACTACGTGGTCGAAATGGAAGAGGAGCAAGCCCTACGTCTCATCCCCTATAAGCTGGTGGTGGATGGTGTCTCAGGAAAGAACTCTCTTAGAGGGGGAGTGGTATTGGAAAGCTCTCATGGAATGAAAATAGAGCAGGCAATCATGATACACTTTCCTATCACCAACAACCAAGCGGAGTACGAAGCAGTAATCGCCGGTCTACGTCTGGCCCGGGAGTTGGGGGTTCATGATGTGGAGGTCCTCACAGATTCAATGGTTATAGCCTCACAGGTCAAGGGTGAGTTCGAGGCAAGGGAGCCCACGCTCATGAGGTATCTAGCCAAAGTGAGAGGCCTCATCAGAATGTTCAAAACCTTCTCCATCAGGCACATACCAAGGGAAGAGAGTACCCCGGCGGATCGGCTGGCAAAGTCTGGTCTGTTAAATTTTTGAAGTGGAAGTGGATTTGAGCTGGGCGGTCTGCGGATTGGAGAACGCAGAGACCGCGCGGTCTGCGCTGGTTCTCTGGTTGGTTTTGTCTCAGCGGTTTGTTCTGAGCGGTCTGATCTGGGAGACCGCCTTTTCTGTTCAGGCAGCTTGCACGGGTTGGTCTGGCGACTTGTTCTAGTCGGCAAGATGTTCTTGGAAGGAGACCGGGCGGTCTATTTATTAAGACCGTTGTGACCGGGCGGTTTGGTTGTAACTGCAAGGTTAATAAGGGAGCTGTGAGCTTTGTCGAGGTCGGGCGGTCTGCTTTGCGAGACCTCTCGCGATCTGATGGGCGGTTATTATATCCCGATTGTGCGGTGACTACATCCGTCTATCTGCCTATAAATAGGGGTGCAGGGCCCATCATTATTAACGAGAATTGTAAGAACCCAAAGTTTTCTTGATTGTGCCGGTCTCACTTTGAGGTCGTGCGGTCTGAGATATTTGTCTGACCGGTTTCTGTGTTCGCAGGTTAGCGGCTTGCAGCTCGCGGTCAGCTTGTCTCCTTCTTCCAACTTTGAATAAACCAGTCCGGGCAGACTGTGTTTAGGTGTTGGTGGTCTGTGTAGTTGATCAGGCGACCTTAAGTGGTCAGGCAGTCTTGAGTTGCGGTCTGTCTCAGATAGCAGTTCTTCGTTCAGAGTTCGCGGGTTCTTCTTTGATCAAGACTGTGCGGTCTGGGCGATCAAGAAATCCAGACTGTTTGTTATCAGCAGAGGAATAAAGCAGCGAGTTGGCGGTCTGGGGTTGCGGTCTGGCAGGTGCGGTCTGTATTCTGATCGCGCGGTCTCAGCGGCTTCCGTCCAGCTTTTCTATTCGCGTGGTCTGGCGGTCTCAAGTGCCAGGTCATTGCAGCTTATTTTACACTTGTGTTTTGTGCCTCTCTTCTCCGCGATTCTTATGAATCATGTCTCGCCATGTATACCTCGCATTGTAAAGAGATTGTTAATGCCATAGTACTATCCGTTCTTCTCATTGTCACTGTTGTGCTACACTTGTGAAAGGATTTGTGAAGTGTGTTCCGCGTTGTTTTACTTCACCTCCGGACCTCAAGTTTTTTCAACATGGTATCAGAGGTAGGTTGCTGAGGTTGCGAAGTAGAAAGTGTTGATACTTCTCTCGGGTTTCTCAAGTGGTAGCAAATCAGTGGGATAGATATGGAAGGAGGATATGTTAGAGGTCGCAGTATTGAGCTCCTTACGCAGACTAAGTTCAAGAAGTGGAAGTCTTGCATGGAGAGCTATCTTCTTGGCGAGGACTTGTGGGAGGTGGTTGGAGGAGAAGATAGACAAGCTGTGGTTCCTGCTGATGGGAATGCTGAGCTCGTGAAGTATTGGAGAAGAACGAATGCTAAGGCGGAGTTCACTCTCAAGCGAGCTATCATTCCAGATTTATTTGATCACATCATTGGATGCGGATCAGCTGCTGAGATTTGGACAGCCTTGGATGGCTTGTTCAATAAGAAGAATGTAGCGAGGCTACAGTACTTGGAGAATGAGTTGGCAAAAGCAACTCAAGGAGATTTGTCCATTTCTACGTTCTTCTTGAAGATGAAGAACCTCTACGCAGAGATATCGGCTTTGGACCCGGATGAGCCTATCTCAGAAGCTAAGCTGAAGAGGCACATAATCCACGGCTTGCGGAGGGAGTATGTGGCCTTTGTTACTTATGTTTAAGGATGGGCCAATCAGCCTTCGTTGCTGGAGCTGGAGAACTTACTTGCTTCGCAGGAAAGTTTGGCAAAGCAAATGGCTGGAATGTCGGTCTCTGAGGGAGAAGGCGAGGTTCTCTTCTTTGACAAGAAGAAGAAATGGGACAAGAAAAAGAAGAAGTCATCTAGAGATGATGGTCCATCTACTTCGTATCAACAGGAGAGGAGTTATGCTCCTAAGCACGATGTGAAGAAACAGGATGGACCTAGATGCTTCAGGTGCAATAAGGTTGGTCATTTCAAAAGGGACTGCAAGGTCAATCTTCAGCCGGGGCATGCTGCAGGGAAGGAGGAGGCTGGTTCCAATTCAGAAGGTAGTTGGGGTGGTGGAGGAGCTTTCATGATGGGCACGTGTGTTCGGGCCATGACTTCCATCAACTATCAAGACGATTGGATTGTGGACTCTGGGTGTGGTCATCAACTCACTGGGGATGAGTCGAAGTTCTCCTCGTTGTAGACATATACAGGTAATGACGCTATCATTACGGCTGACGATACTATTCATGCAGTTGAGAAGGAGGGTGTGGTTTCATTTAACGATGATAGAGGTACTCTTACGTTGAAGAGTGTCTATCATGTTCTGGGGATGAAGAAAAACCTCTTCTCGGTGACCAATGCGGTGGACGCTGGCTATCACATTCTGTTTGGTCCAACAGAAGTGAAATTTCTCCGAAATGTTTCAGCGGTGAAAGATGATGTCACTCATGTTGGGAGACGGGTGAAGGACTTGTTTGTTCTTTCAACAAGTTTCTATGTTGATAAGATGAGGGCTAACGACAGCGCTGCTATCTGGCATGAAAGGCTTGGGCATGTTGGAATGGATAAGCTGAAAGCTATGGCGGGTAGAGGCCTGGTGAAAGGTCTGCCTAGCTTGTCATCTTTTGGGGATGGTCATGTTTGTGCAGGTTGTCAGTTTGGTAAAGCTCAGCGCTTTCCATTTGACAAATCACAAAGCAGATGTAAAAAAGACCATTGGAGTGCATCCATGGTGATCTGTTTGGACCTACCAACACTGCCAGTCTTGGAGGTTGTAGGTATATGCTGATCTTGGTTGATGACTTCACTAGATATACTTGGGTATATTTTCTGAAGGAGAAGTCAGAGGCGTTCGAAAGGTTTGTGGAGTTCATGGAGCTGGTGGAAGGTCGGCTAAACCTGCGGGTAAAGAAGTTCAGAACAGATAATGGAAGGGAGTTCACCTCCAAGTAGTTCTTTAGCTTCTGCAGGAAGCATGACATCCAAAGGCAGCTTTCTTGTACTCACACTCCACAACAGAACGAAGTTGCAGAGCAAAATATCTGTCACCTGACGGAGACTTGCAAATGTTGGTTTCATGCCAAGAGTATCCCAAAGTCCTTCTGGGCAGAGGGAATGTCTTGTGCGTCCTATGTTATCAACCAGATGCCTCTCAGCCCCATCAACATGAAGACCCCTCATGAGTTGATGTTTAAGGAGAATCCAAGCGTGGAACACTTTTGAGTGTTCGGTTCTACCTGCTATGTGCATGTTCCGGATGCCCTTCGAACAAAGCTATATGCTAAGGCAAGGAAGCTAGTCTTTGTTGGTTATGATGACCGGAAGAAAGGGTGGAGATGCATGGATCCTAAGACACAGAGATATGTGGTCTCTAGGGATGTGGTATTCGACGAGCTGACATCATACCAATGTAACTTTTTTGTTGAGTTACAAGGAAGCAGGGTAGGTGGTGGACCAGAGCAAGTTGCAAGGGAAGCTCTGGTGGAGTTGCCTGTTTCTCCAGGTCCTCCAGGGATTTCTAGCTCTGGGTCAGGTGCTTCAGGTTCTGGAAGCAGGGGGAGCGAGGCTCCATGTCTACCTGAGAAGAGAGCTAGTCTAGAAGATGTAGTGGAAGAGGTGGTTCAGAGTCAAGCTCTGAGGAGGTCCAAGAGGACCACTATTCCACCTGATCGGTATACGGGCGGGAACTTGGTGAGCTTTGTCTCATGTTTCTTCGCAGGTCCCCTGGATGAGAGAGAGCCATCTTGTTATGACAATGCTGTTGGAGTCAAGGAGTGGGAAGGAGCCATGGATTAAGAGATGGCTGCCCTCAGGAAGAATGAAACTTGGGACTTGGTGCCTAAGGTTGAGGGGGTTACTCTCGTGACTTGCAAGTGGGTTTTCAAGTTGAAGAAGAAGGCTGGCGGAAGTATTGAGCGGTACAAGGCTCGCCTTGTAGCTCGAGGTTTCTCTCAGAAGTATGGGGAGGATTATGAAGAAATATTTAGCCCCATTGCCAAGATGACTTCGGTCCGGGTGGTGATCGCATTGGCAGCTTGCCAAGGGTGGAAGATTTGGCAACTCGACGTGAAGAATGCTTTCTTATATGGCGAGATTGACAAGGATATCTTCATCGATCAGCCACCTGGGTATGTATCCGAAGAGTACCCAAGATATGTTTGTAAGCTTAAGAAGGCTCTTTACGGCTTGAAGCAAGCACCTCGAGCGTGGTATGGGAAGATCGCAGAATACCTCCAGTTCTGCGGGTACTTTGCTTCTGATTCTGATTCGAGCTTATTTGTAAAGAAGACGTGGGAGCTTCAGGTCTTGGTGCTGTTGTACGTTGACGACTTGATCGTCACGGGGAATTCTGAGATGGAGGTAGCTAGGCTTCATGCTGAGCTAGCTATCAGATTCGAGATGAATGATTTGGGTGAGCTCTACCATATCCTTGGGCTCAAAGTGGAGAGGAAAGAGAGCGGTATGCTCGTTTCCCAGAAGGGCTATACAGATCGAATCGTGAAGAGATTCGGCATGGAAGGGGGGAAGAGCAACTCTACTCCACTGGAGGTTGGAGTTCATCTTCGGCGAGATGAAGGAAAGGTTCTTACCGATCCTTTGGTGTTCCGGGCTTTGATCGGAAGCTTGATATACTTGACGATCACGAGGCCAGATATTGCTTATGCAGTTGGCAGGGTGAGTCGGTTTATGGCAGAGCCTCGAAAGCCTCATGTTGTGGCGGCTAGGAGTATATTGAAATATGTCAAATCCACCTCAGATTTGGGTCTCTTCTTTGGGAGAGATTCGGGCTTTTGCTTGCACGGGTACATGGATGCTGATTATGGAGGAAATTCGGATGATCGGAGATCAACATCTGGGTATGCCTTTATTACAGGCTCTACAACTATATCATGGTGCAGCAAAAAGCAGGATTCTGTGTCTGTCTCTACCACAGAAGCGGAGTACAAAGCTTCGGCTTTGGCGGCTCAGGAAGCCATCTAGCTTAGGAGGCTTGTGGAGGACATTCATAGGGAGGTGGAAGGTCCTACTTTGCTACGTAGTGACAATGAGAGTGCTCTCAAACTGGTGAACAATCCAGTTTGTCATGCACGTATGAAGCACATAGAGATTCATCACCATTTCATTCGTGAGAAGGTGTTGGAGGGATCTCTGATTGTGGAGCATGTGCAGAGCAAGGAGAACGTTGCTGACATATTCACTAAGCCGCTGGCGAAGGGACCTTTTGGTCGGGTGCGGAGTTTGATTGGGCTGACTTCCACTTCCCACTTCAAGGGGGAGTGTTAAATTTTGAAGTGGAAGTGGATTTGAGCTGGGCGGTCTGCGGATTGGAGACCGTAGAGACCGCGCGGTCTGCGCTGGTTCTCTGGTTGGTTTTGTCTCAGCGGTTTGTTCTGAGCGGTCTGATCTGGGAGACCGCCTATTCTGTCCGGGCGGCTTACGCGGGTTGGTCTGGCGACTTGTTCTAGTCGGCCAGATGTTCTTGGAAGGAGATCGGGCGGTCTGTTTATTAAGACCATTGTGACCGGGCGGTTTTGTTGTAACCGAAAGGTTAATAAGGGAGTTGTGTGCTTTGCCGAGGTCGGGCGGTCTGCTTTGCGAGACCGCTCGCGATCTGATGGGAGGTTATTGTATCCCGGTTGTGCGGTGACGACATCCGTCTACCCGCCTATAAATAGGGGTGCAGGGCCCGTCATTATTAACGAGAACAGGAAGAACCCAAAGTTGGCTTGATTGTATCGGTCTCACTTTGAGGTCGTGCGGTCTGAGATATTTGTCTGACCGGTTTCTGTGTTCGCAGGTTATTAGCTTGCAGCTCGCGGTCAGCTTGTCTCCTTCTTCCATCTTTGAATAAACCAGTCCGGGCGGACTGTGTTTAGGTTTTTGCGGTCTCTGCAGCGGACTCAGTTGATCAGGCGACCTTAAAGGCGGTCTTGAGTTGCGGTCTGTCTCAGATAGCAGTTCTTCGTTTAGAGTTCGCGGGTTCTTCTTTGATCAAGACCGTGCAGTCTGGGCGATCAAGATGTGCAGACTGTTTGTTTTCAGCAGAGGAATAAAGCAGCGAGTTGGCGGAATGGGGTTGCGGTCTGGCAGGTGCAGTCTGTACTCTGTTCGCACGATCTCAGCGACTTCCGTCCAGCTTGTCTGTTCGCGCGGTCTGGCGGTCTCAAGTGCCAGGTCGCTGCAGCTTATTTTACACTTGTGTTTTGTGCTTCTCTTCTCCGTGATTCTTATGAATCATGTCTCGCCATGTACACCTCGCATTGTAAAGAGATAGTTAATGCCACAGTACTATTCGTTCTTCTCATTGTCACTGTTGTGCTACACTTGTGAAATTATTTGTGAAGTGTGTTCTGCGTTGTCTTACTTCACCTCTGGACCTCAAGGTTTTTCAACACGGTCCTCGGGCTGGAGGGACCTTGACAGATCTGTTTCACCCATCGATTGAGGAAGGGGAACTCATGGATATAGAACGACGACCCTCATGGAAGGACCCTTTCGTGACCTTCCTGGCAACGGGCAAATTTCCGGAAGAGGCCCCAGACCAAAGGCACTTTTGGTACAAATCCGCCTACTATGTGCTTCACGAGGGGGACTTGTATCAAAAGACTCTCTCAGGGCTCTTATCAAGATGCATATCTAAAGAGGAAGTCTCGGGAGTCCTAGAGGAGGTTCACTCCGGCGAATGTGGTAGTCATTCAGGGAGTAGGATGTTGGAGGCAAGGATAATGAGGCAGGGGTACTTCTGGTTGACCCTAAGCAAGGACGCAGCGGAGTTCATCAAGAAATGTCAGAAATTCCAGCTGTTCACCCCGCTTCAACTTTTGCCGGCCCAGAGGCTAAGGATCATCACGGCACCGTGGCCCTTCGCCATATGGGGGATGGATCTGGTAGGACCTTTCCCCCAGGCAAGTGGGCAGAGAAGGTTTCTATTGGTTATGATTGACTACTTCTCTAAGTGGTTGGAGGTTAAGGCCTTGGCCAAGGTCACCTCCCAGGTAGTCCACAATTTTGTGTGGGGTGAGATCATCTGCCGACATGGGCTCCCACAAGCCTTAGTCACAGATAATGGTCCACAATTCGCTAGTGAAGAGTTCATCAACTTCTGCAGCCAGTTGGGGATAGATCTCAGGTTTGCATCCGTCCATCACCCCAGGAGCAACGTGCAGGTGGAGGCGGCGAACAAGATCATAGTGAACCTGCTCAAAAAGAAAGTGGAGCTCTTGAAGGGGAATTGGGTAGAGAAACTCCCTTCGGTCCTATGTGCTCTAAGGACTACTCCCAACACCGCCACTGGAGAGACCCCATTCAAGATCTCTCATGGTTGTGAGGCTGTTATTCCCGTGGAGTTTGAAGTCAAGACACCGCGAGTAAGGGCTGTCGTGGAGGGTGATGAAGAATGGAGAGCAGGGAACGAGGAGGAGCTGCGACTCTCCCTAGATCTTATCGAGGAGTTCCGAGATCTTTCCCCCATCCGTCAAGAGGAAGTCAAGCGACGGATGACCGAGTAATTTGACAAGCACGTCAGGATCAAGCAATTCGAGAAGGGGGACCTCGTGTTACAAAAGGTTGACGCGGCCAGAAGGTCTGTCGCGGTAGGAAAGCTCAATCCCAATTGGGAGGGCCCCTATGTCATGGAAGAAGCCTTAAAGTCAGGGGGATACCGCCTCCAGAATTTGGAAGGCGAGTCCATCAGCCACACGTGGAGTGGTGATGACTTGAAGCGCTTTTATCCTTAAGGTCATATGATGAAAATACTTAATTCTTTAAACTTCGTTCCTCTTATATTCGTGTATAATAACATGCGAGGTGATGATGGAAAGATTCAAAGGTTGGCCCCGAGTAGACCCACTGACCAGGCTCTCATCTAGCTGGCAGGTCCATAGGCTCACTCGGTGGCAGGTTCAAAAGATTCAAAGGTTGGCCCTGAGCAGGCCCGCTGGCCAGGCTCTCATCTAGATGGCAGGGTCGTAGGCTCACTCGGTGGCAGGTTCGAAAGTTTCAAAGGTTGGCCCCGAGCAAACCCACTAACCAGCCTCTCATCTAGCTGGCAGGGCCGTAGGCTCACTCAGTGGCAGGTTTGAAAGATTCAAAGTTGTCCCCGAGCAGACCCGCTAACTAGGCTCTCATTTAGCTGGCAGGGTCGTAGGCTCACTCAGTGGCAGGTTAGAAAGGTTCAAAGGTTGGCCCCGAGCAGACCCGCTGACCAGGCTCTCATCTAACTGGCAGGGCCATAGGCTCACTCGGTGGCAGGTTCGATAGTTTCAAAGGTTGTCTCCGAGCAGACCCGCTGACCAGGCTCTCAACTAGCTGACAGGGCCGTAGACTCACTCGGTGGCAGGTTCGAAAGGTTCAAAGGTTGGTCCCGAGCAGACCCGCTGACCAGGCTCTCATCTAGCTGGTAGGGCCGTAGGCTCACTCGGTGGTGGGTTTGAAAGGTTCAAAGGTTGTCCCCGAGTAGACTCCCTGACCAGTCTCTCATATAGCTGGCAGGGCCGTCGGCTCACTCGGTGGCAGGTTCGAAAGTTTCAAAGGTTGGCCCCGACCAGACCCGCTGAACATGCTCTCATCTAGTTGGCAGGAAATAGTCTCACTCGGTGGCAGGTTGGAAAGGTTCAAAGGTTGGCCCCGAGCAGACCCACTGACCAGGCTCTCATCTAGCTGGCAGGGCTGTAGGCTCACTCGGTGGCAGGTTCGAAAGTTTCAAAGGTTGGCCCCGAGCAGACCCGCTGACCAGGCTCTCATCTAGCTGGCAGGGTCAAAGGCTTACTCAGTGGCAGGTTCGAAAGTTTCAAAGGTTGGCCCCAAACAGACCCGCTGACCAGACTCTCATCTAGCTGGCAGGGCTATAGGTTCACTCTGTGGCGGGCTCGAAAGGTTCAAAGGTTGGCCCCGAGCAGACCTGCTGACCATGCTTTCATCTAGCTGGCAGGGTCGTAAGCTTACTCAGTGGCAGGTTCAAAAGTTTCAAAGGTTGGCACCGAGAAGACCTGCTAACCAGGCTCTCATCTAGCTGGTAGGTTCGTAGGCTCACTCGGTGGCAGGTTTGAAAGATTCAAAGGTTGGCCCCGAGCAGACCCGCTGACCAGGATCTCATCTAGCTGGCAGGGTCGTAGGCTCACTCGGTGGCAGGTTCAAAAAGTTCAATGGTTGTCCACGAGCAGACCCGCTGACCAGGCTCTCATCTAGCTGGCAGGGCCTTGGGCTCACTCGATGGAAGGTTTGAAAGTTTCAATGGTTGGCCCCGAGCAGACCCGCTGACCAGGCTCTCATCTAGCTAGCAGGGCTATAAGCTCACTCGGTGGCAGGTTTGAAAGATTCAAAGGTTTGCCCCGAGCAGACCCGCTGACCAGGCTCTCATCTAGCTGGACGGGACGTAGGCTCACTCGGTGGTAGGTTCGAAAGTTTCAAAGTTTGGCCCCGAGAAGACCCGTTGATCAGGCTCTCACCTAGCTGGCAGGGCCGTAGGCTCATTTGTTGGTGACCCATGAGGAAGACAAGGTAAGAAAGAAAAATCCAATGCAAAATATTAACACAGGGCAAGTCTCATCTTAAGGTCGGTGAATGGTGCCCATCATAAGGGACACTCGCCGGCGAATGATATCGTTTGAGAAAGACACTCGCCCAATGAATGCGCAGTGGAACATTGGCCAGCCCCACGGGTTGCAAGAATTTAGCTGGATGAGGTGGGTTCTGGCGCAGTTGAGTTCCCGACAGAAATCAACAAAATCGTCTAAGTCCTAAAAAGGCTGGGGAGAGTGCGAAAGGGTTGCGACCGCGTGGCACGTCTGTGCGGTAAGAGTGTCTCGGTCATGACCTAGACTAGGGGTCGTCGACGCTAGGGACGAACAAATGATATACAAGCACACGCGTGAAAATGCGAGAGCATGCAAAATAGCATACGAGCGTGCGAGCTACCAGCTGATAATAGTTAGATGCACAAAAAGAAAACATATGACAAATCGCAAGAGGCAAAACATTTAATTTCATTTGAGAATAAAAAGGAATTACAAAAGGATTCTCGCATTACATCAAAAAGAAAAAGAGAAAGAAAGGGGGTCTTCAGGGGTCGTCGACTTCCTTGCCAGAGTATTCGCTACTCTCTCTCAGAGAAGGAAGGTCGCCGAGTTCCTGCCCATCGCTAGCTTCATCCGCAGGGTCGACCCGAGCGAAGAGTTCAGGAAGCACGTGGTGGGCGAGAATCCTCTCGCTATCTTCCTTCAAAAGTACGGCCCTTCGAAGCACCTCCAGCGCATGCTTCACTGCTCCTTGGGCAGACCTCTGCATCAGCCCTTCGAACTCGGCGTTGGAGTAGAGGTGCCGAGTTTCCCTCTCCATGGGAGGTGGCCGAGCAGCGACATCTCTCAGCTTTTGGTTCTCGACCTCCAGCTCCTTGACCCGCTCCTCAAGGATGCGCGCCCATATGAGTAGGGTGTCATAGTTGGTTATGTCCTGCAAGAAAAAATAAGGTTAGCATGTGAAGGGAATGAAATGCGAGAACTTGAGTCACTGCGAGGAGACATGCTCAGCTCTTAGGCTGGGCGGCTCGCGAGAAGGGCCTCGTCTATCTCCAACTGCTGCTTCACGGCCACGACCTCGGCAGAGGCAAGAGCACTGGTCTTCTCAACCTCGACCAGGTTCCGCGCGAGGGTCATGCTATGGTGAGAGGACATATGGGTCCATGTGAGAGCGCGCATCATGGCTCGCAAGCCCTCATGAGCGAAAGTACGAGTGGACTCAGTGTCAGAGACGGAGGCATCCTCGCGACCATAAAGTGCGTAGGAGAGGCTGTAGGCTTGGCCTCTGGTTGTCTCCTGCTCCATCCAGGACGGAAGGAGGGAGGATATGGAGACATGGTTGGCCCGCCGGTCCCAGTGGAGTAGAGGCTCGCCGACCGCATCTGCATACCTCTCGCCGAGAGGGAAATTTTGATGCCCTCTCGGCACCGGCCCCGAGGAGGGCTCCGCCGGTGCAACGGCAGTCTGGACCGCTGAGTCCTCCGTAGTAGGAGCACTCAAGCCAGGGGACTCATCCGCAACTGCCTTTCCCTTAGCGGCGGATGAAGGCTTCACATGCTTGGTGGGGGAGCGGATAGCCGCGTCGGGCTTCCGCTTCAGCCTGCTGGATTTCGCGGGAGGCAAATCCTTGCGGCAGGCATGGCAGCGAACTTGGCGAGGGCATGGGCATCATCGAGGGCAATCCCCACGACCGCATTCGGCGGGTGGAGGGGAAGGCTCTGAACCCCTGTATCAAGAAAGTCAAGTTAAGAATGCGGAGGCGAGTGAAAAATGAGCGGGAGCTAGGGTTGAAATTGTTCAGCTTACCCTCTCTCGGCAGATTTGGTGGCAGCGAACCGACATGCTTCCGCAGATGCAAGATATCCATTCCATGCTGCTAGATGAAGGCATGGAGCTTGGCCTCGTAACCACCCCAACGTTGGAGGCTTGAAGGTCGACTTGTTCTCCTGCACTGGCGTGAGGAGAGTGTTGCCGAAACTCCGAGTCACAAAGACGAACCGCCGAGTCCAATCATGGACCTTATTGGCGGTACCGGAGACCTTGGGGGGGCTTTGGAAGGAGAAGATGGCCACCCCACTCTTCGCTCGGAAATTGAAGAGCTTGCGGAAGACAGGGAGGGAGAATTCGATCCCCTCCTCTCGCAAGTAGCAGGCAAATGCTACTAGCATTGCGATCGAGGTTAGGTTCAGCTGAGCGGGAACTATGCAAAAATAGCTGAACGCCTGGTGCAATTCGCGGGCCAGAGGGGGATGGCGAGAGCGTCGACGAGATCTGGTTGATGCGATCACAGCTTCCAGGGCAGTGCGCAGTGAATCCTGGCGGGATATAGTCGGCAACAGTCGCAGCGATATCTTCTTCAGATAGGTCACAGGTATCGAAGTGGTGGTTAAGGAATGACTGTGAGCACCTGCTCCTACCATCAGGTCTGGGGGCCATCTCGCACGAAAGAAAAGTGGTAGGAAGACTAGAGAGAGGTGCGAGTGCTGGCGCAAGAGAAAAAGAGGAAAGAGAAGAAAGCGTAATAAAGGCGGTAGGTGGGCTGACTATTTATAGAATAAATGGAAATTGAAGTGAATTCTCTACGGGCAGGGTGCGGATAGCGGCCGCTCTATCCTGACATCTCGGAGTTTGAGCCAGCCCACCTGTTGGAACAACCCTATTACTGATTTGGGCTAGGATCACTATCTATTGACTAGGAACAAGTTGACCCCAATGTATAATCAATGGGTCAAGAGTTTAGGCTGTTAGAACTCAAGAAAGTATTCAGGTTCTGCGTTCGACGAACTCCATACTGCGTTCGACGAACGGCTTGCTCTCTGCATTCGACGAATGGCTTGCTCTCTACGTTCGACGAACGGCTTACACTCTACGTTCGACGAACGGCTTGCTTCTATCTCAGCATCTCAGCGGTTGTTGAACCTCGTCTCAGCGGTCGACGAATAGTCTCAGCGGTCGACGATATTATCCAGTCTCAGCGGCTCAGCGGTCGACAAAATCATCCCGTCTCAGCGGTCGGCGAAATTATCCCATCTCAGCGGTCGATGAAATTATTCTGTCTCAGCGGTCGACGATTTTGCTCAGTTCAGTGGTCGACGAATTTGTTGAGATCGACGAACTCAGCTCTGCGTTTGAAGAATAAGTATCAGATGTTCAGATCGATGAATGATCTTCTCAGCTCAACTATTTCAACTCTTCCAGCTAGATTCAGTTGAGGTCGACGAACTCAACATTGTGTTCGACGAAAATCTTGAGATCGACGAAAATGTTGAGATCGACGAAAATTCTTGAGATCGACGAAATTTCTTATTTCAGTTCAGAACTTCAAAGGATTATTTTATTTCATTCTCTGAACTCAGATCGTCTACAACAATGGCTCTATTCTTCCAGATAAGTAAGAATAATATATTTCCTTTATTATATTTCTTTCCATCTCTTCCCGAGAGAAAATAGCTGTTGACATTTAATGGAAAAGGAACATTTCACGGAAAAGGAATTAAGTATTCTGCAGAATCGTTTTGGTTACCTTTGCTGTCCCAAGAAGGATTTATTACAGATTATTATATTGCTTATTTTATTAATTTGATTTTCAAATCAGAGAAATATAGTAAAAGAAAAAGGAAGCATATACAACAGTTTTACATGACAGATTTACAGAACATATTACAGAATAGTTGTATAGAGAAAAAGAAAGAAGAAGGTTACAGGAAGAAAAAGAAGAACAAAAGCTAACAGATCTTCATCTTCTTCCTCAAGCAGCACCCTCATTCACTGAGAACAACTTCAACACAAATCATTCTCTCAGTCTCTGCTGCAAGTATAGATCTTCAAAAGAGCAACAAATAATCTGAAGAATTTATTCTCTCAGATTTATCAACTATCAGGAAGAGAAAGGAAGATCTATTTCTAAGAGAAAGCTCCAGCCATCTACTGTCAACAATTTTATATCAGACAGAGGAGCTTTACATCATCAAATCCACTAGTCTTCTCTCAGAATATTGACAGAGAAGAACATCTAACCCTTCTTATCCCCTCTTGTACAGGGCTCTAACTCCCTTCAAAAGTTAACCCATTGGTGGCAGGGTACCTGAACAAAAACCTGTAGTTGGGTTAGAGCACCTGGTCAAAAGCTCCCTTGGTGTGTGGACACCTGAACAAAAACCCCTTGGTGATAGGGCACCTGATCAAAAACCTAGTGGATCCTATCAAGTGTGGTAGAAGAGTAGACGTACACAGGTTTATTGGGGAACTACTATGAAAATCCTTGTGTCTTCTGTGCTTGTGATTTTCTGTGTTGTTGTGCTGTGCTGATTTGTTTTTATTTATTTTATAAATCACTCTGCTATACACACATATATATATATATCACTATTTTAATTCCGCTATAAAATTAAGGGAAAAGTTTTTAATACTCTATTCACCCCCCTCTAGAGTAAATCTAAGATCTAAACTCTCCTTCAATTGGTATCAAAGCGTGGTTGATTATATCAATCACTTTCAATTGATATCAATTGCACTTTCAATTGGTATCAGAGGGCTGTTGATTTTATATACAGGCTAACACCTGAATCATAAAGATCAATTAGATCTTAATTTATTTTAGAGTTTTATTTTCTTAAAAACTCATGGCACAAAACAAAGAATATTTTAACACAGGACCTCCTATGTGCAATCTAAGTAAGCTTGCACTGTGGAAAGCAAGGATTATATTATATATGAACTCTATTGATGAAGAAATCTTCAATGTCATTTTGACAGGACCTTCAACTTCATCAACATCAACAGATGCTCAAAAGAAACTGAAAAGTGATGATGCCAAGGCTATGGACATATAGCTCAATCAATGTCAAATGACATTTATCAAAGAGTTGCTGATTGCACTTCAGCAAGAAGCATCTGGAACTCCCTCACAAGGATGGTAGCTGAACCTTCTTCCACTTTCTGTATTTATGATACAGAACCATCATCTAGTCAAAGTGAAGAAGAAGAAGAAGAACAAAAGGCTAGAGATTTCTGCATGATGGCCATATATGGGTCAAACCACAACTCAGATGCAGAATGTGAATCTGATGAAAATGAGAGTTCTGCAGAAGAGTCAGAGTCATCATCAAGTTCATCTGAAGATGAAAATAATACAAATGACAAAGATCAGTGCTTGATGGCCATATATGACTCATACAATGATTCAGATCATGCATCTTCATCCAGTTCCAGTGATGATGAAGATGATGCAGATGAAAGAACCTTCTGCATGATGGCTATCAATGCCTTAGGAAACAATTCAGAAGAATCAGAATCAGAATCTGAAAATGATGCAGATCAGGTAGTATCTAACCTTGATTTTAATTCCACTGATTTCAAAGATGATTTTAAAATTCTCTGCTTAGACATAATTGAATCTGAGAAAGAAATCACATCTTCCAGAACAAAGTTAACAGAAATAACCAGTTTAACTTCTGAACCTAAAGAAGATTTAAAAACTTTAGAAGAACAAATTTCTTTGAAAAATAATTCAACTAAAGCTGAAATCTTTGAACAAACTCTTAATAAGAAAAATATCAAAATAATGAATATCACAAGCACTAAAAATGTCAGATTAAATGGCAGCAAACATAGCTTATGATTTTCAACTAATCTATCTCATATTCTAAGGAAAAATACTTTAACTACATCTACAAAATTAGTCTCTGCAAAAGAAAAAGAAGTAGCAGAAAACTTAATAAAAATTATTAAAATTTTGTGTGTTCAACAATATTTGTCAAACCAAGATCGACGAAATCAAGTGACTTCATCGAACGTAGATCGACGAAAGCCGAACACAGAAATCAAACATAATCTTCTTATAATCAGAGCTCAACGAATCAAAGTTCAACAAACTCTGAACACAGAAAATAAATATAACTATTCATTAATCAGAGATCAACGAAATCACTGCACTTTGTCAACCCGAGATCGACAAAAGCAGAATAGTTTATCAAACATATATCTTAATGATTATCAAGAAAAATTTAAATTAGTATCAAACATATATTTTAATGATCATAAAAGAAAACTTTCAATTGGTATCAGAAATCAGATTGTAAAAGATTTTAATTGGTATCAGAAATCAGATTTCAATTGGTAAAAGAAATTTTCAATTGGTAAAACACTTAACAGATAAAAAGGCCAAATATAACTATAAGGCAATGTTGAAAATCTTTTAACTCCAATTGTAATCAAACAAAAAGTTATAAGATTCACTTACATTTTCTTATCTTAAGAACAAAGTCAGATAACTTCATGTTCCTACAGACTTTCTCAGGATCATCAAGATTTGAGTATTCTACTCTAGTTGCATTGATCAGAAATGATCATGACACTGAGTTTTGAATCTCTTCTGATAAGAGAATTCTGTAAGAAGGAAGGTATCAGGCAATGTTTTTCTGAGAAGATAAAAAATTCCTTAGAATCCATTAAAAGCTGTAGCAACTCATCATATTTATGGAATCCTCTTTAAATCAAAATCTAGGATATTTTTCCTTCTAATAAAGCATATAGGGTTTATAACAAATCTACTCTTAAAATAAAAGAGTCCATGCATTGTTGGAACTAACCTATTAAATGAGGAGAGGAACACCACCTCTACTAGAGACATTTTGCAGGTACATGATCACTATCTCATTCAGGTCATTTCTTCCAAGATATTCTTCAACTGTTTGAAGAACACCAACTTAAGAAGTCATTGACCTCCAGGATCAAACTCATTTTTCTTTTGATATCAGAGACCTCAACTGATACCAGTGGTCACTTTCAATTGGTATTCAATTGGGATCAAGCTATCAGTTGTAGAAATAAAAGAAAGGGTTTACACTCTCAAGACAGAGAATGCAAATGAAATTGCAAGTTCAATATCAGAAAACCAGAACTTTCTATTGGTGTCAGAATCAAACCCCCAATAGCTGATAATAAAGGAATGGGTACACACCCTTAAGACAAAGAATGCAAAAAACATTATCAGAACAAATTTCTAGAAATCAGATTGCATCCTTCCCTACCTCCATCAAATGTCCCTTCTTTAAGGGGCCTAGCTTCAGGCCTACCTGAAACTAGTCAGGGGGAGAAGTTCTAGGAAGATGCTCCATATGATGCAGTTGCTCAGGGGGAGATGTTCTATGAACTAGGCAGGGGGAGAAGTTCTAGGAAGATACTCCGTATGATGCAGTTGCTCAGGGGGAGATGTTCTATGAACTAGGCAGGGGGAGAAAGCTGAAGAAACTCCTTTATGATAGGGGGAGTTGTCTTATCAAGAGGAAATGCTGTATGAAGAAGCATGTTTTCAGTTCCTGAAAAAGCTCACAGCAGTTTATAGATTTAGGGAGAGATGTTGCAAATTCAGTTATGACAATGTCAGCATTCAGAGATGTTACATATTCAAATTCAGATTAGTAGCACATCATATTCAGATTATAAAGCTACAGTTCAGATCAACAATTTCAGAAAGCTAAAAAATAGCAGATACAACTCAGATATAAAATTCAAATATAGCAGATACAGTTCAGACAATCAATTCAGAAAGCTGAATTCAGAGAAAATCAAAGGTTCTTTTTATTAGTTTTATTTTCAATGTAAATCTCAAAACTAAGAGTACCATATTCTATATCTGATGAAATATTTAAAACTTATCATATATATATATATGTTCTGTTGTTTTGTAATTTGTTTTATTATTCAAATTTTTGTCAAATAGTGTCCTAACCCAAATAGGGGGAGATTGTTGGAACAACCCTATTACTGATTTGGGCTAGGATCACTATCTGTTGAATAGGATCAAGTTGACCCCAATGTATAATCAATGGGTCAAGAGTTTAGGCTGTTAGAACTCAAGAAAGTATTCAGGTTCTGCGTTCGATGAACTCATACTGCGTTTGACGAACGGCTTGCTCTCTGCGTTCGACCAACGGCTTGCTCTCTGCGTTCGACGAACATCTTACACTCTGCGTTCGATGAACGGCTTGCTTCTATCTCAGTGTCTCAGCGGTTGTTGAACCTCGTCTCAGCGGTCTACGAACAGTCTCAGCGGCTCAGCGGTTGATGAAATTATCCAGTCTCAGCGGCTCAGCGGTCGACGAAATCATCCCGTCTCAGCGGTCAACGAAATCATCCCGTCTCAATGGTCGACGAAATTATTCCGTCTCAGCGGTCGATGATTTTGCTCAGTTCAGCGGTTGACGAATTTGTTGAGATCGACGAACTCAGCTCTGCGTTCGAAGAATAAGTATCAGATGTTCAGATCGACGAAAGATCTTCTCAGCTCAACTATTTCAACTCTTCCAGCCAGATTCAGTTGAGGTCGACGAACTCAACATTGTGTTCGACGAAAATGTTGAGATCGATGAAAATGTTGAGATCGACGAAAATTCTTGAGATCGAGGAAATTTCTTATTTCAGTTCAGAACTTCAAAGGATTATTTTATTTCATTCTCTGAACTCAGATCGTCTACAACAATGGCTCTATTCTTCCAGATAAGTAAGAATAATATATTTCCTTTATTATATTTCTTTCCATCTCTTCCCGAGAGAAAATAGCTGTTGACATTTAATGGAAAAGGAACATTTCACGGAAAAGGAATTAAGTATTCTGCAGAATCGTTTTGGTTACCTTTGCTGTCCCAAGAAGGATTTATTACAGATTATTATATTGCTTATTTTATTAATTTGATTTTCAAATCAGAGAAATATAGTAAAAGAAAAAGGAAGCATATACAACAGTTTTACACGACAGATTTACAGAACATATTACAGAATAGTTGTATAGAGAAAAAGAAAGAAGAAGGTTACAGGAAGAAAAAGAAGAACAAAAGCTAACAGATCTTCATCTTCTTCCTCAAGCAGCACCCTCATTCACTGAGAACAACTTCAACACAAATCATTCTCTCAGTCTCTGCTGCAAGTATAGATCTTCAAAAGAGCAACAAATAATCTGAAGAATTTATTCTCTCAGATTTATCAACTATCAGGAAGAGAAAGGAAGATCTATTTCTAAGAGAAAGCTCCAGCCATCTACTGTCAACAATTTTATATCAGACAGAGGAGCTTTACATCATCAAATCCACTAGTCTTCTCTCAGAATATTGACAGAGAAGAACATCTAACCCTTCTTATCCTCTCTTGTACAGGGTTCTGACTCCCTTCAAAAGTTAACCCATTGGTGGCAGGGCACCTGAACAAAAACCTGTAGTTGGGTTAGAGCACCTGATCAAAAGCTCCCTTGGTGTGTGGACACCTGAACAAAAACCCCTTGGTGATAGGACACCTGATCAAAAACCTAGTGGATCCTACCAAGTGTGGTAGAAGAGTAGACGTACCCAGGTTTATTGGGGAACTACTATAAAAATCCTTGTGTCTTCTGTGCTTGTGATTTTCTGTGTTGTTGTGCTGTGCTGATTTGTTTTTATTTATTTTATAAATCACTCTACTATACACATATATATATATCACTATTTTAATTCCGTTATAAAATTAAGGGAAAATTTTTAATACTCTATTCACCCTCCATCTAGAGTAAATCTAAGATCTAAACTCTCCTTCACAACCTACACCTTAGTCGCTGGAAGATGGCTGAAGCGACGCGCGAGACTATTCAGGCGAGTGCAAATTAAAAAGTGCAGCACGAATGAAAGCACCCACAAGGAAGCATTCGTAAAAGCAATGAAAGACAGAATAAATAACATACAGACAAAAATTGTTCGCGAGACGAAGCAGGTCTCGTCTTGGTCTAATGCGTAAAAGAAAAAAAGAGAAATAACAAGGGTGCGGGAGAATACAGGGAGCGAGAGCTGGTAAACTTAGTACTATACCCACTGCCATTGATCCCGGCATCGTCTCCCTGTCCTCAGAGGCACTCGCGGGTAATAATACGTGCTCATTGCGGTATGCTCTTGGTTAACCAGGCGCATCTGGTCCCTAGCCCGTGCGATGTTCCTCCCAGGAGAGGTCTCCTCACACCCGCCCCCTGGCACTCCATTTCCCGATGAGGTGCACATAGTCTCGTTCAAGGACGCTTATCCAATGCTCAAAGGCTGCACAGTGCTCCTCCGTCTGGTTGGCTTGGTCTCGCTGCATCCAGATCAGCTTGCCGAAAAGCTCTGTGATTCGCTCGTTCATGGTCCTAGTATCTTCGTGATCATCAACAATGTCAGAGAGGTTGCCGAGAGAGGGAGGCGGCGATATCATCCCCTCGTCATCCTAGGGGTCCACCGGTGGGACGTAGCGGAAGCCTGTGGGAGCAAAGGTTAGCCTTTTCTAGTCATACAGATTTTGAGTTTGGGGTAAGAAGAGCAACTAACCAGGTACATATTCTTCGATGGGGGACCGACGAGAGATGCCGGGCTGCCCTGCGAATGGTTGACTGGGGGGTGGAGCGATTTCCCCTTCCTAGGGCGATGAACCTGGTCGGTGGCGCCGGAGGTGTTGAAAATATTGAAGTGGAAGTTTTGGGAGATGGCGGTCTAGGAGGGTGATCGCACGGTCTGGTGAGACCGCATGTCTGGCGATCTGCTCTGCAGTCTGACTTGTCTTAGTCTAGCCGTGGTCTCCTGGAGTGACCGCCATTCTGTGTCCAAGGCGCTGGGGTAAGGCCGCGCGGTCTGGTCTGTGACCGCGTGGCGGGCTGACTACTTCAGGGCTGTGCCGGTTTGGTGTGACCGCACAGGTTGTTTTAGGTTTCTAGAAGCCGGTCTTATGGCTATCCAGGTTCTTGGTTGTTCTCGCTGGCTAAGGCATCTTAGTCGAGCGGTCTCTGTTCGCTGTCTCAGGAGGAGGCTGGCAGGCGAACAGATTGTGTTCGATGTGGTGTTGGAGAACAAGTTGTGTTCGAGGTCTCGTTGGCGAACATTGGTGGTGGGCGGCTTCATTGTGAGAGTGGCGATCTCCCGCGGTCTGTTGTTGAAGCCGGCGATCTCACCTAAGCAGAATGATCTGTTGCTGATCGCGAGGGTTGACTGGTTCTGGTCGCGCGATCTGGAGGGTGGTGACTGGATCAGGTCTCACGCCTATAAATAGGAGCCACTGTAGTAGCAACACAATCACAGCAGGTGTAAGCTGAGCTCGCGTATAATTCTTGCGGTCTCAATTCTTGTGACCGGTCGGTCTTGCTGATTGAATTTTCCTTGTGCAGCTTCTGCGGATTGTGCGGGCAGCAGTGATCACCTCTTCTTCTGAAAGTGGTCGGGCGGTCTCGTGGCTTGCAGTGTGGGTTGCTGGAGTTTGGGAGAATCAGTGGAGAAGGAGGTCGCGGAAGCTCAGCGGTCAGGAGTGTTGATCAGTGACCGGCAGAGTTTGCGGTCAGGCAGCTATCTGAGATCGGCAAGCAGACCGCGCGACCTGCGGTCTCAATTATCTTTCTTTTCAGCATTGTAATTTTCCCTTTAGTTTTGTGTACTGGCGAAATCATGTCTCGCCATGTATACCTCTCCCTGTAATGAAGATTGTTGTTATCAATAAAGACTTTATTTCCTTCATGTGCTTCTGGTTGTTTGGCTTGTGAACTCTAAGTTGTATGATTCCTGCTCACTCCATAAAGATTCGGAAAATTTCACATGGTATCAAAGCGAGGTTGGAGTGGATAGAGCAGTGAGCAACTTAGTGTAGCCATCACCTTTGTGAAAAAGGAACCAGTGGTAGAGCCATGGAAGCGAGGGGTCTTGGAAATGAGATGCTAAACTCGACCAACTTTAAGAAGTGGAGTTCTTGTATGCAGAGTTATCTTCTGGGTGAGGACCTCTGGGAGGTGGTTGGAGGAGAGAGCACGGAGGGAGTTTTTCTGGTTGGAGATAACCATCATGAGGTGAGGAACTGGAGGCGGATCAATGCCAAAGCAGAGTTCGCTTTGAAGCGGGAAATTTCACCTGACCTGTTTAATCACATCTTGGGGTGTGTATCAGCTGCAGAGATCTGGAGAGCCCTGGATGGGCTGTTTAACAAAAAGAATGTGGCAAGACTTCAATTCCTGGAGAATGAGCTGGCCAGATCGGCTCAAGGTGACCTTTCTATCTCTACGTTCTTCTTGAAGATGAATAACTTGTGCGCCGAGATTTCAGCGCTGGATCCTGATGAGCCAATTTCGGAGGCGAAGCTGAAGAGGCACATCATCCGTGGCTTGCGGAAGGAATATGTTGCCTTTGTGACGTCGGTGCAGGGTTGGGCAAATCAGCCGTCTCTGCTGGAGCTGGAAAATCTGCTTGCTTCGCAGGAGAGTTTGGCAAGGCAGATGGCGGGGGTGTCGGTGTCTGGGGGAGATGGCGAAGTTCTCTTCACAGGAAAGAAGAAGAAGTGGGACAAGAAGAAGACCGCTGGAGGAGGCAATGGGCCTTCAACTTCTGGACAGCAGGAGAGGGGCTATGCTCCAAAGGCTGAAGGGAAGAAGAAGGGAGAAGGTCCCAAATGCTTCAGGTGCGGGAAGTTTGGACACATAAGGAAGGATTGCCGGGTGAATCTTCAACCGGGGCATGCTGCTGCAGGAAAGGAGGAAGCTGAAGCTAGGCAGACTGATGGAGGATGGGGAGGAGCCTTCTCGGCTTCTATTGGAGCTGCGGCTCCTATCAACTATCAGGAGGACTGGATCGTGGACTCAGGGTGTGGTTATCACCTCATCGGGGACGAGTCGAATCTTACTTATGCGCAGCCCTACTCAGGTAATGATGCCATTATTACTGTTCATAATACCGTGCATACTGTAGAGAAGGTGGGGGTTGTTTCTTTGGGCAGTGATAGGGGCCACTAACCTTGAAGAGTGTCTATCATATGCCCGGAATGAGGAAAAAGCTCTTCTCCGTGACCAACGCTATTGACGCTGGGTATCACGTTCTGTTTGGCCCAACAGAAGTGAGGTTTCTTCGGAATGTGGAGGCGGTGAAGGCTGAGGTCGTTCATGTCAGGAGGAGGACTAAAGACTTGTTCGTGCTTTCGACAAGCTCTTACGTTAATAAGATGAGGACAAACGACAGTGCTGTGATATGGCACAAGAGGTTGGGGCATGTAGGGATGGATAAACTGAAGGCTATGGCGGTGAGATGTCTGGTCAAGGGCCTGCCTAGTCTATCTTCCTACGGAGAAGGTCATGTGTGCGCAGGATGTCAGTTCAGCAAGTCTCATCGGCTTCCGTTTGATAAGTCGCAGACAAGGTGTAGTGTGCCGTTGGAGTGCATCCACAGTGACTTGATGGGACCGACTACTACTCCAAGCCTCGGAGGTAGCAGATATATGCTGGTGTTGATCGATGATTATACCAGATATATCTGGGTATATTTCTTGAAGGAGAAGGCGGAGGCGTTTGCCAAGTTTGTGGAGTTCAAGGAGCTCGTGGAGGGTCGGCTTGGACTGCGGGTTAAGAAGCTGAGGACTGACAATGGAGGGGAGTTCACCTCTGGTGAGTTCTCTACTTTTTGCAGGAAGGCGGGCATCCGGAGGGAGCTTACTTGTGCGCATACTCCACAACAAAACGGAGTTGCAGAACGGAAGATCCGTCATCTGACGGAGACCTGCAAGTGTTGGCTGCATGCCAAGAGTATCCCAAAGTCCTTCTGGGCAGAGGGAATGTCTTGTGCTGCCTACGTCATCAACAAGATGCCTCTCAGTCCCATCAATATGAAGAACCCGCGTGAATTGATGTTCAAGGAAAAGCCAAGCGTGGTGCACCTTCGGGTGTTTGGTTCCACCTGCTATGTGCACGTTCCAGATGCGCTTCAGACAAAGCTAGATGCGAAAGCAAGGAAGCTAGTCTTCGTGGGTTATGATGATCGGAAGAAGGGCTGGAAGTGCATGGACCCCGAGACGCGGAGATTTGTTGTATCTCGCGACGTCGTGTTCGACGAGGTGACATCTTACAAGGGGAGTTCTGGTGTTGAGCTACCAGAAAGCAGGGTGGAATAGCCGGAGAAAGCTGTGGAAAATCTTCAGGTGGAGCTACCTGTGTCACCAGGTGGTCCATCAATATCTAGTTCTGAGATGGAGGTTTCTGGTTCAGGAAGCAGGGGGAGCGATGCTCCTAGTACGTCTGGAAGGGGAGCTAGGGAAGAAGCAGCTGAGGATACTGCGAGTCAGGGGAAGGCATTGTAGAGATCGAAGCGAACTATCATTTCCCCTGATCGCTATACAGGAGGAAACATGGTGAGCTTTGTTTCGTGTTTCTTTGCTGGTCCCTTGGATGAGAGGGAGCCGTCGAGCTTTGAAAAGGCCAAAGGCGTGGGGATTCAGCTATGCAGGAAGAGATGAGTGCTCTTGAGAAGAATGAGACTTGGTCTCTGGTGCCCAAGCCCAAGGGCATCACCCCTGTGACATGCAAGTGGGTCTACAAGCTTAAGAAGAAGGCTGGCGGCAGTATCAAGCGGTACAAGGCTCGCCTTGTGGCTCGGGGGTTCTCGCAGCAATACGGTGAAGACTATGAAGAGACATTCAGTCCGGTGGCAAAAATGACTTCAGTTCGGGTTGTGATTGCCTTGGAGGCGTGTTGGGGGTGGAAGATCTGGCAGCTCGACGTAAAGAATGCGTTCTTGTACGGTGAGATTGACAAGGACATCTTCATGGTCCAGCCGCCAGGCTTTGTATCTGAAGATTTTCCGGAGCATGTCTGCAAGTTGAAGAAGGCCCTGTATGGGTTGAAGCAAGCGCCGAGGGCGTGGTATGGAAAGATTGCAGAATATCTTCTATTCTGCGGGTTTGGTGCTTAAGACTCAGACTCAAGCTTGTTCGTCAAGAAGAGCGGGGAGCTTCAAGTCATCGTGCTGCTATATGTCGACGATATGATCGTGACGGGGAATTCGAAGGAGGAGGTAGCGCAGCTTCAGGAAGAGCTATCTATCAGGTTTGAGATGAAGGATTTAGGTGCGTTGCACCACTTCCTTGGACTCGAGGTGCAGAGGAAGGAGAGTGGAGTGCTGGTGTCCCAGGCTGGATATGCAGAGCGGATCGTGGAGCGGTTCTGCATGAAGGAAGGGAAGTGCACTTCCACACCTCTAGAGAAGGCCATGAAACATCGCAAGGATGAGGGAAGGATTTTGGGAGATCCGTTGGTGTTTCGAGCTCTGGTTGGGAGCTTGATCTATCTGACGATTACCAGGCCGGATATTGCGTATGCAGTTGGCAGGGTGAGCCGGTATATGGCGGAACCACGGATGCCTCATCTTCTAGCAGCCAAAAGTATATTGAAGTATGCCAAGGCGACCTCGGATATGGGTCTCCTTTACAGGAGAGATGCGGGCTTCGAGGTGCATGGGTACATGGATGCTGATTACGGGGGCGATTCGGATGATCGGAAGTCGACATCTGGAAACGTCTTCATGGCGGGCCCCACGGCTATATCATGGTGCAGTAAGAAGCAGGATTCTGTGTCGGTCTCAACCACGGAAGTGGAATACAAGGCTTCGGCCTTGGCAGCTCAAGAAGCCATCTGGCTTAGGAGGTTGGTTGGAGACGTCCATAAGGAGGTTCGGGGTCCGACTCTGCTCCACGGCGACAACGAGAGTGCTCTCAAACTGGTTACTAATCCAGTTTGTCACGCGAGGACCAAGCATATCGAGATCGAGCATCATTTCATTCGTGAGAAGGTGATGGAGGGGTCTCTTTCGGTCGAGCATGTTCGGAGTCAGGACAACGTTGCTGACATCTTCACAAAGGCGCTGGCGAAGGGGCCGTTTACTCGGCTAAGGAGTTTACTGGGGCTGTTTTCAACTTCCCACTTCAAGGGGGAGTGTTGAAAATATTGAAGTGGAAGTTTTGGGAGATGGCGGTCTGGGAGGGTGATCGCACGGTCTGGTGAGATAGCATGTCTGGCGATCTGCTCTGCGGTCTGACTTGTCTTAGTCTAACCGCGGTCTCCTGGAGTGACCGTCGTTCTGTGTCCAAGGTGCTGGGGTAAGGCCGCGCGGTCTGGTCTGTGACCGCGTGGCGGGCTGACTACTTCAGGGCTGTGCCGGTCTGGTGTGACCGCACAGGTTGTTTCAGGTTTCCAGAAGCCGGTCTTATGGCTATCCAGGTTCCTGGTTGTTCTCGCTGGCTAAGGCATCTTAGTCGAGCGGTCTCTGTTCGCAGTCTCAGGAGGAGGCTGGCAGGATAACAGGTTGTGTTCGATGTGGCGTTGGCGAACAAGTTGTGTTCGCGGTCTCATTGGCGAACATTAGTGGTGGGCGGCTTCATTGTGGGAGTGGCGATCTCCCGCGGTCTGTTGTTGAAGCCGACGATCTCACCTAAGCAGAATGATCTGTTGCTGATCACGCGGGTTGACCGGTTCTGGTCGCGCGATCTGGAGGGTGGTGATCCTATCTCATAGGGTGGTGACTGGATCAGGTCTCACGTCTATAAATAGGAGCCACTGTAGTAGCAACACAATCGCACCAAGTGTAAGCTGAGCTCGCGTATAATTCTTGCGGTCTCAATTCTTGTGACCGGTCGGTCTTGCTGATTGAATTTTCCTTGTGTAGCTTCTGCGGATTGTGCGGGCAGCAGTGATCACCTCTTCTTCTGAAAGTGGTCGGGCGGTCTCGTGGCTTGCAGTGTGGGTTACTGGAGTTCGGGAGAATCAGTGGAGAAGGAGGTCGCGGAAGCTCAGCGGTCAGGAGTGTTGATCGGTGACCGGCAGAGTTTGCGGTCAGGCAGCTATCTGAGATCGGCAAGCAGACCGCGCGATCTGCGGTCTCAGTTATCTTTCTTTTCAGCATTGTAATTTTCCCTTTGGTTTTGTGTACTGGCGAAATCATGTCTCGCCATGTATACCTCTCCCTGTAATGAAGATTGTTGTTATCAATAAAGACTTTATTTCCTTCACGTGCTTCTGGTTGTTTGGCTTGTGAACTCTAAGTTGTATGATTCCTGCTCACTCCATAAAGATTCGGAAAATTTCACAGGAGGTAGTGGCTAAGTTCACAACGGGAGAGTTGTTCTCGGGGCCTTCGTCTGCCAAACACTCCCCCTCCGGTGCAGGGGAAATGATGGTCTCAGAGGCAGGAGAGTTGCGCGAGGTAGGGGGTAACTCCGTTGTCCCAAAGGTAAGAGCTGCGGAGACCAGGGTCAGAAAATGGGCGAAAGGTTAAAGGCGTGCGAGAAGACAATGAAGTACTTACCAGGCTCGAGCCAGCTTCCACCAGGAGTAGTTATGAGGATGGGATCCTGGGCCAGTGGAATGCCTCCGAGAACAGGTGGGGGAATGGCGACATCCGCCTGGTTGATCCCGGGGCCACCTTCCGTCACCTGTAGGTTTTATGAGTGGTTGAAGTTGTCGAGTCATAGCGTCACCATGGTTAGCTTAAAAGGCGAGATAGATTATATTACCTCGGCAGTGTTGTCGGGAGGAATGTTGGAGGGGGGGGGGGGGGGGGGGGGGGGGGGGGAGTCTCTGGTGTAGACTCCCTCACCGACAGGTTTCGCCGGACCACCCGGGCTTTCTTCAACCGGTAGGGCTTGGAAGGATCTCTCGTTAATGAGAGCCAGGGGCGTATCGGGTGGACTTGGAAGGATCCTATCTGTGCGCGGCAGCAAGGCGATCCATCAACCCTTGCGAGAGAGGTATTGGCGTCATCCTCATGAACGTCATCTGAGCAGCGAGAGCTTTGAGGTAAAAAATGGGAATAGTGAATGGAGGACAGGCGCTCTGAAGGCAGCAGCCGATGATATATTTATAGTAAAGTGGAGGGTCCCACAGAAAGATTCCCTCCATGTCAGCACGAGCTCAACAAGCATAGGGTTGGACTTTCTTTCTGAGTGAGTGCCTCACTCGCAAAGAGCGGGGATTATGTACAACCACGTATTTGTTGAGTGGGGCCTCAAGCTTAGGGTAGGCAAAAAAGCAAGCAAGGAGGGCTTTTGCCCAGGTCATAAGGGATTCCGAGCGAGTGTGACCTCTCTCACATGGCACTCGCACAAATGAGGCGCGGAGGAAATGACAATTAGGCGAGTGAGCGGCGGGGCCCTAATCGCCCAGCAGCCCACGGACCCTACGAGTGGTGCCTTCAGGGGCCATTCGCCCCGCGGGTGCCAGGAAGTCTGGCATGCGGGAGGTCGGGCGAGAGGTGCTTTCATGGACCACTCGCTTATGCGGATTTGGGGGTAAAATAACTTATATACCTTTCATGGGTTGTCAATAGCCCTTCAGAACATCGGAGTTAGGCTGTTAGCAGACCAATTTGGGGTGCGATTAGAAAAACCAAAAGGCAGATTTATGCTATTTGCAGTCCAGCCTAGAGAACTTATAAATAGACCCTTAAGGGCACCTTGGAGGAGATCAAATTTTTTTGAGCTCTCTCCTCCAGGTTAGTTTTTGGTTGGCTGCTAGTGCCCTCCAAGGTGCCCGGCTGAGCATTAGTTTGGGAGGGGAAGCTCTCTAAGATCTTTCGGGTGTGTGGCGGGACCTCCTCGCTACAGCCTTGTGTCTGTTCCAAGTTCTACATCCACAGTCAAGAGCATAAGTGAGGGATAAGTAGGTGCAGGCTACACCCCCAGTGGGTCTGAACTCAAGAGACCGTTCGCTGGTTTCAACAATATATATACATGTTTTGTTTAATATTCAAAATGCAAAGAGAAAATTTACAAAACCTTTCAAAATAACCAAAACATATTCTCTCAATACATTCATTATTCACCTTACAATCTTTCTCTTTAATATGTTGAAATGGATGAATATGAATTGTTTTATTTTAAATACTTACATCATTATGGATAAAAATTATGAGTACCTAAATTTATATGTGTTTAAACTAATGATCGTTTATAATAATCATGCTAAATCAAAAGATCTTTTAATTCAAATATGAAACATAACTACAAAAGATCCTTTGCTTCCAACATATGGTTTGTGATCATGATAATATGAATGAAATATGTTTTGTGTGTGCATGTATCTCTCCTATATGTAAACTCTAGAATCATCTTTATACTAATAAGAGCAAATCAAATAGAATTGTCACTTTATTCTAGGTCTAAAAATTGAAATACTATTTTTGAATACATGCAACATTAACTCTATTAATCTTATGACGTAACATTGCTCGCAAACTCATCATTCTAGCATTAACATCTAATAAATATTATTCATGCTAGTTATCTCATATTGCCATAATGAATTATTTTAAAATAGAAAAATTGAAAGTAAAAATTCATAATAAATATGTGGTTTTAAAATGATCTATAATTAGAAATCAATCTCTCACAAAAGCCATAGTTTATAAATTGATTCCATAGGACAAAATGCTTAGGATGTCCATGATCATTCACCCACATTATGTGTCTCCCAATAGCGAGGGAGTGGGATTGTATGCATTAGATGACCTAACCTCTAAGTCATGTCTTGTCCTTAATTGGGGAGGGTTCTAGTGGGGCCTTGTGAGGCACTGAGGGGGGGGGGGGGGGGGGGGGAAGAGTACTAGGTTGAGCGCTCTCTAGTGTGTGCATATGGGATTAACACCCCAAACTATGACATGTGTGCAACTCCTTATGCCCATCCGTCACTTAGTACGGGGCTAGTGTGTAGACATATGGTTAGGGTATTATAATCTAGGACATACCTATCTCATATTTTGCATGCACTCTTTATGATTATATTATTCATGCAGTCTTAGGTTGATTGAACATGCTTCTCTTGCGTTTTGCATATTTTACCATTTTGACCATTAATGATCTTGTAAAACACAAGTATTTGAAAACCTAATAAAATAAAAACCATCTAATAAAACAAACAAAAATATGCTTAATGAGCCTTCTAATGATCTCTAAAAAGTCTAAAATTTCTACAATAAGAAGGCCTCTTTATAATAAGTGAAAATCAAAGAAAAGTTTATTTAAAAATGCATGAAATCATCTACTGTCTTGGCGTTAAGAGATAACACTAGCATTAAGCTCTAACACCAGCATTAGAAGTTAACGCTAAGCGTTAGCCTTCTGTGTCAAATTTCCAATATCTTAATGATGAATAGTATCTGATCTATATATCTCTTAGTACAGTCTTCATGCAATCTTAATTACATTATTGATGAGTCTCATTTATATACACATTTATGGACTCATCTGGGCCGTATTTCTAGTCGATGCACCACATTTTAGGCATGTTTATGATCATAATTGTTATTCCCTGCTAGGTGCACTCTTAGGCCTGTTTCGGTGTGCATTTGCGCTCCTTGTTATTGGGGGTAAGCACATGATGCTTGTCACAACCCGCATTTTCCCAAGAATATAATACGTATTATCAGAGCAACGGGAAAATACACATCGTGATGCCACGCCTGCAGGAGACGACTACAGACGCTCAGGCAAACACTCCTTACGATAATTTTATAAAAAGACATATCCGTGTCCGGATTAAAAGAGAAATTTTCATTTTTAGCTTAAGACCGCGTCCCTCGGTCTGGTGGATCATCTAGTCCACAAGTAGAAAACTTTACATACGCAGCGGAAAAATAGGTTTGTTTCTTTTAGCCTACATGAGCAAGAAAATAAACATTCCAGAAATGATATGCACATATTTAGGTTTAGTATAGTAAGAAAGGATTTTTCTACGAATTTCAAAGTATGCGATCTTTATTTAAAAGTATGATATGCAAGAACGACATTTTTATATCAATAAAGTAACTACTACATCTTAGCGAAAAGGCTTCCCAGAGAGCAAGTAGGTAAAGTACTCAAAGTAATAGCAAAGCAAACAGTAAGTAATCTAAACAAAAAGCCATATGGGCGCCAACAGCTGACATGAACCCGCAGGGAAGAAGGAAAAATAGCTAAAGGAGAGACAACAACTAAGCAACTGCCCCTTACCTAAGAGGGGAAGGGCCTCGACAGGAACACTGAACGACACCGCTCTAACTCCTGCGGCAGTTAAAAACCTGAACCTGAGACATTCATAAGAAAAGAATGCCTCAGCCCAAGAGGGTGCAAGAAAACCAAGACTAGCAACAATTTGAAATAAAGGAGTACAGAAAAGAACTAAGCAGGTAAGCATCAATAATCTAACCACAACACGAGCCAGCACAAACGAGTGCACTCGACAAGAGGAAAAGAAAAGCCTGCACTGAAAGGTAATAGCCAAAGCCATCAAAGCCAACCACGTGTCCGTCCCTGCGGCTCAGAGGTGATGGTTATACATATAATATATCATAATACCATACATAAGCATATAAGCTTATTAGAACTTGAGACTGATCAGCTCACAAGAAAACAGGGTGGTCCACTGCCACCCAAAAAGCCAAACAGGGTGCTCCACTGCCACCCAAAAAGCCAAACAGGGTGCTCCACTGCCACCCAAAAAGCCAAAACAGGGTGGTCCACTGCCACCCAAAAAGCCAAAACAGGCTGGTCCACTGCCACCCAAAAAGCCAAAACAGGGTGGTCCACTGCCACCCAAAAAGCCAAAACAGGGTGGTCCACTGCCACCCAAAAAGCCCAAACCCCAGTGCAGGACACCTGAGAACACTCAGAACATTAGACTACGAAGATCATGAAGATCAAGATCCACTCACCAAAACTATCCCGGGGAATTAGACAACAAAGCATACTTAGCTCATAAATCCAACAAAACACAAGGAGGAGTGTCAGACCGGGAAAACATGATAACAAATGGTTTTAACCATAATTCAAGTCGAGAGAATCAGGAAACACCGGATTCAGCAATAAATCAATAGGTTAATATTTAACTTACAACAGAGCTGAAGATTTCAGCAACCCGACACCATGCTAGGCTTGGTGTCGGAACGAGACGGAGGTAACTTAACACAAAGGCCAACACCAGAACAACACACAAAGGCTAAGAGTAAATACTTGGTGAGTCTAAACTTGACTCCCAACAAACTTCTCGTAACAGTATGACGAATAAGGCACGAAGCATTACCATAACCGGTTACCAATCGAATACAGGACAACTCAAAGAATAAAGCATAGCTTCATCTAAAAAGTCTCAACAAAAAGGTTAAAATGTTTGATAACATCGCTTAAGATACCCGGGATCACCCGGCAAAAGAACATATAAGTATATGAGGAAACAATTCGGAATAAGCGATGAAATCGACAGAAAACATGCCAACAGTTGATAGGGAAACTTAACAAAAGTTGACGGGTAAAGACTTATTTCACAGTCGACGAGAAGGACTTAACAAAGGTCGATAGGAAAGACTTTACCAAAGTCGACAAGAATATCTTAATCAAAATTGACTGGAGGACTTTATGTCAAGGGCGGCGGGAAAGGTCGATAAACTCGACGGGAAAAAACACAAGAAGGTCGACTACACATAAAAACTTGAGAGTTCTGGATGGAGAGACTCTGGACAGAGACTCTGGATAAAAACTTGTCTCCTGCAGGCGTGGCATCACGATGCGTATTTTCCCGTTGCTCTGATAATACGTATTATATTCTTGGGAAAATGGGGGTTGTGACAGTGCTCCCCAATCCTTTTTCTATGTTTATTTGGTGCTGGAGGTGTATTCCCAGCTGGTATGTCTTATGTGCAGGTGGCCGGATTATCCCGTTTTCCCCCAAAATTCATGTCTGTGCATATCGCACGGTCGCGTGTTTACTTGACGCATGGACGGTTGCGATCGTGCGCCTGTATCTGGGCAGAAAACGGACAATCTGAGTTTAGTCGTGCATTTTTACGCACGGGCGGATTTGCCCGTGCATGAGTAAAACGCACGGTCGACCTATTTCCTCCTGTTTTTAGTCATTCTGAATTTACCCATGCGTTTTTACGCACTGGCGGATTTGCCCGTGCGTGAGTAAAATGCACGGGCGGCGCAGCGTCTCCCTCAAGTCAGAATTTATCATTTAATAACGCACGGTTCACGCACGGTCGTGCGTTCGACCGTACGTGACCATTTTTCTGCCTGTTTAGTATATAAAGCAGGATAAGCCGCAGTCAACGGGGGATCTCTCTGTGGGAGCGGGAAATTAGGTCCTTCCCGCCGTTTCTGAGGTCTGAAGGCTTCTCCTTCACCTCCACCACCAAGGAGACCATTTTCCGGCGATTTCCACCACCATTCTTCCATTCTGGAGCGTTAGCAAGCATTCTCCACCAAGTGTTCAAGCATTCCTTGTCGTGGGAAGCCATAGAAGTGTTGTAGGTCGTTGGAGCGGTGATAGCCTCCATCGAGTCCGCACACCATCTGAGGGCCGAGCCCGGAGAGAGCCCGACAACCTCTCATTCCGGTCGAGAACCCAAGATGCGGTGACATCTTCCTATTGGTCCTCTCTAAATTTGATGCTTGTGTTTTCTTTGTGTTGTTGTAATGAACTATTGATTAGCTTAATGTCATAGGTCTTTTATGATGTTTATGTGCAATGATGTGGTGGTGTGAGAATAGCATTTTCCTTGTTGTGATTTTCTGAGTTCGTTGTGTGTGAAGCCCTAGCAATTGCTAGTGGTGATGCTTGGAGAAGAGGTGTGTGCGACCCTCACCTGTCACAGTTACTTTCCATCCACGCGCTTCTCGAATCACGACATCGCGGCCGTTGCATCCATCCCGCCTTGCGAAGCGGAGTTTTGACCTGCATCTCTCTTTTCCGCATTAGCTTAGGAACCAAATCACAATGCCCTTGTTTTTACTTTATTCGCTCGTGTAACAATCGATTCACCACACGTTTCGTTCACCAGAACCTGCATTCCTTGAGAGACGATATTCGGGGAAGCGATTCCCAAATTTATTACTTGACAGCGACCGGTGCACTTGCCGAATACGCTTCAAGTATTTGGCGCCGTTGCCGGGGAATGCAGGCATGTAACGCTTTGTGTTGTGAATCCTTGTTATAGGAGCAGTTGTTTTTTATTTTTGTTTTTCTTTGTGTCTTCTTTTTGTGTATGCAGAGGCAAGCCGGAAGGGAATTAGTACCCTTTGATCCGGAGATTGAACGTACTGCATGCGCACTAAGGCGTGATGTAGCCGTGCAAGCGGCTATGGGAGATAATATGGAACTTGGAGGTATGCCGAGAGTACCCAATGATCGGGAAGAAGTGAATCCTGGAGTACCCCATATGGGGCAAAAACATCTAAGGGATGAGCAGGAGGTGGTTAGACTGAGGCCCCAGACCATGAGATATTATACCACTCCAATAGTTGGGAGTGTGTATCCAGGATTTGGGCCTAACATCATGAATAACCAGTTTGAGATCAAACCGGCCATCCAGAACATCATCCGCAACAACGCTCAGTTCTCTGGGATGCCTAGTGAAGACCCACATCTTCACTTGGCGGAGTTCGCCGACATTTGCGGTACCTTCCGGTATGAAGGAATTACTGACGAAACAGTCAAGATGAGACTGTTCCCTTTCTTGTTGCGTGACAATGCCAAGGTTTGGCTCCATTCTATCCCTCCAGGAACTGCTGCCACTTGGGATGCACTTGCATCCAAATTTCTCGCCAAATTCCACCCGGTGGACAAAATTGTGAGCCTTCGGCGGGAGATCGCCACTTTCCGGCAAGCTGAGCAAGAAACTCTCGCAGAAGCTTGGGAGCGTCTTGGTGACCTCCTTCGCAAATGCCCAAATCACGAGCTCCAGCCGTGGAACATCGTGGAAACCTTCTACTTCGCCATCGAGCCTAACCACCGGGCAATGATTGACGCTAATGTAGGAGGGACCCTGATGAACCATACGTCGGAGGAAGCTCTCAGAATTCTGCAGGACACTGCCTCACACAGCACCTTCTGGACAGCTGGGAGAAATGCACCGAGAAGCGCTCGGGGACTGTTCGTGGTGGACTCATTACCTCTCGCTGCTACGCCCGTGACTAACATTTCTTGTGAAGGATGCGGAGGCGGTGGTCACCACGCATATGAGTGCCCAGGTAGCGGGCTATCAGGTGAATTCTCTCAGCTTAATTTAAATGAATCGGTAAATTTCGTAGGAAACCAAGTTAGGGGGCACCCTATGGTAATGCCTATAATCCGGGTGTGAGGAATCACCCGAATTTTTCCTGGAATCAAAATACTGCAGGCCAACGATGGCAACCGGGCCAGCATCAATACGATGCTCAAGCGTCCGGAAGCCAACTGAGGCCGCCTCATCCGGGTTATAATCAAAGCGCCCCGGCCCCAAAGAAAAGTAATCTGGAAGAAATGATGGAGAAGTTCATGGAAGCCGCCAGCTCTAGTTTGGCGAACCAAACCGCGTCCATGCGTAACTTGGAGACGCAATTGGGCCAATTGGCTCAAGTGCTAACCGAGCGTTCGCAAGGGACCCTTCCCAGTAATACTAAAAAAAATCCAATTAACCAAGGGAAGAGTCTCTCCGATGCGGGAGTGAGTGACCCAAATGATTTGGTGATCTCATGCTCCATTAATAATATTAAAACGGCGGCCCTATGTGATTCCGGTTCATCTCGCAACGTCCTTGCATTGCAGGATGTTGCTAAATTAAAACTTGAAATGAACACAGATGATCGGAAATCCCTAGTGCTTGCTAATGGGACTGTCATTCAGGCAGAGGGAGAAGTAAGGAATGTGGAAGTTACAATCGAAGGGACGATCGTGGTTGCCGACTTCCAAATTTTGGGACCAAGTCCGAATCACTCTATTCCCATCTTGGGAGTACCATTCTTAAAAGAGAGCGGTGCCACCTTAGATTTTTCTAAGGGGTGTGTTGTCTACCTTGTAAGGTAACACCCCCCACTTACCCGAAGATTGTTTCCGAAGCAGTAATCCGCTCTCCCCTTGTTATCACTGATGAATCATCTAGTGACGCAGAAGCAAGGAAAGAAAAAAGATCGCTAGAAGGAGAGAAGAAAGAAGACGAGTTGCGGTTCGTGAATGAAGAGGTGATAAAGGTAGGAGAAAGCGGTGAGACCCAAGCGCTGAACGATGAGAGAGAAGGCGGAGCAAAGCGCCTTATGAACAGTTTTTGAGTCATAATGACCACTGTAAACATTTTAAACAGGTCCATTGGGCTGATCCAGTTGTCACGGCGGCAACGGAAGTGATGCCACCGACCACCAAGGTGGGAAGTTCTGACGACTATCAACTTTGGCGCTCTCCAACTATGGAGAAGCTGAAGCAAGAAAGATTGTTGCGTGGAGCACGCTCTGCTGCCCTCCGGCGCGAGAAGGAGAAGGTTAGGGGCAAGGCGGAGACATCCTCCTTGGGCCCTAAAGCCTTCACCTCCTTCCCATCTCGCGTGGCTGGGGAGAACCACCACAAATCAGCATATAGCTGATGCGTGATGGGGTCTCTAGGTTTTGTTTGTGCTGTTTCTTCTGTCTGATTTTGTGCTCTGTTATATTACATTGCTGTGTTGTGTTTTTATTAAGTATGAAACAATTTTATAACTACTGCTATCAAACTGTAATACAAGTATTTGGTCCACCTTTAAGGACGTTAAACAAAAGGGCTTCTTTGGGAGACAACCCATGGGAACCACCCGGTTCCTTTTGCTTGGTGTATTTCTTTTAGTCCTGTTTTTTTTCTTTTTGCTAACATCGCAGGTTAAAGCTCTCGCTTGGTGGATGCGGAAGGAGAAAAATTTAAAAAGGGAATTACCGCACTTCTGGCATGCTCATTTATGAGCATAGGTCCACTCTACCTTTATTCTCCTTATTCCAAAATTCCCTATTTTATTTAGTTTTGATCAAGTCTGGGGGAGGGATCGAGCTATGCACATGCACACACTTTGCATAGCATGTTAGAATGTGCTGAGTTAGGAATTTTCAATTGTATTGTGCACACTGCGTACACTTGCACCTAGTACACGTGCACTTGATCACGCATGCTTATCGGGTATTGCTGCGAGGTTCCCCGCTCGTAAGAATTGGATTGTTAGTGTAGGAGTGAAGGGTGGAGAAAAATGTCGACTCGAGTAGTGCTCTAGTCGAGTGCTCCCGTCACGCCTAGAAATTCAATTAAAGTAGAATAAAATTCAATGTTGTAATTTAAGTATTTCTATTATAGTAGCTGCAATTTATTTTACTTAGTGGTGAATCCGGTGAATCCAACGGTAGCATAGGGTCGAGTGTAGCTGGACTAGTAGTAGCTTATTACTAGGGTTGGAAGGAAGGACAACCTTTCTCGGTGGCTAGAACTTGCACTAGGCGACTCTTGAAAACGATTGCGTTGAAGTACTCGTTATAAAGTGTGATATAGGCCATTTCATAATCTGTTTGTGCTTTTGAAATCCTTACCAATGTAATCACCTTTGCAAGCCCACTTGAGCCTACCTTTCCTTCTTGTTTAGCTCCACCAAAATGTCACCAAAGCCATATGACCAAGCCAATTTTCGCACCAACAAATGAGCTGAAAGAAATTTATATATCTATCGTGTTTTGTGTCATCTCCGTGTTGTATGATAGCTTTGAAAAAGCTGAAGGAGAAGTTTTTAGTGTGCCTACAAAAGAAATTCTGTCGAGAAAAAAAAAAGAGAAAAAGAAGAAAAAGTGTTCAAAACGAACTTTCAATTACATTCTCTCGACAGAGACAAAGTATGATTGGCTTAGCACACACCTAGTGTTCAGTTGAAGTCTGGGGGTGTTGTGTAGTTCTTGAAAGTATTGTCTTGGTGATTCTTATTCTCTTAAGTGCTCAGGTTATGTTGAGTGCGATTCCTATCGTCCTTCAAATTATCTAGCCTAAACTCAACCTAAGCCCAATCCTAAACCATAAGTCCTATTGATTTTAGATACGAGTCGTCTCATGCAGTAGAGAGAGTGCGAACGTGCAAGCCTATGGACACCGACTTTGATGGATTTCTTAGGAGATTGTCCCGAGCTTTGATTCGAGTAAAACTCTACTCATTAGTCACGCTATTTTCCCTTTTGCGCGACCAAAAGATTCACCGGGATTCACCATCCAAGTAAATTAGATTTCAAATTACTGTTTTAGAAATAGTTAAATATAATTTTGAGTTAAATTCTATTCTAATGTATTTCTACGCCCGTGAGCATGCGACTTCGCATGAGTCTCCGCCACTCGATCATACTCTAACATCCAATTGTTCCGATAGGAGAGCGGAGTAGTTTGTCCCAGACGTGCAAATGGTTAAGTCTGGGGGTGTGATGAGTCTCATTTATCTACATATTTATGGACTCATCTGGGCCGTATTTCTAGTCGATGCACCACACTTTAGGCATGTTTACGATCATAATTGTTATTCCCTGCTAGGTGCACTCTTAGGCCCGTTTCGGTGTGCATTTGCGCTCCTTCTTATTGGGGGTAAGCACATGGTGCTCCCCAATCCTTTTTCTGTGTTTATTTGGTGCTGGAGGTGTATTCCCAGCTGGTATGTCTTATGTGCAGGTGGCCGGATCGTCCCGTTTTCCCCCAAAATTCATGTCTGTGCATATCGCACGGTCGTGCATTTCCTTGACGCATGGACGATTGCGATCGTGCGTCTGTATCTGGGCAGAAAATGAGCAATCTGAATTTAGTCGTGCGTTTTTATGCACGGGCGGATTTGCCCGTGCGTGAGTAAAACGCACGGTCGACCTGTTTCCTCCTGTTTTTAGTCATTCTGAATTTACCCGTGCATTTTTACGCACGGGCGGATTTGCCTGTGCGTGAGTAAAATGCACGGGCGGCGCAGCGTCTCCCTCAAGTCAGAATTTATCATTTAATAACGCACGGTTCACGCACGGTCGTGCGTTCGACCATGCGTGGCCATTTTTCTGCCTGTTTAGTATATAAAGCAGGATAAGCCACAGTCAACGGGTGAGCTCTCCGTGGGAGCGGGAAATCAGGTCCTTCCCGCCGTTTTTGAGGTCTGAAGGCTTTTTCTTCACCTCCACCACCAAGGAGACCATTTTCCGGCGATTTCCACCACCATTCTTCCATTCGGGAGCGTTAGCAAGCATTCTCCACCAAGTGTTCAAGCATTCCTCATCGTGGGAAGCCATAAAAGTGATGTAGGTCGTTGGAGCGGTGATAGCCTTCATCGAGTCCGCACACCATCTGAGGGCCGAGCCCGGAGAGAGCCCGACAACCTCTCATTCCGGCCGAGAACCCAAGATGCGGTGACATCTTCCTATTGGTCCTCTCTAAACTTGATGCTTGTGTTTTCTTTGTGTTGTTGTAATGAACTATTGATTAGCTTAATGTCATAGATCTTTTATGATGTTCATGTGCAATGATGCGGTGGTGTGAGAATAGCATTTTCCTTGTTGTGATTTTCTGAGTTCGTTGTGTATGAAGCCCTAGCAATTGCTAGTGGTGATGCTTGGAGAAGAGGTGTGTGCGACCCTCACCCTTCACAGTTACTTTCCATCCACGCGCTTCCCGAAGCACGGCATCGTGGCCATTGCATCCATCCCGCCTTGCGAAGCGGAGTTTTGACCCGCATCTCTCTTTTCCGCATTAGCTTAGGAACCAAATCACAATGCCCTTGTTTTTACTTAATTCGCTCGTGTAACAATCGATTCACCACACATTTCGTTCACCAGAACCTGCATTCCTTGAGAGACGATATTCGGGGAAGCGATTCCCAAATTTATTACTTGACTGCGACCAGTGCACTTGCCGAATACGCATCAATTATTTGAACTAACTTTCTTAAAAATAATTTTACGACTTTTTATGAAAAAGTATTCAACGATTTTGAGTCTTCTAATCATCTCCAAATTCTCTTAAATTTCTACACTAAGAAGGCATATATATAAACTCTAATCCAAAGATTTTTTTTCCAAAAACCTTAAAAAATAGTGTCTTGTTTGGGCGTTAAGTAGTTAACGCCGGGTGTTAGTTGTTTTGACCAAATTGAAATTCTGTTTTTTCTAACCTATTTCAAGTATTTTTCTAATGCATTTTCTCAGTTTCTTTTCTCTGCTTTGAAATTATTCTGTTATTAATTTGTTAGTTTTTATTCCAAAATACAAAAAAAAAATCAAACCTCCAAAATGCTCAAAAATATGCTTTTGTCATTTGTTTTGTTTTAAATACTTATAAAATTATGGTTTGACTATAAGACTTCACAAGAGCAAACATCTTAGTTATTTTATTTCAAATGGTCAAAATTGATTTTGGCATACACACAAAGATTGCCTTCAATGTCTAATTTTAATTTCAAATTTCCTAAACATTGTTCTATCTTGTCATGCATTGACCTTAATCTGATTATATGTGTTCCGGGTCGCTTAGGGCTCTTGGTAGACCGGTTCAACTAAACCGCCTTAGCTCTGGAGCAATCTAAGCGCGCAAACAGTCAATTTGAGATTGTCGAATACACTGGGACCTTTTAGCGTGGAAAACCCGAAAAGGGTGAAAAACCACGTGGTCGGAGCTGTGCCGACCAAATTTCACTATCTCTTGAGAGGTTACAACTGGATGCTAAGAGATCGAGTGCGACAGGCCGCTACTCGTTACAATAATAGAGAGAAAAGGGGAGAGCACTCCGAGGGTGACAGGCCACCCCTCCGAAAAACTAAGTATTTTTCCTACGAGTACAGTAGTGAACTAAAGTGAGAAGGCCGTGCCTGCTTTCCGGAGGACAGAAGTGAGACAGCCCTGTCTGCTTTTGAGAGGACAGAAGTGAGACTGTCTTGTCCGCTTTCCTGAGAACGGAAGCGAGAGCCTTGTCCGCTTTCGAGAACGAAAGCGGGAGCCTTGTTCGCTTTCTTGGGAACGAAAGCGAGAACCTTGTCCGCTTTCGCGAATAAGGATTTCTCTAAGTCCTCGAAGATGATCTTCAAGCGCCGAAGGAGAAATCCGTGGAAATCTTCAAGGAACTCTCTCTGGTCTCAAAGTCCGCCTTTTAAATGAAGCCTTGGGGGCCTTTTTATAGCTTTTGTCGGGGGTAGCCCGGTAATTTTGCCGTCGTAACCACCATAACCACCTTGGCTGACGAGTCATATTTCTCGATTTGGGGCACTCGGATCACCATTTTTCATAAATGACCGTCTTGCCCTTTGAGGAAAGGCGACAAACTGTTCCTGAAAAGTGAGAAACTGAAAAGACAAAAAGTGAGCGAGGCGAGGCGTAAAAGTGAGCAGGGCCAAAAAGCGAGCGAGGTGAGGCGAAAAAGTGAGCGAAGACGAGAAAAGCGGACTTCGGCCCTTTCCGACGCGGGGATGCGGTTTCGGCTACATCCTCCGCAGAGGGGGACCGGGCCGCACCTTGCAAGGGAGGGTGCGGTTTGGCCGCACCCTTCTACGGCCGCACCTCCCATGGGGGGGGGGGGTGCGGTTTGGCCGCACCCTCCCCATGGGGGGTGCGGTTGGGCCGCACCCCTCATGGGGGGGGGGGGGGGTGCGGTTTGGGCGCACCCTCACCCTGGGGGGGTGCGGTTGGGCCGCACCCCCCATGGGGGGGGGTGCGGTTTGGGCGCACCCCCCTATGGGGGGTGCGGTTGGGCCGCACCACCCAAGGGTGGGTGCGATTGGGCCGCACCCCCCCAAGGGGGGGTGCGGTTGGGCCGCACCCCTCAAGGGGGGTGCGGTTGGGCCGCACCCCCAAGGGGGGTGCGGTTTGGCCGCACCCCCCTATGGGGGGTGCGGTTGGGCCGCACCCCACATGGGGGGTGCGGCTTGGCCGCACCTCCCATGGGGGGTGCGGCTTGGCCGCACCTCCCATGGGGGGTGCGGCTTGGCCACACCCTCCTATGGGGGAGGGTGCGGCTTGGCCGACCCGCGCGCACCCCATGCGGGTGAGGTGCGGGCTAGCCGCCCCCCACTTAGTGGGGCGCGGGCTAACCGCACCCCGGCAGCGGGGTGCGGTTTTGTGCTTACCTGGCACTGTTTCTAGCGCGTCATTCTTGCGCGGTGGGTCCTCTACTTCTGCGATCCGGGGTTCGACTGGTTCCCCCTCCTCTCTTTAGCGGGGTTCTCTAGACGCACCCCAATGCCTTTACGGGTACGCAACATAAGCCCCCCAAACTTCCGGAGTCCGAATCTTGTTGCGAGGAGTTCGGAGGTTTTGATTCTTCTGCGGCGGTTTTTATATCTGAACAGCTTGAGGGTTTCCTGCAAAACTTTGCACGGTTCTGAGCCCGCGGCTTTTAGAAAGTTAGCTTGCACAAGTCTGGGCTTGCGGCTTTTTTGCACGAGTCTGGCTCGCGGCTTTTTGCACGAGTCTGGCTCGCGGCTTTTTGCACGAGTCTGGCTCGCGGCTTTTCGCACGAGTCTGGCTCGCGGCTTTTTGCACGAGTCTGGCTCGCGGCTTTTTAGACGAGTCTGGCTCGCGGCTTTTTGCACGAGTCTGGCTCGCGGCTTGGCCGGTGAATAGCATTTGTATTCAAACCGAGGGTGAACGTAAGGCGGGCAGGCCCCTACGACACCGGGACTTGACGGCGGAGGAGAAGGGCGACCCTTCAATCGACGGCGATGCAAAGTCCCCGGGGCAGGGCCCCGAAGTAAAGATTTTTCCTTTATTAAATATGGGTGACGAGGTACGCGTGTATTTTTATAGCAAGAAGTCTTTTTTAAACATAGTTTTTTTAACATAAAACCAGTTTGCGCGAGTCTGGGCTCGCGGCTTAGTACATAACAGAAGATAGGTGCACGAGCCTAAACTCACGGCTTTTACATAATAAACGGTAAGATAAGTTTGCACGAGTCGGGGCTCGCGGCTTAGTTGACGATAGACGACTATGTTACTGGTAAAAGCGGCGCAGGTTCTGGGCGTTCCAGGTCCGTGGTAGAGTCTTTCCTTCTGCCGTTCTGAGCCTGTATGTTCCGGGCTTTACGACCGTAGTGACAACGTATGGGCCTTCCCAGGCTGGTGAGAGCTTATCTCCTTGAGGGCCTTTGTCGGCTGCTTCGATGCTGCGTAGGACGAGATCTCCTACGTTGATTGGCCTGGGTTTCACCCTTCTGTCATAGCCTCGGGCTATGCGCCTTTGGTAGGATGCGGCGCTCTGGGCAGCATTATCCCGAACCTCGAGAATTAGGTCGAGGTTTTCCCGAAGCAGTCCGTCATTTTCACTGGGATCGAAGGTTAGCACTCGAGTGCTTGGAACGCCGACGTCGACGGGGATTATAGCTTCGGTACCGTAACAGAGATTGTAAGGCGTTTCTCCCGTGGGGGTCCGCTCTGTTGTGCGGTACGCCCACAGTACGTTTGGGAGTGCGTCCGCCCATTGTCCCCCAGCTTCTTCTAAACGCGTCTTCAATCCTTTGAGGATGGTGCGGTTTGTGACTTCTACTTGTCCGTTGGTTTGTGGATGTGCTACTACGGTGTGACGGAGGTTGATCTTCAGGTCTTCGCACATTTTGGTGAAGGATTTCCCGGTGAACTGGGTGCCGTTATCGGCAATGATTGTTGCTGGGATGCCGAAGCGGCAGACGATGTTCTTCCAGATGAATTGTTTAGCGTTTTCTTCCGTGATTTTGGCCAGGGGCTCCGCCTCTACCCACTTGGTGAAGTAATCGATGGCCAGGATGATGAACTTCCTTTGCCCGGATGCTAGAGGCAGTGGGCCGAGAAGGTCGATTCCCCACTGCGCGAATGGCCACGCACCTTGGAGTGCGGAAAGCGAAACCGGGGCTGATGGGATGTATTGGCGTGCAGTTGACGGCTCTTACATTTTTGAACTAGCTCGATTGCGTCCCTTTTCATTGTTGGCCAATAGAATCATTGGTGTAGTACCTTCCGCGCCAATGCCTTCCCGCCTAGGTGTTCTCCGCAGATTCCCGCGTGTACTTCTCGGAGGGCATAGTCTGCCTCGTCTATCGGTAGGCACTTTAGATATGGGCCCGAAAATGCCCGTTTGTAAAGTTCTCCGTCTATTACGGTGAATGATGCCGCCCGCATCCGTAATCTTCGCGCCTCTAAGCTATCTTCAGGGAGGTGTCCGTGTTCAAGGTAAGCTCGCAATGGAGTCATCCAGGATAACTCTTCTTGGTGGATGGCGGCGATCTCCCATGGTCCCTGTATGCTTGGGACTACGATCTCTTCAATCCGGCATCTTCGAGATTGGTAGCTGGATGGTGAAGTGGCGAGCTTAGACAGGGCATCCGCCCTGGAGTTCTGCTCTCGGGGGATGTGCAAGATTTGATGCGTCGAGATTTTCTGAAGGAGCAATTTTGCAAGCGCGAGGTATTTTGCCATCTGGTCGCTTTTGGCCTCATAGTCTCCTTCGACTTGCGAGACTACGAGTTGGGAGTCGGCGTAGACCGTCAGGTTTTCCGCCTTGCAATCGATGGCGAGCCGGAGTCCGGCGATTAGCGCCTCGTATTCTGCAACGTTATTTGTTGCGGGGAACTTTAACCGGAGCCCGTAATCCAAGGTGATCTCGTCGGGGCTTACGAGGTGTACTCCTGCTCCTGCCCCTTCTGTTCCTGAGGCACCATCGACATAGAGAGTCCACCGGGGGCTAGGGGCGTCTTTGGCTAGGTTCGTTTCTGGTGGAATGGTGTATTCCACAACAAAGTCGGCGAGTATTTGCGACTTGATGTCAGGTCGCGGTAGGAATTTAATGTCAAACTCGCCGAGCTCTACATCCCACTTTACTAGCCTCCCCGAGACTTCTGGTTTCTGAAGGATTGCCCGTAGAGGGAGTTGTGTCAACACTTTTACGGTATGAGTCTGGAAGTAGGGCTGAAGCTTTCTGGCTGAGAAGACAAGAGCCAAGGACGTCTTGTCTGCCGCGGGGTATCTGGTTTCGGTGTTAGTGAGGACTTTGCTGATGTAGTAAATCGGTCGTTGCACCCCCCCTTCATCCTTTACGAGTACCGAGCTGAGAGCTGTAGGTGATATCGCTAGGTACAAGAATAGGGTCTCTCCCGGGGTGGGTTTTGACAAAAGCGGCGGTGAGGCCAGATATTGCTTGAGGAGTTCGAAGGCCGCCTGCCATTCGTCAGTCCATTGGAAACCGGAGTGGCGCGCTCCCCGGAGGATTTTGAAGAAAGGGAGGTATTTGTCTCCTGTTCGTGATAGGAAACGAGATAACGCAGCGATCCTCCCGTTTAGACATTGCACTTCCTTAATCGAACGAGGTGGTGACATATCTTCTAATGCCTTGATCTTTTCGGGGTTAGCCTCAATCCCTCGATGGGTTACCATGAAACCCAAGAATTTTCCGGCCGTCACACCGAATGCGCACTTGCTGGGATTGAGCTGCATTTGGAAACGACGGAGAAGCTGAAAGCACTTTCCCAAGTCTTTTAAGTGGTCGCAACGGTGGACGATCTTCACCAACATATCGTCCACGTAAACCTCCATCGTTTCTCCGATGAGGCTCTTGAAGACCTTGTTCATTAGCCTTTGATAGGTGGCTCCAGCGTTTTTAAGGCCGAAGGGCATTACCTTGTAGCAATAGACTCCTCTGTCGGTGCGGAAGGTGGTATGCTCTTCGTCCGCCGGGTTCATCCGTATCTGGTTGTAACCTGAGTAAGCGTCCATGAAGCTAAGTAGCTCATGGCCGGCTATCGCGTCGACGAGTTGGTCGATCCTTGGGAGGGGGAAGCTGTCTTTTGGGCATGCCTGGTTCAGGTTGCTATAGTCGACGCACATTCGCCACTTTCCCGAGGCCTTCTTTACCATGACTACGTAAGCCAGCCACGTGGGGTATTCTGCTTCTCGTATGAATCCTGCTTCCAAAAGTTTGGCTACCTCCTCCTCGATCGCCTTCAACCGTTCGGGGGCAAAGTTTCTCTTCTTTTAAATCACAGGTCGGCAGGCGGGGTTGATGTTTAAAGAGTGGTAGATGACATTCGGATCTACTCCTGGCATGTCTTCCGGGCTCCAGGCGAAGATGTCCCCGTTTCTTTGTAAGAAGGCTGTAAGCTCCTCTCGTTCTTCTTTCGATAAAAGTGACCCGACTTGAACAGTTCGAGCCGGGTCTTGCCGGGAGAGTGGTACTTCTATTAGCCCCTCAACAGGTGCTCCGCGCTGTAAAGTAGCCTCGTCCCGGAGGTCGAAGTTATTGATGTTCAGAGCGGTCTCCTTTACCGGCTGAGCCTGCTTTAAGTAACAGGTTCGGGCTGCCTCTTGATCTCCTCTTACGATTCCTATGCCGGCGGCAGTTGGGAACTTCATAGGCAGATGCGGAATGGATGGGACTGCTCCGAAGATTGATTGGAGCGGCCTCCCGAAGATGGCATTATAGGCGGAGGTAGACTCCACCACCACGAATTGGATGCTATATGTGGACTGCCTTGGAAACTCGCCTAACGTGACCGGGAGGGTGATCATCCCTAGCACCGGGACATGTCTGTTGTCGAAGCCGTAGACGGGCCCGGCTGCAGGGCTGAGATGATCTTTTGTGAGCTTCATATTTTGCAGAGTGGAGAGGAACAGAACGTCCGCTGAGCTTCCATTGTCGACCAGTATTCTCTTCACCTTGAAGCAAGGATCTCCTATCCCTGCACTTATTACGAGCGGATCCTGGTTTGGGAGCCGTAATCCCTGCAGATCTTCTTCTCCGAAAGCGATCGTGACGTCCTGCTTGAGCTTCTTGTCTTCGTGGTCCCTCCCGGACTGGGCAATTGAGAGGATTTGTGACGCTGAGACGGAGGGTCCGGCGATCGTCTCGATCTTTCCTACCATCGGTCTTCCTCCTCCCGCGCCTTGGGGAGCGGGAGGTTGCTCCCTTGCCTCCCTAGGCTGCTGGTGCTGATTAGGGATCTGGCCTTGCAAGAATCTGCCCAGGAGTCCCTGGCGGACGAGGCGCTCGATCTCGTCTTTAAGTCTGGTGCATTCCTCGGTGGTATGCCCGGTCCCTCGATGGAATTCGCAGTACTTGGATTGGTCACCCCTTGGATTTGTGGGTTGCGCCCGGGGCATGCGGAGCTCTGGGTTGTTCTGGGTGGCGTAGAGTACATTCGTTCTAGTGGTGTTCAATGGGGTATAGATTCGGGGTGGCAATGGTTCCTGGTCCCTTTGGGGATTACGACGGCGTTCGCCACCGCGGTGCTCCTCGCCGCGTCGCTCCTCTCGCTCGTGGGGGGCTTGATCGGATCCTCTCTTCCTCCCTTGATTACCTTCAAACTGCCGGCGATGGGCCTCGATGGCCTCGTCCGCGGCTATCTGAGCCTCAACTCGGCGAACGAGGTCGGGGTAATTTGGCACGGTTTCTCTCATGAGAGCTGAGTAGAAGCCGCTTGGGCGGAGTCCTCCAAGAAAGACTCCCCGCAGGAGCTCAGGGTCCACCCCTGGGATTTGACGAGCCTCCGTAGTGAAGCGTCTGAAGAAATCTTTGAGCGTTTCACCGTCATTTTGGCGGATCCCTGAGAGGTGGGAGGGATCTCAGACAATTCTGCGGTTGGCGATGAATTGGTCCGCGAACTGCTGTGTCAGCTCCGTGAAGTTGCTGACGGCCCCATTCGGTAGGGAGTGGAACCAAGTGCGTGCTTGTCCCTTCAAGGTTGCCGGGAATACTTGACAGAGGATCTGATCACGGGCGCTATAAATCCTCATGACGGTGGTGAAGTGATTGACATGCTCTAACGGATCATCCGTTCCGTCAAATGTCTCGATGCTGGGGAGCTTGAAGCCGTTCGGGATTGGATGGGCCAGGACTTGCGGTGACAGTGGGGAGTCGTGGTGCGCGGGACGATGGGCGAGAATTGCGCGTCGCCCTGCTCGGACGTACTCCTCTTCTATCATGTCGCGTATTTCTTCTCGCTTGGTTCTTCCTGTTGCTTGACCAGGGGCATCTCTTCTCGGGCGATTGAGATGGTGGTCAGCTTCTGGGCCCCTAGCTGGCGGGGCGAGGTGAGCGGAGCTTGCTGCGTTGGAGAATCCTTCCGAGGCTTCGTCCTCCCGAACGACCTCTTCGTTTGGGGCGTGATTCGGAACTGGGGGTGGCGGTGCGTTCAGGGCCGGCGGTTGGATCGGGATTTGAGGTACCCCGAGATTCCTTACGAGAGCCAACATCTCAGCTTGGTGTTCTTCAATTTGCTGCATGCGTACTTCCAGCCCAGCTACGGGAGCAGGTACCGCCTCCTCCCCGGGAGGCGCATTGATAAGCGAGTGGGAGGGGGCTGGGTCGACGCGCCCCTCCGGTATTGATCCTTCAGTAGTGCGAGCACTCTTTCTTGCCATTGTTGTTGGTCTTCAGAGAGTTTCGGGAACTTTTCCCACAGACGGCGCCAAACTGTTGCGGGTCGCTTAGGGCTCTTGGTAGACCGGTTCAACTGAACCGCCTTAGCTCTGGAGCAATCTAAGCGCGCAAACAGTCAATTTGAGATTGTCGAATACACTGGGACCTTTTAGCGTGGAAAACTCGGAAAGGGTGAAAAACCACGTGGTCGGAGCTGTGCCGACCAAATTTCACTATCTCTTGAGAGGTTACAACTGGATGCTAAGAGATCGAGTGCGACAGGCCGCTACTCGTTACAATAATAGAGAGAAAGGGGGAGAGCACTCCGAGGGTGACAGGCCACCCCTCGAAAAAACTAAGTATTTTTCCTACGAGTACAGCAGTGAACTAAAGTGAGAAGGCTGTGCCTGCTTTCCGGAGGACAGAAGTGAGACAGCCCTGTCTGCTTTCGAGAGGACAGAAGTGAGACTGTCTTGTCCGCTTTCCTGAGAACGGAAGCGAGAGCCTTGTCCGCTTTCGAGAACAAAATCGGGAGCCTTGTCCGCTTTCTTGGGAACGAAAGCGAGAACCTTGTCCGCTTTCGCGAATAAGGATTTCTCTAAATCCTCGAAGATGATCTTCAAGCGCCGAAGGAGAAATCCGTGGAAATCTTCAAGGAGCTCTCTCTGGTCTCAAAGTCCGCCTTTTAAATGAAGCCTTGGGGGCCTTTTTATAGCTTTTGTCGGGGGTAGCCCGGTAATTTTGCCGTCATAACCACCATAACCACCTTGGCTAACGAGTCATATTTCTCGATTTGGGGCACTCAGATCACCATTTTTCATAAATGACCGTCTTGCCCTTTGAGGAAAGGCGACTGATAAGTAATAAAATATATGTATTTTTAGTATAATTATTAGTATAGTTTTGATTAATATTGTGAATTTTCTATGTAAATTAATGAATAAATTGCTTCTTTATTATTTCTGGTTTCTAACTTAGTTTTATTTTTGTTTTTGCATTTTTTGCAAAATTTTCCTAGGTCACGCCCTCAGACACGCCCGTGACCAAGGGCGTGTAATTTTAAAGATCAAATATCAACGGGACGGCTCAATGCAGATCAAATCCCGACAAATCGCTCAAGTCACGCCCGAGGTCACGCCCGTGACCAAGGGCGTGTAATTTTAAAAAGCCAAATTTCCAGCTGGCAGCCGTTTTCAGGTGAAATCTCGAAGAGTTGACCAAGTCACGCCCGTGACTCTACAAGTCACGCCCGTGTTCCAGCAGAGTCACGCCCGTGAGCCGCCAGCGCGTCACGTCTCGAAGCCGCGCCCATGCTGCCGACATCAGCCACCCATAGTCACGCCCATGACTCACAAAGTCACGCCCGTGACATACCAAGTCACGCCCGTGTGCAGCCATGTTTGACGGCCGGACCTTCCAGAAGACGGCGAATACAGCCGAGCAAATGTCACGCCCTAAGTCACGGCCGTGACATTCAAGTCACGCCCATGACCTAGGGCGTGTAAAACTCAAATTTTCCCTATAAATAGAGGGGCTCGACTGAAGTATTTTTCATCCAAATTTTGAGTAGTTCTTGTTGTATTGTGAGTTCTTTTGAGTGATTGTGAGCTTCTCTTATGCAATTCAGTTTAAGTTCGTTTTAAGTTTTTTTCGTCTTCCTAGTCTAGTTGTAATGCTGATTTCAGAAATAAAATGATGTTTTTCTCATTTGGATCACCTTCCTTTTTATTAATGTTAGCGTGTGTGCGTGTATTAGTTTAGCTTTATTGCTTTCATAATTTAGTTTTATTGCTTTTATAGTTAGGTTTATTGCTTTCATAATCTAGGTTTACTGTTTTCATAGCTTAGATTTACAAGCTTTCATAAAATAGTTTTATCGTTTTCTTTTTCGCTTTATTTTATCACTTTCATTTTAAACGCTTTCCTTTCAGTTTTTTTAGAGTGTGTGCGTGTATGAGATTACATTTTTCTTTTTTTGTAACTTAGTTTTATTTCAGTCTTCATATAACTGCTATATACCACCCCCATCTTGAATAAGAGGCTAATTAACTTTAGCATTTATTTAAGTCGGTTGGGACGGATATTATTTCTGCACCTTTATAAGTCTTTTCATTTCTATACCACCCCCATCTTGAATAAGAGGCTAATTAACCTTAGCATTTATTTAAGTCGGTTGGGACGGATATTATTTCTGCACCTTTATAAGTCTTTTCATTTCTATACCACCCCCTTCTTGAATAAGAGGCTAAAGAACTTTTTAGCGCTTGTTTAAGGTGGTTGGGACGGATACTATTACTGTAATTTATATAAGTCTTTTTATTTCCTTTTTATCCGCTTATATCTGCTTTAATCTTTAAACATGTATTTTTCAACCGATAATGCCGTCTCCATTCCGATGAGTGGCTAATTTCCTTTAGCGCACGACGTCGAAGAGCATTGGGACACAAAAAATAGTTTTTCTATAAAATTAAAACATCTCTTTCTAAAATAATTAACGCTTAAGGTTTACCCGAGAATCACGTTGAGTGGAGCCACATAATCGATGTGTGGTTTTCATTTCCATTTTCGTACCTAGTTAGCCGAGAGGCTCGTGCGTACAGATTGATCGCTCACGGGTAAAGAGAAGTGCGCTCTACCCTCGAGAGAGGACGAGGTAATTCTCCCGAATTGGAAATAAAAACCCAATAGCGGGGTTCACAACATAAAGCGAGTATTAAGAACATTCGATTGTAGAACGAGAGTTCGGTCGAATATTCATAATCTCAGGTGGGCGTACCCTCGAGAGAGGAGCGTTCATAATTATGGAACCTCCACGGTCAAGTTATCTTAATATTTTGAAAAGTCATCACTTTTAATTCTACGAAAAAAATCTATTTTCGTCTCAAGGTAATTCGACGTCGCGCGCTATCTTTCTCATCGCTTAGAACTCTAGTTAATCGCTTATTATCGTCTTTCGCATTTTATCACTTAGAACTCTAGTTAAACCAACTAAAAATATTATTCCGATAAAATAATAGTTCGTTCCTCGAAGTAGCATAATCAACACGACCCGCGGAAATATACGATCCCGATATTTTCAAAAAAATATCCTGTATTACTTACGATAAGGTATACTTGCCTTTATCAAATGATTAATTTGGACTAAGAATTCAAACACAGCTTTCCAAACTCATTTAGTGCAAAACTCTCCTTTTCTACTTTTCAATTCAATAGAATTCGGCGTTGTAGCCGAGGCGTAATTGTCAATATTCCGAAAGAAGAAAAAGACCGTTACTTCTATCCTTCGATAGGATAACGGTTAATTTCTCAAAGTAGGAGTACTTGCAAGACTCTTCGAAAATATCCGTCAATTCTAAACTCTTAATATAAAGGTTATCTTTTATTTATAAAACAAAAGAAGAAGTCCAAGCAAAATCATCAAGTTTTTGGCGCCGTTGCCGGGGATCTTTGTGTTGTTATTTGAAAGTAGGAACTGCTATTAATTTTATTCCTTATCTATATATTTTAAAAAATATATATATATATAATAATAAAAAATATATATATATAAAAACTTATATTTATAAAAATTAACAATAAAACAGAAAATCCAAAAATATTGTTTTTAGTATATGACCCGAGGAAACTCGTCGGACGATTCGACTATTCCTTTTGACCCCGAAATCGAGCGCACTCTTCGTGAGCGCATCCGATCTCGTGACCAAAACTTACTCGAAACCCCCGAAGAGTCAATCGGAGATACTACAAATATGGGCGATCCAATTCCAAATGCGGCCCCGGCCCGGACCATGGCATATTATGCCCGACCGAATTTGGATGATACAGGATCAAGTATTACTCGCCCAACAGTTAATAATAATAATTTCGAAATAAAATCCAGCATAATTCAAATGGTACAACAGTCGATTCAGTTCGACGGTTTGCCAGATGAGGACCCAAATCAGCACCTTTCAAACTTTTTAGAAATATGCGACACCTTTAAAATTAATGGTGTCACTGATGACGCCATTCGTTTACGCTTATTTCCATTTTCGCTACGGTCAAAGGCCAAATCGTGGTTGACTTCTCTTCCGAGAGGGTCCATAACCACGTGGGCCCAATTGACGGAATTTTTCTTAACTAAGTATTTTCCTCCGTCAAAAACCGCAAAACTACGCACGGATATCACATCCTTTGTGCAATTCGATTCCGAGTCTCTTTATGAGACTTGGGAGCGTTTTAAAGAATATTTGCGTAGGTGTCCTCATCACGCGCTACCAACTTGGCTACAGGTCCAGACGTTTTATAATGGTTTAAATTTTTCTACGCGGCAGATGATTGATGCGGCCTCCGGGGGAACGTTAAACAACAAAACCCCGGAGACGGCTCAAGCTCTGATCGACGAAATGGCCATGAACGCGTACCAATGGAACGTGCCAAGGTCGCGTCCTAATAAACCGGCTGGTCTTTTTGAAGTGGACGCCACTACTTTCTTAGCCTCACAGGTAGAGCGGCTAAGTAAGCAGGTGGCGGAGATGACTGTTTCCTCCTCCACTCCCGCTTGGAATAATAATAATAATAATGTAATCGAAGAATCGGTGGATTACCTCGGTAATCCGGTTAGGCCCCCCTTCAACCCTAATAATAACCCGTATAGTAATAATTATAATCCGGGTTGGAGGACCCACCCTAATTTCTCCTGGAGCAATCCTAACAATGCTCAGAGGCCCCCAATTATGAATCCTCAAGGATTTCCGCAAGGATTTCCGCAGGGATTCCAGCCTCCTCCTCCAAAACCTTCGCCGCTCGAAGATGTTTTGTCTAAATACATCGCGTCCAACGATTCAAATATCCGGAATCTTACCGGATCGATTAAAAACTTGGAAAACCAGGTTGGACAACTTGCAAAGATGGTCTCCGAGCGGCCATACGGAGCTCTACCAGGGAATACGGAGCCAAACCCCAGGGAAAATGCCAACGCTATAACCCTTCGAAGCGGCAAGGAGGTCGTCTCCCCATTGCGGGTTGAGCCTAAGGTATGTATTTCGCCTCCGACCCTTCCACCCTCTTCCTCGATTCTAATTGCTCCGGATTCTCCGGTTGCGCCGAATGTTTCGAGTCCTCGAATTCCTTACCCGTCTAAAATTAATAAAGAGAAGGAGGACGAAAATTATCAAAAAATTTTGCGTATTTTAAAACAAATTCAAATAAACGTCCCCTTCTGCGAGGCACTCTCCCAAATGCCGAAATACGCGAAATATCTTAAGGAGTTGCTTTCTAATAAAAAGCGACTCGAGGATGTTTCGCGTGTTTCCCTTAATGCGGAATGTTCGGCTGTTCTCCTTAACAAATTGCCGCCAAAACTAAACGACCCGGGACGGTTCTCCATCCCGTGTCTCTTTGGCAATATGTTAATAAAGTACGCTCTTGCGGACTTAGGCGTCAGCATCAATTTGATGCCTTTTTCTCTTTTCAAAAAACTCAATTTAGGCATCCCGAGTCCGACAAAAATGAGCATCCAACTCGCGGATCGCTCGGTAAAGTACCCAATCGGGGTAGCGGAGGATGTTCTGGTCAAGGTCGACAAGTTTATCTTCCCAGTAGACTTTGTCATCCTGGACATAGAGGAGGACGTCGAGGTACCCATCATCCTCGGTCGCCCCTTTCTTGCAACCTCCTGCGCGTTAATCGATGTCAGTAACGGTCGCCTCCTCCTTCGAGTTGGAGACGACGAAGTTACTTTACATATCAACCCCTCCATGCGGAACTCACTGTCGAATGATGATTCCTGTTTCAATTTGGAATCCGCGTTTGTGGACGAGTGTTCTTCTCTTTCGGAATTGCTATCTTTAATGATAGACGATTCGGATCTGGCAAATCAACCTCCTTTAGACGAATTACCGCCAAATTCGCCTTTCGAGCCTTTTGATTCGAAAGCTTTAAAAATCTCCACTTCCTATGAAGAACCTCCGGTCTTGGAGCTTAAGCAACTCCCCGACCATTTAAAATATGCTTTTCTAGCCGCGAACTTAAAACTTCCGGTTATAATATCGTCTACTTTAACCGATTCGGAAACATCCGAATTGGTTGAAGTTTTATCTAAACATCGCCGTGCAATTGCATGGCAAATTTCCGATATCAGGGGAATTAACCCCTCATTCTGCTCCCACAAAATTTTTCTAGAGGAAACCCCCCGCAAAACAATTCAGCCTCAACGGCGACTTAACCCGAACATGCGGGAAGTCGTTAAGACTGAAATTATTAAACTCCTTAACGCGGGGATTATCTATCCTATTTCCGACAGTACGTGGGTAAGACCCGTACAAGTCGTCCCAAAAAAAGGCGGTATAACGGTCGTGGCAAACACGAATAATGAATTAATCCCAACTCGCACTGTTACGGGTTGGAGGGTGTGCATCAACTACAGAAAACTAAATGATGCCACCAGAAAAGACCACTTTCCGTTACCGTTTATTGATCAAATCTTAGAGCGTCTCTCCGGTCATCCTTTTTATTGCTTCCTTGATGGTCTCTCGGGATTTTTCCAGATCCCTATTTCACCCGAGGACCAAGAAAAAATGACTTTTACTTGCCCTTTCGGCACCTTTGCATATCGAAGGATGTCGTTTGGCCTCTGTAATGCGCCAGCTACATTCCAAAGATGTATGCTGGCAATATTTGGCGAGCTAGTAGAAGACATAATGGAAGTCTTCATGGATGACTTCTCCGTCTTTGGAGACTCTTTTAAAAATTGTCTAAAAAATTTAGATAGAGTCCTCCAACGGTGCGAGGAGACGAACTTAGTCTTGAACTGGGAGAAATGCAACTTCATGGTCCGAGAGGGCTTAGTCCTCGGCCATAAAATTTCTTCCAAGGGGATGGAGGTCGATAGGGCCAAAGTCGCTATAATTGAATAACTTCCTGTTCCTTCGAACGTCAAATCAATTAGAAGTTTTCTTGGCCACGCAGGTTTTTATCGGCGGTTTATTCAAGATTTTTCAAGAATAACCAAACCGCTAACTCACCTCCTGGAAAAGGATTCCCCATTCTTTTTTGACACGGCCTGCGTAGAGGCATTTGATTTTATAAAAAAGCAACTTATCAATTCTCCAATTCTGGTGGCGCCAGATTGGTCCCTTCCGTTCGAGATTATGTGCGACGCGAGCGATATCGCGGTAGGAGCTGTCTTAGGCCAACGCGTAAATAAATATTTTCATCCAATATATTACGCTTCTCGCACACTCAATGCCGCACAGGCTAACTATACAACGACGAAAAAGGAACTTCTTGCCGTCATCTTTGCTTTTAATAAATTCAGGCCTTACGTAACACTTTCCCACGTGATCGTTTTCACTGATCACTCCGCCCTAAAATATCTTTTGGCCAAAGTTGATGCCAAACCTCGCTTACTTCGATGGATCCTCCTTTTACAGCAATTTGACTTAGAGATCCGGGATAAGAAAGGGGCTGAAAATTTAGCAGCCGACCACCTCTCACGTTTAGAACACCCCGTCGCAGAAGCGCTCGTCGAACCAGAAATAGACGATCGATTTCCTGAGGAGCGCCTTTTAATCATAAATAATACAAAAACTTCTTCTACCCCTTGGTTCGCAGATTACGCAAACTATTTAGTCGCGCGGGTCCTTTCAAAAGATTTTTCGACTCAGCAGAAGAAGAAATTCTTCTCTGACTTGAAAAACTACTTTTGGGAGGACCCCTTCCTCTTTCGCATCTGCGCAGACCAAGTGATACGAAGATGTGTTTCAAGCGAGGAGGGTGCGCAAATATTGCGACACTGCCATGAGGGGCCGGCTGGAGGGCATTATCAAGCCAACCGGACCGCGCGGAAAGCGTTAGAGTCAGGCTTTTATTGGCCCACTCTCTTTAAGGATGCTCACACTTTTGTGAGTATATGCGATAGCTGCCAGTGTTACCCGAGATAAAACGCATTCTGGAAAAAACAGTCTCTTTAAATAGGAAGGATTGGTCCTCAAAACTCGACGACGCGTTGTGGGCGTATCGTACGGCATACAAGACCGCTATCGGTTGTACGCCCTATCGATTAGTCTACGGCAAAGCGTGCCATTTACCGGTGGAGTTAGAACACCGCGCTTTTTGGGCCTTAAAATTTTTAAATCTCGATTCGAACTTAGCCTCCAAGAATAGGAAATTCCAGCTAAATGAACTCGATGAATGGCGTGCGAACGCTTATGAGAGTAATAAATTTTATAAGGAGCGTTCTAAGTTCTACCACGATCGAAAAATTAAATTTCCAAAAACTTTCGCGTCGGGCGATCTTGTCCTTCTTTATAATTCAAGTCTTCGTCTTTTTCCGTGTAAGCTCAAATCCCGCTGGACTGGCCCCTTTAAAGTCAAAGAGGTTTGGCCGTATGGGACCGTTCTTATCTCTCACCTCGAAAAAGGCGACTTTAAAGTCAATGGCCACCGTTTAAAACTATATCTTGCGGGTGATCCGGTAGACGGACACACGGAATCTTTAACCCTCCCCAATTTATAATCTCACCACGCCAAATGCGTCAAGCTACGCGACAGTAAACAAAGCGCTTGTGGGAGGCATCCCATATTTATCTAATATTTGTATTATGCTTTTTTTTATCTCTTTTTGCAGGGTTTCTTACGACCCCGTCAGCTTTCATTCAGGGAAGCCTTTTTGCTTCCTCTTTCCTTTTGTATATATTGCAATGTTTTTTTTCTCTTCTTCATACTTACATTACAACATTGGGGACAATGTTGGGTTTTAAGTATGGGGGTGTTTTACCGTTTTCAAAAAAAAAAAAAAAAAAAAATTAGGTACTTTTTTTTAACTTTGTCACAACAAAAAAAAAATTTTATTTTCTAAAAAAAATCAACAAAAAACAAAAAAAAGCTCTACAAAAACTTTTGTTTTTTTTCTTTGTCATAATAATAAAAAAAAATTATTACAACTTACAAAATACAAAAAAAATATATATAACTATATATAGTTGAAAAAACAAAAATAATATCCAACAATAAAAACCCTACTTTACTTTTATTCTTAAAGCATTTAGTTTCGAGAGTATATGTTTGTGGATTTTCATAATCGCTAGTTTTACTATTTGTTTGTTTATCTAAGATCGATAGATTTAAACGTTCGGGGTTAAGTTTTAAAGAATATCTTGTGTTTTTAATTTAAATAGAGGCTTTGTTATCAAGCACTACTTCTACTAGCTATAATAGAGACATGTGTATTATGTTAGCAAAACAACTTTAGACTGCAATTATCCCTACTTTATGTCTTCAGGAATCTAGGAATATTCAACTTACTAAGGTTGCTCTCAAATTTTTTTTTTATTATTCTAGAATTTCTCTTGAAAACCCCTTGTATACACCAATTTAGCATGGCAAAAACAAACAAAGGAAGAAAAAAAAAGATCTTATGTCAATGGGAATACAAAAATTCCGTAAACATAGGCACCCAATATTTGTTAAAAGAGATCATATGCCAATGGGAATTGCAAATTCCGTAAACACAGGCATTGGGTTAATTAAAAGGTCAATTTTCCCTCGTACACTAACGATGGGAGTCAAAGGAAACTATATAAGAGGGGTGAGATGATACAATTCATCACCCCTAATTCAAGTACTCTTCTATTTGCCAAGGCTTTTTCCCCCCTTTTCCCTTAACCAAATTATTGTTTCTAGTTTTAATTCAAAAAATCATTTGAGAGCATAATTAGTAACTTATATTTTTTCCTTCATGTTTCTTTAAACAAAGGTTATTATAATTTCGATCTAATCTCGTTTACTAATGATTGCAATTTTGTTTGCTATTTGGTTAATTAAGAAGTCTTTTGGCCAGGACATTTCTTTCTACTTAAATCATTTGCATAATTTAGGACTTAACTCTTATTACTCCGAATTTTTATTTTTCAGTCTCTTATGATTAAAATAAAACGATAGCCAAAAATTAGAACTTATGTTAATCTCGTATAGATCTCTCTTACTTTTGCTCTGGAATAGCAAAAGCTTAAGTATGGGGGTATTTGATAAGTAATAAAATATATGTATTTTTAGTATAATTATTAGTATAGTTTTGATTAATATTGTGAATTTTCTATGTAAATTAATGAATAAATTGCTTCTTTATTATTTCTGGTTTCTAACTTAGTTTTATTTTTGTTTTTGCATTTTTTTGCAAAATTTTCCCAGGTCACGCCCTCAGACACGCCCGTGACCAAGGGCGTGTAATTTTAAAGATCAAATATCAACGGGACGGCTCAATGCAGATCAAATCCCGACAAATCGCTCAAGTCACGCCCGAGGTCACGCCCGTGACCAAGGGCGTGTAATTTTAAAAAGCCAAATTTCCAGCTGGCAGCCGTTTTCAGGTGAAATCTTGAAGTGTTGACCAAGTCACGCCCGTGACTCTACAAGTCACGCCCGTGTTCCAGCAGAGTCACGCCCGTGAGCCGCCAGCGCGTCAAGTCTCGAAGCCGCGCCCATGCTGCCGACATCAGCCACCCATAGTCACGCCCGTGACTCACAAAGTCACGCCCGTGACATACCAAGTCACGCCCGTGTGCAGCCATGTTTGACGGCCGGACCTTCCAGAAGACGGCGAATACAGCCGAGCAAATGTCACGCCCTAAGTCACGGCCGTGACATTCAAGTCACGCCCGGGACCTAGGGCGTGTAAAACTCAAATTTTCCCTATAAATAGAGGGGCTCGGCTGAAGTATTTTTCATCCAAATTTTGAGTAGTTCTTGTTGTATTGTGAGTTCTTTTGAGTGATTGTGAGCTTCTCTTATGCAATTCAGTTTAAGTTCGTTTTAAGTTTTTTTCGTCTTCCTAGTCTAGTTGTAATGCTGATTTCAGAAATAAAATGATGTTTTTCTCATTTGGATCATCTTCCTTTTTATTAATGTTAGCGTGTGTGCGTGTATGAGTTTAGCTTTATTGCTTTCATAATTTAGTTTTATTGCTTTTATAGTTAGGTTTATTGCTTTCATAATCTAGGTTTACTGTTTTCATAGCTTAGATTTACAAGCTTTCATAAAATAGTTTTATCGTTTTCTTTTTCGCTTTATTTTATCACTTTCATTTTAAACGCTTTCCTTTCAGTTTTTTTTAGAGTGTGTGCGTCTTTTTTTGTAACTTAGTTTTATTTCAGTCTTCATATAACTGCTATATACCACCCCCATCTTGAATAAGAGGCTAATTAACTTTAGCATTTATTTAAGTCGGTTGGGACGGATATTATTTCTGCACCTTTATAAGTCTTTTCATTTCTATACCACCCCCATCTTGAATAAGAGGCTAATTAACTTTAGCATTTATTTAAGTCGGTTGGGACGGATATTATTTCTGCACCTTTATAAGTCTTTTCATTTCTATACCACCCCCTTCTTGAATAAGAGGCTAAAGAACTTTTTAGCACTTGTTTAAGGTGGTTGGGACGGATACTATTACTGTAATTTATATAAGTCTTTTTATTTTCCTTTTTATCCGCTTATATCTGCTTTAATCTGTAAACATGTATTTTTCAACCGATAATGCCGTCTCCATTCCGATGAGTGGCTAATTTCCTTTAGCACACGACGTCGAAGAGCATTGGGACACAAAAAATAGTTTTTCTATAAAATTAAAACATCTCTTTCTAAAATAATTAACGCTTAAGGTTTACCCGAGAATCACGTTGAGTGGAGCCACATAATCGATGTGTGGTTTTCATTTCCGTTTTCGTACCTAGTTAGCCGAGAGGCTCGTGCGTACAGATTGATCGCTCACGGGTAAAGAGAAGTGCGCTCTACCCTCGAGAGAGGACGAGGTAATTCTCCCGAATTGGAAATAAAAACCCAATAGCGGGGTTCACAACATAAAGCGAGTATTAAGAACATTCGATTGTAGAACGAGAGTTCGGTCAAATATTCATAATCTCAGGTGGGCGTACCCTCGAGAGAGGAGCGTTCATAATTATGGAACCTCCACGGTCAAGTCATCTTAATATTTTGAAAAGTCATCACTTTTAATTCTACGAAAAAAATCTATTTTCGTCTCAAGGTAATTCGACGTCGCGCGCTATCTTTCTCATCGCTTAGAACTCTAGTTAATCGCTTATTATCGTCTTTCGCATTTTATCACTTAGAACTCTAGTTAAACTAACTAAAAATATTATTCCGATAAAATAATAGTTCGTTCCTCGAAGTAGCATAATCAACACGACCCGCGGAAATATACGATCCCGATATTTTCAAAAAAATATCCTGTATTACTTACGATAAGGTATACTTGCCTTTATCAAATGATTAATTTGGACTAAGAATTCAAACACAGCTTTCCAAACTCATTTAGTGCAAAACTCTCCTTTTCTACTTTTCAATTCAATAGAATTCGGCGTTGTAGCCGAGGCGTAATTGTTAATATTCCGAAAGAAGAAAAAGACCGTTACTTCTATCCTTCGATAGGATAACGGTTAATTTCTCAAAGTAGGAGTACTTGCACGACTCTTCGAAAATATCCGTCAATTCTAAACTCTTAATATAAAGGTTATCTTTTATTTATAAAACAAAAGAAGAAGTCCAAGCAAAATCATCAGCGACAAACTGTTCCTGAAAAGTGAGAAACTGAAAAGACAAAAAGTGAGCGAGGCAAGGCGCAAAAGTGAGCAGGGCCAAAAAGCGAGCGAGGTGAGGCAAAAAAGTGAGCGAAGCCGAGAAAAGCGGACTTCGGCCCTTTTCGACGCGGGGATGCGGTTTCGGCTACGTCCTCCGCAGAGGGGGACCGGGCCGCACCTTGCACGGGAGGGTGCGGTTTGGCCGCACCCTTCTACGGCCGCACCCCCCTATGGGGGGTGCGGTTTGGCCGCACCTCCCATGGGGTGGTGCGGTTTGGCCGCACCCTCCCCATGGGGGGTGCGGTTGGGCCGCACCCCTCATGGGGGGGGGGGGTGCGGTTTGGCCGCACCCCCCATGGGGGGTGCGGTTTGGCCGCACCCTCCCCCTGGGGGGGTGCGGTTGGGCCGCACCCCCCATGGGGGGGGGGGGGGTGGGGGTGCGGTTGGGCCGCACCCCCCAAGGAGGGGTGCGATTGGTTCGCACCCCCCAAGGGGGGGTGCGGTTGGGCCTCACCCCTCAAAGGGGGTGCGGTTGGGCCGCACCCCCCAAGTGGGGTGCGGTTGGGCCGCACCCCCCATGGGGGGGTGCGGCTTGGCCGCACCTCCCATGGGGGGTGCGGCTTGGCCGCACCCTCCTATGGGGGAGGGTGCGGCTTGGCCGACCCGCGCGCACCCCATGCGGGTGAGGTGCGGGCTAGCCGCCCCCCACTTAGTGGGGCGCGGGCTAACCGCACCCCGGCAGCGGGGTGCGGTTTTGTGCTTACCTGCGCTGTTTCTAGCGCGTCGTTCTTGCGCGGTGGGTCCTCTACTTCCGCGATCCGGGGTTCGACTGGTTCCCCCTCCTCTCTTTAGCGGGGTTCTCTAGACGCACCCCAAGGCCTTTACGGGTACGCAACAATATGCAATGAAATTGTCTATAGAAAATTGTGTATGATTGCCTAGCATGCCTCTAAGTATGAGTAATGTTTTATGCTAATCAATGATTCATTCACTCACTATTTTGGTAATCTACATGTGATCATAATCTTAGTCTTGCATGATTGTGTAGTGTAATAGTTTTAACATATTAAGTTGTATTTCTAACTTACCTACACCATCTTTCAAACATTAAATTTCTTGCACACATAGAAGTGTTATTTCAATATTATTAGTGTTTGCAAAAACAAGTGAATTCGGAGACCTTTTGGCCCAAAATTACAAAAATATGAAATAAAATGCCAAAGATAACTCCATCAAGCACTACTCACCCTCCAAATAAGTCTTAATGAGCATTGTGAGGTTGAGCACCTTAGAAAGAATTGTAAAGTGTCTTGTGCAAACACATTTTTTTGTCATCACTTCTATTTGTGCACCGGATCACGAAACATAAAACATTTATAAAAATGCTTATGTGATCCTCCCAGCAATACTTCTCTCCCTAATAAGTTTTAATGAGCATTGTGTGGGGGAAGCACCTTGGTAGTTGTACTCATGAAATGTGCTTTGAAATTTTATTCTAAAATTGATGTGTGAAAGTAATTATAAGATTACAATCTTAATATTGTTATTACTATTTCATTACATATGTCATGTGTTTTGATTATTTCACTTGTATACTTTTATCAAAACACCTTATGCACACAATATTGTTTTTTATGAAGCCTCTACTCATGAGAATCGGATCCTAATGCAAAATTACATAATTCTCTAAAAAGTTAAGTAAAAGCACTAGATTGCAATGCATGATTTCTACAATATTTTCTTTACTTGAAATACGAATTAGTTACATTGTAGTCCTTATCTTTTTGAATATGTTTAATCATGCTTGCCTATTAGTTATGAAAATTTTCAAGGTTAAAGCTCAAATGTGAAGAGACTAGCAATATTGTTGGAATTATCAAACTATAACAAAATGCTACTATTTGTTATTTTGTTCTATCTTTCCGCATTACTAATTTGACTATGTTGTTTTTACCATGCTTTATCATGCTTACTTCTAAAGTTCTTTTTTCTTCACTTGTGCTTGTCAAACTATATTGCAGTTCTTTCATCGAGTAGTATCCTCTTTCAAATTACTTTGAAAAGCAAGTGGTAGAATTCCTTTGGTAAAAATATGGAATGTTGTTCCTTCATGCTTATCATATCCATTCTCCGATGTGCTACTCTCTCCCTTAGCTCGATCACGAATTACTTTATGTCTAAACAAAACTCTTAATTCTCTCTTAATTATGTCCCAACTTTTCTCTTCTCTCTTCTAGTTTTGTTTCACTCCGCCCACTTTTGCTAATAACAAAAGGGGGAGAATAAAATGATAAATCATAATGATTAAAGAAGTAGGATTCACTATATTAAGGGGGAGCATACATCTAGTGTATGAGTGCATACACTAAGGGGGAGAACTTATGTAGGGGGAGCAAAATTTAAATAATATATGACTCTTATTAATGTCTCTATATTGCTTAGTGTCATATATCCTTCTAAAAACACATCTCTCTTATATATGAATCTGATTTATCTCTATTGGATTTGTTATTATCAAAAGGGGGAGATTGTTGGAACATGGTTTTCTGCATCCCTTTGATTTGAGAATAACAAATCCTGCTTGTATTTGATAATGGTTGCCATTGTGTTTTTAGAAAGCCGGCTTGAATAGATATGACACTAGGATGCTACATTATTGGTCTGGACCTGCCCACAAGCTGAAAAAAAGGAATGATGTATAATGCCAGGCGTTAGTACTTAACGCCGGCGTTGCCTCCCATTCCCACCAAGACAAATGCGGAAAGGAGGGAAGCTGCCTTGATTGAAGGAGCACTTTAGGAATAATCTGACCTAACGCTAGCGTTAGCCTCAACGCCAGTGTTAGGATTGCCTAAAATGAATGTTTCGTAAAGTGCAGTATCACCTTCCTGTTTTGAAGATCCGAGCCATCAAACAATTTCTATACTAGGTCAACGCCAGGCGTTAGCCTTAACGCCGGCGTTAGCTTCCAGTCTTATAAATAGGCGGATTTTGTCTTCTTCAACATCTAATGCCAAGGAGCCCTATTCCAGCACTCTGAATTATTTGTGAGGGACATATTTCCATACCTCCCAGGATCTCCCACTCAATTTCAAAAGGAGGAATCAAAGGAAGCTTGGATCAACACGCTAACTCAATGCGGAGAATGCACTCTTGGACTTCAACAATCTTCAGCGATTCTTTGCCGTCTCCTTCAGATTACCTCATAGGGAGTTTTTATGTTTGTCTTTTGTATTTATCTTTGTAATCAATTTGTGAATTCACCTCGTGTTGGCGACTATGTCTGGGCAGGACTTAGGGAGGAACTTGCCTCGTGTTGGTGACTGGGTCTAGGGTGTAGATCTAGGGGGTGCTCGAGGCCTTTCTGGTGATATAAGGGCTAAAGCAGCTTGAGGCTGTATCTAGGGAGAGATCGGCTAAAGCCAACCGGTTCTTAGTGAGAAGAGTCAGTATAGAAAACAAAATGAGTATTTCATATTTCGCCTTGGATTTCTAGCGCGATGGAAATTAGATTTTGTAACCAAATTTTATTAATGATAATCATGTCTTTTTCTATTTAATAAAATTGATTTACTACTCTTTGTTTTTTATTCACTCTTATTCAAATAAAATATCAAAAGTTTTCTATAAAACTTATAGTTTTCTAAGAACTTATTCACCCCCCCCCCCCCTCTAAGGGCGCGGCTCAAGATCCAACAATCTCAAGTGAATGGAACTTTTGAAACCAGGGAATATATTTTGAAGAAATACCATGCTCTAGTGAAGATTGAGATAGGAAAGTTCAAGAGCTTCGTTATTCAACACATTCCAAGACAAGAGAACGCAGAAGCTAATGAGTTGGCCATATTAGGTCTCCTTTTAGGAGGAACTACCTCGAAATTATTTCATACCTCCATCGAAGAAGGTGACATTATGCAGATAGATCAACGCCCATCCTGTATGGATCCTTTTATTCTCTACCTCTCAAATGGAGAATTCCACCCAGTGGTAAACGATAAGAAGATGTTTATATTAAAAGCAGCTTATTATTATCTTATTGTAGGAATTCTTTATAGAAAAACTTTTCTCTCGCCTTTGGCAAGATGTGTCTCTGAAGAAGAAATTCCAGTTATTCTTCGAGAAGTTCATTCAGGAGAATGTGACAGTCATTTAGGAGATAGAACTCTAGAAAAAAGAATTCTAAGGCAAGGTTACTTCTGGCCTCAAATAAAGAAGGATGCAGAGAAGTGTGTGAAGAAGTGTGTTCAATGTCAGAAATTTGCACCTCTTCAACATCAACCGTCTCTGCAGCTCAAGTCGATAGCAACCCCATGACCATTTGCGGTTTGGGGAATGGATTTAATCGGGCCTTTTCCTTTGGCTAGTGGACAGCGCAGGTTTATTCTGGTAATGATCGACTACTTCAGTAAGTGGATCGAGGCAAAGGCTTTGGCTAAAACCACTACTCAGGTTGTAAGGAATTTTATATGGGGAGAGATCGTAAGCATACATGGAATTCCTATGGTGATTATCACAGATAACGACCCTCAATTCAAAAACTCCAATCTTATAAATTTTTGTGATCAAATCGGCACTGAGCTACGTTTTGCTTTTGTACATCATCCTAGAAGCAATGACCAAGTCGAAGCTGCCAATAAGCTAATAATAAACCTGTTAAATAAGAAAGTAGAGAACCTCAGAGGCAAATGGGCAGACCAGTTACCTTCAGTATTATGGGCACTGAGAACAACTCCAACCTCAGCTACTGGAGAAACCCCCTTCAAACTGTCTCATGGATCGGAAGCTCTCATTCCAGTTGAGTTTGAAGTAAGGAGCCCAAGGGTATTATTATCTCAACAATGTCAAGATAGCTGGATGGAAGGAAATGACAAAGAGTTGAAATGCAGCCTTGACCTCATTGAAGAGCTAAGGGATACATCAAACATTATGCAAGAAGAGTTAAAGAGGAGAATGACAATATACTTTGTCAAAAATGTTAGAGTTAAAGAATTTGTTGTTGGTGATCTTGTCCTCAAGAAAGTGGACGCAGTAGCAAGATCTGGCTCGATTGGGAAACTCATTCCAAATTGGACAAGGCCATTCATTATCAAAGAAGTACTCAGGAATGGAGCCTATCGCCTCCAAACTTATGAAGGGGAAGATCTATCCCACACTTGTAGTGGGGATGATCTCAAGCATTTCTTTTCTTAAAAGCTTGTATTTTTTTCATCTCTTTCTTTCCTTTTTATTTGCAAGCATTGTGATGACGTGACTGTAACCTCTTGCATTACATATATCGGAAAGAAAACATCAAGATATATTGGCTGATTATCAAAGGCTAAAAATCCTACCAAGCAGGATATCAATGGATCCTACTAGATACCACCTCGACTTGAAGCTTGAGATGTAAATCTACCATGACCACAGGTAGTAGGGAGATTTCGCAATTGTGTAGTAGTAGCTCTCCAAGCTCGTGCGGAGGAATTTTAGGATGTTGGGTCCTTGCTAACATCTGACACACCTCTGCATCAAGGGAGGTCCAGGTGAATGATCAGCTATATAGTGCATTTCAGGACATCGTCACAGTCGATGATCCCTAGAGGAAAGCAATGATAGTATAGCCTCCGCGACATAATCATACCTGCCCTACTGATCACCATGCCCTGTAACCCTCGAATACTCATTGGTGTAAGGATAGCCAAGAAGCGGTTGGTAGAATCTACGACCGTCGTCTGAGCCCCTGGGTAGCTAAGGTGTTACAACCTTAATGATTTTTTTTAGGAAAGCAATGTCGATATAGCCTCCGCGGCATAACCACACCTGCCCTTTTGATCATTTAGAGTTGTTCTCCTCTCTTCTCTCCCCCTCTGTTTAGGGTGTTACAACTTTAATGATCTTTTGAGTAAAGCAATGTCGGTATAGCCTCTGCGCCATAACCGCACCTGCCCTTTTGATCATTTAGAGTTGTTCACCTCTCTTTCTCTAAAAAGTGTTACGATTGTGATGATCTCTTGAGGAAAACAATGTTGGTGTAGATTTGGAGCACGACCGCACCCACCCTTTTGATCATTTCAGATTGTACACCTCTCAAGCTGTCTTTTCTTTGAATAAGCGGTCTGAGGTTTGCGGTGACTGCCAGTTTTAAGGTACTCGGCTATTTTGGAAATGGGGCGGTCTGGAACATTTGAGACCGCCTAGGTTCTTCAGAGCTTTATAATAATTAGAGGCGATCTGAAACACAACTACTGTATGACTTTGGATCCGATATATTGAAGGGCGGTCTGGAAAATTTGAGGCCGCTGCTTTGGTTTTTCTGGGTTCCTCAATTAATGATTGTCTTGAAAATCTGAGATCATTTATAACTTTTCTGATATCTATTCTCATAATAATCAGTGTGGAAAAATGAAGACCGTGGATCCGGTATATCTCATCTCTTCCTGAAAATTATGAGACCGTTCATGATAATCTCATTCACTCCAGACTCATGAATAACAACCTTATAAACACCCTCATATAGCAATCTGAAAAAGTATGAGACCGTTGGTTATCTACCTCGAAAGGGTCAAAGTTCTTCGATCAAATTAACATCCGAGGAAGAAGCGGCCTGAATTATCCAAGACCGCACCTTCTATTATTTCCTAAGGTCTTTCAGGAATCAACATTTATGAATTATTATGATTTGTTATCTCTGCAGAAGATCTTGAAGGCTGTAGATCGCCATTTGACAAGCAATTGATGCAGTTATACTACAATGAAATCATCTCAAATTTTTAAAAAATTCTCTTGCTTTAGGCGGTTTGGCGAGCACGAGACCGCCATTATTGGTTATCACGTTCTTTGAATACATGTTGTTATACAACATCTACTCTTGTACAACTGCCTATTCGAGCTCAACAACATCTAAGGCATTGAGATCGAATGCCAATTTTATCTCTAAAAAATGAGTTATAATGAGATCGAAAATGACAAGATTAATGCAATGATAGAACAAAGAGAAAAATATTCATTCCACAAAAGAGCAAAGGTATGATAGAAAATTTATATTCACTTGTCTAATTACATTAGCTCGCACAGCCTCACAGCCGGTAGTCTCGATTAAAAAAACAAAAGATTACAATGTAGACCGGTTTTCAATCATTCTTGGATTTCTTCGGAGACCGCTCCTCAGATGACGAAGAGCTGGCCCCTTCAGAAGATTCTTTTGAACTTTCTAGAATTCTTAATCCTGAGGTTGAGGCCACTGTAGAGCTGAGATCATCACCTTCAACATATCGGCTCCCACTCTTTTCATCTTTGCCCCCATCGATCTTAACATCTTCTTCTCCCCGACCTCATTTTTGGTGATTGACTGTTCGTCTATCAACGTGGTCGTGTCAGGAAAGAGATCAGTGAACATTATCCCTTTTGATTCTTCAGTAAGGCAACTGCGATAATGAAGTTCATTGATCGTCATTTTAGATGTCTCTTTCACATGTTGCATCATGGCATTTTGAAAATCTATGTTGTCTGGATGATAAACTTCTTTCTTTAAGCGCTATAGAGAAGATAATTAGGTCGTGCGGTCAAAGAAGAAGAAAGATCGCAGGTAAGGTAAACTTTCATGTAATTCCTCTTGTAGATGCTCATTTTCTTTCAGGGCTCTTCGAAGAGATCGCCCCATGTGATGATTCAAGACCGTGCTCCTGGAGGTCACTTGCGCGCAAATGTCAGGGAGCATGTCGGTCTCCAAATCATACACCCCCTGGGCATTATCTTTTCTGTAAAGAGTGGAGGTGATCGCCAAAGCATGGCGTGTCAGCTTCCCACCCTATAAAGGGAGGTAGGTAGACACCTTCACACTCTTTGCTTTGGCACTTCTGTTAGGAAAAACCCTTGATTTAACTTAACAAATTAACCTAAAAGTGATTTTAACTACTAGGATTAAAATTACCCATTGTATAGTGAGGGTAATATGGTCATTAGATGTCTTAGGATGTCATACTCAACATAGGGTATCAGGACCAGATCAAGGGAAGCAAAATTGGGCTAAGTAAATATTTACGTTGAATGGAATTCGACGTAACATCGAGTCCATATCGACGCTGCTCTGACTAGAAGTCCAAGTGGTTCAACCTTCTGTCAAAGTAACTTATGTTGACGCTACGTCGAATAGATATCGACGTTGAGGTCAGAGACTGTTGAAACGGATTTCTCGGTCTCTTGTGGAGCTCGGGGCCCTCAACGAATTGAGGGGCAGCTAGCCCTTACCGGTCCCTCGGAAGAGGTAGGCAGATAACTCGGACAAAGAACAAAGACCCTGGTCTTAGCGAGGAGGTCCCTCCACTAACCCGGAAGATCGTTGAGCGCTTCCCCTCCCAAGCCAAAGCTAAGACTCGGGCACCTTGGAGAGCTAGAGAGCCCAAAACCAAAGCGACCTAAGGAGAGAAGAAGGCTCAAAGATTCTGAACCGGTCCCCCTCCAAGGTGCCCTTTAAGGTCTATTTATAGATTTTGGTTTAGTGGTCTGTCAATATCCAAATCCCGCTGTCCATTCTTACTATCCGCACACCGGATCGGTCTGCTAACAGCCAAACTCCGCTGTTTGGAGAGGGTAACTGCAGACCACCGGGGGCCTCCTGGTAAAAATCCCTTTCTGGACTTTTACTGGGCGAGCCAGCCCGCCTCGAGACCTCCCTTGCTAGTGGGGCTCGCGAGCCTTTGGGTTGGTGAGCCCCAGAATTGCTATTGGCGCACTACCTGGCTCGCTCGCCTGCACTACCTCGGCGAGCCCCAGAATGGCTATCCTCACTTACTCTAGGCGGGCTCGCCCGTCTTGCCTCGTTCTCCTGGCTCGCCTCACCGGTGTTCGCCCATCTTGGCTCGCCTCACCGGGGTGTGAACCATCTGACTCTTCCTGGCGAACATCGGGGTTGTACACATTAGCCCGCCTCGAGACCTCCCTTGCAAGTGGGGCTCGCGAGCCTTTGGGTTGGCGAGCCCCAGAATTGCTATTGGCACACTACCTGGCTCGCTCGCCTGCACTACCTCGGCGAGCCCCAGAATGGCTATCCGCACTTACTCTAGGCGGGCTCGCCCGTCTTGCCTCGTTCGCCTGGCTAGCCTCACCGGTGTTCGCCCATCTTGGCTCGCCTCACCGGGGTGTGAACCATCTGACTCTTCCTGGCGAACATCGGGGTTGTACACAATCCCCGCTCTTCGCGAGGTTATCTTAAGCTCGAGAAGAAACATCCAACCCCTGGTGTTCGCCGATTCGGCTGATGTGGCGGGAATCTTTTGGTGGGTCCCATGCCCAAAACTATAAATACCGTCCACCGTGGCTAGTGATTAGGCCTTTCCTCCTTCCTCTTCCTCGCTGAAAACAATCTTTCTCCAGAATGTCTTCCAAGCCGAGCGCGCGGGATCGACTGAAGGCTTCCATGGAGATGGCGAAGGCCCAGGCCGCCGAGCGCAACGCCTGGATGTTCAACCCCGCCACATCCCCTTCCCCACTGACTAAGAAAGCCAAGACGGTTTGGAGGTCGCAGGGGGAGGACGTGTCGTCACCTCCTGCCTCGCCCCCTCCGCCGAATACCGAGCTCGCGCAACAGGTATTCTTCGTCTAAAATTTTTTATATCGACTCCCTACTTATTCCTTCTCCCCTCGCAAAATCCGCCCCCTGAGGAAAGCAAGGCGGGCCTTACGCTGACCTCTTATCGCCCCCAGTCCCCAGCGAGGTTGGGATTGCTAACTGCTGGGGTTGGGACCTCAACCCAACAGGCGCCTCTCTCGCAACCCCGTAAGTCATAAGTACCTTCCTTTATCCTCACTCATGTTTCTTTGCGATATCCATGTGCTTATGGCCTATGTAGATACCCCACCACCGAGCCCTGAGAAGAGGGGATCCACACCGGTGCGCTCGCCGATTCCGCCTAAGGCTAACGTGGAGACCCCTGGCTTCGGTATTGTGGGCAGGCGAAGCCCAGGCAGCTCGCTTCTCGACGGCGCCCAGGTCGAGGAGAGGGTGGTGTATCCTCCTGGTCTGGGGAAACCCCACGTCCGAGGGTTCCGCGAAAACTTCCAGGGTCGACCGGAGTCCTCTCGCAAACAACATCGCGAGTCCCCCTTCTCCCAAGGTTAGTGCATCTGAGCGGGCTCACTTTCTCGTTCGTCCCCTGATCCCGCTAACTCTTTCTTCACAGAAATTACAGAAGCCACGCCTGAGTCAGAGCACGGGAGGGTGGAGATGTAACCGCCGCCCTCGCCGAGCCAGATCGAAGAATTCTTGGGTGACCCGGGCGACCCCGCGCGGATGAAGAGACGGGTGTCAGAGGTGCTTCAGAAGCATGGTATGATGCTGCGCGAGCTGGAGGAGCGGTATGACGCAGACCGAGCTTCCTTCAACGAGAGATTCGTCGTGATGGAGGACGCGAATGCGCGTTTGCTTGCCGAGGCGGGGCCGGTGACTCGCGCAGACGCTACCTCGCCCGGCGTGCACATCTCGCGGGGCGAAGACCAAGCACACCTGATCCTGCGCGAGCTCAAAGTACTTCGCGAGTACCACTATCCGAGAGTGCCGCTGCGCGCGGGGAAGCGAGGCCGGGGTCGCTGGAAATGGCTTCCTTACCCCTGAGCCTGCCGTGGGTTTATTTCTACTGTCCCCTTGTTTTCATTTCTCCTATGATGTTTATGTTGAACGATACCTGTGGTGTGATAATATTTGCGAGTCCATCGTGACTCGCCTTTTATCATTTTTTATCTTGCCCTTTATTTATCTGTGGTGCGCCCGTGGCTTATTCCGCTTGTTCGCCATGTTCGATATGATTGCCTTCGTGGAGCGCTCGTGAACTTCTGGGCGACGTTGCGCCCAAACCCCCTTCCCTCACGGGCCGGCCTCAGGTGGGGTTCAGTTACCGCGCAGTGGCGAGCCCGGGCTCGCAAGGCTGTAGTCTTATTTGAGTAAAAATCTGCTTTATTTTCACTATCCGCACTCCCGACGCTTCGATTCCCGTGCCCATCCTATTTTCCTATAAATAGTTTGGATTCACATTTCCATCCGCCGCATTTATTTCCCAAATCCTCTCGCCTCTACGCTCATTTCAGTTCTCGCAAGCTTGCACTCACGTTCACTATTTGCAGGTCACTTCTTCCTGGATCGCTGCGAACAAATCCTTCAATGGGAGCAGATGGCGAGACCGAAGGGCGGTCCAGATGCGCCTCAGCGTTTCAAGCTCACGAATTCTACTGTACGAACCTCACGGCAAAGGAATACAAATATGTCGTGGAACGCTATCTCCCGGAGGGCTATTCAGCTCGTTGTCCAAGCGAGAGAGCTACGTTGAACGAGACCGAGGCCGGCGAGCTCACGATCCCCATTGCTCACTTCGCAAATGGGTTGCGACTCCCCTTATGGCCTGAAATTCGTCAGGTACTTTGCTTAGCCCTCTCGCCACTCCCTGTTCGCTATTGCAACTTTTTCATCCTCTGTTCCTTGCAGGTGTTACGGTACTATGGGGTGCTGCCAAGCCAGCTGACCCCGAATGCGATCGCGGATGTTGTCGCGTTCGCTAGTTATCTGCGGGAGGAGAGGATCGAGTTCAGCCTCCTTGTCTTCCGCAAAGTGTTCTCTTTCCGCGCCTTCCGGGACGAGACCACTTATTTCATGAGTCAGCACGTCACCGTCTGCGAGACGGTGAACAAGAGTCACTATTGGACTCAGAAGTTCATCTTGGTGAAGGGACCTTTCGGTAACCTTCACTTCACTCCTATTCAACGGGATGACGCCACCTACCGCCCTCCGAGCTCGCTGAGCGGCGCCGACGCCAAACTCCTCCACTACCTTTCTGGGAAAAACTTCGAGGTCGCCCATCTGAGGCGCAACGTCGACTCGCTACTCGCGGTTCCTCAAGGGGAAGGTATGACTTGCTTTCGCCCCCCCCCCCCTCTTTTTCTTTTCTTCGCTGTGTAACACTCTTATTCTACAGGCGAACGTGAGGTCCCCATTAATCCTCCGCACGCGCAAGGCACCACCCTTATGGTGGGCACGCTCGCGACCGCGGCGGTAGAGGCTTGCCGTGATCTTCCTACCACTAGGTCCGGCAAGAAGCGACCTCCGTCTGCGAGTCAGCCCGGTTCGCAATCCTCTTCCAAGAAATCAAAGGGGGAAAACCCTCGTTGTTAAAGACAAGAGTGCGGTCGTTGATCTGAGCGAGACCGACGGCTCGCCCCTTTCCCCTGCGAAACAGCCGGACCCCTTGGCGGGCCAGGGCGCTGGGAGCTCTTCCGCAACCCCCCAACCCAAGGGTCATAAGAACTTCGGCCTAGGTGAGAAGGTTTCTGATTCCCTCGGCGACCCCCTGCTCGCTTGGGATCCTGATGCCAACAGGATTTCCTGTTCAACCCTTCACCCCTCCTGGGTGGAGCTTGGTAAGGCCGGGGAGGAGGCGTTCTCTATCGCCTTCGGCTTGTACGGCCGCGAGGACGCCATCGCCTATAAAGAGATGGGGCCAAGACAACTGGTCTATGAAGAAATGCGAGCCCAGTTTCGCTCGACGGAGCTCGCACACATGGCGGGGCGCTGTTACCTGCAGGCGGACAGGGACATCCGCGCATACAGGGAGGAGCTTAAGAAAGCTTGCGATGAGATCAAAGGTCTTAAGGAGAGAGAGGCGGCGTCGGAAAGCCTTCTCGCCGGGATGCAGGGCAAGATGGTAAGCGGCCCTGGGCCTCCTTTCTTTGCTGTTCGCGACCCCCGATCTTTATCTAACTCATTTGGTGTTAACTTAGGATGCCGACGTAGCAACCAAACTTCTCGCTCTCAACGGCGAGCTGGAGTTGGAGAATACCATGCTGAAGGCTCGGGTGGACGAGCTGATTCGCAGCGTGCTACCCCCCTCTCCTGGGCGAGCCGGGTCTCAACAGAGGGTTGTCGAAAGCGAGGAACATAGGCGGAGAGATGCACAGGAGGTCGCCAACCTCGTCTTCATGACCCTTAAGAATGCGAGTATACTAGCCAAAGACGCGATGGAGTTTACAGCCGAAGACGTCTGCCCGGATCTCTTTGACTTGGCGCCATGGTTGGGGGCTCGCAAGAATGGCGAGGGCCACCCAGAATGAACCCCCTTAGCCTCCTTTCTCTCTCTTTCCTTCAAATGTATATTATTCTTTTTGAGCTGGCGAGATCGCCTCCGAACATAGAAGAATCTTGGGGGATGATAGTTATGATTTTTTGCTAGTATTTATTAGCATGCTCGCACTTATTTTTCTCTCGCATTTGATCTTTCTTCTGAACTCCTCTCATGACTAGTAGTTACGCGGCAGTGTTTCATGGGGGCTCGCGAATGCGCGCGTCTGGGCTCGCCTCGCCAAGATTCTCCTTTTAAGGATTTCGCGAACCCGAACTGTCGCCGCCCGCGGATACTGCCCGGTGAACCCGACCTTGGCGAACTCAGACATTTGGCATCCTGCGAACTAAACCTCCCTGGCTTTAGCACCTCAACCTGCTACCTTAGGCCTTACCAGCCTCAACCCTTTCGATTTTGCGAACCAAACCCCCTCTGGCTGTAACACATCAACCTGTTACCTTCAACCCGTGCCTCCTTTTGCCAGCCTCTCCAGAGATCAACCTGAACCCCCCGTCTAGGTGAGAGCCTGGGAGCGGAATCGATCTGGGGCATTCCAGCACCAACATATCCAACTTTGCCAGCCTCTCCAGAGATCAACCTGAACCCCCCGTCTAGGTGAGAGCCCGGGAGCGGAATCGATCTGGGGCATTCCAGCACCAAACATATACCACCTTGCCAGCCTCTCCAGAGATCAACCTGAACCCCCCTTCTAGGTGAGAGCCCGGGAGCGGAATCGATCTGGGGCATTCCAGCACCAATATATCCAACCTTGCCAGCCTCTCCAGAGATCTGATGAGTCCCGATTATATACACATATATGGACTCATCTGGGCCGTTTATCTAGTCATTCCACTGCACTTTAGCCTTGTTTTAGCTTATACTTGTTATCACTTGCTATGTGCACTTCTAGGCCCATTTTGGTGTTATTTCGTATCTTTCTTTGTTATTAGTTTTCTTGCGTTGTTAAGTCCCAATTTCAGTGGCTAGACTGGTGTCGTACGCTGGAACAGGTGTCGTGCAGGTATTTCCGGTGCAATTCTGTACAGGAACACTGCGCACGATCACCGGTTCTATTGCGCACGACCACTGGTCGTGCGCCACTGATCGTGTGCACTTAACCCTTTTTCATGAGTTCTGTTTGGTGCAGTGCGCACGAACATCTACGCTAGTGCGCACGACCACCGGTCATGTGCCACTGTTCGTGCGCACTTATCATTAATTTTATGAGTTCTGTCTCGACCAGTGCGCACGACCACCGACGATAGTGCGCACGACCACCGGTCATGCGCCACTGGTCGTGCGAACATTATATTTTATAAATTTCTTCTCTTGCAGGCTCCGTCCAGTCAGGCGCACGATCACAGAATTCTAGTGCGCACGACCACTGGTCGTGCGCCAATGACCGTGCGCACTGTTTATTCCAGCGCCTATAAATTGTCCTGCTCGCGATTTTAGGTCGGATCCGCATTTTCTTCCGCCGTTTTCCGCCCGGTTCCTTCCAGATTCGCCCCTCCACCGTCGCCCACCATATGGAGGTGCTCCGGGCTTGCTCTTCACGCCAATATTGAGCCGGAGTTTCCTCTCGGCCTCCTCCTTCATCCAAGAGCTCCAAAGGAAGACCTAGCCGCCATTACCATCAAGCAAGAGGAAGTTTGCAACCTCTACCGGATCGTGACACGAAGAAGACGGGTCCATTGGAGAGTCGTGACAGCTCTCTCTACCCCGGACGTAGTTGCAGACCGAGCTTGGATGCGGATTGACAACCCGGCAATTCCAACCGTGAATCTCCAACGAGCCTTCGGATTCGGTCGATTTCTTGCCTTGTTCTCCTCTTATTGATTGTTGTAATAGTTAGATCTTTTGTTTTTTGATGAAGAACACTGTAGACATTGCTATTTAAAGTTATTTCATGTCTATGTGAAGTACCATTTTGTTTATTTGTGTGCTTGAGGTGCGCCACCATCCATCCTCCATCCCGCCGTCACGTTCGTGTGCCGCACTAGCAATTGCTAGTGGCGTGCTTGTCGAAGAGGTGCTTGCGACCCTCATCCGTATGCCTACTCTTCCATCCGCCTAGCGAAGCGTGGCATAGCGGCCCGTATTCCATCCCGCCTAACGAAGCAGTGCGCTCAAGGCCTGCACAGTTCGATTCCGCTTGCCTACTCGTCCATCCGCCCTGTCGACGCAGCGCGCTCAAGGCCTGCCTAGTCTCCATCCCGCCAAGCGAAGCATTGCATAGCGGCATTGCATAGGAGTAGTTGATAGATTTTATTTTATTTTCCAAAAGCCAACCCAACTCCCCCGCATTCCATCCGACGCTAAGGACTTCAATCTCAAGTCCTACCTCGAACGTTAACTCCACCTTACTGTGTTCCTCAAGAGACCGACACTCGGGGATTTTCCCCATTATTATTACTTGCGCGACCGGTGCACTTGCTGAATCATCGCATCAAGTTTTTGGCGCCGTTGCCGGGGAACACAGTCGTGTGAGTTTTCTGGAGAGGGAAAACCTGAGAGAGAAGCCCTTCCTTTTGTAATCGCATTTTTTTGTTTTATTTCTTTTTATTCCATTTTCCTGTTTTAATTAGGTTGCTTTAGTAATTTTTGTTAGGTGTGGTATTTCGCACAATAGTGTTTTTTTATTTGAATCGTTTTATCTTCGCACTATGTGGGCACATCTTAATTTCCGTTGCCGTTGGTGTGGAGCTACCTCCCACTCTAGTGATGAATGCCCTACGGAGAATAGTAGGCATAATTCTTATAGCCCAGCATATGGAGCACCGACTTCGTCTGATACTTCATATGGTGCGCGTAAGTCTTATGGCTACTCTGCTGAGCCTTTACCGTCTTACTTCTTTTCGGCTTCAGCCCCCGCTGTGCCAAAGAAGCCCGCAAGGCAGTGCCGGTTTTGTCGGAGCACTGATCATGTCTTGAAGGACTGTGCCGAGTATCTTCGCCAATTGGACGAGGATGACGAGCCGGATATCCGGATCGTCCCAACTCCTAACTCTGGCGGCACACCTTCAACATCCGGTTATGTGTCTTTGTCACCTTCACATCTTGAAGGGAATGGCATGGATACGGTCACTGGATGTGCGGCTGATCTATGCACCGACATTGCTGAGCCTATTCTCCATGTGCATCCACCACCCCTAGTGGATTCGATTCTTTGTGAGGAATCGGTGCTCGACTTTTATCCGAGCACTATTCCTCTCCCTGTTGTGCATACTACACTCGTCTCTGACGACATTGTTGATGATGTGTCGCAAGAGGAGGCGGTTGATCTTAGTATTGTGCCTACTCCTATGGAGGAGGACAACCTTCTAGGTGAAGAGGAGTTTTCCTCAGCACCGGTGGAGGAAGTCCAAATCCTAAGCTTGGCCACCGTTGATCCCGCCGAATCTTGTAGCATTGATGACAATGCAAACATTATTTTACTTCCCCTACCTAATGGGAGTGAGACCGGGACCACTCCCCCGATTTTTGATTATTTATGTCATTCTTCTCTTTTATTTCCTGACCCCCCTTCTTCATCTGAGCCTGTGCAGGTTGAGTCTTCACAGGTACATCAGGAGGACTTGGAGCATGATGCTCAAGTCAATGATGAGAGCATCCTCTCATGTGAGGAGGTTGATCCCCCCTCCATTGAGGAAGCTCCACTCATTGCCTTTTCCTCCTGCCGGCTCCCTGTTGACGATACCTTGCTAGGCAAGGATGTGTTTTGTGAGATGAGTGAGGACCAGGCCTCCTCCTTTTCTTACATTCTCTACCCTCTACCTGTGAGGAGCAGGTATCTATATTTAGGTAGAGGGGTGACTGTTCTATCACCGTATCGGTACCCGCTACCGACACTGATTTTAGGCCAGTTACCTGTCCACTTCTCCTTCCATAGGCCCATTAGCTAGAACTCTTAAAGTTTAAATAAGTCTTGCTGGGATGACAATAACCCCAGTAGTTATCTTCTTTTCTGCATTTTTATTTCTTCTAATCATGTTTAGTTAGTAGTACTTTCTTTTCAGTTTTCTTTTGTCTTTGTTTTTGCGGAGCTCACCCCTGCAGGTACTTATTCTGGATGGCGGATGCTGCAGCTCATTTTAGCTTACACGCCAATCTTCTGGTATGCTCACTTGCTGAGCATTGGGTACTCTCTTCCCCCAGCCTTTGCTGATTTTCATGTCATATATTATGCGGATTGTTTAGTTTAAGTCTGGGGGAGAGTAGTTTTGTTTACCCGCTCACGTGCACTATTGCACTGCATGCTAGAAGATTTCATTTAAAATGTTTTGTTTATTTTCATTGCACACCACATCACCCACTTGAGTGCGTACTCATCTGTTTGCTTGCTCTGTTGTGAATTTAATTCTTCTGCTTATTTGGGAAAGTCTAGGTGATGGCTTATGACTATGCAGCAGAGTAAAATGTTGACTCTAGTAGTGCTCCTAGTCGAGTGCTCGGTTGCATAGAAATTCGTGTAGATTAGACTTCTCTTTATACTTATGGTTTTATATTTTTTTCTATTAGTGTAAATGTTGTTTACTCAACTCAAATGGTGAATCCGGTGTGAATCAAACGGTAGCGTAGGGATGTGTGTAAACGATCGCTAGACTCGTATTGCTTGAGTCGGGAGAAAGGAGAATCTTTCTCGGTGGCTAGAACTTGCCCCAAGTGATTCTTGAAGCATTGGCATAGGATTGTTCTAGTGCGTGAGAATGACGTAGGCCATTATTTTGGCCTGGTTGAACTTTTTATTTCATGCCTATCGTCTACCCTTGCTAGCCCCTTTGTGCCTACCCTTTTCTTGATTCAGCTCCACATTTATCTCACCAAAGCCTAAAAGCCTAGCCTAGTCACACACCCAAATCTGAGCTTTAGTTGTAGTTTCATTTACATTTTGGGGGGTGTTGATTGTGGTGTCTATTTTGTGAATCTGTGGATGTGCTCATTTGAAAATTTTGCTGAAAGAAAAAAAAAAGACAAGAAAAAGAAAGATAGAAAGAAAAATAAAAAAAAAGAGAAGAAAGAAAAAATGAGTTTTATTGAAAAATCATGTAGAAAAATTATGTATTGGGAGTAGGCGGTGCACACACCTGTGTTGCAAAAGTCCAAGTCTGGGGGTGTGGTGCACTTGCATTCGATTTTGGTGCGCGGGTAGTTATTTTTAAAGCTCATTTGGGTTATGTGTTTAAGCCATTTTGTTTATCATTGTTTGCCTCACCGTAACCCAAGCCCAATCTCTAACCTAAAGTCCTACCGACTCGCGCTATGAACCAATCTAGTGTCGTGGAGAGAATGTGTCCGGGCAAGCCTTTGGTCACCGACACCGATGGATTTCGGTGGAGTTTATCCGGCACCCCAATCTTGAGCAATGCTCATCTCAGCGTTTAGTTTACTTTCTCCGTATGCATGACCGAACGATTCACCGTAGTCCACCATTTTGAGTAGTTGTAATATGTTTTTACTCTTTTAGAAATATATAGACTGTTTATATAATCAGAAATCTTCTCTACTATTCTTCTTATGCACGTGAGCATGCGACTTCGCATGGTACTCTGTATTGTAGTTTTAAGCCATCTACTTTTCTTTCCCAGTTCGCATGGAATTTGTTTGCTCGGGACGCGCAAACAGGTAAGTCTGGGGGTGTGATGAGTCCCAATTATATACACATATATGGACTCATCTGGGCCGTTTATCTAGTCATTCCACTGCACTTTAGCCTTGTTTTAGCTTATATTTGTTATCACTTGCTATGTGCACTTCTAGGCCCATTTTGGTGTTATTTCGTATCTTTCTTTGTTATTAGTTTTCTTGCGTTGTTAAGTCCCACTTTCAGTGGCTAGACTGGTGTCGTACGCTGGAACAGGTGTCGTGCAGGTATTTCCGGTGCAATTCTGTACAGGAACACTGCGCACGATCACCAGTTCTATTGCGCACGACCACTGGTCGTGCGCCACTGATCGTGTGCACTTAACCCTTTTTCATGAGTTCTGTTTGGTGCAGTGCGCACGACCACCGGTCGTGCGCCACTGTTCGTGCGCACTTATCATTAATTTTATGAGTTCTGTCTCGACCAGTGCGCACGACCACCGACGATAGTGCGCACGACCACCGGTCGTGCGCCACTGGTCGTGCGAATATTATATTTTATAAATTTCTTCTCTTGCAGGCTCCGTCCAGTCAGGCGCACGATCACAGAATTCTAGTGCGCACGACCACTGGTCGTGCGCCAATGACCGTGCGCACTGTTTATTCCAGCGCCTATAAATTGTCCTGCTCGCGATTTTAGGTCGGATCCGCATTTTCTTCCGCCGTTTTCCGCCCGGTTCCTTCCAGATTCGCCCCTCCACTGTCGCCCACCATATGGAGGTGCTCCGGGCTTGCTCTTCACGCCAATCTTGAGCCGGAGTTTCCTCTCGGCCTCCTCCTTCATCCAAGAGCTCCAAAGGAAGACCTAGCCGCCATTACCATCAAGCAAGAGGAAGTTTGCAACCTCTACCGGATCATGACACGAAGAAGACGGGTCCATTGGAGAGTCGTGACAGCTCTCTCTACCCCGGGCGTAGTTGCGGACCGAGCTTGGACACGGATTGACAACCCGGCAATTCCAACCGTGAATCTCCAACGAGCCTTCGGATTCGGTCGATTTCTTGCCTTGTTCTCCTCTTATTGATTGTTGTAATAGTTAGATCTTTTGTATTTTGATGAAGAACACTGTAGACATTGCTATTTAAAGTTATTTCATGTTTATGTGAAGTACCATTTTGTTTATTTGTGTGCTTGAGGTGCGCCACCATCCATCCTCCATCCCGCCGTCACGTTCGTGTGCCGCACTAGCAATTGCTAGTGGCGTGCTTGTCGAAGAGGTGCTTGCGACCCTCATCCGTATGCCTACTCTTCCATCCGCCTAGCGAAGCGTGGCATAGCGGCCCGTATTCCATCCCGCCTAACGAAGCAGTGCGCTCAAGGCCTGTACAGTTCGATTCCGCTTGCCTACTCGTCCATCCGCCCTGTCGACGCAGCGCGCTCAAGGCCTGCCTAGTCTCCATCCCGCCAAGCGAAGCATTGCATAGCGGCATTGCATAGGAGTAGTTGATAGCTTTTATTTTATTTTCCAAAAGCCAACCCAACTCCCCCGCATTCCATCCGACGCTAAGGACTTCAATCTCAAGTCCTACCTCGAACGTTAACTCCACCTTACTGTGTTCCTCAAGAGACCGACACTCGGGGATTTTCCCCATTATTATTACTTGCGCGACCGGTGCACTTGCCGAATCATCGCATCAAGATCAACCTGAACCCCCCGTCTAGGTGAGAGCCCGGGAGCGGAATTGATCTGGGGCATTCCAGCACCAAACGTATACCACCTTGCCAGCCTCTCTAGAGATCAACCTGAACCCCCCGTCTAGGTGAGAGCCCGGGAGTGGAATCGATCTGGGGCATTCCAGCACCAACATAACCAACCTTGTCAGCCTCTCCAGAGATCAACCTGAACCCCCCGTCTAGGTGAGAGCCCGGGAGCGGAATCGATCTGGGGCATTTCAGCACCAACACATCCAACCTTCGTCACCACGACATGGCTGTAATTATAAGCGTTACAAAAAGGAGTAAGACATTTAGTAAACAACAGAATAAAGCTTTCAAGGGTAAAATCGTTTCAAATCATCCCCACTCCGGGCTCGGTCGAGAGGCACCCCCTCCACATCCTGGAGATGATACCCCCCCCGACTTGAGCGCCTCGCTTAAAATATATGGACCCTCCCAGTTGGGGTTAAGCTTACCCACCGTGGCCCCTCTGCCAGCCGCATCGACCTTCTTCAGGACTAGGTCTCCTTTCTGAAAGTGCTTTATCCGGATATGTTTGTCAAAATATCGAGCCATCCGCCGTTTGACCTCTTCCTGCCTGATGGTGGCCAAGTCTGGAGTTCTTCCACCAGGTCCAGAGATAGCCTCTGCTCTGCGTTGTTATCTTCTAGCCACTCTTCATCCCCCTCGCTCGCAGCGATCACCCGGGGGGTCTTTACCTCAAACTCTATGGGGAGAATGGCCTCGGACCCGTGAGAGAGCTTGAACGGAGTCTTCCCGGTGGCGGTATTCGGAGTAGTCCTCATGGCCCAGAGGACGGAGGGTAGCTGTTCTACCCAATTTCCCCGAAGGTTCTCCACTTTCTTTTTTAATAGGTTAACGATTATTTTGTTCGCCGCCTCCACCTGCCCATTGCTCCTCGGGTGGTGGACTGCGTGAACCTGAGGTCAATGCCGAGCTGAGTGCAGAAGCCAACAAACTCTTCACTAGCAAACTGCGGCCCATTGTCCGTCACTATAGCTAGAGGTAGCCCGTGCCTGCAAATTATCTCTCCCCACACAAAATTCCTTACAACCTGAGAGGTTACCTTAGCGAGTGCTTTCACTTCTACCCACTTGGAGAAGTAGTCGATCATGACCAGCAGGAACTTCCTCTGGCCGCTGGCTTGGGGGAAGGGACCGACCAGGTCCAACCCCCATATGGCGAAGGGCCAGGGAGCCGTGATGGTCCGGAGCCTTTGAGCGGGGAGGAGTTGGAGTGGAGCATAGAGCTGGCACTTCGGACACTTCCTCGCGAACTCTGCCGCATACTTGCTGAGAGTGGGCCAGAAGTAGCCTTGCCTCAACACCCTCCTTTCCAGGGTCCGACTCCCGGAGTGGCTGCCGCACTCCCCGGAGTGGATTTCTTCCAGGACTCTCGGAACCTCCTCCTCAGAAACACAACGGGCCAGGAGTCCCGAGAGGGTCTTCCTATATAGCCCTCCTGCATGCAAGGAGTAATAGGCGGACTTATACCTGAAGCACCTCTTGTCCACGTCCTCTCCAGGGAACATCCCGGAGGATAGGAAGGTGATGAATGGGTCCATCCACGAGGCTCGTTGATCCACCTCCATCAATTCTCCTTCCTCGATGGAGGGCCGGAAGAGTTCTGAAGCCATCCCTCCCGCCCGGGGACCGAACTTGGCTAAGAGGTCCGCCTGGGTGCTCTCCTCCCTCGGCACGTGCTTGATGGAGAAGGTGCGAAACTGCCCGATGACCCCCTTAACCTTCTCCAGGTATAGTAGGAGGGTCGGGTCCTTCGCTTCAAACTCTCCCTTGATTTGGCATGCTACCACCATGGAGTCCATGGAGACCTCCACGTCCTGCACCCCTAGTTCCCGGGCCAGCCGAAGGCCCGCTATCACTGCCTCGTACTCAGCCTAGTTGTTGGTAATTGGGAAATGGATGTTTAAGGCTTGCTCAATCCGAGTCCCCTGAGGACTTACCAGGACTATCCCCCCTCCATAGGAGTACTTTCCCAACGCTCCGTCCACCAACATCTTCCATGCCTCTGGGGGAGGCGGCTCGTGCTCCCCCACCTCGGCCGCATAGCCGGCCATGAAGTCTGCCACCGCCTGAGCCCTGATGGACGTCCTGGGCACGAACGTGATATCGAATTCACTTAACTCCACGGACCACTTTGCCAACCTTCCCGAGTGCTCCACCCCCTCCATGATTTTACGGAGCAGGTGGTCCGTCACTACCTTGATTGAGTGGGCTTGGAAGTAAGGTCGGAGCCTCCGGGCCAACACCACCAATGCGAAGGCTAACTTTTCCAGGATCGGGTACCGGAGCTCTGCCTTCTTCAGCACTCAGCTGACGTAGTAGATAGGGAACTGTTTCTTCCTCTCCTCCCGGATCAACACGGAACTTACTGCTTCGGACCCTACCCCCAGGTATAGGGATAGGTCTTCTCCCAGCCTCGGCCCCTGGAGCAGAGGGGTTCAGGTGAGCTGTTCCTTCAGAGCCTGGAAGGCCTCCTCGCACTCCCGGGTCCATTCAAACATCTTGTTCCCCCGTAGCACCTTGAAGAAAGGCGCACACTTTTCCCCTGCCTTGGAGAGGAACCTGCTGAGCCCAGCCAACTTCCCTGTAAGGCTCTGAACTTCCTTCGGATTCCTCGGCGACCCCAACTCCATTACCGCCTTAACCTTGTCCGGGTTAGGCTCCACTCCTGCGGGGGTGAGTAAGTGGCCTAGGAACTTTCCTCGGCTTGCCCCGAAGACACCTTTCAAGGGATTTAGTTTCATCTTGTAGCTCTGCAGGGTCCCGAACGTCTCCTCAAGGTCTCGGAGGTGAGACCGAAGGTCTCGGCTCTTTACCATGAGGTCGTCAACATAAACCTCCAGGTTTCTTCCCTTCTGCTCGCGGAAGATTCTGTCCATCATCCTTTGGTATGTGGCACCTGCATTCTTGAGCCCGAACGGCATCATCTTATAACAGTAGAATCCATCCCCCGTGATGAAGGACACATCCTTGATGTCCGGGGGGTGCATGCGGATTTGATGGTAACCTGAAAAAGCATCTAAGAAAGACATCACAGGAAAACCGACGGCTGAGTCAACCAGCGCGTCGATCCTAGGCAGGGGTAACAATCCTTAGGGCATGATTTATTAAGTAAAGAAAAGTCGATACACATCCTCCATTTACCTCCTCCCTTCTTCACCATAACGACGTTGGAGACCCAGCCTGGGTACTGGATCTCCGATACAAAGCCTGCCTGTAGGAGCTTGCCCACCTCCTCGCGGATGGGCCCTTCCAGCTTATTGGCATTGGCCCTCCTCTTCTGGCGGATGGGGCGGGTGCCGGGGTCGAGGTTGAGGCGATGGCAAGCAACATCCGCGTCGATCCCGGGCATTTCCGCGGCGCTCCAAGCGAAGACGTCTACGTTCTTCTGCACGCAAGACAGAATCTCTGCTTGATCTTCCGGGCTGAGTCCTCCGCTGACCCGGACCTTCTCCACCACCCCTAGCCGGGTGGTGACCTCAAGCTCCACGATCTCATCCACGGCCTCCAGCCGGGATTGCTCTCCCCAAGCCCTCTCCTCCTCAGCATAAGCGAGAGCCTGGGTTCATTCCTCTACCTCCTCCTCTACCACCATCAGCTCCTCTGCCCCTCCTACCGGGGTCTTCTCTCCTTTTTCCTCTTCCTCTCCTCCCTCCGCCCGGGGTTCCTCAACAACCCCCTTCTGGGCATGGACTTCTTCTCCCTCCATCTTCTCCTCAGCTCCTTTCTCTCCTCCAGCTTCTGCCGCCTCCTCCATCATCTTATAAAATTCTTTCGCCTCTCCCATCCAGGCGATGGTGTTGACAGCCGTCACATAGCACTGTCTCGCCATCTTGGGGTCTCCTCGGATCCGGACCTGGACTCCACCCGCGTTGAATTTTAGACACTGGTGGAAGGTGGATGGGACGCATTTAAATGCGCTGATGAGAGGACGCCCAAAAATGGCACTGTAGCTGCTCGGTGCATCCACTATCACGAAGCGGCAGTTCCGGGACTGCCCTCCGAGGGTCACATGGAGCCCAACTCCACCTTCTACTTCCTTCCTTTCTCCCGAAAAGCCGAATATGGGGCCATCCGAGGCCAACACCCTCTTGGATTCTACCTTCATCTCATCAAACGCCTTCTTGAAGACGACGTTGACCGAGCTACTATTATCGACTAGAATCCGCGAGACGGTGAAGTTCTCGATGGCGGTCTGGATAACCAGCGCATCGCAGAATGGGTCCTCGTAGCTCGGCATGTCCTTCTGGGAGAAAGTGATTCTCTCCGCCGGGGGTGGAGCCGTGGATGTTGAGGACACGCTCCGCCGATAGATGGTATGAAGGCTGGCCTTGCGGGTTGCCTCCACCCCTACCCCCCCATGGATCACCCCGATCCCTCCTCTACTTCCCACATCCACTCTATCTTCGCACCTTTCTTCTTCCTCCCCTCGAGGCTCGACCTCCTCAATCCTCACTTGTTGCCTTGGCGCAGGGGCTCGGCCCCTTTTTACCTCCAGGAACTCCGGGCAGGTGTCTGTTGAGTGACCCTCCTCATCATGCAAGATACAATACGGCAATGTCACCTCCCCTGCCTCAGTCTCCGCCATCCTATTCCTTCTCCTCCTAGCGGCTGCTGTTTCCACTTCACCCCTCCTTCCTCTTCCTCTTCCCCGGCCAATTTCCATGTCCTGTTGAGGTGAGGGAGGCATCTGCATCAGACCCTGCATCCACCCTAACTGATGGGGCCTCCCTTGACCCCCGAAATGGTTACCCCTCCCTGGGCCGTAACCCCTTCCCTGCCCTTGCATTCCTCCGCCGTGCGGCCTCCATCCCCCCTCCGGGGCCCGGGGCTATTCCCTTCTCCTGACCTCCTGCTGCCTCACCTCCGGCTCACTGAGCTTTGCCAGCCTCTTGGTGAGCTCCGGGTTGGCTTCTTCACTAGCGACTTCCTCCGCCACCCTCTCCATCAGCTCTTCGTAGGAGACGGGGGCCTTCCTTTTCAACGCCATCTTGAAGAAACTTTCTTTCAAACCCGATCGTGAAGGCGAGTTGGAGTGCAAACCCCGACATCTCCTGAGTAAGCTGCACTTCCTCCTGGAACCGATCCGCATACTGAGCCAACGACTCCCTGGGCTCCTGCTTCACTTTGAAGAGGGAATCAGCGTCCTTCTTCCTCTTTTTTGAGGTCGAGAACCTCAGCAAAAAACTTCGGCGCAAGTCCTCGAACGCGTAGATTGATCCTGCAGGGAGCTAATGGAACCAATCCCTGGCCTTCTCCTTGAGGGTGATGGCGAAGAGCCGACACTTAAAGGCATCTGACATCGGCCTGATGGAGACCGAGTCTTCGAAACTCTGCAGGTGCTGGACAGGGTCATCCCTACCGTTGTAGTATACCCGGTCCCACTCCCCGAACCCCCCCGGGACGGGTGCGGAAAGCACCAGCTCGCAAAAGGGGCTTCCCCTCCTGCCACCTTTTCTGGCTCCACTCGCCCCCTAAGCTCCCTCGCCAAACTTGAGCTCGCCGGGACTGCACTCGCGAGGGCGACGCTCGCCTGAACCACCCCGACCATCGCCGCATCCTCCTGGCGCGCAATCGCCTGCGCCGCGCTCGCTGGGACAGAGCTTGTCGGCACTCAGCTCGCCGGCCCAGAGCTCGCCGGCACGGAGCTCGCCGGCATCGGGCTCGCCGGACTGGCGAACAACACTCGCCCCTCCCTGTCCTGTCCTGATCCAATGGCTACTTCCTTTCCGTCCCTTCCCCCCGGAGCATTCTCGCCAACCGTCGTTGGGGGAGGGGTCACCTGAGGTGTTGGGGTCGCGAACTCGCTTTGCAGAGCTGTGACCGTAAACCCCAAGGTGTCGAGCACCTCCTTTCTGAAATCTGCGAGCATCCTGGCCATCGCCACCTGGGGTGTCTCGCCGAACTCCTCGCCTTGCTCTTCATCTCCTGCCATAACCCTTCTCTGGAACTTTCTTGAACCAGCCACGCTCCACGCTCACCGCACCAAAATGTTGAAACCGATTTCTCGGTCTCTTGTGGAGCTCGGGACCCTCAACGAATTGAGGGGCAGCTAGCCCTTACCGGTCCCTCGGAAGAGGTAGGCAGATAACTCGGACAAAGAACAAAGACCCTGGTCTTAGCGAGGAGGTCCCTCCACTAACCTGGAAGATCGTTGAGCGCTTCCCCTCCCAAGCCAAAGCTAAGACTCGGGCACCTTGGAGAGCTAGAGAGCCCAAACCAAAGCGACCTAAGGAGAGAAGAAGGCTCAAAGATTCTGAACCGGTCCCCCTCCAAGGTGCCCTTTAAGGTCTATTTATAGATTTTGGTTTTGTGGTCTGTCAATAGCCAAATCCCGCTGTCCATTCTTACTATCCGCACACCGGATCGGTCTGCTAACAGCCAAACTCCGCTGTTTGGAAAGGCTAACCGCAGACCACCGGGGGCCTCCTGGTAAAAATCCCTTTCTGGACTTTTACTGGGCGAGCCAGCCCGCCTCGAGACCTCCCTTGCGAGTGGGGCTCGCGAGCCTTTGGGTTGGCGAGCCCCAGAATTGCTATTGGCGCACTACCTGGCTCGCTCGCCTGCACTACCTCGGCGAGCCCCAGAATGGCTATCCGCACTTACTCTAGGCGGACTCGCCCGTCTTGCCTCGTTCGCCTGGCTCGCCTCACTGGTGTTCGCCCATCTTGGCTCGCCTCACCGGGGTGTGAACCATCTGACTCTTCCTGGCGAACATCGGGGTTGTACACATTAGCCCGCCTCGAGACCTCCCTTGCGAGTGGGGCTCGCGAGCCTTTGGGTTGGCGAGCCCCAGAATTGTTATTGGCACACTACCTGGCTCGCTCGCCTGCACTACCTCGGCGAGCCCCAGAATGGCTATCCGCACTTACTCTAGGCGGGCTCGCCCATCTTGCCTCGTTCGCCTGGCTCGCCTCACCGGTGTTCGCCCATCTTGGCTCGCCTCACCGGGGTGTGAACCATCTGACTCTTCCTGGCAAACATCGGGGTTGTACAGAGACCTATCGAAGCAATTGGAGAAGTCGACGAATCTTCTACTTCAACTCGACGCAGAAGAGAGTATATGTCGAAGCCATCTAAAGTCGACGCAACGTCAACTTCATCCCGACGCAGTTAATGGAAGTCAGAGTGGATGCTATTCAACTCGACGGGTGTGCCGATAAGGAATCGACGCAACGTCGAGTAGCTGAGTTCAGTCAGAGCATAGAAGAAATCGAAGCAGCTCTTAGATGAACTCGAAGCAGCGTCGATAAGAGAGGAAGTTAATTCGACGCTACGTCGAATACAATTTGTGAAAGTTCAATCTTTACAGCTGTCTTTCTGATGCTTTTATCATGGCCCGCATCTTTCAGACCGTTCTCCAACGGCCTAATAATTTCCTGAAGAAGAAGGAAACATTAAAGACGGAGAAAAAGGATTTCTTGGAAGGATACACCTTCTGGTTGGATGGGTCGAGAAGTAATTAAGGAAGGAAAGAGAATGTCTATGAAATATACCTTTTCAGGTCTCAGCTAACAAGAAAACAAATTAAAAATAGAGACAGGGTATATAAGGATAATGAAGGAAGAGAAGAAGAAGGCATTAATCACTATCAGTTGACTCCTTCATTGTTCCTAGGGTTTCCTCTTCTTCTTCATCTCTCTCAGGAACCCTAATCAAGTAGTTAAAGAGAAAAGAGAAATACAGTTGTTCTTCATATAAGAGAACGGTAGATCTGATAGCTGCTTCTCATCACCTTCATATAGCAGCAAGATCTAAATAAGAAGAAGTCAAGAAGAATCTGACAATCAAAGTCTCTGCAGTTCATCTTCATCAAAAAGCAAAGACTAATCAAGAGCAGATTCTGTGGGACTTCACATTGGCTGTTCCTCAATCAGCCAAACAACCTTCCTTCTTCTCCTTCTCTTTCTATTTTCTATAAAAGAGTTTTATTAATCCCTCTTCAAAGGATTCAGTGGTTCAAGATCTTCTTATCAAAAGATCTGGTGGTTCAAGATCTTCTTATCAAAAGGTCTGGTGGTTCATGATCTCCTTATCAAAAGATCATTGGTTCTAAGAGTCTCATAATCAAAAGACTCAGGCATAGGTGGTGCATTCCTACCATGTGGTAGAAGAGAGGACTACCCATATTTTGGGGAACCTCTATAAAATTCATTGTGTCTGTGATGTAATTTTCTGTGTTGTCCATTCTTTTATTCTGCACTTATTTCCTGCATTCATTATTCTGCCTGGATTGTTAAGCATAATTCCTTAGAATAAATTATTGTTAAACACGGTTAGGGTAGAAATATTTTAAATCTCTATTCACCCCCCCCCCCCCCCTCTAGAGGATTCTCATAGGCACACTGTGCACTTTCAACTTCACTTGAGGAGGGGTTTGCCTTTTGTGTCCTTCAACTTCTTCCCAAAACCGGCCAAAGAAAAGGAAATGTTGGCGGTCTCCGACCCAGACTCCGCGGTCTCCCTTTTGCGAGCTTTCTTCTTCCTCATTTCTCTTTGAGTAAGCACCTCCTCAGCTGGTGCCACTTGATCGATCTCCGGGACCACAAAGGTCGTTGAAAAAGGAAAGTATAAGAACATTAGGATAAGTAAAGAGACCGCGCGAGACCGCCAGAAATAACTTACTCACTTCAGGAGTAATCTCCACGACCTCTGGCCAGATCGTCAGGTAGTGAATATGGTCGAACCGTTTGTCTGCCAGGAAATCCAGAATTTTAACCTCCTCCTGCAGAAGGTTTTTGGGGCTATGGAAAATCCCTTCAGATCAGCAGGATGGCGTAGGCTCGAGACCGCCAAGATCGCCTTCGAACACCAAGAACATTTCTGTCCAGAAATGGATCTTGTTCGGCAAGTTGAGGACATTTATTCCATTATAAGAAAATAAAGAAGGCCCTTGAATTCCTCCTTCTTCTTCCCCTCCTTCAGCGACTTCACAGAGAAGGTCGCGCAGAATAGTTCGATAGTGTATATAACTCTCACCGATCTAAGATAGTTGATAAAAACAATCATAAGACCGATGGAGTTCGGCAGCAGCTGAGCAAGCACCAAACCGTAATACTTCATCACTTCCAAGAGATCCCAGAGGAGAGGTAGAGTTAGACCCCAATCGAAGTAATCGATTGGGATAATAAACTTGTTATCCTCTCCAAAATTTAAGCCATATTCTTCTGTTGGCGGTCTCACGACAATTTGATTCTGGATCATATGTTTCTCAACAAAGCTCAAGTACTCTTCCCTAGAAAGACGGTTGGGCTTATGATCGGCAGCAAGGAATATTTTAGCATCTAGAGCACGAGTGGTCACCATTTTATGAGATCGCTGAGATCGGTGCTTTGGTCGCATTCAAGAAAGTATAAAATAAAGACTCTAAGGTTAGCTATTTATAGAAGTCTGAGAATGATTTCGTAATGATTATTCTTTGGGAGACCGCCCAGTAATCCATGAAGACCGTTGAACCTGCATAAAAAGAAAGATAACAAGCAATTTGGTCGGTCTCAATAAAGTAAAATCGCACCCTCTTTCCAAGCAGCAACACAGAAATAAGTCAAGGAAAAAAGATCGGCATCACAACAAATTTAGATATCGCATATCATGAAAATAGATTGTCACAATATATTACAACATTTTTAAATCATCAATAATTAATGTTTTAAGACCGCATAAAATTGACAACTAAAATCTATTTCCCCGCTGTCCGCTTCCACCCAACAAAAGCTGCAATATCTTGCATTTCATTCACATCGGTCAGGACGGATGTAAAGTTATGATTTGTGAAAGATTATATAGGTATATGATCTAATTCACCTAGAGGGGGGGAGGGTGAATAGGTCTTTTTATTTTTCCATGTTTGATTTAGATGTTTGAGATTATTCTAAACAATTAATCAACCACACACAGAAAACACACAAGTGTTTATATTGGTTCCCCAAGACAGTGTGTCTATGGGTAGTCCACTTTCCCCCTTCACCCTTCTAACAGTGTGTTAGACAGGGCCAACTCCTCCAAACTCAGCTAAAATAGTTTACAGCACAGATCCCTTAGGATCTCTCGGGTTTTCCCAACCCTACCACAGGCACACCAGCCCTACCTCAGATCATCCACTGATCCTACAACTCAGACCACAGCAGGTCCTACAATCTCAGGACAACAAGCCCTACCTCAGAGGAATCCACCTCCTACAACTCAAACCTCTTCCAGGTCCTACCTCAAAGGAATCCTCCTCCTACAGCTCAGGCAATAAAGCCCTACAACTCAGGATAAATAGCCCTACAAGCTCAGGCCTTCAGCCCTACAAGCTCAGTCCAACAAGCCCTACAATCTCAGGCAAATAGCCCTACAAACTCAGACAATAACCCTACAGAAAAAGAGTATTTGAAGCTTACTACAACAGACAGCGGAGTGTAGAAATCTTCTGTAGTTCCTGCACAGCTTGTACTATCTTGTAGCTGGAGATGTTGATGGCAGCTACAACCTGATCTTCCTCTTCATATGAAGGATGTAAGATCACCTTGATCCTTCTTGTAGAGGAGCTTTCTTTTTCTCTCTTATTCTTCTTGCTTGTTCAGTGAGCAGGAGGAGAAAGATGAGAGCTCTGGACGTCAATGGAATAGTAACTTTCTTTTAGCACTCGACCAGCACTGTTCCAAAGTGCCCTAACTTCTTCTTGTATACATCCCCGACCTTCAACGGCTCTCAGCCGTCCTTATGAGTAGTATGGGAGAGACTGGTGGAACCCACACTGTCATTCTGCAACTTGCGTCAAAAGCAGAACACGCAATCTGCGTTCGATGAACTCGCCAAACTCTGCGTTCGACGAACTTGCCAAACTCTGCGTTCGACGAACTCGACACACTCTGCGTTCGACGAACTGTGTTCTTCGTTCGATGAACAAGCCAAGCCTCAGCTGTTTCTTCTGTCTCATCTCAGCGTTCGACGAACTGAGTTCTCCGTTTGACGAACATGCCAATATTCTTCTATCTGCAGCTCAGCTTGCCCGGATGCCTTCTCAGCGGTTCCTGGTCTTGTCTCAGTGGATCCGCTGAGACATTGAGCTCGTCTCAGTGGATTTGACCCTTCGTCTCAGCGTTTCTGCTGAGACAATTCATCATCTCATTAGGAGATGATTTCTCCTGATCTAAGATCATGATTGGCCCTTTCTCAGCTGATTAAACATCACATCTTTGAATCTATTCCAGTGTATGGAATATCATTTCTCTGTATTATGCTTAAGGCAAAATAGAATGTATCAAATACAATATGTCCTTAGCATTGTGAGTGATGCCTCTTCAAATCAAGGGAATATTGAGGGCAATATTCCCAACAATCTCCCCCTATTTGAAGAAGGCAGAACATTCCCAATGCTAAGGTACATAGCCAACAAAAACCTATCATACAAATACTCTATTTAGCATTCATGATATCATTGCTTCTAGAAAATAACATTGTTTAAGCATTAACATTGTTTAAGCATGCTTTGATACCTCATGACAGATTATGTTAAGCTTTGACTAGCTCATTGGTTATCTCCCCCTTTCTAACTCAGATTATATAGCATATTCATAATAACTAACTATGATAACTCTATTAGAGGGCTAACTCTGATTGGTCATAGCATTGGCCATCTCCCCCTTTCTGGTTTCGTCAACTATTTTTCCCTCTAAGGATTGGGAGGGAGCAGCTACAGACCCAGGGAAGGTTTAGAAAGCATTTTCCAAATCCCCTTTAGGTCAACCTTCATCTCTTAAAATTGACTATCTCCCCCTCAACCTGAGCAGGAACTTGCTCCCCCTCAATGTGAGTACTATTAGCTTTATTAGCTGTTCTTGTTCATTTTGAACAACCCTTTCTAGCTCCCCCTCACTTGGAGCATTAGTATTGACCTTTTGGTTGTAAGTGTAAATGAAATTACATCCTATGCTTGAGTTCGTCGAACTCAGAGTTGAGTTCGTCGAACTCAGACTGGAGTTCGTCGAACTCAAGGCTTAGTTCATCTGAACTCATCATAGAGCTTAGTTCATCAAACTCAGAGTTGAGTTCGTCGAACACAAGCTCGACGTTCGTCGAACCTAGGAAAGAGTTCGTTGAACCCAGAATTTTCCCAGCTGTTTAAGGGTAACCTGAAGCTCAGTTGATCCAGATTTTTCTGATCCAGCTGATCATACTACATTATACTGTTCTAAATTTAACATTTTAGGGAGATTATCTACCCTATCATGTGGACTATGCCTACTGTAAAGTTGATCAATTCAGATTTCAGTTTATCATAACAGTACATATTGTGAAAATTGAATGGATGAGAACATAAGCATTGTAACAGTGGATATTGATTCATAAATGAACTCATTCTAAATTCAACATTCCTAATTCAATTTTGAAAGAATTGAACTTGGCCTCATCCAGTGGCTTGGTGAAGATATCAGCTACTTGATTGTTTGTGGGGACATATTCAAGTTTGATATCTTCACACTCTACATGCTCCCTAATAAAATGGTACCTAATTTCTATGTGCTTGGTCCTGCTATGGGAGACGGGATTTTTGGCAATAGAAATAGCACTGGATGAGTCACACAGCAGGGGAGATTGACTAACCTTTATGTTGTAATCCTCCAATTGATGTTGGATCCACAGAAGTTGAGCACAACAGCTACCTGCAGCAATGTACTCTGACTCAGCTGTGGATATGGCCACACTGGTTTGCTTTTTGCTGCTCCAAGAGATCAGCCTCCTCCCTAGGAATTGACAAGTGCCACTTGTGCTTTTCCTGTCTTCTTTGCACCCTGCAAAATCTGCATCTGAATAGCCTATTAGTTAAAAGTCATTGTTCCTAGGGTACCAAAGGCCAAGATTTAGGCTGCCCTTGAGGTATCTCAAAATCCTCTTGACAGAGGTGTAGTGAGATTCCTTAGGACAAGCCTGATAACTAGCACAAACACATGTAGAATATATAATGTCTGGCCTACTAGCAGTCAAGTACAATAGGGATCCAATGATACACTTGTACATGGATTCATCAAAGGTCTTCCCCTTTTCATCCTTGTCTAATGATACATTAGATCCCATGGGTGTTATCATGGTGGAGGCTGATTCCATCCCAAATTTCTTGATGAACTCCTTGGTGTACTTAGTCTGGGAAATGAAAATTCCATCATCAGACTGTTTCTCTTGGAGCCCAAGGAAATATTTAAGTTCACCCATACTGCTCATCTCAAACTCCCCCTGCATTAGATTGGCAAATCTCTTGCAGAGGTTGTCATCAGTAGACCCAAATATTATGTCATCAACATAGATTTAGATTAAGAGACACTTGCCCCTTGTTTCCTTAAGAAACAATGTGCTATTTATCTTTCCCCTCAAGAACTTGTTCTTGATGAGAAAGCTAGACAATGTCTCATACCAAGCCCTGGGGGCTTGCTTAAGACTATATAGAGCTTTCCTAAGTAGATAAACATGAGATGAGAGAGTAGGATGGATAAAACCTGATGGCTGCTCTACATAAGCTTCCTCTTTCAGATTTCCATTCAGGAATGCTGATTTGACATCCATCTGGTACACTTTGAAGCCTTTGTGGGTTGCATATGCAAGGAATAGCCTTATGGCCTCCAACCTTGCAACTGGGGCAAAGGTTTGGTCAAAGTCTATTCCTTCCTCTTGCCTATACCCCTTTGCAACCTGCCTTGCCTTATTCTTGATGATTGTCCCATTTTCATCCATCTTATTTCTGAAGATCCATTTGGTGCCAATTATGTTGTGTCCCTGTGGTCTTGGCACCAACTTGCATACATTTCATCTCTTAAATTGCAACAGTTCTTCCTACATTGCCTGAATCCAGAAAGGATCCAAGTTGGCCTCTTCAAACTTCTTAGGCTCTACCTGTGACAGGAAACTGAGGAACAAGGCCTCATTGTGAGCCCTGCTGCTAGTTGTCACACCTTGCTGAACATTCCAAATAATCTGCTCCAAGGGATGATCCCTTAGATGTCTTGTAGCTGCAGTCAGTCTGTTCTCAGCTTGTTGTGCTGTTTCTGCTGGTTCATCGGTGTCTTCATTAATATTGACTACTTCCTCTTCAGGGATGGCAGCATCAGAATGAGCTTGGTTGCTGTTTGGTGTGTCTTGTATATACATCCTTTCCAAATCTTGTTCATTTCCTGTCAAGACAAAAGATCTAGACCAGCCATTAAATATTAGGACGGTCTCATCAAATACTACATGCATAGACTCCTCTACAATATTAGTTTTCTTGTTGAACACTCTATAAGATCTACTACGAGAGTTATAGCCAACAAGAACATCTACATTGCATTTCTCTGCAAACTTTGTTAATTAAGATTTTCCATTGTTTAAAATGTAGCATTTTGAGCCAAAGATTCTAAAATATGAAATTGTAGGTTGTTTGCCTTTCAGAATCTCATTGGGAGTTATTCCATGAACCTTATTGATGGAAGCTCTATTGAGAACATGACAAGTAGTATTGACTGCCTCAGCCCAGAAGTATTCTGGGAGTGAGGAGTCACTTAGCAGTGTTCTCCCAGCTTCTATCAAGGTCCTATTCCTCCTCTCAGCCACATCATTTTGTTGTGGAGTCCTTGGGGAGGAGAACTCTTGGGTGATACCATATTCTTGGCAAAACCTTGTCATAACATCATATTGAAATTCTGTGCCATGGTCAGTTCTAGTTCTGACCACGGCACATTGCAAGTCATTTTGAATTGCTTTGACATGAGTTATAAAGATATTTAGAGTATCAGACTTCTTCTTTAGGAAGAATACCCATGTATATTTTGAGTGATCATCAACAATCACCAAGGTATACAACTTCCCACCTAAGCTCTGAATTGGCAAGGGACCAAACAAGTCCATATGCAAGATATAAAGACATCTTTCAGTGTCTTTGGTGCCAATACTTTTAAAGGTGGCCTTTGTTTGCTTACCCATTTGGCAAGCATGACAGGGACCATCTTTAATACATTTTAAATTAGGACTATTCCTAATAAGGTTTTTAGAGAAAAGTCTATACATTGCCTTGTAGTTAATATGAGCAAGTCTCTTGTGTCATTGAACACAGAGAGACTCATTCTCATTAACTACAAGACAAACAGATGTAAGAGAATTACTGCAAATAAAATCTAAGCAATAGACATTCCCACTCCTAGTGCTTAGAGAATAGTCTCTAAGTCCTTAGACCTTTTAATCAAGCACTTGTCATTATGGAATTCAATGACATAGCCTAGGTCACACAGTTGACTTATGCTTACAAGGTTGTGTTGCAACCCTTCAACATAAGCTACCCTTGTGATGGAGACTATGCCATTGGACATCATACCATATCCCTTAGTGATTCCTTTTTCAGATCCCCCAAATATAACTTTGGGTCCATTCTTCACAGGCTTGTACTCCTGTAGAAGACTCCTTGTTCCTGTCATGCGCCTTGAGCACCCACTGTCCAAGTACCAAATTTGGTTTAGGCTGGTACTTGAACTAACCTGCAAGAAGAAGTTTAGTTATCCTTAGGATCCCAAAAAACTTTGGGTCCTAGGTGCCTGTTAGTCTGATGAGAAAATCTCACCCTAGCTGCACTCCTAGCAGGAAGGCTCTTCTTTGCATTAGGTACATTGGGATTGTACCAACAATCTATGGCAAAGTGTCCCACTTTACCACAACACCAACATTCATGAATGTTGTATCTCCTCTTTTGAACATTTCTTGAGGGGAGTGCAGCACTGTGCACATGTTCAGGAGGAGAGACAACTGCATTCTTCCTGTTTCTCTCAGCAATGATTTGACAGAAAGTCAATCTATGTGCTGTCTTGATGCTCTTTGTCCTGATTTCATCAGCTTGCTTTGGCTTGGCAGCCATACAAGATCTGATGGCATCTGACACTAAGCAACAAACCTTGTCAACATATTTGACATCAGTTATGCTCTTTGCTGAAGCAGATTTGAAAGATCTTGCATCCTTATTCTTGAATGGAGGGGCTGAAGTACCAAATACAAATGGTCCAGGTTGGTCCAATTGAATTTCCTCATGGGGAGCCTTCATAACACTCAATCCCATCCCCTTTCTTCCACTATGGGAAGGAGTATTTTCCTTCTTATAGAAACTCCCATTCTTCAAGTGACCATAAATACTTTCATGGTCATACCTGTTGGAAGGAAGTAACACCTTTTGAAAGGTGGTTTGAGGCTTAGCATTCCCCTTGCTCTTCTCTCCACTCCCTTCTCCTACTTCTATTTTATTGAATCCTAGTCCTCTCCTATTGGTTTGAGAGGAGAAGGTGTCAATAATAGGGAGCACAGATTTGGGCTTGGAGAATTGAGCCACCAGGCTCTTCTCTTTCACAAGCTTCTCCTCAAGGTCCTTGATGACCTTGTTCTTCAGGGAAATAAAGCTTAATTGCATAATTATTAACCCCTTTAAATGGCTTATCTGTTTACTCATCTGAGCCACCAGGGTGGTAGGTTCAGTGTAGTCATTTTTAGTCATTTTAAGGGAAGCAATTTCCTGGGCTTGCCTCTTGGCAAGCTTCTTGCTCTTCTTCAGAGCTTCCAAAAGAACACCATACTTGTCAATCAATTGATTGACTTCTTCCTCAGCTTCTGAACCACTTCCACCAATTGATGAAGGTGCTTCAGATTCTGGACTAGTCTCATAATCAGAAGAGGATATGAAATGAATTAATACCTGCTCATGTTCTGAATTATTGTGGTTGTCCTCATCTTCAGTTAGAGCCATCAGCCCATGGTCATCTTGAATGACTTCATCCTCCTCTACATCACTATCTGAATGTGATAGAGGGGCCCTGATTTCTATCCTGGCAGCTGGATAGTCCTCTTCCTCCTGAGCAGCAAATAGCCCTATGTAGGCTTCCTCTTCTCCATCTGAATCTGAAGATGAAGATTCGGATTCACTCCAGCTCTTTCCTTTCTTGGCTAGAAAGGATTTTTCTCCCTTCCTCTCCTTCTGGTGATGGGTCTTCTTGTCATCTCTTTCTTTTCTCTTGACTGGACAGTCAGCAATGACATGTCTAGGCTTACTGCAACAATAGCAAATGATGTTATTTGAAATATGTTTACTAGATTTAGAATCATACCTGTCCCCTTTGGGGTGCTTTCTTTCAGATCTATAGTGATCCTTCCTGTGATGAGAGGAGGAGGAAGGTTTGTTCTTCCAGTGTTTCCTCCTTATCATCTTCTTGAACTGCCTAGTGAAGGCAACAAACTCCTCATCAGAAGTGGAGCAGTCTGAAGTGCAACTCTCAGACTTCTAAGATTCAACTATCCTTCTTGGAGGTGACTGTAATCTTCCCTTGTTCTTCTTTGAGCTGTCAACTTTGAGAGCTACAGTTCTCTCCCTTGTGTGAGCCCTGGAGGAAGTATCCTCCTCCTTTCTTGCAGTCAGCTGCATCTCATATGAGAGCAGTTTCCCAAACAGTGTGTGAGGAGGAGTTTCACTCAACTTTTCCACTTCCCTGATGGCACAAATTTTGGTATCCCAGTCTCTAGTTAGAGATCTTAGGAATTTATCATTCAACTCATAATGAGTGAAGGTCCTCTCATAGGTCTTCAACTCATTAACAATTCTGAAGAATCTTTCATAGCAATCGGCTATGCACTCCTGATTCTGTTGCATAAAGGCTTCATACTCCTGATTGATGAGGGATTTCCTATCATTCCTCACTTCTTCAGTCCCTTCCATGTACACAATCAGTGTATCCCACATCTCCTTTGCAGTTTCACAGTGCACCAAGTTTTGGAAGGTTGAATCATCAATAGCATTGACAATAATATTTTGAGCCCTTTTATCCATTGTTGCCAATGCTATTTCATCCCTTGTTATTTCAGTATAAGATTTGCCTACCTGCCTAGTAGGATCAATGGTGGAGGGATTTGTGATAATGAAGGGGCCTTCCTGAACAGTGATATAGATTCAAGGGTCTGAAGCTTCCATGAATAGTCTAACCCTTTGTTTCCAGATTCCAAAGGTTTCCTTTTTGCATATAGGGAGCTTCATTGAACCCATTTCCTTCTGAACTCCACTTGAAGCCATTGGATTCAGATTTTATAATACCTATGTAGGATCTGGTCAGGCAGTTAAGCCCTTTATGACCAACCTCGCTTGGATACCACTTGAAAGATTATATAGGTATATGATCTAATTCACCTAGAGGGGGGGTGAATAGGTCTTTTGATTTTTTCTTGTTTGATTTAGATGTTTAAGATTATTCTAAACAATTAATCAAACACACATAGAAAACACACAAGTGTTTATAGTGGTTCACCAAGATAGTGTGTCTATGGGTAGTCCACTTTCCCCCTTCACCCTTCTAACAATGTGTTAGACAGGGTCAACTCCTCCAAACACAGCTAAAATAGCTTACAGCACAGATCCCTCAGGATCTCTCAGGTTTTCCCAACCCTACCTCAGGCACACCAGCCCTACCTCAGATCAGCCACTGATCCTATAACTCAGACCACAGCAGGTCCTACAATCTCAAGCCAACAATCCCTACTTCAGAGGAATCCACCTCCTACAACTCAGACCTCTTCCAGGTCCTACCTCAGAGGAATCCTCCTCCTACAGCTTAGGCAATAAAGCCCTACAACTAAGGCTAAATAGCCCTACAAGCTCAGGCCTTCAGCCTTACAAACTCAGGCCAACAATCCCTACAATCTCAAGCAAATAGCCCTACAAACTCAGGCAATAGCCCTACAGTAAAAGAGTATTTGAAGCTTACTACAGCAGACAGCGGAGTGTAGAAATCTTCTGTAGTTCCTGCACTGCTTGTGCTATCTTGTAGCTGGAGATGTTGATGGCAGCTACAACCTGATCTTCCTCTTCAGATGAAGGATGGAAGATCACCTTGCTCCTTCTTGTAGAGGAGATTTTTTTTCTCTCTTATTCTTCTTGCTTGTTCAGTGAGCAGGAAGAGAAAGATGAGAGCTCTGGCCTTCAATGGAATAGTAACTTTCTTTTAGCACTCAACCAGCACTGTTCCAAAGTGCCCTAACTTCTTCTTTTATACATCCCCGACCTTCAACGGCTCTCAGCCGTCCTTCTGAGTAATATGGGAGAGACTGGTGGACCCCACACTGTCATTCTGCAGCTTGCGTCAAAAGCAGAACACACAATCTGCGTTCGATGAACTCGCCAAACTCTGCATTCGACGAATTTGCCAAACTCTGCGTTCGACGAACTCGCCACACTCTGCGTTCGACGAACTGTGTCCTGCGTTCGACGAACACGCCAAGTCTCAGCTGTTTCTTCTGTCTCGTCTCAGCATTCGACGAATTGAGTTCTGCGTTTGACGAACACGCCAATATTCTTCTATCTGCAGCTCAGCTTGCCCGGATGCCTTCTCAGCAGTTCCTGGTCTTGTATCAGCGGATCCGCTGAGACATTAAGCTCTTCTCAGCGGATTTGACCCTTCATCTCAGCGGTCCTGCTGAGACAATTCTTCATCTCATTAGGAGATGATTTCTCCTGATCTAAGGGTATCATTAGCCCTTTCTCAACTGATTAAACAGCACATCTTTGAATCTGTTGGGGAAATGATTTATCTTAACCCCTAGAATTGAGAAGAATATTATTTCTAAGAATGAAAAATTAGTCTAAGTAAATATGCGTCGAATAGTAATCGACGCATCGTCGAAATGTAGTCGACGTTTCTCTCAGAATGAGTCGAAGTAACTCTAAGAAGAATTCGACGTAATCTTTGTCGACGTAACTCTGACTTTTAGTCGACGCATTTAATAAAGTCGACGCACCTTAGTCGACGCACCTTCCTTATTCTCCTCTCGACGTTCAGCCAGGATGAAATCGACGTTCACGTCAAATAGTAATCGACGCACGTCGATTTCCATAAGAAATTCAAAAACACGCCAGATCTCTTTCCTTCTTTCTGTGGATCCGATTTTTATGGAATGATATTATTCTTTTATAGCCGTTCTGAATCAGTCTTTACTTCTATTTGATTCTTGGCTAATTTGATTAAGTTTATTATGGATATTATTTGAAATAAAAAAGATCTCTTTCCTTCTATAGAAATATTGATTATGAAAACTTTTATCTCTTTCCAATTCTCTGTCTGCCAATTGATTATTCTCCTTTAGCAATATCTTTTTAAACAGAGCTATAAATAAGAAGGAGGTCGGCAGAGAATAACAACTAGTGATCCACCATATACATTTGAAAAAGAGGAAGAGCTCCCAAGTGAAGAGTGAGAAATCTGAGAAAAGAGATAGTGTGCTGCAGCAAAGAAAAAGCATTCATCTTCTCCTCCTTCTGAAGCCATTCTGCTGCAAATTCTGAAAGCTCTCACAAAAGAGAGAAAAGCTTACAATCTCCTTCTCACTATAGAAGAGAGATTACATTCACTATTCTTGTGCTTCTAATCTTCTTGCTAGGAAGAAGATTCTTTCTTGTTTTAATTGTTTCTTCTAATTCTTCTTCTCATTCTTATTTCAACTTCAATTGTGTAAAAGAGTTTTTAGAATCTCTCTTCAAAAAATTCAGTTGTACTGGTTCTAAGAGTCTCCTTATCAAAAGACTCAGGCTGGTTCTAAGAGTCTCCTTATCAAAAGACTCAGTGCAAGATAGTGAATTCCTACCAAGGGGGTAGAAGAGTGGACTACCCAAAGTTTGGGGAACCACTATATTTCTTTGTCTTGTGCTGTGATTTTCATTTTGCTATTTCTTTCTTTATTTACTTAATTCTTGTTGGTGTGTGTGGGAAGCTTAATTCTGTGATTACTACACACATATATATATATATTTGTTAACTTTGCACAAAATTTATTTAAATCTCTATTCACCCCCCCCCCCCCCCCACTCTAGAGAATTCTAGTGTGGTTAACTGTGCACTTTCAATTGGTATCAGAGCTCGGTTGATCTAAAAAGGGTTAACTCCTTCATCAAAAAGATCCTACCTCTTATATATATATATATTTCTAAAAATTATTTTTCACATGGCACAAATCAAAGATTATGCTTCCACCAGACCTCCAATTTGCAATCTTGAAAAGTTTGTACTTTGGAAAACAAAAATTAGGATCTATATGAATTCTATTGATGAAGATTTGTTCAATGTTATTTTGACAGGTCCTCCTAAGCCATATAGAAAGGACTCAAGTGGTAAAGTGACTCAAACACTTGTCCCAAGGGCTGAGTGGACAGTTGAAGAAAAGAAGGTATGAATAAGTGATGCAAAAGCTGTAAACATTCTTGTCTCAACCCTCTCAGATGAAATCTTTCAAAAGGTTATTGACTGTGAATCAGCCAAAGATATCTGGGAGGCTCTTACAAAGATAGTAGAAGGAAGTGCTGATGAAAGGAAAGATAGAAAGGCTCTATTGATCTCCCAATATGAGAACTTTCAAAAGAAGCATGAAGAAAGCATATCTGAGATGTATGACAGATTCAGTCTGATCATCAATCAATTAAGGAGCCTGGATAGAGAGATCTCTCTCACAGAGATCAATGACAAACTGTTAATGAGTCTCCCAAGTTCATGGGACTCAAGAATATGGGCAATAAGAGATACAAGAGGACAAAAGGAAATCTCAACAGATGCTCTCTTAGGAAAACTCAAATCCTATGAGCAACTACTGAAAACCAAAGAAGAGAAGGAAAGAAGGGAAAACACTCCAACCTCTTCAAAAGATAGAAATATTGCATTAAAAGCAACAGAAGAAGAAACCTCTGTGACTGAAGAAGAACTATTCAGCCTCCTGGACAGAAGATTCAAGAAATGGGTCAGACCAGATGGGTCTAGAAGGAGAGAGTCAAAATCAAGGTATGATAAGAATCCAACCAAAGATATTGTTTGTTATTCCTGCAGGAAAACTGGACACATTGCACCAGAATGTCCACAAAATACTGAGAAAAAGAAAGATCTGAAAAAGAAAGAACTCAAGGAAAAGGGGAAGAAGAAAGAAAGAGTCTTCATTGCAGAAGCTTGGAGTGAAACAGATTCTGAGGACAGCACCTCATCCAAAAGTGACAATGAAGAGTCTAAGCAAGAAGACCTATGCTTAATGGCTCTTGAAAGCTCAAAGGAAGAACATGGTGCTAAATCATGGAGTGAGACAGAATCAGAAGGAAGCATCTCTTCTGAAGATGATAAAGAAAATAGCCTTATTCTCAAAGAGGAATCTGAGGATAAAGATGAGGTAAGCATTTTTGATGACATAGATTTTCTGAGTGATGATTTCAAAAATGATTTTAAAGGATTATGTTTAGATCAACTAAAAGCTAAACAAGAAATTAATACTCTAAATGAACAAATTAATGTCATTAAAAACCAGAGAAATATAGAGGATACTTGTTCTAAAAATTATGAGTTAAGGGCTAACATCAGAGAAAAAGAAATAGAGAGGGCTAAAATAGAAAACCAGCTCCGTAAGAATAAGGTATCCCAAGCAAAAGCTTTTGAAGAATCAATAAAAATGAGAAGCCAAACACTTAAAGAAATCACAGAAAAACAAACAAGAAGACATAAGAATCTTGGGCTAGGAGCTGATCCCTCAGCTAGTCTAATTCCATCCAACAAACCTGCTTGGATGAGCCCTGTTAAATTCACTAAACCCACTAAATCAATAAACCAAGAAGAAGACTCACAAAATAAGGAAGAAGACTCCCTCAATGAGATAAACCATTTTGATGAAACATCATACTATACAGATGAAGACTCTCAAACTACTTCTAAGAAGGCAACTAAGCCAAAAGAAACAACTCATAAAGAAATAAAATCAGAAAAAGGGAAAAATAAAATTTGTGAAAACACAATTACGTCGACTTCATATCGACGCATGAATGATAGTGCGTCGAATTCTACTCGACGCAATCTCTCAGATGCTTCGACCTCAACTCGACGCTTGAATAAAAGTACGTCGACTTCCAATCGACGCAACTTCTTACATGCAACGATTTTAGATCAACACAATCTGGAGAAAGCGTCGAATATAAATCGACGCAACTATCAACATACGTCGAATATATATCGACGCATAAAACCTCAGAGCAACATAATTACAGGACATGTCTATTCTCCAAAAACTCTCCATCTTAACCCTCATTCAGGACCCATTCATCCTGATCATAATTTCTATCATAATCAAAACTTCTATCCTAATCAAAATTTCTATCCTAATCATAATTTCTATCCTAATCAAAACTTCTATCCTAACCAAAATTTCTATCCTAATCAAAATTTCTATCCTAATCAACACCACTATCCCTCTCTAAACTCAAATTGTCATAATCTAAAGATAGTCAGATGTTATATCTGCAATAAAACTGGCCACATTGCCAAACAATGCTGGCACAATCAATCTAATTGTTTATAAAAATTAGTCCAAGACTGACTTAGAAAACATTAGGAGCAGGAAGAAATAATCTCTCAAGAGAAATCAAGAAGTTTCGGGCAAAATGAAAGTCACATAGACTTATTAATCGACGCACCGTCGATAACCAATAATTATAAATAAAGTCGACGCATGCGTCGACTTCGATCGCTGCATACGTCGATAGGAAACCCTAACATCTTAACTCAGACTGTATCAACGCTTACGTTGAATTCCATTCGACGTAACATCGACTTCATGAAAAAGAGCAGCAATATTAAAATATTTTTCGATCACATCTACTGTAGTACCGAATAAGCCTCGAATTGTGTCTCGTTTCGACGTTTCACCTGACTTAAATAGACTCTTCAGTTAGAAATCCTCTCGCACTCTGCATCTTTCATCCTTCTTACCTCTCAGTCCAGCCATCTCTTCCTCTCTCTCACTGACCTAAAATGGCTCCCAAGATAAACTCTGGTTTCGACATTGACCTTGAATCCTTCCAGGCCGCCGCCGAAAATTATAAGAGCATCATAGCTCTCTTCACTGAAGCTGGCCTAGATATGCTCATCTCCACAAGATGCAAGCTCCTGGAGACAGAACTCACAGAGCTAATGGCTCATGTTCAGATATCTGAACAAGGAGAAATCACTGGAACAATATATGAGACACCTGTCTCAATCTCTGCTGAACACATTAGGAACACCTTTGATCTTTCATCAGGTACATTCCAATATTATCCTTGTTCAAATCAAATAGGGAAAGCAAGTTATTTTCTAAGAGAGTAACTAAATAAATAAATCAAGCCCTGATGAAATCTCCTTTACCATTCCCTTATCAGGTGATGAACCTGTGGAACTCACCCCTGATGAAATCAAGAATTTACTAATCACAATGAAGTTCTCAAAAGATAGACCAATCCATCTGAAGAAAATAGATTTTTCTGATGAGTATAGGCTACTGGCAGACATAGTAGGAAAAGTACTACTATGTAAGATCTCTGCCCCTGATGTAGTGCCCAGGCAGCAACTGAATCTCATGGGGGCCCTTCTGCTGAAGAAGAAAGTAGACTGGGGCAGCTGCTTACTCAAAATGATAGGCTACAAATATTCTCACAAAGAGAATGCCTACATGAGGATTATGAGTCAAGTCCTCTTCCACTCCTTCCCTGACCTATGCAGGTCAAAAGGAATTCCCATCCCTCCTGGCAAAAGGATGTCCATTGCTCTCTTCTCAAAATAGACCAGGCAAATCCCCAAGCCTGGTGCCATTCCTGAAAGGACTCCATCTCCTCCTAACTCTCCTGCTCATCCATCTTCACCTCCTCCTCCTCCTCATACAGACATCTCTTCTGTACCACCATCATCCACACCTTCACAAATACCAACTCAATCACCTGCTCAACCCTCCTCTATTCCTCCACCTTCTCCATCAAATACACCTCATCAAAATGATACAGTCCCCTCTCCACCTTCATCACATACACCTCCTCCTCCATTGTCTCCTCCTCCTCCAACACAACATGAACCATCTCCATCCACTGAAAACCTCATCACCCAGTGTATCTAGTCAGCAGCCCAAAAATTTCAGGACATGATGGATGGACACTACTCTCAAATTCACTCCTCCATCATGCACATGCAAACCCAAATAGATGGGGTCAATGCCTCTGTGCAAAGCTTGAAGACCTCTGTCTTTTCCTCTAAAGTGACCAAGTCTTTCTTAACCTCCTTGGCTAAGAAGGTCAAGAAGGGGGAGAAATTAGATGAAGAGCAGTCCTCAAGTCACAAATCTCTCTCTCAAAAGTCCCTTCCTACTTCAAAAATTGATCTACTCAAGACCATTGGGAATGAAGTTGTACCTGAGCTACATACTAAAGAACAGATAACAGGTATACTCTCTATAGCAAGAGAAGTTGCCCAACAAGTAGTTCTCCTTCAAGGGGAGGCTAGCAGAGCAGAAGTTGAAAAGGAAACTGATGCTGAAGAAGCTATAGGAGAGAAAGAAAAAGAAGCTGAAGCTCAGGGGGAGCCAAATACTGAAGCTGGAGCTGAGAAAGAAACTGAAAAGGTAAATGTAGAAGAAAAGGAAGTTCCATTTCAGGGGGACCAAACTGTTGTGACTCAGGGGGGAGCTAAGTGAACCACCTGTTACTGAGAAGGAGCAACCCACCTCTCCAAAAACAGTAGTATTCACTAGGAAAAGAAAAACTCCTCCTACCCCTCCTGAATGATGTGTTGAACAATATTGATACAATCTATTTTTTTCATGCTTAAATACTTATTATGAAGTCTGTTTATATGATTTCTCACCTCTTCTGATTACTTAGCATATTTCTTCTCTATATAAATGCTTTGCTGTGTTTATTAAAAGCTGATACAATTTCTCTCTAAATAGGGTTAAGACAAATATGGGGAGATTGTTGGGGAAATGATTTATCTTAACCCCTAGAATTGAGAAAAATATAATTTCTAAGAATGAAAAATTAGTCTAAGTAAATATGCGTCGAATAGTAATCGACGCATCGTCGAAATATAGTCGACGTTTCTCTCAGAATGAGTCGAAGTAACTCTAAGAAGAATTCGACGTAATCTTTGTCGACGTAACTCTGACTTCTAGTTGACGCATTTAATAATGTCGACGCACCTTAGTCGACGCACCTTCCTTATTCTCCTCTCGACGTTTAGCCAGGATGAAATCGACGTTCATGTCGAATAGTAATCGATGTACGTCAATTTCTATAAGAAATTCAAAAACACGCCAGATCTCTTTCCTTCTTTCTGTAGATCTGATTTTTATGGAATGATGTTATTCTTTTATAGCCGTTCTGAATCAGTCTTTCCTTCTATTTGATTCTTGGCTAATTTCATTAAGTTTATTATGGATATTATTTGAAATCAAAAAGATCTCTTTCCTTCTACATAAATATTGATTATGAAAACTTTTATCTCTTTCCAATTCTCTGTCTGCTAATTGATTATTCTCCTTTAGCAATATCTTTTTAAATAGAGCTATAAATAAGAAGGAGGCCGGCAGAGAATAACAACTAGTTATCCACCATATACATTTGAAAAAGAGGAAGAGCTCCCAAGTGAAGAGTGAGAAAGCTGAGAAAAGAGATAGTGTGCTGCAGCAAAGAAAACCCTTCATCTTCTCCTCCTTCTGAAGCCATTCTGCTGCAAATTCTGAAAGCTCTCACAAAAGAGAGAAAAGATTACAATCTCCTTCTCACTATAGAAGAGAGATTACATTCACTATTCTTGTGCTTCTAATCTTCTTGCTAGGAAGAAGATTCTTTCTTGTTTTAATTGTTTCTTCTAATTCTTCTTCTCATTCTTATTTCAACTTCAATTGTGTAAAAGAGTTTTTAGAATCTCTCTTCAAAAAATTCAGTTGTGCTGGTTCTAAGAGTCTCCTTATCAAAAGACTCAGGCTGGTTCTAAGATTCTCCTTATCAAAAGACTCGGTGCAAGATAGTGAATTCCTACCAAGGGGGTAGAAGAGTGGACTACCCAAAGTTTGGGGAACCACTATATTTCTTTGTGTTGTGCTGTGATTTTCATTTTGCTATTTCTTTCTTTATTTACTTAAGTCTTGTTGGTGTGTGTGGGATGCTTAATTCTGTGATTACTACACATATATATATATTTGTTAACTTTGCACAAAATTTATTTAAATCTCTATTCACCCCCCCCCCCCCCCCCCCCCCGCTCTAGAGAATTCTAGTGTGGTTAACTGTGCACTTTCAGAATCTATTCCATTGTATGAATATCGTTTCCTTGTATTATGCTTAAGACAAAATAGAATGTATCAAATACAATATGTCCTTAGCATTGTGAGTGATTCCTCTTCAAATCAAGGGAATATTGAGGGCAATATTCCCAACAATTTGCTAACATTGCAGCTCGATGAATCATCGCCATCTCCTTGTCCACATGCTCCATGGGAATGAGCATAATATATGAAGTCGGTCTCTCTTCTGGTTGACCGCTAGAAGTCCCCGGCTTCATCATTATTGGAGCAGAACAGGCCCTGAGTGTAGCGACCTCAGCGACCAACACAGCGGAATTTCCTTTGAAATATTTAGCATCCTTCTCCGCCCTCCGAAGCGCCCTGGTGAGTTCATCAATGTTCAGATCGCCCTCTTCGCGGACTTGCTTTTCCTTAGCTCGCAACTTCTCCTTAAAATCAGTGGTCAGAGTCCGGAGTTGGTCGTCTTGTGCCCGCTCCCGAGCTCGCATTGTTTTGACATCCTCAAATACAGGTTTAAGGACATCAGTGTGCTAGGAGGAATCATCAGCAGTTGCAGCTGGATTTCCCCTCTTCAGGAGTTATATTGACCTCACCGGTATCTGCGATTAGAAGAAAATAACAGTTAGCTCAGCCACAAATAACTCAAAAATAAAAGAGCTCGCGCAAAGAGAATACTCGGAAATAAATCAAGACCGCTGTTGCGCAAAGCATTCTCAACATCTTTTGAGACCACATTGTCAGCGGTCAGCAAAAGGCGGTCTGAACCCCTAAAGCGCTCCAGGTTCATTCTTTCCAACTCCCTTTTTTGCGATCTCTCTCCTTCTTTTCTTCTCTTTTTTAATGCAACATTACTGACGAGGATATCATCCATTTCAATAACGATGATCTCACACCGCTCTTTTGGAGACCTAGGTCGAGTGGCTGGTAAAAGAAAGAATTCAAGCGGTCTCACAGCTGGTTTTGCCTTACCACTTTGCATGGCTGTCGCGCGGTCTGCCACTGCCTTATCCAGCTGAGTTTCCAGGTCAGTGGAGATGTTCGTCAGACCACCGGATAGCGCGGTCTTCTCCTTTTTGACCTATCAATTTTTTTCTTTCCTCTCCTCTTCCTCCTCCTCCTCCTCCTCCTCCTCCTCGGTTGTCTTCTTCTTTTTCTTCTTGTCCTTCTTCTCTCCCTTAGAAGCGGTCAACGCTGCCTTATCCTTTTTCTCCTTTTATTTTTCTACAGCGACCCATGCAACCTTCTCCTCCTCCTCTTTTTTTTTCTTAGCGGCGATCAGTATCTCCCTCTCTTCTTTCTCCTTCCTTTATTTCTCTACAGCGATCTGCGCTGCCTTCGCCTCTTCTTCCTTTCGGTAGTGATCTGCGCTGCCTTTGTCCCCTCTTCCTTCTTCTCGGCAGCGATCTGCCCTGCTCTCGCTTCCTCTTCTTTTTTCTGTTCAGCAGCGATCTGCATTGCTTTCTCCTCCTTTTCCTTCCTCTCCTTCTATTCTTTCTCATTCTTCTCCGCCTAAGCCTTTTTTCTGATCGCCTCTTCCGCGATCTTCCTTTTTTATTCCTCGGCAGCCTCTCAAAGGTTCTCACCTTCGAAAGGGTCAATCTCCTGCAAGATCAGACGAACAAGAGGAATCATAGTCAAGATAAGCAATCAACTATGGGCCCGCTCCTTCAGAAGAAAGAGAGACCGCAGAAGAAAAAGGAAGGTCGATTTGTCTTCTTACCTTCTCAGGAGCCTTCGTAGGGAGTTGCAGATCCCCACCTTCAGGGAGTATCACCGCTTCTTTATCGTTTACCACTTTACTCTTGCCACCTTTTCTTTTCTTGATAACCTAGAAGGAAGGACTTGTACCTTTTCTTTTGTTCCCTTCGCAGCTTCATGTTTATCCGCGATCTGCCGCCTCAACTTTCTTGTTGAAGCCGCCTTCTCTTGCAATTGAGTTTTGGTAGTTTCAGTATATGCGATCTCTACGGTCTGTCCAGCGAACTTCCTGGGAGCTTCCTATGATTTATGGCAGTCAAAGGTAATGGACACACCTGGAAATTCAAGGACAGGAGGTCCTGAAGAAGTGGCCGACAAGTCCACAATGTTTGAGACCGTCAAGACCGCGTCCCCCGGCAATTCAAATGGTTGTCCCTCAGGAGCGCTGACGATCTCCTTCGCGACATCCATCTTTGCAACCTCTTTAGAAGGTTTGACCGCCAACATATTTTTGGAGCAAGTTGTCCCCTTCTCAAATTGTAACAAAACAACCGGCACGCCTCGGAACATATTTTTGTAACATATGAAAGTGGAGGTTAGATCTTAAGTTACTCTAGAGGGGGGAGGGTGAATAGAGTATTAAAAACTTTTCCTTAGTTTTTATAGCGGAATTAAAATTGTGTTATATATATGTGTAAGCAGTGTGAGATAAATATATAAGCAGAAAAACTGAATAAATAAAAGCACACAGCACAGCACAAAGAAATAATCACATACAGAAGACACAAGGAATTTATAGTGGTTCCCCAATAAATCTGGGTAGTCCACTCTTCTACCACCCTTGGTAGGAGTCCACTAGGAGGGTTGATCAGGTGCCCTAACACTAAGGTGATTTTGATCAGGTGTCCACACACCAGAGAGCTTTTGATCAGGTGCTCAAAACCAACTAGATTTTTTGATCAGGTGTCTTGCCACCAAGGGGTTACACTTTTGAAGGGAGTATTAACCCTGTACAGGAGAGGTGAGAAAGAGTTTATAGTGTTCTTCTCTGTCAAGATACTGAGAGAAGACTCTAGTGGACTTGTTGTAAAGCTCCCACTGTCTGATTGAAGTATTTGACAGATGATGAAGAAGCTTTCTCTTAAAGACACAAATCTTCTGTAGCAGGTTGATCTGAAAGAAAAAGTTCTTCAGATTCCTTGTTGCTCTTTTAGAAGACTTGAACTTGCAGCAGATATCGGAGAGATGGATCTTGAAGAGGATGTTCTCAGAGAGATGATGATTGCTGCTTGAGGAAGAAGAAGACTGAGAATATTTTGACTGAGTGATCTTCTTCTTTCTTTCTCTATACATGTTGTTTTTCTCTTTCTGTATTCTGTAAAAATGTATTTTAATTCTGTCGAGAGCTGAGACAATAAAGTCTGTCTTGATATCTTCTCTTTTTGGAAATAGAATAATCAGCCTTTAATTCTTTCTTGGAACTGCAATAGAGACAAATCGATTTTTGTTGGTCCTTTAATTTCTTAGCCGTGAAATACTCCTTTGCATTAATTTTCAATGGCTATTTCTGTCTTGGAATAATGAAAGAAGGAATATATTCAAAGAATATAATATCCTTACTTATCTGATTTGAATACGTCCAAATATATTGATTATATCTGTTAGAGTCGTCGATCTGTGTTCAGAGAATTGATAAATAACTGATCTTTAAGAATTAAATACTCTGGAATCTGTATTTGTCGATTAGAGCTTCAGTAAAGAATTTGTCGAGCTCTGGCTGGAATCTGTCGAGCGCTGGCTGAGATCTGTCGAGCGCTGGCAGCCATTTGTCGAGCATATGCTGGAAATCTGTCGAGCGCTGGGATGGCTGAATTTCGTCGACCGCTTCCTTGATATTTCGTCGATCGTCGTCCGACGAATGCTGAGCGTCGTTCGACGAATGCTGAGACTTAATGAAATTTCTAGTTCTAACAACCAAATTTCTTCCTAAACTCTTGACCCATAAACTATACATTGGGGTCAACTTGTCCTTAGTTAACATATAGTGATCCTAGCCCAAATCACAAATAGGGTTGTTCCAACAATCTCCCCCTATTTGGGTTTGGACACTATTTGACAAAAGTTGAAAAATAAACAAATGCTAAAACATCAAAAACAACAGAGTATGAATATATCAGATATATTTTTAATATTTTATAAGATATGAAATGAAAAGTACTCTGAGTTTTGAAAATACATTTCAATAAGAATAAAACTGAAAATACAATCAGAACCTTGATTTTTCTGAATTCTGCTGCTTCTGAATTCTGAAATTCTGATTTTGTCTGATCTGTGTTGTTCTGAATTCTGATCTGAACTGAACTATATTGTTCTGAAATCTGAATTGAATAATTATCTGATTTCTGAATGTGTTATCTGCTACCCCTTTTGATCGACTTTATAATTTTGATTAGCTATGCTATAGCAATAACTGATATTGAATTTGCTATATAAAAGTTCTTTTTCTGAGCTGCATCTACATCTGAATTACAGAATACTTTTCTGAAATATTAAACTGTAATCAGCAAACTGCTGTAAGCTTTATCAAGCTTTTCTTCAAACAGCAACTCTCCCTGAGAGTGTATCCCACTGAGACTGGAGGTTCTTCAGCTGTCTCCCTTGCTTAGTTCATAGAACAACTCCCCCTGAGAAAAACAGTGCATCAAATAGAGCTTGTTCATAAAACTTCTCCCCCTGCCTAGTTTCAGGAAAGTCCTGAAGCTAGGCCCCTTGAAGAAGGGACATTTGATGGAGGTAGGGGATGCAAGATTTATATTGTTGTTGTTCAATTTCATTTGCATTCTTTGTCTTGAGAGCGTAAACCCTTTCTTTTATTTCTGCAACTGATAGTTTGATCCCAATTGAAAGTGCAATTAAGTATCTATGTTCTACTTTGATACCAAATGAAAGTCCTATAATATCAGTTGAGGTCTCTGATAGTTTGATGTCAATTGAATACCAATTGAAAGTGACTTCTGGTACCTGCACAATGTTTCTGGTAGAGGTAGTGTTGCTCTCCTCATTTAATAGGTTAGTTCCAACAATGCATGGACTCGTCTATTTTAAGAGAGGATTTGTTATAAACCCTATATGCTTTGTTGATTAGTGAATAGCCTAAGAAAATTCCTTCATCATATTTTGGTTCAAATTTTCTAAGATATTTCTTATCATTATTATGAACATAAAACATTTACAGTCAAATGCTCTAAAATAGTTAACTTTCAGGTTTCTTCCCTTAAGTAATTCATAAGGAGTCTTTCCCTTAAGTTTGTGTATCAAACTTCTATTCAGAACAGAATTTGTTGTGCTAACAACCTCTTCCCAAAAAGATAGGGGCAAATTAGCATCTGCAAGCAATGTTCTTGCTGATTCAATTAGAGTTCTATTTTTCCTTTCAACTATCTCATTTTGTTGAGGAGTTCTAGGAGCTGAGAAACAATGCCTGATACCTTCCATCTCACAGAATTCTTGCATAAGAAGAGACTCAAACTCAGTGCCATGATCACTTCTGATCAATGCAACTATAGTAGAGTACTCAATCTGTATGCTCTTAAGAAAGTCTGTAAGAACTTTAAAGTTATCTGACTTTTCTCTCAAAAAGAACACCCAAGTGAATCTAGAGAAGTCGTCTACAATAACTAGAGTGTAAGACTTCCCCCCTAAACTCTTTGTTGCTATAGGTCCAAAAAGGTCCATATGTAGCAAATATAAGATTCTAGGTGAATCACTTTTAGATAATGATTTAAATCTATTTTTAGTTTGCTTGCCTAGTTGACAGGCCCTACAAAGACCTTCTTTCTTATATGATCCTAAGGGTAAACCTCTAACAAGATTGTCCTTAGATAATCTAGCAATGGTCCAAAGGTTTACATGTCTTAATCTCTTATGCCAAAGTTCACTAGGTTTGCTTAACTCACTAAATAAACAAACTTCTGAAGTAGATGAATTGAAATTCACTGAATATATATTACCTTGCCTAATACCAGATAAAACAATAATATCATCAGTAGATTTAATAAGGCAATTCAATTTATTAAATGTTACCTGATACCCTTCATCACATAATTGACTTATGCTGATAAGGTTATGCTTCAGTCCCTTTACATAAGCTACCTCTTTGAAGGTGACTTCTCCAACCTTGACTTTTCCATAGCCTTTGGTCTGTCCACAGTTGGAGTCTCCAAATATGACTTTTGGTCCAAGCTTTGCCTTATAATTGTTCAGATTTGCCTTGTTCCCTGTCATATGTTTTGAACAGCCACTGTCCAAATACCATTTCTCATTTATTCTTGGACAGCTGTGTACCTGCAAAAACAAAAACAAAAAGAACTATTTGTTCCTGACCCAGACTACCTTGGGTCTTTTTGTATTTTCACAAAACTCTGAAATAAAAGACATTTCAGGTTGGTCCTTGTAACCTTGGGGATGATATCTCCTTGGAGGTACTATCCATTCAGTGAAAGGATTCTTAGAATGTGAAGAATATGAATTGTTCAGATTCGCTGTATAGTTTCTGTTATATGAACTGGGCTGAGTTCGTCGAGCTCCGTTCGACACATTTGATGCATTTCGTCGAGCTCCGTTCATATAATTAGTATATAGAAAATCTATTTTCAGAGTTCATCGAGCTCCGTTCGACAAATTTGATGCATTTCATCGAGCTCCGTTCGACGAATTCTGCTGAATTCTGCTATTCTCGAAAGTCTTACTTGAAATGTTTTTATTTTCATCTACAACCTCTTTGCTCTTAGCAGAGATGAATTTTATAGGTGTAGATAATATATTCTTCTTAATCAGAGGTGGCTCACTTGATGAAGCACCCAAGCCAAGTTTGCTATTAAGTCTAGCATTTACTGTGCTTGTGATATCCATCAGTTTGATGCTTCTCCCATTTAGGGATTCTTCAAATTTCTTGGCCTCAGAAAGTTTATTCTCAAGGAGAATAGTTTGTTCTCTAGAGGCAGCCAAATCTTTCTTAAGATTTACATTTTCTTCACTTATATTTTTCATTTCAACTAGCTTATGTCTGAGTGAGATTATTTCTTTCTCAGATTTAATTAAGTCTAAGCAAAGAACCTTGAATTCATCTTTGAATTCAACTAAAGTAAAATCAAAGTTATATATTACCTGATCTGCATCATTTTCAGCTTCAGATTCTGATTCTTCATCTGAGTTGCTTGCTGAGGCATTGATAGCCATCATACAGAGACTTCTTTCTTCTTCATTATCTTCATCATCAGAAGAGCTGGATGATGAATCTGATACAGTTTCACTCCAAGTTTCAGCTACAAATCCTCTTCCCTTCTTTTTGTGTTTGTGGGAGGAAGATTTGCTGGAGTTTCTTCTTTCTTCCTTTTCTTTTCTCTTTTCCTTCTTGTCCTTCTTGTTTTGATTTTCTGGACAATCAGGTGCTATGTGTCGTGGTTTTCTGCAACCAAAACATATAATTTCTTTAGAATTGTTTTTGTCATACCTTGGCTTTTCCCTTGATCTGGAGTCCTTCTTTCTGAATTATTTCTTAGCCATTTTGTAGAATCTCTTGGCTATAAAGCTCATGAACTCCTCATTTTCAGGAGTCTTTCCTTCTTCTTCTGTAGCTTTGAAGGCAATGTTCATGTCCTTCTTTGTTGGAGAGGAAGTGCTTACTTGTTCAGCTTCTCTTGTCTTGATGAGTTGCTCATAGGATTTGAGCTTTCCTAGTAGTATCTCAGTACTAATCTCATTGAGGCTTCTGGCTTCCTTGATAGGCCAGATCCTAGAGTCCCAAGTGCTGGGGAAGCACATCAGGATTTTGTCATTGATCTCAGTTAATGAGATTTCCTTTGTCCAGTGTTCTGAGTTCACTTATGATTACACTCAATCTAGTGTACATATCTGCAACTGATTCTGTTTCTCCTTTCTTGAAGTTCTCATACAGAGAGATCAAGTGAGATATTCTGTCTTTTCTTTCATCAGTAGAGCTGCAACCATATTGTTTAGTGAGATCCAAATCTCTCTAGCTGAGGTCCAGTCCACCACTTTCTGAAATATGTCATCAGACATTGTTTGAGCCAGAATATTCATGGCTTTTACATCAGCACTCATTTGCTTCTTTTGTGCTTCTGTCCACTCAGGAGGTGGGACAACATGGTTGTCTGTTGTTGCTTCAGTACTTGTTGATGCTGAGGGAGCAGGAGGTCCTGTCAATATGACATTAAAGATTTCTTCATCAATAGAGCTCATATAAAGCCTAATCCTTGCTTTCCACAGTGCAAACTTACTGAGATTGCACATAGGAGGTCTTGTGCTTGAATACTCTTTGTTTTGTGCCATGAGTTTTTAACAGAAAATAAAAACAATAAAAACTCTAAAATAATTTAAGATCTAATTGATCTTTGTGATCCAGGTGTTAGCCTGTAAAGAATCAACCTAGCTTTGATACCAATTGAAAGTGGAGGTTAGATCTTAAGTTACTCTAGAGGGGGGGTGAATAGAGTATTAAAAACTTTTCCTTAGTTTTTATAGCGGAATTAAAATAGTGTTATATATATGTGTAAGCAGTGTGAAATAAATATATAAGCAGAAAAACTGAATAAATAAAAGCACACAGCACAAAGAAATAATCACACACAGAAGACACAAGGAATTTATAGTGGTTCCCCAATAAATCTGGGTTGTCCACTCTTCTACCACCCTTGGTAGGAGTCCACTAGGAGGGTTGATCAGGTGCCCTAACACCAAGATTATTTTGATCAGGTGTCCACACACCAGAGAGCTTTTGATCAGGTGCTCAAAACCAACTAGATTTTTTGATCAGGTGTCTTGCCACCAAGGGGTTACACTTTTGAAGGGAGTATTAACCCTGTACAGGAGAGGTGAGAAAGAGTTTATAGTGTTCTTCTCTATCAAGATGCTGAGAGAAGACTCTAGTGGACTTGTTGTAAAGCTCCCCCTGTCTGATTGAAGTATTTGACAGATGATGGAGAAGCTTTCTCTTGAAGACACAAATCTTCTGTAGCAGATTGATCTGGAAGAAAAGGTTCTTCTGATTCCTTGTTGCTCTTTTAGAAGACTTGAACTTGCAGTAGATATCTGAGAGATGGATCTTGAAGAGGATGTTCTCAGAAAGATGATGATTGCTGCTTGAGGAAGAAGAAGACTGAGAATATTTTGACTGAGTGTTCTTCTTCTTTCTTTCTATGTACTTGTTGTTGTTCTCTCTCTGTATTCTGTAAGAATGTATTTTAATTCTGTCGAGAGCTGAGACAATAAAGTCTGTCTTGATATCTTCTCTTTTTGGAAATAAAATAATCAGCCTTTAATTCTTTCTTGGAGCTGCAATAGAGACAAATCGACTTTTGCTGATCCTTTAATTTCTTAGCCGTGAAATACTTTTTTGCATTAATTGTCGACGGCTATTTCTGTCTTGGAATAAGGAAAGAAGGAATATATTCAAAGAATATAATATCCTTACTTATCTGATTTGAATACGTCCAAATATATTGATTATATCTGTTCGAGTCGTCGATCTGTGTTCAGAGAATTGATAAATAACTGATCTTTAAGAATTAAATACTCTGGAATCTGTATTTGTCGATTTGAGCTTTAGTAAAAAATTTGTCGAGCTCTGGCTGGAATCTGTCGAGCGCTGGCTGAGATCTGTCGAGCGCTGCCAGCCATTTGTCGAGCGCAGGATGGAAATCTGTCGAGCGCTGGGATGACTGAATTTCGTCGACCGCTTCCTTGATATTTCGTCGATCGCCGTCCGACGAATGCTGAGCGCCGTTCGAAGAATGCTGAGCGCCGTTCGACGAATGCTGAGACTTAATGAAATTTCTAGTTCTAACAACCAAATTTCTTCCTAAACTCTTTACCCATAAACTATACATTGGAGTCAACTTGTCCTTAGTTAACAAATAGTGATCCTAGCCCAAATCACAAATAGGGTTGTTCCAACAACATATTTTTGGAGCAAGCGGCAATTCAAATGGTTGTCACCCTCGGAACACCTTTCTTTATTCCTCTCCCCAAATTGTAACAAGGAGCGGTCTGTCGCCCTTGAGTTCACCTGACAGCCTTGTAACAAAGCAACTGATAGTAAAGTTTGGTTGGCTCCGAACCAACCGCGTGATTTTCACCTCTTTCCGGGGGTTTTCCACGCTAAAAAGGTCTCTTGCCATCTGTCTCAAAGTTCTGTTACTGATTGTGCGCTCGTTCACTCCCGGGCTAAGACGATCACTCAAGACCGATTTTTGGAGAATCGAGTAGACCGTAACAAGTATAAATACAATGAATGTAATCCATATCCAATGTTTAATGAAGTACTTCGCGTTTTCTTTCCTTATTCATCGTGTGTCCATTGATGTGTGTGGATTGTTCTGAGTAACAAGAGCTCCGAAAACAGGTGAGGCAGCTCAGCCCCAAGCTCACTTCCATGGATTCCGACCGTTGCATGGCGAATGGCATCAAGCGGGATGGAGTCGCTCGCTCCTCTCGCCTCTCTGTAGTGACGAAAGCGGCTCCGGTGAAGATGGTTGCGGCTCCTACAGCGGAGCTCCAGGAACTGAGCAAGCAGCTCGGATCGGAGCTCGCTTCAACTTCTGCTGACCGAGGCGGAAATGGCTGCAGAACAGGAAGCAGTTGCCATGACAGAGCTTAATTCTGCTGAGCTCCGGAAACAGGACAAGCAAATCGTTCTCTCAGAGTCCGCCTCAGTACCCAACATCAACATCATCGAGGACGTCTCCGGCATCGTTCTATCCTCCCACCTCGCCTCCATGATCAGGCCGGCGAGAAAAAGAATCTCACAAATTAAAAAACTTTGTATTTGAATTTTATTTCTTTTCTTAAAATCAATTTTGATTTTTTTGCAAATCCATTTATGTTTATGTATGTGGGGATTGTCTTCTGTTTGTGAGCTTGATGTAATTCCTTCAATTTGAATACTGTTCCTTCATTATCACGTACAGAATAAGCGGATGGGGAAAATATGAGATTGTTAGTGTCAAACAGAGCCGGAGAAACCTGCTGCTCCTGCTTTCTCAATTTCAAAAAGCTAAAAAACAAACAAAAACCGATTATGAATAATTTTTCAAAATATTATCCCTATTATCATCCAGTATAGATATACAAACTGAGTGAATTATATTTATACGTAGGGTAATTACCGGGATCTCCCCTGGGAAAAAGCATAATTACAGGTTGCACCTCTCTATCTTTCAAAATTACATTTATCTCCCCTCTAAGTTTTCCTAATTAAAAAAATTACATTATTTTATGATATTCAATTTTATCCTTTGCCATGACTCTACATTGAAAGGTGTGGCATTTTCCATTAAAAATTTAGATGAAAAGTGATCAAATATGTCAAATTATTTTATGATATTTCAATTTTATCCTTTGTATTAACTTTACATTGAAAATGATGCATTATATTTTACCCTCTGTAATGAATCTAGAATCATTATAAAATGATAAAATTGAAATATCATAAAATAATTTGGCTGATTTTATTATTTTCCATCCATATTTCTAATGGAAGGGGCATTTTTGTAAACTTGTGAAACTTAGAGGGGGGAGATAAATGTAATTTCGAAAGATAGTGGGGAGCAACCTGTAATTATGCAAAAAAACCTGTAATTATGCAAACTCCCAGGTGAGGTCCCGGTAATTAACCCTTTACATGTATGCTTATTATATGAAATCTGTGTTGTGGCAAAAATAATGATCATCAATTTCACATAATCAAAAAAAATTAAATAGATAATTATTGAGACATTTGTTTTGAAATTAACACAATCACCTCTGCATTAACAGAAAATAATTGTTAGTTACTGAATTTTTACTAGAATGTGTTGTTTCACAAAACAGTGAGTATAAAAAAAGAGCGAGTGGACGAGGAATAACTGAACCCTGGGTGAATTGAACCGAAGTGTGAAATTTATGTACAAAATCAATGCAAACACAAAAAAAAACTACTCAATTATATGTACATTTAAATCTGTCTTTCCCACCTACAATATGCTTTGATATTGAATGCATGAATTTTGCACATGAATCTGAAAGTTGCCCAATAATTTGCTCTTATGAGCTGCATAAGCAGGACATTAAGCAAAGAAGCTTATTAAATGCGTCTGAAGCAAAGAATTTGCTCTTATGAGCTGCATCAGAAGCACATTGCTCAAGCAGCTGCTACGTCATCTTCCAGACGTCCACCGCCAGCAAACAAACTCTCTAGGAAAACCCCCGCCCAACACCTCACAACCTTGAACAGCCGCCCCCTTTGTAAATTTGGTAAAAGATGCCAACACAATACTTTTCAAATTCTATTTGCTCTTATGAGCTACAAAATGAAGGCCCTTATTTGTAAATCATCAAAGTTTGAGCAAAAAACTTTTCAAATTCTATTAGCCTCTACTGTGCATTTCCTTCGAGTTGTTCTCTTTTCCATCGCAATTAAAAGCGACTAACTTATAGCGTACCATAACGAGAGACGCATATAGCAAAAGGCGGCACAATCGGAAACAAATATCTCATAATTTAGTTGTATTCTCTATCACGGAAGAAAATCCTTTTAAAACAAGGAAAAATGTCTTAGTCCACATTTAAACGTATTTTTAAATTCCAAATAATAAAAATAAAATACAATGTCAAATAAATAAAATGGAGCTGAATTTATTTTTATCCAAAAATAAAAAAATAAAAATCCCACATCCCTGGAGCTCCTGTTAGCAAAATAATATTTTGTGAAACTCTTCTTCTGTTCCCCATCTGTCCAGCCTCTAAACTATAAGTCACTTCTAACAGACCATATTCTAACTGCCATTCAGATATCTTCTGTCCACCACAACACATGCGAATAACACGGTAAAATCGAGCTCATAAAAAGATCTCAGCGGCGCGATATCGGCCGATCGACCAAATCTGCACCGCTGACATACCGAGTTACGAAAGAAATGAGTCGAAATGGAGCTCCAATGAGAGGAGCGTCGGAAATAGGGATAGTCTGCTCGGAATCCATCTCCTCGCCTGTCGGCTTCAGCCCGTTAACATTGTCATCCAATGGAACTGAAACCACGTCTTCACTTATCCCGGAATCATCGAACCCGAGCAATCGTATTTTCTCTGATTGGCCTGCGGAGCCAAAGCCCTCGCCGCCATTCGTGCTAAAACTCTCGAGGGCGTAGCCCATGGTCTGAATCTTTCCATTGGATTTGAGTATAAATTCACCCGATTTCGAAATATCGTCGGAAGCGGCCTTGACAATGTCTTCACAGTTGTCTGGTTCTACATGTATTTCTGACACCTGATCCAAGAATTTGAAATAAGAATGAAATCTACACATGGGCTATCACATGTTATGCAAGAAGCAGTAAATATTTGACACAATATAATCATTTAAAATGGTAAAATTAATCTCATAATAATAAAAGAATAAAAAAATGTGGAAGCAGTATCTTAAGACTGAGCTATCAACTTATGCTAGGTTTATATTTATTAATTTACATATATTTCACCCTTTTAATTATTAATATTAGATAGGAAAAAAGTTAATTTTCAAATTGATTCTTTACAATAGTTATGCAAAAGAATGTTTTAAGAATATTTTATGGCATGTAAATTAAGTTAAATATTAGATGATAAATGTGACTACCTGTAAATAAATTAAATAACTCTCATTAAAAGAATAAATATAGGCTCCGTTTGGCGCGGTTTTTTGGCTCCGGTCAGTTTGAACAAAAACGCCCCATCATAGAATGCATGTTTGGCAAGACAATGGTTATGACCGCCACCAAGAAAAGAAAACTAGTTTTGAACATAAAAGTGGATGAAGTTCCTTGGGCCAGGTTGGACGTTCACGAATGACAATTCATAACCACCACGTTTACGATTGGCACAATGGTACCAAACAGAGCCATAATGTCAAAGCAATCTCCATTTCAACTCTTTTTCTTTGAAATCTGTTACGGGCCTAGCCGGAGGGCGCGTCGGAGGCGATGATGTCGTCGGCGGAGGGGGATACCGTTTCTTGCATAACAATACAAGACACATTACGTCCTTTAAATAGGACTTACAATCGACATCAAAAAGGATATAACACTAAAGGAAATAAAGACAAACTTGGACACACGACTAAAAAGGACACGACACAAATCATGTGTCATATAAGGACGCGACTCTTATGACATAATAAATGCATATATGGAAAATAATAATAATAATAATAATAATAGGACCCAAACATCTCTCCCAGCCTTGAAATTGAGCTTGTCCTCAAGCTCGAGGGAGATCAATGGTGTCCGCGTCAGCCGACGCCCTCATCATCAGAGTCCTCGACCTGTAGATAGAAAAGCCGTTTGCACCTGTGGTCACGAGTGTACTGTTCGTCGCAGTTGTAGCATAAGCCTTGCGCGCATCGCTTTATCATATCGGCTTGAGATAGTCGACGAATTGGTGGGGCTGAATGACCCTCGGTGCGTTCTTGCTGAATGCCCATGTTGGTGGGAGGATATGTCTCCTGTGCCAGTTGGAGGCGACGGTCACATAGCCTGGCCAGACTCATGGCAGTCACTAAGTCTGGAGAAGCCTCAAATTCGACATCGAGTCGCAGGCGATCGCGAAGTCCGGCGGTGAAGATGCCGACTTGCATCTCTGGGGAAAGCGTGACGTGCGCCAGAAGAAGTTGAAACTGGTCCAGATAGTCGTCCACGGAGCCTGTCTGGAGTAGTGTTGTGAGGGCACCCAGGGGGTTACTGCGGATGGGAGGGCCGAAGCGCAGGTTGCAAAATCGCTTGAAGTCGTCCCACGATAGGCCCTACTGATCAGTGAGGAGACGAGTGGCCCAAAGCAAGGCCGAGTCGAGAAGGTGGAAGGAGGCCAAAGGGAGCCGTTCAGCTGCCCGAGTTTGTTGATGGCCAAAGAATTGTTCGCACCGGGTGAGCCAGCCCAAGGGATCAGTTTTTCCATCGTATGTGGGAAATTCCAAATGGGTATAACGTGGCAGAATAGCAGCTTCATGGCGTAGAAGTGTCTGTGGTGGCGGCTCATGACGAATGAGCGGCGGTAACGGAACTTGACTGCTGCTGGCGTGATCTGTGGGTGGGGTGGTAACCACTGGATGTGCTGCTGTTAGTCCGTTAAGCTTGATGGTGAGGGTTTCCATGTCGTCCTGATGTCGTGCGTCGGCGTCCCAAAAGCGTGTATCCACGTCGCGAAGGCGTGCATCTATGGCGGATATAACTGTGTGGAGCTGGTTCATAGCTACCAAGAAGTCGGTCAACTCTACCATATTGTGGATGGAGGTAGCACGAGATACAGAGCGGGTGACGGGACGGCTAGATTGCTCGGAGCCGGCTGTTTGAGCGGTGCCGTGAGATCGACGTCGTCTCCCAATGATGGCGTCACAAATTTGATTACTTAATTAATTCAATTAAGAATTAATAAAAGCAGAATAATTTTAGGAATAATTTCCTATATCTCCCCGTGCGTGGGTGCCCGCCCGAAACTGAAGGACTTACGCGTACTTGCTGGAATCTCGCTTGTCGATTGCACGTGGTAGGGCGTCGTCGAAGGCCACAAGAGCAGGAGTTGCTGGAAGGAGCGTCGACAGGACCGGATGTTGTCGCTGGGAAGAGCGCAATCAGCGGGAAGTTGATGAAGACGCAGCGTGAGGGCGCAAAAGAGCGCAATCAGGGGCAGGGCGTCGTCGACAGGGCCGGACGTGAAGACGCAATCAGCGGTAGGGATGTTGTTGTTGAGGGCGTCAGGGTCGATGAAGACGCAGCGGTTGTGTGGGGCGTCGCCGGTAGGGACGTTGTTGTTGAGGGTGTCGGGGTCGATGTAGACGCAGCGGCTGTGTAGGGTGTCGGGGTCGATGAAGACGCAGTGTGAGGTTGCGGGGCTATTTTGTTGACGCCAAAGTGATGTCGGGGAATGATCGAAATGGCAGCAGCTGTGTAGGGCGTCGCCGGACGAGGAGAAACCTAGCTCTGATACCAAGTTGTTACGGGCCTAGCCGGAGGGCGCGTCGGAGGCGATGATGTCGTCGGCGGAGGGGGATACCGTGGAGCCGGGGCCGCGGCTGCCTTAGCGGGGCTTGCTCGTTGGAGGAGAGAGCTACCAATATCTCACAATTTTAGAGGAAGGAAATAGATTTTATTTCTTGCATACCGATACAAGACACATTACGTCCTTTAAATAGAACTTACAATCGACATCAAAAAGGATATAACACTAAAGGAAATAAAGACAAACTTGGACACACGACTAAAAAGGACACGACACAAATAATGCGTCATATAAGGACGCGACTCTTATTACATAATAAATGCATATATGGAAAATAATAATAATAATAGGGCCCATAACAAAATCAACTTTTTTTTTCTTTTTTTTCTTTCCTCCTCTAAATGTATACAAAAAGTAAACCATGAAATTTATGGAGAATGCATAATATTGTTGTTACAATAATTAAGTTCTCACAGATTAAGTTTGGTGCAATAATTTTTAAAGAAAATTAATAGAAAATGGACAAGCTATACACATGAGCATGCAAAAAATCCTCCAAATAATAGTAACAATAATTTAATATGAAGATCATGGTTAACTCATCTGAAGATTTTTGGAGAAAGGATTCACCAATTTTATAAAAAAAGAGCAGGGGGAATATGTAAAATCCATTTGATTACCATGAATCAGGATACTTAAAATTTAATCACCTTCTATATAAAGGATAAAGATTTAAACAGAATGTATTAAGATAAGAAAACTGGGGAGAGGCAACAGATACCTTTGACGCACTTTCTTCATTCAGTACATCCGGCTCCACTGAAACTTCAGCTTCTTTTTGATGCCGCTCTTTTTCTCCATCAATCTGATGACAGTTTTTTTTTTCAAAATAAGGACAGACTATCATAACCCTTTCATATTTCTTTATGTTTAAAATATCTCAAGAATGAAGTTATTAATTCCATGTTAAGCTTCATTCTCTTGGCAGTGTGAAAATTCAGAAGAATAATTCAAAATGTTGGAGCTCCACGTTTTCTCTCAAAAATTAGATGTGTTCATCAGTAAATCCATAATCTTTTCAAGCGGAGATGAGCTGAACAAATAAATTTACCATGAACTCAAAATAATTCGAAGTCATGTATGTTTGAATTCCACACTTCTTCAAAACTCAACTTAAGATGGTTTGAGTTGATTTTTATTCATCTAAAACTAAATAAGATATTTATATTATATTTTTATTATTAGAAATATACATACTAGCTAGTGCCAAGAGCACAATATCTACATTCAGTGTTCGGATGTGATAGTCACCTCATGCACAGTAATCGGCAGCGATAGTACTCTGATTGGCAGCAACAATGCTCTGGTCGTTGCTTAGTGTTCCGTGTGCGCGGTTTCGAACGAAGATAGTAACCTTCGGATGGAGCGCAGTCTAATCCCGCGCAAAATTCTTTTATTTAATTTATTTTTATTTTTTCTGATTTTACAGTATTTTATTATTACTTTAAAATCCTTTTAGGGAGGGGGAATGGATAATTAGTTGGGCTGGAGAGGGAAAAATAGAAAATTTAAAACTGACACTAAAAAGGGTTCCTTTCTGTAAAAATATAGATTTTCAATGAGATAAACATCCCCTCAATGAGTTCCCTTTCAAAGCTAATAAAATATATGGATTAGCCCAAGCCCATGTGGAATTCTGAGGGTTTAGTAAACCGGTTGGATTGGACAATTTGATGCAACTACCCTCCAATGGTCCAACCAGCATTCAAATAACAGTTGAATAATGAATGCTATAGCTATATGATCAAGGAACTCTCTACATAAATGTGTACCTTCGAAGAATCATAGGAAGAAGCAACCGTCTCAAGGTGCTGTATGCTTGATTCCAGTGTTGAAATTCTTTCAGTCAAATGTTTGTTTTCTTTCTCGAGGCTGGCTCTAGATTTTTTGAGTTCCATTACCTGTCAAACTTCATAATTTAATAGTCACATCAGAAACATAAGCACTAAATTGTTTTGCAGGTATGCTTTTGAAAGCTCAATTATTGCTGATACTGGATATTTCTTCCCCTTGCACTTTCTAGCTGACACAAATGGTTCAACCACTAGATATTTTTTACCAACACATTATGCTGAACAAAAGGTAAAGTAGATGAGACTAAAAAATAGATAACATAAAGACTTAGGAGGTCTGATCTCCAAAATGAGATCTACATCCATAGGAAAGAGAGGAATTAAACCACAAAATCGATACCCAAATTAATACATGGTACATAAAACTTTCATACCCAAATATGATATAATTCAAACATTGATGAAGATCATAGAACACCAAGATCAAAATTAACTCACAAGTGTCGCTCGTCATCGAAGACAATAATCTCTCCAAGACCATGTAGATTTGACATTAATGGACATCCAAATCGGGTCCAAATATCATACTTGGGTACTTCCATTCAAATGCAAATCATTGATAATGCTCAGCTTGTTGCGTCTGCATGCATTCGCTACTGTTCTTCAAAACATGAGCATACTACTGGCGATGTCTAGCAACTGATCCACTACCTACCCACATGCATACTGTTACCGATCTCGGAGCGGAGGATCCACCATGGCAGGTGTACACGCGGAGGGGACGCGAGGCGTGTGAGACGAATGGTTCGGCGGAGAACGAAGGAACCGGACCTATGGTTTAATTTAATTGCGCTGTGCGGTTATCAAGTTATGTTTATGTTTTAGGGTTGTTTGGGCCCTCACTATATGAGGGGAACTCCTTGTATGTTTTGTTTTTCATCTTTGGATCATCTATCTTAGGAGGGGCTGCTCCCCTTGTCTTCCTTCTTCCTCTATTCCTCTCTCCCTCTCTTTCTCCCGTTCGGAATCCGCTCGCTGTCGCCGCCGCTGTCGCCCAGCGTCAGTTCGAGCGTTAGCCAGCTGCTGTCGCCGCCGCTGTCGCCCAGCGTCAGTTCGAGCGTTAGCCAGCTGCTGTCGCCGCGCCTATCAGCCAGCCGATACCCTAGGCGGTATCAATTTGGTCCGACCTCGCCGTCCCGCCCGCCTTCGCGCCGCCGGTCGCCGTGCCCTCTGCTACCATGGCCCCCAACACCCACTCGCAGGACAACCTTGATGACACCGACGCTACCCGGAGCCGCCTCGACCGCCATGACGAGCGCCTCGACGCCTTCAAATCCACCCTCGACTCTCAGAAGTCCTCCATCGACAACATCGCCGCCGGCCAAGCCCTCTTACTCAGCCGCCTCGACGCCTTAGCCGCGCTACCCCATTTTTCCGGCCCGTCAGGCTCGGCGTCCCCTCACGATGCCGCCTCCATTCTGGGCATGCCGCCGCCGCTCTACACTCCCGCACCGGCCATCGCCGATACCCCCGCCGGCCGCCCGCCCCTCGCCCTCGATATTCCCTCCTTCTCCGGGGTGGATCCGTTAGGGTGGGTGGCTAGAGCTGAACAGTTTTTCGACCTCAACAACACCCCGCTGGGGGACAGGGTGAGCACCGCCATCGTCGGTCTGGACTGATCCGCACTGCATTGGGCGCGTTGGCTCCGCCAAGTGCAGCCCCTTATTTCCTGGACCGAGTTCAAACAAGAAATGGTCAGCCGCTATGACTCCCGTTACACTGGCTCCGCGGTGGAGCGCCTTTGTACAACACGCCAAACGTCCTCTGTCGACAGTTACATTGATGAGTTCATCGCTCTCGCCACACAGGTTCCAGGCCTGCCGCCCGATCACTACCTGGGGTTTTTCCTTCAAGGCCTCTTGCCCAACATACGCTCCCGCATCCGGACACATCACCCTCGGACAGTCTCCGACGCCTTGGAGTTAGCCCGTGCGGTTGAAGCCGATTTGGGCACCCGTCCGTGGACGGGCGGAGGCCACCCTCCTACTCGTCCTCCTGCGCATCGGGAAGTGCAACCTCGGCTACCGCCGGCGGGCGGCCACCGTCCGCCGCGACCGGACAACCCCTACCGTCTCTCCAACAATGACTACAATGAACTCCGTCGAAAAGGCCTGTGTTTCCGATGTCGACAGCCGTACTCTCCTCACCACGTGTGCACCGTCAAGGAATTCCACGCGATTATTGGGGATGGCGACCTCGATAGTCCCGAGTTGGGAAGCGACGAGTTCGACCCTCCGACGGATACAGCTCCGGGGGAGACGGAGGGGGCACCCCTCAATGTTCTGGACCTTCCATTTTACTCCGTGGGGGGCCTCACCGGACCGCAGACGATGAAACTCGCGGGGGAAATTCGGGGCCGTCCCGTCATCATCATGATTGATAGTGGAGCTAGTCATAATTTCCTCTCGGCCACGGTGGCGCGTGACCTCGACCTCCTCATCACGCCCTCCCCCACCTTTTCGGTGTGTTTGGGGGATGGCCGTCGTCGACCGACGCTGGGTCAGTGTTCGGACGTCTCTCTTTCCCTCGGCTCGGGCACTTTCACGGCGGACTTCTACATGTTCGACCTGGGCGGCATCGACGCGATCTTGGGCGTCGCATGGCTTCAGACGTTAGGGGATGTCCGGGTGAATTGGGACAGCCGTACGATGGTGTTCCAAAACCAGGGCCGCCCTTGTCGCTTGGTGGGCGACTCGACTCTCCTCCGTTCACCGATTTCATGCCGAGCTCTCAACCGCGTCACGGACGTGGACTTCTCCGCGTGCTTATGGGTTGTGGAGGCCACCCAGCCGGACAGCTTGCCTGTGGCACCCGCGGTTCAGCTTCTCCTGGACGAGTTCGCGAACATCTTCGCACCGCCCCGGGGCCTTCCGCCGGCACGCCCGACTGACCATGCGATCGTGCTCCAACCGGGAGCGGCCGCAGTCTCGGTGCGCCCCTACCGTTACGGCCACGCACAGAAAGATGAGATGGAGCGTTTGGTTCGTGAAATGCTGTTAGGCGGCCTCATCCGCCCAAGTGCCAGCCCGTTCTCTAGCCCGGTCCTCCTCGTTCGCAAGAAGGACGGGAGTTGGCGGTTCTGCGTTGATTACCGGGACCTCAACAAAGTCACCGTTCCGGATAAATATCCAATTCCCGTCATCCAAGAACTCCTCGATGAGCTCCACGGCACCGTCTACTTCACCAAACTGGATCTCCGGGCCGGTTACCATCAAATCCGGGTCCGTCCCGAGGATGTTCCGAAGACGGCGTTTCGAACACACGACGGGCACTTCGAGTTCCTGGTCATGCCGTTCGGCCTCACCAATGCGCCGACCACATTTCAGGCCACCATGAATGACATTTTCCGGCCGGCCCTCCGTAAGCATATTCTCGTCTTTTTTGATGATATTTTGGTATTCAGTCGCTCTTGGCAGGATCATATACAGCACCTTCGTGAGGCGTTCGTGACCCTCCGTCAGCACAGCCTAGTGGTCAATCGCAAAAAGTGTTCCTTCGGCGCCACCAAGGTCAGCTACCTTGGCCACACCATCTCGGCCGACGGCGTCGCCATGGAGGAAGATAAAATTCAGGCGGTCCTCCATTGGCCCACGCCCTCCTCCCTCTGCGACGTGCGGGCATTTTCGGGGCTGACCGGCTACTACCGGAGGTTCATCCAGAACTATGGGAGTTTGGCGCGCCCTCTCACCCAATTGTTGAAGCTCTTGGAGGAGGGCCCGTTTTCGTGGCCGCCGGCGGCCATGGCCGCGTTCGCCGCTCTCCAGGCGGCCCTCGTCCAAGGACCGGTATTGGCGATGCCGGATTTTCAGAAACCGTTCGTAGTGGAATGCGACGCCTCGGGGACGGGCGTGGGAGCGGTGCTGATGCAGTTGGGACGGCCGGTGGCCTACTACAGCCGCGCTTTCTCGGCCTCGGTGCGGAGCCGCTCGGCCTACGAGAACGAACTTATGGCATTGGTCCTCGCGGTCCAACACTAGCGGCCGTACCTCTTGGGACGACATTTTGTGGTTCGCACGGACCACCACAGCCTTCGCTATTTGTTACAGCAAAAATAGCGACGCCGGCGCAACAACTCTGGGTGGCCAAATTACTGGGGTACGATTTCACTATCGAGTTCCGTCCCGGCAAGACGAACCGCGCGGCAGACGCATTATCCCGTCACCCCCAGGCAACCGAACTCACAGCCCTGTCACGACCCGTATGGGAAGACGCCGCAACCCTTCAGCGGGAGGCAGAACAAGACCCGCACTTGGCAGCCATACGGACGGCCCTTCTCGCCAACCCGACTGCACACCCACCGTACTCCATGGTCGGCGGTCGGCGGTCGCCTGTTTCATCGGGGACGCTTGGTGATTTCAGCCACCTCCGCGTGCATACCGCGCTTGTTGGACGAGTTCCACTCTACCCCTTCCGGAGGCCATGCGGGTGCTCGGCGCCTGGCGGCCTCTCTTTACTGGCCGCGTATGCTACAACAGGTGAAGGCTTACGTGGCGGCCTGTTTGCCATGCCAAAAGGCCAAATACGAAGCGATGTTCCCGAGCGGCCTGTTGCAGCCCCTGCCGATTCCGGAGCGGATATGGGAGGACATTGCCATGGACTTCGTCACGCGGCTTCCCCGTTCGAATGGGTTCGACTGTGTGTTGGTGGTCGTGGACCGCCTCACGAAATACGCCCACTTCGTTCCTCTCCGCCACCCGTATACGGCGGCGACCGTCGCCGACAGCTTCATCTCCGACATCGTCCGTTTGCATGGATTTCCCCGCTCCATTGTGAGTGACCGCGACCCCATCTTTCTCAGCAGCTTCTGGACCTCCCTATTTCGGTTGCAAGGGACGCGCCTCCGTATGAGTACGGCTTACCATCCTCAGTCGGACGGCCAATCGGAAGTGCTGAACAGGTGTCTTGAGACGTACTTACGCTGTTTCATCGGCGAACGACCGGGTACTTGGGCCAAGTGGCTCTGCTGGGCAGAATACTTACAACACGGCCTATCATCATGCGGCAAACACATCCCCGTTCGAAACGGTGTACGGCCGGCCTCCTCCATCCGTGCTCCGACACCTCCCCGGCGAGTGCCCTGTGGCAAGCTTGGTCGACCATCTCCACGACCGGGATATCATTCTCGACAGCCTGAAGCATCACCTTCGCCGCGCCCAAGCGAAGATGTTATCATTTGCAAACCGGAAGCGCCGGGACTTGACATTCCAAGTGGGCGAAAAGGTGTTCCTCAAACTACACCCCTACCGCCAACTGACCGTAGCACGCCGCCCGTGTCCGAAGTTAGCGCCCCGTTTTTACGGGCCGTTCGAGATTATCAGCCGCATTGGGGCCGTGGCGTACCGACTCCGTCTGCCTGCCAACAGCCGCATTCACTCGGTGTTTCATGTGTCACAGCTCCGACGGGTCGTTGGCGACCACCCCGTCGTGGACCACATTCCGGCCGACCTCGACTACTCCGGGTCCGAACCACTCTATCCAGAAGCTATTCTCGGCCGTCGACACCACCGCCCGGGAGACACTACCCAGTAAGAGATTCAAGTAGCTTGGCGCAACCGACCGGCCACCGCCGCCACGTGGCTCCTTCGGGATGACTTTCGCCGCCAGTTCCCCGATTATTGCCTTGAGGACAAGGCCAATTTCCCATACGGCGGTATTGTTACCGATCTCGGAGCGGAGGATCCACCATGGCAGGTGTACACGCGGAGGGGACGCGAGGCGTGTGAGACGAATGGTTCGGCGGAGAACGAAGGAACCGGACCTACGGTTTAATTTAATTGCGTTGTGCGGTTATCAAGTTATGTTTATGTTTTAGGGTTGTTTGGGCCCTCACTATATGAGGGGAACTCCTTGTATGTTTTGTTTTTCATCTTTGGATCATCTATCTTAGGAGGGGCTGCTCCCCTTGTCTTCCTTCTTCCTCTATTCCTCTCTCCCTCTCTTTCTCCCGTTCGGAATCCGCTCGCTGTCGCCGCCGCTGTCGCCCAGCGTCAGTTCGAGCGTTAGCCAGCTGCTGTCGCCGCCGCTGTCGCCCAGTGTCAGTTCGAGCGTTAGCCAGCTGCTGTCGCCGCGCCTATCAGCCAGCCGATACCCTAGGCGGTATCACATACACACTTACTTTTCGCTGCCAAGAGCGCACGCACATGGATGCTTCTACAGGATGGTACCTTCTCAACGCTCTACCGATAGGACAAATTACTCATCTTCAAACTTTTGGCTCTCCATGAATGCAGGAGGAATCATGGGTGGTTTTGTTAGAAGCAGAGAGATGTAAACCCAACTCCGATGTACACATGAGGTGCAGTGGAGAAGAAAGCTGAGCTGGCACAATTTCAGTTTTGACTGGTCAAAGTGGAAAAGCTTAAAGTTTGGTGGGGCATAAAAAAACGCCATCAAGGAAGAGAGTTGGGCATGTGGCATCATTTCAAAAGTTTGGGGAGCCTATAAATAGGTATGCATGCAGGAGCTTGGAAATGGACAGCCTTCGAAGGAGGTGCAAGCTTGGATGCGAACTTGGAGGAGCAGTCCACGCTAAGTCAGCTGAAACATCTAAGGAGCTCGGCAGTTCGAGAAAGAGGTGACACAAGCTTAAGCAAAGAAGCCAAAGAACGTCTGTGGTTTGGAGCTGGACACAAGCTGAAGTCCACACAAGCTCATGTAGAAAACATTCACGCGAGTTCAGAAGTTGGAAGAAAAGTTCAAGCGGAAAGCAAGGAGGAATGCGAACTAGCTGAAGCTAGTTGATCTTGCCAAGAAGAACAGTGTTTTGCAAGTTTTCACTTGTAAACCAAAGTATTGTAATGCATTGTCGCGCGGTGTAAAGAAAACGTGCGTGTGTGAACTTACGGTAAATCTACCTTTTATAACGAGAATTTTATTTTATTTTTTTGTGCCCATTGTTCGTTTCCAACAGGTTTTGCGGAAGTGCGATTGGATTGGCCTATAGATGCTTGAGAAAGGGACACGAACCAGTTCAGGTGATTTACTAATTTTTATACTTAGACTTGAATGAGTCTTTGATCACGAAGTCAATTGACTTAATTTGAACCAACTGAACCAAGACTAGCATAATGGCCTAAAAGAAGATGTACAACCCATCATAAGAGAACACAATAAAATTAGTAATAAAAACAATAAAGGTTAGGGTGACTTCATCTTAAAGTGACTGTTTATGTTTTTGACAACTATACTTCTAGGCTCTGTTTGGCGGAGCAGCAGCACGCCGGTGTGCTGATGATTTCTCTGCCGCCCCGCCAAACGCAAATAACGACTCCCATAGTGGGAACATCCACCGATGTTTTATCGTTGAAAAAGGGCGATTTCTAGTCGTGGCTTCGAAACCACGCCTGCATCACGAAGCGGTGTGTTTCCCTTGTAGACCCACGCGAGATGCGATTTCCAGGAGCTGATTTCCTGTGTCCGTTCTCTTCCATGAAGCTGCGATCCTCGACGGCTTGAGGATCTTGATCCTCGGCGATGGCGTCGAGGCCTGGAAGAGCCAGTGCACCCAATCGAGCAGATGCCGGTCAGAATCTCATCGAGCAGATCCAGCAATCGCTACTCCTCATCGACCATAGCTAGATCTGAGCAAGTAAGACCTATATGGGCTTCATCTTACTTTGCTAGATCTTCCTTTGCTAGCTAAGGCAGATCAGATCTTCCAGTCCCGATCAGTTCTTCCATTGTTAGATCCTCCACGCCAATATTGTGAGGATGTTGGTTCTTGCTCTCGGTTCCTCCATTTTTAGTTAGTTGCTGCACTTATCAAGTTCCTTGCTCTATACCATTATTGGTTAATTGCTGCACTAATCATAAGTTTTAATTGTTTTTGTTTAATATCATTGCAATTACTCTTGGGAGATCTGTATGTGTTCATCCACTTTTGTAAACTTATTTGCAATTACCAATTGGAAGCTCCCTGTTTGGAATAACACATTATAAGTTCCCTGCAGTTTTTTAAATGTTATGAATGCATATATTCTCTTGAAATTTGTGTAAGGTGCATGATAAATATTTTGTGTGAATGATGTTGTGAGATTTTCTTTACTTTTCATCGCTGGTGAGGGTGATCTCAACTTTTTTCCTAGTCAATTTTTTTGCTGGTGAGGGTGATCCAAACAGTTTCACTAATTTTCTCATCACTCTGCAAAATAGCAAATTTTTCCACCACTGCTTCTCTCATCGTTTTAGCCGAACCAAAATGAGCCTTAGATTTGCATCAATTATGAACGACTAAGAAAATTTTGGCTCAAACAAATTTGATTGTACAAGTAAATTTGGGCACAAATTTTGAGCTTTAAGTAATTCAAGAACTATCACTTAAAATATGTGTTATGCGATAGAATTACTGCTATTAACTGTCAATAGTAGATATAATCTCATATTCTGTTAAGTAGTCGGGGGTTTCAAGTTAAAGAAGGGGGAAAAGGAGAGAAGAGGAGAAGGAAATGGGGGAGAGGAGAAGAAGAGAAAACATCTAGAGTTTCATTTTCATCGTACTTCCAAGATAGTTCAAATGAGAGATACACATAGGCTTATATAATGCCTAATTTCAAAGTATGCAAGGGAAATAGTAAATAACCCACGGCCCGAAATACACATGCGATAATAAAAATATAAGACTGACGGTTGCGCAACTCCCGTGAGCACTACTAGCAACGTTCATCGTTGAGTCAGGATCCGTGTCCACGTCGCCTTGGTCCCGATGTCGACTAATGCTTCATGTCCTCTTGTCCTCGTCCTTTGCCCTTTTTTGTCTTCGTAACAATGTCACCCTCTAGAAAATTCGACTTGTCCTCGAGGCAGAAGCAACTTCTTGGACACACTGCAGCTGCGATGGTGGAGGGGCGGCCGAGCGGGTCGGCTCGACGTCGTGCCACAAATATGACAAGATTTACTGTCGCTTGCTTCTAAGGCGAATGTGTTGTCGCTGGCAGATGGGAAAAGGACGCCTACCCTGCCAAGAGGAAAGGGACTACTGCTTGAGAAAAGTGTATCGCCATATGGGTCCAGTTGATATCCACGTCCCCGAGGAGACGAAGCCACACGAAGAAGAGTATGCGTCAAGAACACCGAGCTCAAAAGAGTAGAAATCTGTGAAGAGAGGGCAGGGAAACACAGTCATGTAGAGGTTTATACAAGGGCCCCGGTGGTAATGTGGCGATCGTCACACCAGTAAACAACGAGAGGAGGAGAGGGAGACGGGCAAATGTCGAGTTGCATCACCAGGCGCGGTGAGATGAAATTGTGGTTGGCCCCACTATCAATCAGTACCGTCAGGGGAGTACCTCCAGGGAACCAGTGAACGTCATAGTGAGGGGGACAGAGGTGCCGCCAACCGCAGAGCACAACAATTCGAGACAATGCAGACGTGCGAGGGGACCCATTGCAGTAGGTGAGCCATCGCCCTCTAGGGATTCAAAATCCCCAAGGGTGATTTTCGAGTCCTCGCCAATGGTGATGCAGAGCTCCTTCAGAGGACAGTCATGAGTCGGGGAGTAGGGTTGTTTACAACGGAAACATAGGCCCCTGGTGCGAAGATCATGGTACTCGTGGTTGGTCATCTATGGGCCGTTCGGTGATCAAGGCGACCGGGGAGGTGGTTCGAGACGTGGGGGAGCCGTAGTATGCATCTGAGGTGGTGCACGGAAGGGAGTGGGAGGGTAGGAAATCGGTGGAGGCGTAGAACTCCCCGGTATCGAAGTAGGTGACCTTGAAGTCCGCTTCCACCAAGCCGCCTAGATCTATGGAATCCGTAATCATCCGAGGGTGGTGGGTGCGAAGGCGGGACTGGATGTGGGGGAGGAGGCCCTGCATGAAAAAGGCCAAGTAGTGATATGGCGGTAAGCCAGGAACATGCATCGCCAAGGCAATGAACTTGTCGATGTAGTCGTCAAGGAGCCATGATTGGCGGATACCACACAAACGTTCAACTGATATCCCATAATAGCGAACATTATAGCGGAGGATGAGGTACTACTGGAGTTCCGTCGAAGAGAGAGAGGCATTGTTCTGTCGTAGCCAGCGGACCAACTGGAGGGCTGACCCCTCCATGTTGATGAGAGTCGTAGCTACCATTTGTAGCTCCGGAGTCAGACGACTGTCGAAAAATTGTTCTGCACGGGCAATCCACCCTACGGGGTTGGTGTCGTTGAAGGAGAGAACGTTGAACGAGAGGGAAGCCCGCCGGTGGCGGAGAAAGATCGCGTGGAAGGTCCAGAGGGGCACGAAGAAACGATGGAGAGTCCGCGTTAGAAATGGAGGAACTCACGCGGACGGAGAGGTGGGCGTCAAACTTAGCCTTCATCCGCAGTATGAGGGCTTGGAGCGACGCGATGGACGCCTCGTGTTCGAAGCGGATGTTAATAGCCGAATCAACAGGAGGCGGGGGCGGCGATGTGTCGGTGGGTGCCATGGAATGGGGCCGAGAGGGCATGCACGTTGAAGAAGGCGGTGCAGGGCAGGAGATGTGAGCTGGCACCGAAGGGACCAGCCAAACCAACGTCGGATGCAGACGTGGTGGACGGCGGGCACGGACTGCAGACGAGGAGAAAACCCCAAGCGTGAAGGAAGGGAGGCGAAGGCGGTGCGGGACCAGCGCTGGCGCTGACGTGGGATCAAAGGAGAAGGATCGACGCTGTCGTGGGATCGAGCGACGAGGAGGAAACCCCAAGCGTGAAGGAAGGGAGGCGAAGGCGGTGCTGGACCAGCGCTGGCATTGTCGAGAGATCGAGTGCGGAGAAGGATCGAAGGAGCCGTCGTGGAGCTGTCGTCGCACGGATCAAAGGAGAAGGATCGGCGTTGTTGTAATGCGGTCAAGACGGACTGGCGGAGGCGAAGATGGTATTGAGCGAGAGCAGCTGTAAGGAGCAGTCGGGAGAAAAACACGCGGTGGGAGGGAGTCGCGCGATGCAGTCACGGGCGGCGAGACTTGTAGGTGTTGTATCATTTCGAGGGGCGGAAACCGCGACCTGAAGATGGCAGGTCAGACTAAATGTTACATAGTTTGGGGTTCCAAGATAGAGAAGGGGGAAAAGGAGAGAAGAGGAGAAGGAAAGGGGAGAGAGGAGGAGAAGAAAAAACCCCTGGGGTTCCATTTTCATCATACTTCCAAGATAGTCCAAATGAGAGATGCACATAGGCTTATATAGTGTCTAATTTCAAAGTACGCAAGGGAAAACAGAAAATAACCCATGATCTGAAATACACGTGCAATAATAAAAAGATAAGGATGACGGCTGCGCAACTCTTGTGCGCACTACTAGTGAACGCCCATCGTCGAGTAGGGATCCATGTCCACGTCGCCTTAGTCCCGACGCCGATTTATGTGTCGTGTCCTCGTCCCTTGCCATTTTCCGTCTTCGTAACATATTCTCATCAATGATGATTGCTTCTGGTAGAAGACGAATGCTTTTTTTATAGGATTGAACAAGTGGTGGGCTGTGTAATACCCCTCATATGAATACCCCCAACAAAAAAGAGAAGAACCTGAACCCTCCACGTTGACATAGCTAGCTCCGCCACAATATAGGGGGTTTATTTAGGCTCTGTTTGGTAGGGCGTCGGCGGCTGGAAACCCAGCAAACGCTGCCTCCATTCGGGACCAGAGGGGGAGGGCTGCGGCTGGGAAGGGTGCTTTTTCGGCGTTCCGCAAAGAGAGGACGGGAGCAAATGCCGCACGCGTGCATGGGAGAGGTGTTTGTTTTCCTGCCTTGCGGCGGCGGCTGCTCCCGCACCGGCGTCCCGCCGCCCTACCAAACAGAACCTTAATGTATTAGTCTTTATGTCTTATTTTGCATGCCTAAGGAGTCTATATATGAGTGCCATAGTACGGTTATGCATCATCTATCTTGTACGAGAATCTTCAACTTTGTGATGGCGAGGGAAACAACCCTCGAGTTTGAATTCCGCAAAAACCTGTCCTTCGAGTGTTATAATGTGCAATCTCTAGTGTCATCTTTCCCTCTACTCGTTAACTAAGCCCTAACAATTGGTCTAACCTATCATTCCCTTTCTCCATCTCCCTCAGCTATCAGGATCCTGATCAGCACCACCATCAAGTGTAACTTCAGATGCCACCTACCTTTTTTTGTAATGGACCAAACCATGCCAAGATGCAATAGACGATAACATACACTCATTGTGCTAAGAGCTTTGGCCTGTCATTGCGGGCAAGGAATCGACATCGATCAGTAATTCCCTGTGCAATAAGACGTCTGCTTCCCACTGCTCACGACCCCAACTTTTTCCCCAACATAGAGCCACTCGCAAGTACTCCCTACTTTTTCCCCACCAACATTGTTCCCCCTACTCCGGATCTACAACCCCACCTACAATCACCCAAACCCACATAACTGACAACCAACATTCCTTATCTTTTCTCCAATGCATGATGCTAAACTGCTCCTTTTTTGCTGCAACTTTCGACACTATCATGCTCTTCCTTTTCCCTCGCATCGATCCTCCTAGAATCAAGTCATTAGTACAGCTTCCCAAAACCCTTGATATCTTCCACCCAACATATTTCTTAATCCACAGCCCATGCCAAAACTCATTTTCATTTTCACGCTATCTGTCTCCCATCAAGTCTCCCCTCACATTAGGTTTTCCATGTCCCAAATCTCAGGACCCCACGCATTCATCCCGCTCCAACCCTTATCTCCAAACCAGTTGTCTCACCGAACTCCTCAAGGACCCAAAGTTTTGTCAATTATTCCAAATACACCCAAATTAACACACCCGAAAACACACACCAACAGTCCAATTCACCCCCATGCAAACCCATCCTAAACTGCCACTTTCTTCAAAAAATTGACCCACTCAAACTCAATAAAACCGGAAGTTCCTCTGATACTTATTGAAAGTGAGGTTAGATCTTAGATTTACTCTAGAGGGGGGTGAATAGAGTATTAAAAAGTTTTTAAATTATTTTATTGCGGAATTAAAATACTGATATATATATATGTGTGTATAACAGAGTGAGTATAAAAACAAAATAAAGATCACAGCACAGCACAGTACAGAAAATAAACACAAACACAGAAGACACAAGGATCTATAGTAGTTCCCCAATCAACCTGGGTACATCTACTCTTCTACCACCCTAGGTAGGAATCCACTAGGTTTTTGATCAGGTGCCCTATCACCAATGGATTTTTGATCAGGTGCCCTGCCACCAACCACAGGATTTTGATTAGGTGTCCTGCCACCAACCACAGGTTTTTGATCAGGTGTCCTGCCACCAAAGGGTTAACTTTTGAAGGGAGTTAGAACCCTATACAAGATGGGATAAAGAGGGTTTATGAAGTTCTTCTCTGTCAACAAGCTGAGAGAAGACTAGTAGATTTGTTGTTGTAAAGCTCCCCCTGTCTGATAGAAATTCTTGACAGATAATGAATGGAGCTTCCTCTTGAATGTAAAACAAATCTTCCTTGATAGCTGATGAATCTGAGAGACAAAGTTTCTCAGATTATTGTTGCTCTTGAAGATTAGAAACTTGCAGCTGAAAACTGAGAAAATATGTTTGATGTTATCAGAGAATAAACATGCTGCTATTGAAGATGAACTCTGGAAGCTTTTTGACTTCCTGTATTTCTCTAGAATGAATCTTCTCTGGTCGACTGTTTCTTCTCTATTCTTTTTATCTTGTTGTAATGCTGTTGATCTGCTTCATCCTTTTTCCTTAGAGAATATCTGACTGATTTGAAATTCAAATCTTCTGAATAAGGAATATAATATTCTGAAAAGATTATTTCTTGGAACTGCAATCTAATTCAGCAAATAAACTTTAATCCTTTTTCCTTTTCCATGAAAGTGTCATTTTTCAATATATGTCAACGACTACTTTCTCGAGAGAAGAGAATGAAAAGGAATATAATAAAAGGAAAGAACAGGTCTTGACTTATCTGAATAATTCCAAAGGAAATAAAATAGATCTGATGCTGATAGTCGATCTGAGTTCAGAGAATAATATAACTGATCCTTCTGAATTTTTGAGCTGAGGAGAAAATTCGTCGATCTGAGAACTGAATTCGTCGAACTGAATCTGGAGTTCGTCGAGCAGAGAGATAATCTGCTGAGTTGGCTGGAAGATTGAATTCGTCGAGCTGAAAAGCACTTTCGTCGAACTGAACATCTTTGTTACTTATTCGTCGAACGCAAAGCTGAGTTCGTCGATCTCAAACTGGAGTTCGTCGAACTGAAGAGATAAACTGCTGGACTGGCTGGAGAACTGAGTTCGTCGAGCTGAGAATGAAGTTCGTCGAACTGAAGCACAACGTTCGTCGAACCCAGGATGGAGTTCGTCGAACGCAGACTGGAGCATGACGTTCGTCGAACCCAGGAAGGATTTCGTCGAACGAAGTATGAAGTTCGTCGAACGCAGAGACTTAGAGTTTTTCCTAAGTTCTAGCTAACTCAAACACACTTAAACCTTGGCCCTTAGACTATACATTTGGGGTCAACTTAGTCCTAGTCAACAGATAGTGATCCTAGCCCAAATCAGTAATAGGGTTGTTCCAACAATCTCCCCCTATTTGGGTTAGAACACTATTTGACAAAATTAAATAATACAAACAAATAACAAACACAGAGCATATATATCTGACAGAAATTTTAAATCATTTCAGCAGATAAAATATAGTACTCTAGGTTTAGAAAATTTTACATTGAAATCAAATAATCATGAGCTTTTGTCTTTCTCTGAAGGAGGCTTGAAAATGATTTGCTTTTCAAATTCTTGTCTTCTGAAATCAGACTTTTGAAGAATACTGAGAGAAAACCTTGCCTTCAGCTTTTGCTTTGTTGATCTGAGCTGTGGCAACTGAATCTGCTTTGTTGATCTTCTTTATTGATTTTCTTTATCAAAAGCTGTATCTGCTATATCAAACACCATAACTGAATCTGCATCTGCATGATCTGGAACTTCTTCATCAAGAACTGAATTGAAACTGCTTCTATCAAAACCATATCTGAAACAATATCAATCATCACTGAATCATCATACACTGCATCAAAAGGAGCTTCTCCATAAAGCATCTCCCCCTGAAACTGGAGCTTCTTCATAAAGTATCTCCCCCTGAAACTGGAGCTTCTTCATAAAACATTTCCCCCTGCCTAGTTTCAGGAAGACCTGAAGCTAGGCCCCTAGAAGAAGGGACAGTTGTATAGGAGGTAGGGAATGATGCAATTTTGGAAGAGATAGTGATCCTGTACCTGCAAAACAGAAAACATTCTAGTTGTTTTTGACCCAGATTACCTTGGGTCCTTTTGTCTTTCCACAAAAATCTGAAATGTAAGACATCTCAGGCTGATCCTTATAGCCTTGTGGATGATATCTCCTTGGAGGAATAATCCACTCAGTGAAAGGATTTTTAGTATGTGGAGAATTAGAATTCTTTTGAAATTCAGTATATTTTTCGTTCGATGAATTTGGAGATGTTCGTCGATCGTCGTTCGACGAATTGGAGTAATTTCATCGAGCGTCATTCGAATAATAACTATACTGAAAGTCTGTGTTCAGCTTTCGTCGATCGCCGTTCGACGAATTCTTGTGATTTCGTCGAGCTCCGTTCGACGAATTCTGCTGAATTCCTTTATTCTTAACAGCCTTGCTTGAGATATTTTTATCTACTTCTACTGGCTTTTTGCTCTTGGTGGAAATGAACTTTACTGGTGTAGATAAGATGTTTTTCTTAAAAAGATGTGGCTCATTTGATGATGCACCCAAGCCTAGTTTGCCATTGAGTCTGGCATTTACTGTGCTTGTGATGTCCATCAGTTTGATACTTCTCCCATTTAGGGATTCTTCAAATTTCTTAGCCACAGATAACTTGTTCTCAATGAAAAAAATATGTTATTTTGAGGCAGCCAGTTCTTTCTTAAGATTGACATTCTCTTCAGCCAGTTGATTCATTTCAACCAACTTATTTCTGAGGGAAATTATTTCCTTCTCAGATTTAATTAAGTCTAAACAAAGAGTTTTGAATTCATCTTTGAACTCATTTGAATTAAAATCAAAGGTAGATATTACCTGATAAGCATCCGTTTCAGATTCTGATTCATATGAATTATTTCCTGAGGCATTGATAGCCATCATACAGAAGTTTCTTTCATCTTAATCATCTTCATCATCACTAGAGCTGGATGATGATGCATGTTTTGACTCACTGCTTGAGTCATAGACAACCATCAAACATTGATCCTTTTTATTTGCATCATTTTCATCTTCAGATGAGCTGGATGATGACTCTGACTCTTCTGCAGAACCTTCAACCATGTTGTTGAGGGAGTTCCAGATATCCCAGGCTGAGGTGCAGCCCACAACCTTCTGAAAAATATCATTAGACATTGTTTGTGCCAATATGTTCATTGCTTTGGCATCTGCATTTCTTTGTTTCCTTTGAGCTTCTGTCCACTCAGGAGGTGGAACAACATTATTGTTGGTTGCTGTAAGAGTAGGAGGTCCTGTCAAAATAACATTGAAAATATCTTCATCAATAGAATTCATATATAATCTGATCCTTGTCTTCCATAATGCAAACTTATTTAGATTGCACATGGGAGGTCTTGTGCTTGAGTATTCTTTGTTCTGTGTCATGAGTTTTTAGCAAAAAGAAAACTCTAGAGAAAATTAAGATCTAATTGATCTTTTGATTCAGGTGTTGGCCTGTATAATTAATCAACCTCCCTCTGATACCAATTGAAAGTTCCTCTGATACTTATTGAAAGTGAGGTTAGATCTTAGATTTACTCTAGAGGGGAGTGAATAGAGTATTAAAAAGTTTTTATCTTATTTTATAGCGGAATTAAAATACTGATATATATATATGTGTATAACAGAGTGAGTATAAAAACAAAATAAAGATCACAGCACAGCACAGTACAGAAAATAAACACAAACACAGAAGACACAAGGATCTATAGTAGTTCCCCAATCAACCTGGGTACATCGACTCTTCTACCACCCTTGGTAGGAATCCACTAGGTTTTTGATCAGGTGCCCTATCACCAATGGGTTTTTGATCAGGTTCCCAAACACCAACCACAGGTTTTTGATCAGGTGCCCTGCCACCAACCACAGGTTTTTGATCAGGTGCCCTGCCACCAACCACAGGTTTTTGATCAGGTGCCCTGCCACCAAATGGTTAACTTTTGAAGGGAGTTAGAACCATGTACAAGATGGGATAAAGAGGGTTTATGAAGTTCTTCTCTGTCAACAAGCTGAGAGAAAACTAGTGGATTTGTTGTTGTAAAGCTCCCCCTGTCTGATAGAAATTCTTGACAGATAATGGATGGAGCTTCCTCTTGAATGTAAAGCAAATCTTCTTTGATAGCTGATGAATCTGAGAGACAAAGTTTCTCAGATTATTGTTGCTCTTGAAGATTAGAAACTTGCAGCTGAAAACTGAGAGAATATGTTTGATGTTCTCAGAGAATAAACATGCTGCTGTTGAAGATGAACTCTGGAAGCTTTTTGGGTTCCTGTATTTCTCTAGAATGAATCTTCTCTGGTCGACTGTTTCTTCTCTATTCTTTTTTATCTTGCTGTAATGTTGTTGATCCGCTTCATCCTTTTCCTTAGAGAATATTTGACTGATTTGAAATTCAAATCTTCTGAATAGGGAATATAATATTCTGAAAAGATTATTTCTTGGAACTGTAATATATTTCAGCAAATAAACTTTAATCCTTTTTCATTTTCCATGAAAGTGTCCTTTTCCAATATATGACAACGACTACTTTCTCGAGAGAAGAGAATGGAAAAGAATATAATAAAAGGAAAGAACAGGTCTTGACTTATCTGAATAATTCCAAAGGAAATAGAATAGATCCGTTGCTGATAGTCGATCTAAGTTCAGAGAATAATAAAGCTAATCCTTCAGAAATTTTGAGCTGAGGAGAAAATTCATCGATCTGAGAACTGAGTTCGTCGAATTGAAAGTTGAGTTCGTCGAACTGAATCTGGAGTTCGTCGAGCTGAGAGATAATCTGCTGAACTGGCTTGAAGATTGAATTTGTCGAGCTGAAAAGCACTTTCGTCGAACTAAACATCTTGTTACTTATTCGTCGAACGCAGAGCTGGGTTCGTCGATCTCAAAGTGGAGTTCGTCGAACTGAAGAGATAAACTGCTGGACTGGCTGGAGAACTGAATTCGTCGAGCTGAGAATGAAGTTCGTCGAACTGAAGCATAACGTTCGTCGAACCCAGAGTGGAGTTCGTCGAACGCAGACTGGAGCATGACGTTCGTCGAACCCAGGAAGGATTTCGTCGAACGCAGTATGGAGTTCGTCGAACGCAGAGACTTAGAGTTTTCCTAAGTTCTATCTAACTCAAACACACTTAAACTTCGACCCTTAGACCATACATTTGGGGTCAACTTAGTCCTAGTCAACAGATAGTGATCCTAGCCCAAATCAGTAATAGAGTTGTTCCAACAATCTCCCCTTATTTGGGTTAGGACACTATTTGACAAAATTAAATAATACAAACAAATAACAAACACATAGCATATATATCTGACAGAAATTTTAAATCATTTCAGCAGATAAAATAAGTACTCTAGGTTTAGAAAACTTTACATTGAAATCAAATAATCATGAGCTTGTCTTTCTCTAAAGGAGACTTGAAAATGATTTGCCTTTCAAATTCTTGTCTTCTGAAATAAGACTTTTGAAGAATACTGAGAGAAAACCTTGCCTTCAGCTTTTGCTTTGTTGATCTGAGCTGTGGCGACTGAATCTGCTTTGTTGATCTTCTTTATTGATCTTCTTTATCAAAAACTGTATCTGCTATATCAAACACCATAACTGAATCTGCATCTGCATGATCTGGAACTTCTTCATCAAGAACTGAATTGAAACTGCTTCTATCAAAACCATATCTGAAACAGTATAAATCATCACTGAAACATCATTCACTGCATCAAAAGGAGCATCTTCATAAAGCATCTCCCCCTGAAACTGGAGCTTCTTCATAAAGCATCTCCCCCTGAAACTGGAGCTTCTTCATAAAACATCTCCCCCTGCCTAGTTTCAGGAAGACCTGAAGCTAGGCCCCTAGAAGAAGGGACAGTTGTATAGGAGGTAGGGACTGATGCAATTTTGGAAGAGATAGTGATCCTGTACCTACAAAACAGAAAACATTCTAGTTGTTTTTGACCCAGACTAACTTGGGTCCTTTTGTCTTTCCACAAAAATCTGAAATGTAAGACATCTCAGGCTGATCCTTATAGCCTTGTGGATAATATCTCCTTGGAGGAATAATCCACTCAGTGAAAGGATTTTTAGTATGTGGAGAATTAGAATTCTTTTGAAATTCAGTATATTTTTCGTTCGACGAATTTGGAGATGTTCGTTGATCGCCGTTTGACGAATTGGAGTAATTTCGTCGAGCACCGTTCGAATAATAACTATACTGATAGTCTGTGTTCAGCTTTCGTCGATCGTCGTTCGACGAATTCTTGTGATTTCGTCGAGCTCCGTTCGACGAATTCTGCTGAATTCCTTTATTCTTAACAGCCTTGCTTGAGATATTTTTATCTACTTCTACTGGCTCTTTGCTCTTGGCAGAAATGAACTTTACTGGTGTAGATAAGATGTTTTTCTTAAAAAGATGTGGCTCACTTGATGATGCGCCAAAGCCCAGTTTGTCATTGAGTCTGGCATTTACTGTGCTTGTGATGTCCATCAGTTTGATACTTCTCCCATTTAGGGATTCTTCAAATTTCTTAGCCTTAGATAACTTGTTCTCAATGAAAACAATATGTTCTTTTGAGGCAGCAAGTTCTTTCTTAAGATTGACATTCTCTTCAGCCAGTTGATTCATTTCAGCCAACTTATTTCTGAGGGAAATTATTTCCTTCTCAGATTTAATTAAGTCTAAACAAAGAGTTTTGAATTCATCTTTGAACTCATTTGAATTAAAATCAAAGGTAGATATTACCTGACCAGCATCAGTTTCAGATTCTGATTCTGATTCACCTGAATTGTTTCCTGAGGCATTGATAGCAATCATACAGAAGTTTCTTTAATCTTCATCATCTTCATCATCACTAGAGCTGGATGATGATGCATGTTCTGACACACTGCTTAAGTCATAGACAACCATCAAACATTGATCCTTTTTATTTGCATCATTTTCATCTTCAGATGAGCTGGATGATGACTGACTCTTCTGCAGAACCTTCAACCATGTTGTTGAGGGAGTTCCAGATATCCCAGGCTGAGGTGCAGTCAACAACCTTCTGGAAAATATCATTAGACATTGTTTGTGCCAATATGTTCATTGCTTTGGCATCTGCATTTCTTTGTTTCTTTTGAGCTTCTGTCCACTCAGGAGGTGGAACAACATTATTGTTGGTTGTTGTAGGAGTAGGAGTTCCTATCAAAATAACATTGAAAATATCCTCATCAATAGAATTCATATATAATCTAATCCTTGCCTTCCATAATGCAAATTTATTTAGATTGCGCATGTGAGGTCTTGTGCTTGAGTATTCTTTGTTCTGTACCATGAGTTTTTAGCAAAAAGAAAACTCTAGAGAAAATTAAGATCTTATTGATCTTTTGATTCAGGTGTTAGCCTGTATAATCAATCAACCTCCCTCTGATACCAATTGAAAGTTTCTCTGATACTTATTGAAAGTGAGGTTAGATCTTAGATTTACTCTAGAGGGGGGGGGGGGGGGGGGGGGGGGGGGGGGGGGGGGGGAGTGAATAGAATATTAAAAAGTTTTTAACTTATTTTATAGCAGAATTAGAATACTGATATATATATATATGTATAACAGAGTGAGTATAAAAGCAAAATAAAGATCACAGCACAGCATAGTACAGAAAATAAACACAAACACAGAAGACACAAGGATCTATAGTAGTTCCCCAATCAACCTGGGTACATCTACTCTTCTACCACCCTTGGTAGGAATCCACTAGGTTTTTGATCAGGTGCCCTATCACCAATGGGTTTTTGATCAGGTGCTCAAACACCAACCACAGGTTTTTGATCAGGTGCCCTGCCACCAACCACAGGTTTTTTATCAGGTGCCCTGCCACCAAATAGTTAACTTTTGAAGGGAGTTAGAACCTTGTAGAAGATGAGATAAAGAGGGTTTATCAAGTTCTTCTCTGTCAACAAGCTGAGAGAAGACCAGTGGATTTGTTGTTGTAAAACTCCCCCTGTCTGATAGAAATTCTTGACAGATAATGGATGGAGCTTCCTCTTGAATGTAAAGCAAATCTTCCTTGATAGTTGATGAATCTGAGAGACAATGTTTCTCAGATTATTGTTGCTCTTTAAGATTAGAAACTTGCAGCTGAAAACTGAGAGAATATGTTTGATGTTCTCAGAGAATAAACATGCTGTTGTTGAAGATGAACTCTGGAAGTTTTTTGACTTCCTATATTTCTCTAGAATTTATCTTCTCTGGTCGACTGTTTCTTCTCCATTCTTTTTATCTTGTTGTAATGTTGTTGATCTGCTTCATCCTTTTTCCTTAGAGAATATCTGACTGATTTGAAATTCAAATCTTCTGAATAAGGAATATAATATTCTGAAAAGATTATTTCTTGGAACTGTAATCTAATTCAGCAAATAAACTTTAATCCTTTTTCTTTTTCCATGAAAGTGTCCTTTTCCAATATATGTCAACGGCTACTTCCTCGAGAGAAGAGAATGGAAAGGAATATAATAAAATGATAGAACAGGTCTTGACTTATCTAAATAATTCCAAAGGAAATAGAATACATCCATTGATGATAGTCGATCTGAGTTCAGAGAATAATATAACTGATCCTTCTGAAATTTTGAGCTGAGGAGAAAAATCGTCGATCTGAGAACTGAGTTCGTCGAACTGAAAGTTGAGTTGTCGAACTGAATCTGGAGTTCGTCGAGCTGAGAGATAATCTGCTGAACTGGCTGGAAGACTGAATTCGTCGAGCTGAAAAGCAGTTTCGTCGAACTGAACATCTTGTTACTTATTCGTCGAACGCAGAGCTGAGTTCGTCGATCTCAAACTGGAGTTCATCGAACTGAAGAGATAAACTGCTGGACTGGCTGGAGAACTGAGTTCGTCGAGCTGAGAATGAAGTTCGTCGAACTGAAGCACAACGTTCGTCGAACCCTGGATGGAGTTCGTCGAATGCAGACTGGAGCATGACGTTCGTCGAACCCAGGAAGGATTTCGTCGAACGCAATATGTAGTTCGTCGAACGCAGAGACTTAGAGTTTTTCCTAAGTTCAAGCTAACTCAAACACACTTAAACCTTGACCCTCAAACTATACATTTGGGGTCAACTTAGTCCTAGTCAACAGATAGTGATCCTAGCCAAAATCAGTAATAGAGTTGTTCCAACAATCTCACCCTATTTGGGTTAGGACACTATTTGACAAAATTAAATAATACAAACAAATAACAAACACAGAACATATATATCTGACAGAAATTTTAAATCATTTCAGCAGATAAAATATACTACTCTAGGTTTAGAAAACTTTACATTGAAATCAAATAATCATGAGCTTTTGTCTTTCTCTGAAGGAGGCTTGAAAATGATTTGCCTTTCAAATTCTTGTCTTCTGAAATCAGACTTTTGAAGAATACTGAGAGAAAACCATGCCTTCAGCTTTTGTTTTGTTGATCAGAGCTGTGGCAACTGAATCTGCTTTGTTGATCTTCTCTATTAATCTTCTTTATCAAAAGTTATATCTGCTATAACAAACACCATAACTGAATCTGCATCTGCATGATCTGAAACTTCTTTATCAAGAACTGAATTGAAACTGCTTCTATCAAAACCATATCTGAAACAGTATCAATCATCACTGAATCATCATTCACTGCATCAAAAGGAGCTTCTTCATAAAGCATCTCCCCCTGAAACTGGAGCTTCTTCATAAAGCATCTCCCCCTGAAACTGGAGCTTCTTCATAAAACATCTTCCCCTGCCTAGTTTCAGGAAGACCTGAAGCTAGGCTCCTAGAAGAAGGGACAGTTGTATAGGAGGTAGGGAAAGATGCAATTTTGGAAGAGATAGTGATCCTGTACCTGCAAAACAGAAAACATTCTAATTGTTTTTGACCCAGACTACCTTGGGTCCTTTTGTCTTTTCACAAAAATCTGAAATGTAAGACATCTCAGGCTGATTCTTATAGCCTTATGGATGATATCTCCTTGGAGAAATAATCCGCTCAGTGAAAGGATTTTTAGTATGTGGAGAATTAAAATTCTTTTGAAATTCAGTATATTTTTTGTTCGACGAATTTGGAGATGTTCGTCGATCGCCGTTCGACGAATTGGAGTAATTTCGTCAAGTGCCGTTCGAATAATAACAATACTGAAAGTATGTGTTCAGCTTTCGTCGATCGCCGTTCGACGAATTCTTGTGATTTCGTCGAGCTCCGTTCGACGAATTCTGCTGAATTCCTTTATTCTTAACAGTCTTGCTTGAGATATTTTTATCTACTTCTACTGGCTTTTTGCTCTTGGCAGAAATGAACTTTACTGGTGTAGATAAGATGTTTTTCTTATTAAGATGTGGCTCACTTGATGATGCACTCAAGCCTAGTTTGCCATTGAGTCTGGCATTTACTGTGCTTGTGATGTCCATCAGTTTGATACTTCTCCCATTTAGGGATTCTTCAAATTTCTTAGCCTCAGATAACTTGTTCTCAATGAAAACAATATGTTCTTTTGAGGCAGCCAGTTCTTTCTTAAGATTAACATTCTCTTCAGCCAGTTGATTCATTTCAACCAACTTCTTTCTGAGGGAAATTATTTCCTCCTCAGATTTAATTAAGTCTAAATAAAGAGTTTTGAATTCATTTTTGAACTCATTTGAATTAAAATCAAAGGTAGATATTACCTGATCAGCATCAGTTTCAGATTCTGATTCATCTGAATTGTTTCCTGAGGCATTGATAGCCATCATACAGAAGTTTCTTTCATCTTCATCATCACTAGAGCTGGATGATGATGCATGTTCTGACTCACTGCTTGAGTCATAGACAGCCATCAAACATTGATCATTTTTATTTACATCATTTTCATCTTCAGATGAGCTGGATGATGACTCTAACTCTTCTGCAGAACCTTCAACCATGTTGAGGGAGTTCCAGATATCCCAGGCTGAGGTGCAGTCCACAACCTTCTGGAAAATATCATTAGACATTGCTTGTGCCAATATGTTCATTGCTTTGACATCTGCATTTCTTTGTTTCTTTTGAGCTTCTGTCCACTTAGGAGGTGGAACAGCATTATTGTTAGTTGCTGTAAGAGTAGGAGGTCCTGTCAAAATAACATTGAAAATATCCTCATCAATAGAATTCATATATAATTTGATCATTGCCTTCAATAATGCAAACTTATTTAGATTGCACATGGGAGGTCTTGTGCTTGAGTATTCTTTGTTCTGTGCCATGAGTTTTTAGCAAAAAGAAAACTCTAGAGAAAATTAAGATCTAATTGATCTTTTGATTCAGGTGTTAGCCTGTATAATCAATCAACCTCCCTCTGATACCAATTGAAAGTTCCTCTGATACTTATTAAAAGTGAGGTTAGATCTTAGATTTACTTTAGAGGGGAGTGAATAGAGTATTAAAAATTTTTTAACTTATTTTATAGCGGAATTAAAATACTGATATATATATGTGTATATAAGAGTGAGTAAAAAAATAAAATAAAGATCACAGCACAGCACAGTACAGAAAATAAACACAAACACAGAAAACACAAGGATCTATATTAGTTCCCCAATCAACATGGGTACATCTACTCTTCTACCACCCTTGGTAGGAATTCACTAGGTTTTTGATCAGGTGCCCTATCACCAATGGGTTTTTGATCAGATGCCCAAACACCAATCACAGGTTTTTGATCAGGTGTCCTGCCACCAACCACAGGTTTTTGATCAGGTGCTCTGCCACCAAATGGTTAACTTTTGAAGGGAGTTAGAACCATGTACAAGATGGGATAAAGAGGGTTTATGAAGTTCTTCTCTGTCAACAAGCTGAGAGAAGACTAGTGGATTTGTTGTTGTAAAGCTCCCCCTGTCTAATAGAAATTCTTGACAGATAATAGATGGAGCTTCCTCTTGAATGTAAAGCAAATCTTCTTTGATAGCTGATAAATCTGAGAGACAAAGTTTCTCAGATTATTGTTGCTCTTGAAGATTAGAAACTTATAGCTGAAAACTGAGAGAATATGTTTGATGTTCTCAGAGAATAAACATGCTGCTGTTGAAGATGAACTCTGGAAGCTTTTCGACTTCCTGTATTTCTCTAGAATGAATCATCTTTGGTCGACTGTTTCTTCTCTACTCTTTTTATCTTGCTGTAATGTTGTTGATCTGCTTCATCCTTTTTCCTTAGAGAATATCTGACTGATTTGAAATTCAAATCTTCTTAATAAGGAATACGATATTCTGAAAAGATTATTTCTTGGAACTGCAATCTAATTCAGCAAATAAACTTTAATCCTTTTTCCTTTTCCATGAAAGTGTCTTTTTCCAATATATGTCAACGACTACTTTCTCGAGAGAAGAGAATGGAAAGGAATATAATAAAATGAAAGAACAGGTCTTGACTTATCTGAATAATTCGAAAGGAAATAGAATTAGATTTGTTGCTGATAGTCGATCTGAGTTCAGAGAATAATATAACTGATCCTTCTGAAATTTTGAGCTGAGGAGAAAATTCGTCGATCTGAGAACTGAGTTCGTCGAACTGAAAGTTGAGTTCGTCGAATTGAATCTGGAGTTTGTCGAGCTGAGAGATAATCTGCTGAACTGGCTGGAAGATTGAATTCGTCGAGCTGAAAAGCACTTTCGTCGAACTGAATACCTTGTTACTTATTCGTCGAACGCAGAGCTGAGTTCGTCGATCTCAAACTGGAGTTCGTCGAACTGAAGAGATAAACTGCTGGACTGGCTGGAGAACTGAGTTCGTCGAGCTGAGAATGAAGTTCGTCGAACTGAAGCACAACGTTCGTCGAACCCAGGATGGAGTTCGTCGAACGCAGACTGGAGCATGACGTTCGTCGAACCCAGGAAGGATTTCGTCGAACGCAGTATGGAGTTCGTCGAACGCAGAGACTTAGAGTTTTTCCTAAGTTCTAGCTAACTCAAACACACTTAAACCTTGACGCTTAGACTTTACAATTGTGGTTAACTTAGTCCTAGTCAACAGATAGTGATCCTAGCCCAAATCAGTAATAATAGAGTTGTTCCAACAATCTCCCCCTATTTGGGTTAGGATACTATTTAACAAAATTAAATAATACAAACAAATAACAAACACAGAGCATATATATCTGACAGAAATTTTAAATCATTTCAGCAGATAAAAAAATATAGTACTCTAGGTTTAGAAAAATTTACATTGAAATCAAATAAACATGAGCTTTTGTCTTTCTCTGAAGGAGGCTTGAAAATGATTTGTCTTTCAAATTCTTGTCTTCTGAAATCAGACTTTTGAAGAATACTGAGAGAAAACCTTGTCTTCAGCTTTTGCTTTGTTGATCTGAGCTGTGGCAACTGAATCTGCTTTGTTGATCTTTTTTATCAAAAGTTGTATCTGCTATATTAAACACCATAACTGAATCTGCATCTGCATGATCTGAAACTTCTTCATCAAGAACTGAATTGAAACTGCTTCTATCAAAACCATATCTGAAACAGTATCAATCATCACTGAATCATCATTCACTGCATCAAAAGGAGCTTCTTCATAAAGCATCTCCCCCTGAAACTGGAGCTTCTTCATAAAGCATCTCCACTTGAAACTGGAGCTTCTTCATAAAACATCTCCTCTTGCCTAGTTTCAGGAAGACCTGAAGTTAGGCCCCTAGAAGAAGGGACGGTTGTATAGGAGGTAGGGAAGGATGCAATTTTGGAAGAGATAGTGATCTTGTACCTACAAAACAGAAAACATTCTAGTTGTTTTTGACCCAGACTACCTTGGGTCCTTTTGTCTTTCCACAAAAATCTGAAATGTAAGACATCTCAGGCTGATCCTTATAGCCTTGTGGATGATATCTCCTTGGAGGAATAATCCACTCAGTGAAAGGATTTTTAGTATGTGGAGAATTAGAATTCTTTTGAAATTCAGTATATTTTTCGTTCGACGAATTTGGAGATGTTCGTCGATCGCCGTTCGACGAATTGGAGTAATTTCATCGAGCGCCGTTCGAATAATAACTATACTGAAAGTCGGTGTTCATCTTTCGTTGATCGTCGTTCGAAGAATTCTTGTGATTTCGTCGAGCTCCGTTCGACGAATTCTGCTGAATTCCTTTATTCTTAACAACCTTGCTTGAGATATTTTTATCTACTTCTACTGGCTCTTTGCTCTTGGAAGAAATGAACTTTACTGGTGTAGATAAGATGTTTTTCATAAAAAGATGTGGCTCACTTGATGATGCACCCAAGCCCAGTTTGCCATTGAGTCTGGCATTTACTGTGCTTGTGATGTCCATCAGTTTGATACTTCTCCCACTTATGGATTCTTCAAATTTCTTAGCCTCAGATAACTTGCTCTAAATGAAAACAATATGTTCTTTTGAGGCAGCCAGTTCTTTCTTAAGATTGACATTCTCTTCAGCCAGTTGATTCATTTCAACCAACTTATTTCTGAGGGAAATTATTTCCTTCTCAGATTTAATTAAGTCTAAACAAAGAGTTTTGAATTCATCTTTGAATTAAAATCAAAGGTAGATATTACCTGATCAGCATCGTTTCAGATTCTGATTCATCTGAATTGTTTCCTGAGGCATTGATAACCATCATACAGAAGTTCCTTTCATCTTCATCATCTTCATCATCACTAGAGCTGGATGATGATGCATGTTCTGACTCACTGCTTGAGTCATAGACAGCCATTAAACATTGATCCTTTTTATTTGCATCATTTTCATCTTCAGATGAGCTGGATGATGACTCTAACTCTTCTGCAGAACCTTCAACCATTTTGTTGAGGGAGTTCCAGATATCCCAGGCTGAGGTGCAGTCCACAACCTTCTGGAAAATATCATTAGACATTGTTTGTGCCAATATGTTCATTGCTTTGACATCTGCATTTCTTTGTTTCTTTTGAGCTTCTGTCCACTCAGGAGGTGGAACAGCATTATTGTTGGTTGCTGTAGGAGTAGGAGGTCCTGTCAAAATAACATTGAAAATAGCCTCATCAATAGAATTCATATATAATTTGATCTTTGCCTTCCATAACGCAAACTTATTTAGATCGCACATGTGAGGTCTTGTGCTTGAGTATTATTTGTTCTGTGCCATGAGTTTTTAGTAAAAAGAAAACTCTAGAGAAAATTAAGATCTAATTGATCTTTTGATTCAGGTGTTAGCTTGTATAATCAATCAACCTCCCTCTGATACCAATTGAAAGTTCCTCTGATACTTAATGAAAGTGGGGTTAGATCTTAGATTTACTCTAGAGGGGGGTGAATAGAGTATTAAAAATTTTTTAACTTATTTTATAGCGGAATTAACATACTGATATATATATGTGTATAACAGAGTGAGTATAAAAACAAAATAAAGATCACAGCACAGCACAGTATAGAAAATAAACACAAACACAGAAGACACAAGGATCTATAGTAGTTCCCCAATCAACCTGGGTACATCTACTCTTCTACCACCCTTGGTAGGAATCCACTAGGTTTTTGATCAGGTGCCCTATCACCAATGGGTTTTTGATCAGGTGCTCAAACACCAACCACAGGTTTTTGATCAGGTGCCCTGCTACCAACCACAGGTTTTTGATCAGGTGCCCTGCCAAACCAAAGGGTTAACTTTTGAAGGGAGTTAGAACCTTGTACAAGATGGGATAAAGAGAGTTTATGAAGTTCTTCTCTGTCAACAAGCTGAGAGAAGACTAGTGGATTTGTTGTTGTAAAGCTCCCCCTGTCTGATAGAAATTCTTGACAGATAATGGATGGAGCTTCCTCTTGAATGTAAAGCAAATCTTCCTTGATAGCTGAAGAATCTGAGAGACAAAGTTTCTCAAATTATTGTTGCTCTTGAAGATTAGAAACTTGCAGCTGAAAACCGATAGAATATGTTTGATGTTCTCAGAGAATAAACATGCTGCTGTTGAAGATGAACTCTGGAAGCTTTTTGACTTCCTGTATTTCTCTAGAATGAATCTTCTCTGGTCGACTGTTTCTTCTCTATTCTTTTTATCTTGTTGTAATGCTGTTGATCTGCTTCATCCTTTTTCCTTAGAGAATATCGGACTGATTTGAAATTCAAATCTTCTGAATAAGGAATATAATATTCTGAAAAGATTATTTCTTGGAACTGCAATCTAATTCAGCAAATAAACTTTAACCCTTTTTCCTTTTCCATGAAAGTGTCATTTTCCAATATATGTCAACGACTACTTTCTCGAGAGAAGAGAATGGAAAGGAATATAATAAAAAGAAAGAATAGGTCTTGACTTATCTGAATAATTCCAAAGGAAATAGAATAGATCTGTTGCTGATAGTCGATCTGAGTTCAGAGAATAATATAACTGATCCTTCTGAAATTTTGAGCTGAGGAGAAAATTCGTCGATCTGAGAACTGAGTTCGTCGAACTGAAAGTTGAGTTCGTCGAACTAAATCTGGAATTCGTCGAACTGAACATCTTGTTACTTATTCGTCGAACGCAGAGCTGAGTTCGTCGATCTCAAACTGGAGTTCGTCGAACCCAGGATGGAGTTCGTCGAACGCAGACTGGAGCATGACGTTCGTCGAACCCAGGAAGGATTTCGTCGAACGCAGTATGGAGTTCGTCGAACGCAGAGACTTAGAGTTTTTTCTAAGTTCTAGCTAACTCAAACACACTTAAACCTTGACCCTTAGACTATACATTTGGGGTCAACTTAGTCCTAGTCAACAGATAGTGATCCTAGCCCAAATCAGTAATAGGGTTGTTCCAACACCACGAACGCAAACTACTTGCACCCTCCCAATTCTAGTACATCCAAACTAAGACATGGTACATTATCCCCCTACCGCTGCTAAATACTTTCTATTTAGGAAATTATTCTCTTAAAATTGCCAAATATCAAAATAAATTCATTCTGCGGTTACCCATGAGAATTCATGATAAATCAGCGCAGCCACCCTTGTTACACTACCATAAACTTGTGATGTGTTGCTACAAGCTCAATTCTTCTCACTCGGCTCTGAGGAAAAGGTCAATTTTCTTAGGGGCATACTGTTAAATATACACTCTAGTTGAAACCCCCAGAGTTGAAACCCCCATGACACGAGAAGAACTCAAAGCCACCACATTGGCACAGTGAGGTTCACTAGAATATTAAATGATTTTCTTTAATGTATTAATTAATTAGTTTATCCATCTTATTTTGCTTATCCAGGCAGTTTATGTTGGGATTAACACGTCATGGCTCTGCCATCATCTATTTTGTAATTGAGTCTCCAGCCTTGTGATGGGCAAGAATATTAATAAAAGACTAAATGCATAAATAAGGTCTAAAAATGGCCACAATAGTTACTATCATACTTGCCAGTCCAAGAATTGGGGACGAAAGAAGCTAACATGTAAATATAGATTAAAAAAGAAGCTAGGGATGCCTATAGTTTATCAAATATACCTGCATTTGCAACCCGTCATTAGCATCACCCAAATTAGATACCATTTTTTTGATTGAACTCTGCAGGTAAGCATGATCACCAGATTGATGAAATTGAATATTGAAAATTAGAATCTATGACTAAATACTCATAATTATCATACTCAATAAAGAAGAAAAAACTTTCACTTGCAAGTGCTAATTTATTAAAACAAACAGTGAAGCAACTTAACAGCAAATTAGCGAATTTAAAAGCAACTGCAATATAAAATTATTTAGGACCAACACTCAACATAATTATCTTAACCAACAAGAATAACGAAGTCTTCCTTGATAAACAAACAGTGAAGCATGGATCATCAGCTCATAATTGACTATCCCATACAAGCCAGACCAAAGAAATGATGTGATTAGTATAATGAAATAAGATGTCCAAAAGAAAATAATAAACCTATTCAATGCTAAGATAAAATAGATAATTCAATATTTTTGCATGCATCACAAATCTCTCTCTCGCTTCCCCCTCTTTCAGGTTCTCTTTCTCAAGCTCTAAAATTTCTCAATGCTTTCTTGTCAAAAGCCACAGCCGCAATAACACCATAATTTTATGATGAATGATGAAATCATTGCTCCAATATTTGCCCCACTGCAACTCATAATTCCTCAATATGCAGCTGCAGGTTCACTTCCGCTCAATAGCAAATATAACTAGTCCAATCATATTACAATGGTATAAGAATAAGTATGTGAGGATAATATGGATGATATGATGATGTACAGGTCCACTTAAAAGTCTAAATATGGATGATATTACATTCTGAGATGTATGTTAGCACGAGGAAGGAAATTGCATTACAATATCGAAAAGAAGATACAATCGAGACAAGTCTCGCCAAGCATCCGGAGGCTGGGTCCTCCTTGATACTCCACTCTCCAAGAGAGCCAAAAACCTAGACTTCCAAGATGATCAAGACTCACCCCCAAGGATCCTTATATAGATGGAGCCCCGGACTACAGGACAAACATTAAAATAATACAGTAACGAAATAGACGATAATGCCCGTGGGCTACATAACTCATAACGATTGCAGGGCCGCCGGTCGCTTCGTAACATCTGGTCCCGCCGGAAAAAAAACGACCTTGTCCTCAAGGTCGAGGGCCATACGGGTCGTCAGAAAGCGTCAGTGGATCCAGCTCCCCAAAGTCAGGATCAGCATCTTCAGCTCCCAGTAAAATGCATAGGTTCCGTTGAGGGCAGACGTGGGTGGGTGAGTACGGTTGCTGGCAGCGGAAGCAGAGGCCCTTGCGGCGAAGCTCTTCGTGTTGTTGGTAAGACAAGTGATGAGGCCGTCGCGGGGGCGGTGGCCGTGCAGCTGGCGGTTGCGGGGGCGGAGTCAGAAGCTGGGGTCCAGGTGGGGGCAGAGGGTCCATCGGCGGCCAAGGTGGCAGTGGTGGCCGCGGCGGTGGGGCCGGCCATGTCGAGGGGGCTGGTGTAGCTGGGTTGAGTTCCTCGTCCAGATATCTAGCCTGCTCCATTGCGCGGGCAAGAGTAGTCGGATTGTCGACCCGATGGCGCGCGCGGAGGTGGGGTTGCAGACCCGCCAGAAAATAGCCCAAGTAGTGGTCGGGTGCCAGATCGGGAACATGTGTAGCGACCGCGATGAAATCGTCAATGTAGGTTGCAACAGAGTCGGACTGGCGAACGGAGCTGAGGCGCTCAAAGGCATTGCCCGCCCGGCGGCTATCGTAGTGGCGGAGGAGTTCCTCCTTCAAGGTGGGCCAGGTAATGTCCGGTTCCTGCTGGCGCAACCAACGCACCCAATGGAGCGTCGAGCCTTCCATATAGATTGTGGCGAGGGGGACCTTCTGGGCGGCGGGGGTGGTATGCAAGTCGAAGAACTGCTCTGTGCGGGCAATCCACCCGAGAGGGTCTGTGCCATCGAACACCGGAATTTCAATCCGGCGGAGGTGGGCCGGGACACCATCGGCCGTGGGGTGCAAAACCCCCATGGGGTCGAGAACCACGGGAGTTGGTGGTGGAGGAGTGGTTGGAGGGCGAGTAACTGCCGCAGTAAGTCCTCGGAGGAGGAGCGTGAGGTCCGCCAGTTGGGCTTCAATGTCATCCAGGCGCTGCGAGTCTGAGTGTGCAGGGGTGGAGGTGTTCTCGTCGGCGTGGAGGGCCATGGACCGAGTCACGGGCATGAACTGTGGCTCGGAGGAGCGGCTAGGGTAGCCGGAGCGCAGCAAGAGCTGTAGGAGGGAGGCCCGGCACTGCGGAAGGCGGGAAGAGGGCCTTCGGATGGAGAGGAAGACGTTGTAAGGCTGCTGGAGGCTGAGGTATTCCGCTGGAGCTAATGGACGGTGCCGAGAGGGTGCAGCAGAGCGGCAGGGGGAAGGGAAGCCGTTGGAGGCGCTGCCGCAGAAGACTCACCGCAAGAACGACGGAGGCGTATCCGGTGGAGGAGTCGCGGACGGAGGTGGGCCGGAGGCGATCTGGACGCGGCGTTTCTGGCGCTGTCGCAGCGTGCGGGAGGGCAGGACCAGAGCGCGCGAGCAGGAAGTAGGCGGATCGAGCTGGGCCGCTGGATCTGGAGCAGCAGCGGTTGGCCTTGTTCGTGCGGGGCGCGGGATTTGTAGCAGCGGCGGCGCAGTGGCGGAATCGTGAGAGTCCGTGGGATTAGGGCTCGGGAGAACCCTAATAACGGCAGGTCGGACCAATTGTTAGCACGAGGAAGGAAATTGCATTACAATATCGAAAAGAAGATACAATCGAGACAAGTCTCGCCAAGCATCCGGAGGCTGGGTCCTCCTTGATACTCCACTCTCCAAGAGAGCCAAAAACCTAGACTTCCAAGATGATCAAGACTCACCCCCAAGGCTCCTTATATAGATGGAGCCCCGGACTACAGGACAAACATTAAAATAATACAGTAACGAAATAGACGATAATGCCCGTGGGCTACATAACTCATAACGATTGCAGGGCCGCCGGTCGCTTCGTAACATGTATGATATACAAATTTATTTGGCCCTTAGATTGCAGGATGTTAGTGATCTACCGGATAGTAAGAAAATGCAACTTGTTTTTAAAGCACATATTTAGAGCTTCTACATATTTATTACCTTTTACATAGATTTAGATATCTTTCATTTTTTACATTTCATGCTTTCAGATAGGATTGATAGCATATACATGAAGATTCTTATGTTTATTTCCCGATAAAAGAAACTATTAGAACTATTAGATCAACCTGAAACCCAATAAAAATGCTGAAAAATATGATTGAGCATACTCATTACCGGGTATTACCTTTTCTAACATAAATGATTGGTTCAGGCATTCCACTCTTTCCTCTAAGCCATCCTGCATATCAAAAGATTAGCCATTTTGGCTGCAGAAAGAGCCATCATGAAGTAACAATTGGAGCACAAGGTATATAGTTGCTACAGAAATAACAATGAAAATCAAGAACATTAACTATTTGAAAATTTTAGCAAAAGATGTAAATATCTCAATGTATGAGTGCAAGAAGCATTTTACATAACCTCACATGCTGCCAAGATAATAGTATATGATCAATGTTATCTAAAGGAGGGGAAAATTATTAATTTAATTAAAAATAAAGAGTCCTAGCACCTGTATGATTTGGATAGGATACTTGTTGGTCATGATGGCTCTGTTAAGCTCGCAATATTCAACGCAGAATCGCCAACTGCTGCCTTTTTTTGTACAAGGAGGATGGGGCTGAGAGCGGGCTAGCACTAGGTCGTACCAGCCCATCGGTTAACATGTCCGACACCAAACGCTCGATCTCATCTTTTTGAATATGGTCATAGAGATACGGCCGAACCGAAATCGCCTAAACTCTGTCCAGGAGCGGAATGTGGTGGTCGGTGGCGTGGGACGGTGGTAGGCTTGGAGTAGGAATACCGACGGAAACGCCTCCAAGAATCGAGACAGCTGAGGCAGTTGGGGAGAACTCAGAGGCGTTGGAATCTTAATCACCGGTGCGGTGATCTGCCATAATAATGCCCGAAAGACCACAGAGCCATGTTGTGTTGCGCGAGATGAGATGGCGGTCCCCTGAAGGGAGGCATCTCCCACACGGGTGCAGGGGTGATTGGCCCACTGAAAGGTCATCCTTATAGAGCCCCAGTTGTGGTAGACGTCGCCCAACGTTTGTAACCAAGTAATGTTGAGGATGGCATCTACTCCGCCCAAAGGAAAGACGTAAGAGTCGGCGGAAGTAATTGCCCAACTGGAACGGAAGGCTATGGCAGAGGCCACTAGTCGGGGAGCGACGATCGTCACCCAGATAAACAAAAAACCTGTCGTTGAATCAGTGGGCAGCCGCAAGCGAGTCACCAAGTTCTGGGAGTTGAAATTGTGGCTAGCGCCACTGTCACTCATAATCAACATTGATGAGCCCTGCAGAAGTCCCCGAAGCTTCATGGTGTGTTGTGCGGGCCCAAAACACCCCCGGTAGAAAAACACGAGAAATCCAAATGCTGGAAAGAGACGGTTTCCTGGTCCACCAGTGGGTCAACATCAAGGATAAGGGCATCGAAGTCAATGGTCGTAACTTTGTCCACATCGTCACACATGAGAACCTGCAGCTCCTTGAGGACAGTCGTGCGTCAGAGAGTAGAGTTGTTTGCAGAGGAAGCACAAACCCTTACTGCGCAGATTATTATACTCCTGTGTTGAGAGGCAGTTGGGGGCCGGTGGTCAAGAGGGCCGAGGGAGGAGGGCCAGTTTGGGGGGTAGGGTTGTCGTAGATGGCGGATCCCCCTCGGAAAGTCTTGGCGGAACAGGAGGAATGAACATGGACCGAGTCGAGGAGCTGGATGCGGTCGGAGGGTAACGAGGTTGGTTCACCAGCCGGACCGAGAAATCCGCTTATACCAAGCAGGCGACCTCCAAAGCATCTATAAGATCACGGGGATGATGAGTAGGAAGTTGCGAGCGAATGTGGGGTTGGAGACCATCAAGGAAGAAGCCCAGATAGTGATCGGGAGGAAGACCGGGAACGTTGTTGACGAGCTCAATGAACTCGTCTATATACTGATCCACCGAAGAAGTGTGACGGAGGGTACATAGACTTTCCACGACATTTCCTGAGTAGCGGCGATCGTAGCGCTTGACCAATGCTTGCTTGAGGTCGGTCCACAAGAGAAGTGGGGTGGAATGGCGGAGCCATCAAACCCAGTGCAAGGCGGAGCTATCCATTGGAAGGAACATCAAGGAGATCTTCTGCGTGTCTGGAGTGCCCTGGATGTCAAAGAATTGTTCCGCCTTGGCAATCCACCCAAGAGGGTCGGTCCGGTTGCAATGGGTAACTTCGAGGGCACACAGAGCATGTTTCGTGGCAAGTGCGGCTAGGCACACAGAGCATTTGTCGTGGCAAGTGTGGAGAGCGAATGAGCCGCCGCAGGGCTGGCCGGTTGGCCAACAAAAGAGGACGGGTCATGCGGAGGTGACAACGTAGTGGAGTGGCTGTCCAGGTGGGCCTCACGGGCCTCCAAGCACTGCAAAATCGCTTGCATTGAGGCTAGGGTACTGGACTATTCGTCGAGACGACGTTCGACGGTGTTGAGGCGGGCGTCCGTCATGGCTCGGGTGTTGGGGTGTCTCGGCGGTGGCGCCTGGGGATGGAAAGGAGGGCAAGAATGGCTTGTGCGGGACAGAGCTCTGTGAGACCGAGCACCGCAGGGCTAGATTGTAACGGAATGGACTCGAAAGGGCCGAAAGCTGCGGAATGGAGCACCGCGGAAAGGTGCAGCCTGGAGACATACGCATGAAGGCGGAACAGAGTGTTGCGGGTCGGAATCGGCGGGATGGAGCGGAGGCGGAAGGATGTGCAGGACACGGGAGGAAGGAATCCCAGCGACTTAGGAATAAGCGAACGGGGGCAACGAGTCACACCAATATTACCCACTTAGGGTTTTACAGCTCTAGAACAAGAGGATTGAGGGAAAGAAAGAGAGAAATCCAAAGGGAAAACCCACTTGGCCAGCCCTAGGCTCCAAGTTCCTTACAAGATAAATTCTAGATACCAAAATACAAGAGAGTTAGAGTATTAGCACCCATCATAATGGCATAAGCATAAATACTCAAACTAAAATTAAAGATACAACTTAATGAGATAATACCCATCCTAGGTCATAATAAAATCACACCGGTGTCACGGGCGAAGACCCCTTCTTCCTGGAGTAGACTTGCTACGTTGTCGATGCCCCTTTGCGCTCTGTGCCGTCAACGTCTGTAACACTAGCATTCCCCCTCAAGTTGGGATGGTAATGTTGTTCCCAACTTGCCAATATTTTTCACAAAGATGTCTCCACTCAAACCCATGGTGAGTACATCAGCGAGTTGTTCTTTGGAGGGAACAAATGGAATACAAATAATTTCTTTCTCAATGTTTTCCTTAATAGAGTGTCGGTCAACTTCAATATGTTTAATTCAGTCGTGTTGGATATGAATATGAGCAATGCTAATAGCAGCCTTATTGTCACTACATAGTTTGAGAGAACCCTCCTCATTTTGTTCTATATCACTCATCAACGAGAGGAGACATAGCCCTTCACAAACTATGAGTGATAGCATGGAACTCAGCTTCCGCACTAGATCGAGCAACGAATTGTTGCATCTTTGCTAGGGTTTTCATAAATTAGGGGAGGAAGAAGAAAGGGGAAGAGGAGAGAGAGGGAAATCAGAAATTTAGGAGAGAGAACCCAAAATCACCAATTACTTCAAGCCTAAGCAAAATATAATAGTCCCCCGGCTTATATACATGGGCTATGGATCCTTAACAATCTTGCTCCACGTGGCAAAGTTCCCACCAATCATAGTACAGTACCCAAAGGTAGGACGTCTGCCATCGACTGACCCAACCCAATCTGCATAGGTATACGCTTCACTCTTCAACTATGTATTTAGAGTGTACAGTATGCCCCTTCCCGATGAGCTCTTAAGGTATTTCAAAATTCGATATGCAGCATCGAGATGTTAGGTCCTTATTGAGTGCATGTACTGGCTAACAACACCAACAACATATGTAATATCAGGTCGGGTGTGTAATAGGTATATTAGACGCTCCACCATTCTCTGATATCCACTAATATCTTGGATAGCTTCCCCGTCGTCTTTTCCTAATATGCGGCTTTCTTCGGTAAGTATATCAACAAATCTACACCCACTCATTCCACTTTGTTCAAGGAGGTCAATGACATACTTCCTTTGGGAATGAAAATCTCAGTTTTGATCTTGCTACTTTGATACTCAAGAAATATCAAAGATTATCAAGGTATTTAACCTCAAATAGTCTGCAATTGTTGTTTCAAGGTTTGTCTTTCTTTAGCACAATCACTGGTAATCTCTATGCCTTCAACATAAACTATGAGAATAGTCACTTTGCCTCCCTTGTGTTTTATAAATACTGTTTGAAACAAAAAGATATCATAGCTCTATTAAATTGACCAAACCAGGCACGTAGAGAGTGTTTTAGCCCGTAAAGAGCTTTCTTTAACTTACAAAATTCGCATTTAGATCCTTTAAGAGCGGAGCCTGTTGGTAGGGCATATAATACTTACTCTTCCAAATCACCATGAAAAAATGCATTTTTACATCTAAACTAGTTAAGATCCCACCTTTTACAAGTTGTGATGGATAGAAAGACGATAATTGAATTCATTTTGGCAACTAGCGTGAAGGTTTCCTGGTAGTCAATTCGAAAGGTTTGTGTACTACTTGGGTTTTGCACCTTTCCGCAATTCCATATGAGTTTTACTTAACATAGTACATCCATTTACACCCAACCATCTTCTCCCTCCAGAAAAAGGAGAAAAATCCCAAGCAGAGTTGTTTTCAAGAGTTGTCATTTCCACAATCATCATATGTTTTCATTCATGATGACCAAGTGCCATCCTGCCAAGATGAGGGAATAAAAATAAAGATTACAGGGGGAATATAAAACATAATGAGATAAAGGATGTTGGGTACAAGATCTCGCACCTCTTTTGAGAGAAATAGGAAGATCAGCAGACTCTGAAGGCGGTTCTGATGATGGCACGGTAATCGTGGGTTATGCATGTGTGCTTGTCCTTCTGATATAGACCTGCAACTGCTTCTGTCTCAGATGAATAATCTCCTCCTGGCCAAAGGTTTCGGTGGGAGTAGAAGGCCTACAAATCGAAGGAATAGGTAGCAGAAGTGTAGGGCTAGTGGAACTCACTTCATTCTCCATTAGAGACTCCCCCATGGAGAGAGGTCTCAAAGTAAGGGTGGGATTCACATAAGGTGACATCCAGAGTAATAAAGGTCTTCTACAAAGGATGGAAGCACTTGTAGCATTTTTGAGTAGGTGAACACACAATAAAAACACATTTGAGTGAATAAGGATCAGGCTTGGAGCGGAGAATATGATGTATATGGACAAAGCAAATGCATCTGAAGGTATGGAGGGAAGTGGTGTGGTGGAGATTTTAAGGGTCGAAGGAAGTTTTATTTCATAAAACAAGAGTAGGCATGCGGATGATCAGATAGGCAATAGTGAGGATTGCATCTCCCTATACTGCTTGGTATATGCATAGTGAGGAGAAGACAATGAAAAACTTCTAAGAGATCACAATTCTTCCACTCGGTCACACTATTTTGAGCACGAGAGTGTACAATGTTTGGTGCAAGATGCCTAATTCCCCAAATAGTCCTCGACGGAGAAACCAACATAATCACTCATTGTCACTGCATAAAATTTGTATGGATGCACGTGCACCAAATTGATTAGTAATCATCTTGTTGAATTTCTGAAAATAGGAAAAACTTCATCTTTATGTTACATGAAGTGAACACATGTAGTCTGAGAATAGCAGTCAATAAAAGTAACAGATCAGGAGCAGTCAGTAAGAGAAAGAACTTTAAGCAAACCCCAACCATCAATATGAATAATATGAAAAGGCATAAAATTAGGTAAAGAAACATGAGTAAAAGATGTACAGCGGTGTTTCACCAGTTCACACACATCACACACAAGTTCTAAGCAAAGAATATGGGATAGAAAGAATTAAGTGTTTCAAAACAGAGAAGGACAGGCGTCCTAGGCAACAATTTTAGTTGTAAAGAAGAGATGTCTAAGACGAATTTAAGGTCTGCAGTGGTGGAACAGTGTTGGAAGAGTTAACAACATAGATTCCATTGCACAAGCTACCAAAGACAATCACCTTCCCCGCCTTCAAGTCCTGAAAAATGCAATAAGACGAAAATAAATTCACTGGGCAATTCATTGAGTTTGTTATGTGGTTAATAGACAATAGATTGCGAGTAAAACTAGGGATATGAAGAATATAGGAAATAGCAAGATCTGAGCTAGGGATGGATCCCTTTCCGAAAATGGGGGATAGGAAAGCTATCAGTAATGCTTACTTTGTCTCTTCCTAAAAGGGGTGAGTAGGATACACAAATCTGAGGAGGGTCCAGTCATGTGATCAGTGGCTCCAAAGTCAAAGATCCATTTGGTAGAAGGACGAGTGGTAGCAGAGTGAGCACCTGGTATAGCTGGATGAGCATATAATGACGAGGAGGTGGGCAGAGACTCAAAAGAAAGACACTGCATCAGGCGACGTACAAGTTGCATCTCTTCAACAAAGAAGAGCCAGGAATGGCAGAACTATCTAAGCCTCCCACTGTAAAGGAGTTCTCAGTAGTGTCGGAGAAATGTGCAAATTGAGGAGGGAGAGAAGGAGCATTCCTCCCTAGTGAACTATAACAGTCGTGGTCGCCCCGTGAAGCCGGACCACCCCTCTGTTATGGGAATCCATGAAGTTTGAAGCAAGTCTCACGAGTGTGTCGTATCTTTCCATAGTGATCATAGATCATGCGATCTTTGTCACGCGGCTTGGATCGAGAGTCCCAAAGAGTGTGGTTATCAAATCCATGGTGAGTAGCAGCAAGAGTAGAGTCATCTAGAGTAGTATCAAAGTGTCATGATTGTCATCGATAAACTCTTGTTGACTGATGATGAATGCTTCTAATAGGGTGGGCAGTTGGGCACGACCAAGAATGTGAATAATAATTTGCATGAAGCCTCTATGAAGTTCGTGTAAAAACTCAAACATCCTATTGTGTTCCTCCCAAGTCCTGATAAATACGCATATGGGTTGCAGACCATGATGAAAGGATCAAAATGATCGATACAACTATGCAAACTCCAAGTAGTAGGCAGATGGAGGTTGGTCATCCCGTCGAACAATGAAGCTGGAAAATCTGTCACATTGCCTTTCCTTGAATAAGTGCACTCAGCACTCTTCCAAATGTTCGTTACAGTATCGAGGAAGACATAGTTTCGGGTTATGGTCTCATGCATCGAATTGATGATTCATGACATAACCAAGGAGTTCTCTGAATCCCGTTGAAGCCATCCTGAAGAATCTTGAGGTGGCACCAGAGTAATCACGTTGACATATCCAAATAGTCGCCGACTCTTGAAAGCAAGAGTAATCAGCCGAGAGCATGAGATTAATTCGTGTCATCCAATCAAATGGTAGTAATTTGGGTAGTCGGTATATTATGATCATGACTCCCCCGGGTTAGCCTAGTTGGAGGTGATACAAGAGGAAGGATTGAAGGTAGTGTGGGTTGAGATAGAGTTCTCCAATGTGTTCAAGGAGCTGCAGGGTCTTCCACCACACCGACATGCGAATCATAGTATTCCCCTCCAGCGAAAAGTTATCTCCATCTTTTTGCACCCATGCCAGCACAAACATGTGTAAAATGACAAAATCGAGTGTCTCGTGTTCGAGATATGCTCACAACATCCATTATTTGCCCCAACACCAGCCTATTATCTAACCATATTCATTTAATGAGGAAGGATAGCCATTGGTATTTCAGTGTCGACAACAACGAGTTGAACTGGATCACCATCCCAGATAAATTCCTAATTACAGTGATACATAAGTTACTCAATAATCATCAAGGAGCGGATTATTTTTCCAAACTGAAACTATAGTCTGGCTACAACCAGGCACAAGCTTAGTTATCAAGGCGCGCGCCTAGGAGCGCCTGAGGCGTCGGGCGCACCAGGTGCACCGGCCAGCGCCTCTGCAAGGCGAGGTGCCTCAGGCGAGGCGGGCGAGGCCTCAGGCGCGCCCAGGCGCGCGCCTTACCAACTCCCTTTCAAGCTGTTTTCTTCATCTTTTTTTGGGAGGGGGGCAAAAACATGATCTCAGACGCACCCGAGGCACGCCTAGGCGCACTTGGTCATCCAATTCACCGATTTTCAGTGAATTGGGAGCCCAATTCACTGAAAAACAGCGAATTGGATGCACAATTCGCTGATTTTCAGAGAATTGGGTGCTTAATTCTCGCTGATTTTCAGTGAATTAGGCACTTAATTCCCTGAAAATCGGCGAATTGGGCATCCAATTCACTGATTTTCAGCGAATTTGGTGCCCAATTCTCTGAAAATCAGCGAATTGAGCACCCAATTCCCTGAAAATCAATGAATTGGATGTCAAATTCGCTGATTTTCAGTGAATTGGGCACTCAATTCATTTTTGCGCCTCACATGCCTTAGGCGCGCGCCTGCGCCTTGCGCCTAGGCTCCAGGACCCCTTTGCGCCTCGGTGCACCTTGCGCCTTTGATAACTTAGGACACAAGTGTGCACACAAGGCATACACAAGATATATATTTGGATCAGTGCAAGATGAAACTCTCCATACGCTCCAACAACACAATATGTACACAGACTCCAAGAAGTGTACATTCAGCAAGCAAGATATCAGATATTTAAGACATACCATATAAGTACACTGGGTGTCCACAGATTAAAATAAAGTTTTAATCGTTCTTCTATGGCCCATTCCACAACTCCACCTTGTAGTCCGAGGTTTTGGGTGCTCACTGCCTGTTAACATAGGTTCATTTATCACTAGGTTCATTTATCACTAGGTTCATTTATCAACTATTTACCGCTCTTTTGACGAAACAAGCCTCCATTGTTTTGGTGGACGCTTGCTACAGAGAAGGCTCTTCGCAGCCTATAGCAAGCCTCAATGGTCGAACTCATGCTAGCATGCCAAATTTCTCGCATCCATTTGTGATCTAGAGCAACACCTCGACTAATGGCGTCGATGTTGTCCTCATGCAGAATCACCACTGGAGCACTTTTAGTTGAGCCTTCACCGACACCATATGAACCTAGTCAGCATACAAAATGAATTGATGGCCCTTGTCTTGATCGTTCAACATTAGCGTCCATATCTCTTGGGATGACATTACAATGTCCAGATGGACTACCGCAATCTTTGTACCTCCTCAACCAAAATATTTCGACCTTAGTCCAATAAATGCAGTGGCTAAGATATTGGGGTACAATTTTTCAGTGGAGTTGAAGTTAAGGAAGATGAATCAGGTTGTCGATGCTTTATCCGGCTAAGCATAGCCCTCCGCACTCATGACCATCTCTCAACACTAGTGGCAAGGCACCAAAATCACAACAAGAGGTGGAGGTCGACCCACATCTTCATCCCATCTAAGAGGTCGACATGTTCGACATCTTCATTCTATCTCTCAATCCAGTATTTTAAATGTTGGCCAACATGTTCGACATGTTGGCCAACATGTTCGACATGTTGGCCGATTGGATATACGCTCATATCGTGTGATATTATTCACAACAATTTTTTATTCTCTGTTTAAGGTCACGACTCACTCAGCCCATCATATCTCACGTGTTACCCTAATCGAAAAGTCGTTGGTTCTAATCGAAAGACTCAAAAGCCGCTGCTATCTTCTCCCTCAAAGAGCTTCTCCAGCATTTGTAAGGTCCGAAATTACCTGCAATCGTGCTACTCCTCAGGTCATCACTCTTCTTCTCTAGTTGCGGGTGGTTCTTCATGTTTCAAGGTCGGGCAATTCTTCTTCACCTTTCGAGGTAAGCGTTGTATTTGAATTTAAAATCTATGACTAGTCAATAATCACAGCAGCTTGCTTGTGTCTAGTGCCTTCACGTTTGGAATCTGTATTTGAGTTTGGAATCTAGTTCTTGCCTACATCCAGTGTTTCACATTTCTAGTTTCTAGTTCTTCACGTTTCTAGTTCACTGTTTTTTTGGCCGCTCACTGTTGTTCAAACTCCAAACTCTGCCATGGAAAAAGAAATAATGACTAAGACTCTACGAGACGAAGAAAGAAACCTATACCTCTGAGTTTTGATTCATCTGTGTTTTCAACTTTTTTAGAAGAATTTTTATAAGTTATTTCAAGAGTTCTCCATACATGCTTTAGTTGTTTCAGAGGTTTATTCATATACCTCTACATGGTTTTTAAATCAAAAGTTTTTTCAAAAGTTCTTGTCAATGCTTTAGTTCTTATCTCATGGTTGAGACAGTAGAATAAAACTCTCGTATTTCCTTGATGCCCTAATCCGGGCAAGACATACATATATAGACCAATAACACGTGACATATCACGTGCATACACACATGCTCGAATATAAAATAAAGCGTATATTCAACTCTCCCCCTCAAGTTGAGAATATATATTGATCATTCTCAACTTGTCAGTATTGTTCTGGAAGTTGTCACTGCTTAACCCCTTGTCAAGATGCTCCCTTACAAACATCGGTAGTTGATCATATGAGCTCACAAAAGGGGTGCAGATGTTCCTCTTGTCAAGATGATCTTTAATGAAATGTCTGTCAACTTCAACATGTTTTATTATGTCATGGTGTACAGGATTGTGCGCGATACTGATGGCTACCTTGCTATCGCAATAGACAGTAACTGGTTTGTTCACTTGGAGGCCCATATCTTGAAGAATAGTCTTCAACCACAATCTCTCACACACTCCTTGTGCCATAGCCCTATATTCTACTTCAGCACTTGAGCGAGTGACAATATTCTGCTTTTTGCTCTTCCAGGAGACCATGTTCCCTCCCACAAACGAGCAATATCCAGTAGTCGACTTTCTATCATCTTGACTACCGGCCCAGTCAGCATCAGTAAACACCTCAATTTCCAATGCTTGGTTAATTTTAATAGAATTCCCCGTCTTGATGTCTTCTTGAAGTATCGCAATACTCTGACTGCAGCCTGCTGATGGCGAACTGAGGGAGAGTGCATAAATCTGCTTAGGACCCCTACAACGGCGTATGTAATGTCAGGGCGAGTATGAAATAAATATATGAGTCTGCCAACCAAACGTTGGTATTTAGAAGCATCAACTTTCTCCCCACTCATATCTGCATCAATCTTGTGATTAGCTTCAATAGGAGTATCCACGGGAGCACACCCTAGCATCCCAGTCTTATCCAGAAGGTCAAGGGTATACTTCCTCTGAGAAATGAAGATCCCTCGTTGAGACCTCACTACTTCAATTCCCAAGAAATATTTCAGCCTCCCCAAATCCTTGACTTCAAATTCCTTACCCAATTGTTTCTTCAAGTGAATAATCTCCTCCACGTCATCACCAGTAATGATGATGTCATCCACATATACAATGAGAATAGAAACCATCACTCCTTTTCTCTTGATAAAGAGAGTATGATCAGCTTGTCCTTGAGTGTAGCCAAGTTGAAGCATGGTCTTGTTAAAACGCCCAAACCACGCTCTCGGAGACTGTTTCAGGCCATACAAGGATTTCTGCAGACGACAGACCTTTCCATTGAATCCTTCGGTAACGAAGCCCGAGGGGGTATTCATGTAGACCTCTTCTTCCAGGTCACCATATAAGAACGCAGTCTTGACTTCGAGTTGTTGTAGCTCCCATCCACGACTAGCAGCACAAAAGAGAAGTACACGAATTGAGTTCATCTTAGCAACAGGGGCAAAGGTCTCTTGGTAGTCAATGCCTTGAGCCTGGGTATACCCTTGAGCTACCAAGCGAGCTTTGTGCCGCTCTACCACCCCATCTTGATTCTGTTTAACCGTGAAGATCCACCGGGACCCAACAGTTCGCTTTCCAAGAGGAAGACTAGCCAGCCGCCATGTTTCATTTTTTTCAAGGCACATAGTTCCTCCTCCATTGCCTATTTCCACTCAGGTATTTGAACAACCTCCTGCCATGTCTTAGGAATCATAATAGATGAAAGAGATTAGATAAAGGCTTTATGGGCCTGAGAGAGGTGAGTATAACATATGTAGTTGGCAATGGGGTGTTTGGTGCCACCCCTTTTTCCAATAAGACGAGCAAGAGGAACATGAAGGTCATCATCTGAATCTGGAGCGGAAACAGTCACCGGCACTGGCGAAACATCCACAGCCTGCACTTGCTCACCATTCCTGGGACGACGGGAGTATGTGTATAATATAGGAGGAGCGGAGGGAGCAACAGGAGCAGTGGAAATATGAGGAGTGGTAACAATCGGAAGAGGAGAGGCGACAATCAGAAGAGGAGAGGCAATGGTCTCGTCACTAGTCGTCTCCCCCTGACGAGGACCAAAGTACGACTCCCCCTCACGAAATGTAACATCAACAGTGCAATAGTAGCGACGAGTCGGAGGGTGATAACACCGATACCCTTTGGTAGTAGGAGAGTACCCAACGAAAACACATCAGAGGGAACGCGCATCCAGTTTATCCCGATGTGGGGTATGAACGTGGACAAAACAGACAGAGCCAAAGATACGAGGGGAAAGATGAGAGGTATGGACGATGTGATTCTTGGCAAGACGGGAGAGAGGCGTATCATAGGAGAGGGTACGAGACGGAATACGGTTGATGAGATGAGCATCCGTGAGAACGGCATCACCCCAGTAGGATTTGGGAAGGTGCATAGCAAGGAGTAAACACCGAGCCACCTCCAGCAAGTGCATGTTTTTTCGTTCGGCGTCCCCATTTTAAGTGGAAGTGTGGACACAAGTAGTTTGATGTATAATGTCATGATCGGCAAGATAGGCGTCAAACGCGCCCCGATCATCATATTCCCCCCCCCCCCCCCCCCCCCCCATTATCACTACGAAACACACGAATTGTTCCGTCAAACTGTTGGGCTACCATTTTATGAAAGGACTGAAATTAAGAAAGCACGCCACTTTTTTTTAGAAGATAAAGCCACGTAGTGCGAGAGTGACAATCGATAAAAGTAACAAACCATTTATAACCAGATAAAGATAACACCGGGGAAGGACCCCATACATCATAATGAATAACATCAAATGGAAATAAACTAGGAACAGACAGATGACTACTACTCTGACGAACATGTTTAGATTGTTCACATGCGTCACAAGGGAACGACTGAATTAAAGGACGAAAAACAGGAAACAACTTAGTAAGATATAAAGCAGACGGATGGCCAAGGCGCTGATGCCAAAGGCGGATGTCATGGAGAGACGAAGATCTGGTGGATGAAAGAGCACTGGGAGAGGTCTGGTCCAGCAAGTACAGGCCGTCAACGTTCCTACCACAGCCAAGCGTCCGCCTCGTATCCAGATCCTGAAACACACAAGCACCCGGAAAAAAGGTTACAGAGCAATTTAACGAGTTAGTCAAGTGACTAATGGAAAGCAAATTGCGAGGAAATGACGGGACATGTAAAACCGAGGACAGAGATAGATCGGGAGAACAAGCAACAGTCCCTTTACCAGCAATGGCAGAGAGAGACATTAGCAGCAAAAACCTTATCACGACCAGAAAGAGGAGTATAGGAGGTAAAACCTAAGGCAGAACCAGTCATGTGGTCCGTCGCACCCGAGTCGATAATCCACTCAGAAGGGGAAGAAGACACAGCATGAGCACTGGACAGAAATAGCAACAGCAGCGTGAGAGCCAGCAATAGTAGAGTCAGTCTGGGAGCGCAACATATGGCGGAAAGCCTCTAACTCGACAGCAGACAGGCCTCCAGAGATGTCCTCCACAACCTCAATAGAGTGTGCAGAATACTGAGTGCGATCACCAGATTGATGGCCACCACCACGGTACCCACCTCTACCATGGGCACTAGAACCCCGACCAACAGGAGCAAGATGCGGGTGGAGACGAAAGCAAGAGTCTTTGGTATGACCTTTCTTCCCACAATGGTTGCAAACAGGGGGGAACCGCGAGAAATCCCAGCATGCGCAGAGTGATCAGTAGCGGAGCCAAGAGTGCGACGACGATTCTCATCACTGAGTGGAAAGCTGAAGGCCTCCCTAAGAGAGGGAAGAGGCTCACGATGAAGGACATGCAAGCGAACAACGTCAAACTCTATGTTGAGTCCCATAAGGAAGACGTGAACCTGGAATCGATCTTTCTCTTTCTGAAGGGCTTGTGCATCAGCAGTACAAGCAGCAGCAAAGGCGTTGAAGAAATCCAGCTCCTGAGAAAGACGCTCAAACTCAGAATAATAGGCAGAAACGGTAATCGTACCCTGCTTCAGCTCCAGAACACGGCGAGTGAGCTCATACACTTGCATCGAACTGCCGGCCTGAGAGTAGGTATCACGAGCCCGGGTCCAAATATCATAAGCGAAGTCCAACAACATATAGCTGTGATACACCTGAGGGGACATCGAGTGAAGTAACCACGAGACAACCAAGGAATTGTCCGCATCACATTTTCTCCATGAGGGATCGGTACGTGGTGGCTCAATAGTGGTACCATCAATATGTCCAGCACATGTTCGTGTCATCCAAGGCAACAGTAGTAATCTTCAACGAGCCAGACTGGCCATGACTCCGAGGAGTATCGACAGAGGTACCAGAGAGAACACCAGAGCCAAACTGGCCATGACTCTGAGGAGGATCGGCAGGAAGAACCCCGGATGGGGAACTAGCGGAGGTATTGGATGGATCCCCCATCGAAGAGACAACGATCGCTCAAATCAGATGAAACCACATCCTACGGGTGTCACTTAGAACATGCCGCCGGAGAAGACACCGGAGGATGTGAGAACGAGGTCTCCGGCAGTCCTCATGGAGGACAAAACAGTCGGAGACACAGGGGCCGCCCGGAGTGCCAGGCGGAGAAGACTGCCAAAGAGGCTCCCGGCGCTATCGGCGCTGAAGAGGGAAGAAGCGCCCGGCCTAGAGAAGAGACGTTGCTGCCGCTGAAGGGAAGAGGAGGAGCCTGTCCTAGCGCTGAAGAGGGAAGAAGCGCTCGGTGGCTTGCGGCTTGAAGGATCGGAAGGGACCGGCGAATGAGACGAGCGAGCAGGCGCGAGCGGTCGAGAGAGAGAGAGACGATCGGAAGAGGCGCGCGAGACGACGGGCGAACGATACGAGAGCCGCGTGCGGGATCGGGAACGCCTGTGCTTTGATACCAAGTAGAATAAAACTCTCGTATTTCCTTGATGCCCTAATCCGGACAAGACATACATATATAGACCAATAACACGTGACATATCACGTGCATACACACATGCTCGAATATAAAATAAAGCGTATATTCAACTGAGACTGCTTCTAAAATGTTGTTAGTTGTTACAGTTCAGTCATATTTTACAAAATTAGTTCTGACCATGCTCTTTATAAATTGGAACTCAGATTTTGGATGCAATTTTTAAAGTATTCGTTAGTGTGAATGTATAATGTGTATGTTATGTACATGGATTTCTTATCTATTTTAGTTTAATGATGGCTTCGTCTTTTTCTTAACTCTTTTCTTTTTTTAATTTGTAAATCTATATTTTATCTTCCAAAGGATGTCATGATGGAAAGGGTCAAATGGAAGTGTCAAATACAACCCCAGGAAGGAATTCTTTTTGGTCTCATAGTGAAAAGATTGACGAGAAGGATGCAAATATGGTTTGATGCACGCAATGCAAGTAAAGTGGATGATAAACTTGAGTCTTCTGCTTCACCAGAGGAATGTTATTGTCAAAGGATAATGGAAAACGAAAAAGTTATATTGCCTTGTCGAGGAAGACGAACTTGAGTCTTCTGCTTCAACAGAGGAGGAAGTCTATGAGATGATATTTCTCTGAATGTGATTATGACACAGGTAAAAACGAAACAATATTTTTAGGGAGGGATGATGATGACTGATGTGATAAATTCATTTAGTTTTAACAAATGATTATAATTTATATAACACGTGTTAGAGTATTCAATGCATATATAACTTGAGTCTTCTGCTTCATCTTTTCCTGACTTTAAATTTTGTTGGTTTTCTGATGCTTGCATGCTAATTTAATGTTCATTCATATATGGCAGCCAAGATTCTATTTAGGGGTTGTGCATTTATAGTTGATTCTGGCACTTCTTTGATCATTGGACCACCTGTAAACTGTAAAAAACAATTTTTATGGCGAATACATATTATCTATTTTTGCACTTATACAAATTATGTGTTTGCATTTTATTTCTTTTTTGTATGAATATGTTATGGGCCCTCTTATGAGCCCTAGTGCGGGTAGGAAGAAGGGGGAAATCCCGGAGAGGATCGGCATGACCCTTATGAGAGCCTCATCGACCCTATCTCGCCGGAGGAAGATCTACGAGGGGGGGGGGGGGGGGGGGGGGGGGGGGGGGGGGGGGGGCGGGGCCAGAGGATGCGGCGTCGGGGCGGAAGCTGTAGGGGGATCGACGATGCGAAGGGGCGGCGTGCGGAAGGCGGAAGAACCCGTGTGGGGTGCGGTTTAGGGCTTACGGGAATTAGAGAGAGAGGGAGAGGAAATAGAGAGAGAGAGAGAGAGAGAGAGAGAGAGAGAGAGAGAAAATTAGATAATTGATTTCATAATGCTCCAAAACAAACAAGCTCCCACCCATATGGGGTTGGAGACCCAACCGGTCCGCCCGAACCAAGGTTCAACAACATAACAATATCAAAATGCTGAAATAAAAATACGTGCTGAAATAAAGATAAATCCTCCCCTAAGCGGTGTGCGCCGGGTTGTAGCGCTTGTACGTAATCCCCCAGCGTAGGTCCGCGACATCCGTAACATCTCCGCCTGCGTCGTCATCAAGCTTGTCCTGGAGCTGTGGAGGCAGGTGGACAAAAGGCTCTGAAGGTGGAACTCCCACGAACGGCTTGAGTTGCGAAACGTGGAACACGTCGTAGATCCGGGCATCGGCCGGAAGCTGCAGATGATATGCTACCTCGCCAATGCGCTCTGAGATCAGGAACGGTCCATAGAACTTGGGCCCCAGCTTGTTGTATGAACTCGTCGCTATGGTCGTCTGACGATAAGGACGGTGTTTAAGCCACACCCAATCCCCCGGTGCGAAGAACAACTCGCGGTGTCCCCGATTGTAGGCGGTCTCCATGCGGGCCTGAGCCTGAAGAAGCCTCTCACGGGCTAAGGTGAGGATCTGATCCCTGGAGGCCAGCTCTGTATCAACAACGGGTGAGCGGGCGGACGAGCTGGTATAAGTCAGAAGGGTAGGTGGATCACGACCATAGACTAGCCGGAGGGGGGGGGGGGGGGGGGGGGGGGGGGGGGGGGGGGGGCTGAAGAGCTGAATGGTAGGAGGTGTTGTAGCAGTACTCCACCCACGGAAGCCATCGTGCCCAATCCTTGGGGCAGTCCCTCGTAATACAACGCAAGTACATCTTCAGTGTCCTGTTAACCACCTCCGTCTGCCCGTCCGACTGCGGGTGGTATGCCGACGAGAGTGCTAACTTCGTGCCGGAAGAGGGATGTGAAAACCTTGTCCCTGTCAGACACGATACTCTCAGGGATGCCATGTAATCGGAACACCTGGTCGAAGAAGATGCGTGCCCCCACGTCCCCGACAATAGGGCGACTCATCGCCATGAAGTGAGCGCCCTTGGACAGGCGATCGACGACCACGAAGATGATGGAACGGCCCCTCGAAGTCGGTAATCCCTCAATGAAATCCATGGAAATATCCGCCCATATCTGTGTCGAAACGGGGAGGGGCTGAAGCAACCCGGCTGGTAAGAGCTGGTCTTCTCCACATCCTTGGGGGCCATGCGCACCTAATGGTACCCGGAGCACAGGTCCAGTTTGGAGAAGAAACGGGAGCCGTGTAACTAGTCCAATAGCTCCTCCACGACCGGAATAGGAAACTTGTCCTTCACCGTCCGCGCATCCAGCTCACGATAATCGACGCAGAAGCGTCATGTGTCATCGTTCTTGTTGACCAACAAGACTGGAGATGAGAAGGGGGATACGCTGTGGCGGATGGTGCCCTGCTGCAACATAGCAGCGCACTGTCGCTCAATCTCGTCCTTCTGGCGGAACGAATATCGGTAGGGGAGAATAACTACGGGAGCCGTCCCGGGCAGGAGACAAATGCGGTGATCCTGACACCGCAGGGGAGGAAGTCCCGTTGGGATGGGGGTAGTGTCCTGGTACTCCTGTAAGAGTGTCTCGTGTTGGGAAAAACTCCTTATGATTTAACTTAACAAATTATATATAGATGATTTTACTTCCTAGGAGTATTACCCTCATTGTATAGAAAGGGTAAAATGGTGATTAGATGTCTAAGGTTCTCACTCACCTTAGAGTGACAAGACCAAGTCAAGACAATCTCAAAAACAGTTAAGTTAAGTCTTGCGTCAAATGGAAGTCGTCGCAACTTCGACTTGCTGTCGACGCAACTCTGACTAGAAGTCGAAGCAAGTCAATCTGACTGTCGAAGTATAAAGTCAAGTCGACGCAACGTCAGAAGGAACTCGACGCAGAAGGAAGAGCTTGTCGAAGTCATTAAAGAAGTCGACGCAACTTCGACTTCAACTCGATGCAGAAGTTATAGCTCAAGTTCAAGTCTTCAAACTCGACGGATACGTCGATAAGAAATCGACGTAACGTCGACATCTGAGTTCAGCCAAAGCTAAGAAGGAATTCGAAGCTACTTCGATAAGAACCCAGAGGTGCGTCGACATGAAGAATGATGAAGTCGACGCAGCGTCGAATACAATCAGAAAAAGGAAGCTTTTTTTGAAGTCCTTTTGAAACCTTTCCAGAAGGACCACGAGGCTAGAGACAGTTCTCCAACGGCTCGTTTGTTGCTCAGAATGGAATGGAGCATTCCAGGACAGCAAATCAATTTTGGAAGGTATTCAAAATTGATGGACGGGTCGAGAACAAAAGAAGAAAGAAAATTAGGTGTCCAAAAAGTATTCCATTTCTGGACAGCCCAAAAGAAGAAAGGATTTGAAATCTCAATCATACAGCATAAGTATGCAAAAGAGAAGAAGAATAAGAGAAGAGTTATTACATTATTCTATCTATCGAGAAGGGTTTTTCTTCTTCTTTCTCCTTAGAACCCTAAGATAGACAGAGAGTTTTCTTTTTGAGCACAGATCAATAACATAGCTGCTTCTTCACCATCATCATACAGCAGTTAGATTACAAGAAGCTCTCAGAGAAAAAGGATCAAGCAAAACAACCCTTGCAAACATCTATATCATAAGCAAGGGTTCATTATTTCAGATCCTGTGAAAGGCAGAAGTAGCAGAAGTGCTTCTAAAGAATTCTGAGAACAGAATTCTTTTTCTTCTGCTTGCTTTCTTCTTCTTACTTTTTCCTTCAACTGTAAAGAGTTTTTAGAATCCCTCTTCCAAAAGATTCAGTGGTTCACGATCTTTTTATCAAAAGATCTTTGGTTCTAAGAGTTTCCTTATTAAAAGACTCGGTGGTTCAAGATCTCCTTATCAAAAGATCTTTGGTTCTAAGAATCTCTTTATCAAAAGACTCATGCACAGGTTGTGCAATCCTACCAGGGAGGTAGAAGAGAGGAGTACCCACATTTTGGGAAACCTCTATAAAATTCCTGTGTCTTTGCTTTGTGATTTTCTATGTTGTCCCTACTTGTTTATTCTATGTTTATTTTCAGCAAGCCTCTTTAATTTATTCTATCTTTGGTTTTGCTGAATGCATAATACTTAGTATTTTTATTGTGTGTGCACAAATAGGATAAAGAATATTTTAAATCTCTATTCACCCCCCTCTAGAGAATACTCAGAGGCGCACTATGCACTTTCAATTGGTATCAGAGGGAGGTTGATCATTAAAAGGTTAACACCTTGATCAAAAGATCTCCTACTCTTATTTCTCTATTTTTAAAATTAATTAAAACTACTTTTAAAATAAAATGAGTTCTAAGAATTATGCATCAACAAGACCTCCAGTGTGTAACCTAAATAAGTTTACACTCTGGAAGGCCAGAATAAAGTTGAATATGAACTTTATTAATGAAGACATTTTTAATGTCATCATTACAGGTCCTCCAGTCCCAGTGAGAAAGGATACTATTGGGAAGGTAACACAAACTGCAGTCCCAAGAGCTGAGTGGATAGATGCAGAGAAGAAGGTGAAGACATGTGATGCCAAAGCCATGAATATCCTGGTGTCAACCATGTCAGATGACATATTTCAAAAAGTTGTTGATTGCAACTCTGCCAAAGAAATCTGGGAATCTCTTTCCAGAATAGTTGAAAGCAGCTCTGATGAAAGAAAGGACAAGAAGTCCCTTCTCATATCCCAATATGAGAATTTTAAGAAAAAGGTTGATGAAAGCATAGCTGAAATGTATGACAGGTTCAGCTTTATCATAAATGAGCGGAGAGGGCTTGACAAAGAAATTTCTCTGAGAGAAATTAATGATAAGCTTCTCATGTGCTTCCCAAGCACATGAGCCTCAAGAATCTGGGCTATCGGAGATTCTAGATGCCTCAAAGAACTATCAACAGATGCTCTGCTATGGAAGCTCAAGTCATATGAGCTCCCACTAAAGAGCAGGGCTGAGTCAGAAGCTCAGGAGAGAATCTCAACTCCTAAAGAGAGGACTCTGCTCTAAAGATTGTTGAAGCAGAGCCCTCCACCTCCACCTCTGAAGAAGAGATGTTCAATCTCTTGGCTAAAAGATTCAAGAGATGGGTCAGGACAGAGGACTCCAGAAGGAAAGAGAGGAGTTCAAGCAAACCAAGGTATGACAAAACTCCTAAACAGGAAATTATCTGCTTCTCTTGCAGAAAACCTGGTCACTTTGCTACTGAATGTCCTGAAGACGACAAGAACAAAGGCATCAAGAAGAAGGAGCTCAAGAAGAAATACTTCAGAGGGAAGAATAAGAAAAGAGGAAAAGGTTTCATTGCTGAAACCTGGAGTGACTCAGAGTCTGAGTCAAGCTCTTCCTCACCTGGTAGTGATGAGGAGTGTGGAACTGAAGAAGTCTGCTTAATGGCTCTGGAAGGCTCTACTGATGAAAGTCAGGTAACAATATTTGATGACTTTGACTTTTCTTCATAAGATTTTAAAGATTGTTTCAAAGAATTCTGTCAAGATTATATTAACAACCAAAAGGAACTTAACATAATTAGAACAGAACTAGAAGACCTTAGAAAAGATAATCTATACTCAGTTAACTATAATCTGAGAAATCAATTGTTTAAGAAAGAAAAGGAACTATACACATTAGTTAATGATAATTCTGACTTAGAGACAGAACTTACAAAGGCAAAAGCCTTTGAGGACTCACTCAATGGTAGGAGTCAAAAACTTAAGAATATCTCACAAAATCTCTCTAAGAGATTTGATTATCTTGATCTAGAATCACTACCATCCACTATCACACTTATTCCTAGCAAACTGGCTTGGGAAAATCTTGTAGCATTAATTAGGTATAGTAGGAATCAACTAATAACAACCTAGAATTATGTGAAGAACAAAATACTAACCCTAATAAACTCATTATATTCAATAGGGTGAACATTACCAATCAAAAAGGGATTCTATGTAAACACCCCTTAGAAAAGACAAATAAAAATTATAAAAAATTTAATAAAAAGAATCATACGTCGACTAGAACTCGACGCATTTTTAAAGATGCGTCGAATGCAACTCGACGGAGTTCAGCATATGCGTCGATATCAACTCGAAGCAAGTATGAGGGTGCGTCGAATTCTATTCGACGCAACCAATATTCTGCGTCGAATTATTATCGACGTAACTATGCAGACACGTCAAATTAAACTCGACGCAACCCTAAAGATGCGTTGATTTCTTCTCGACGCATGCTTCCTCTAAGAATTTTTCAAACATCCAAATCATCCTCTATCCATATTCCAATATGTTTTTGTTGTTTTAAAGTTGGGCACATAGCCAGACATTGCTGGCATAATAATGCAGCACTTCTTCACTTAAAGGGGTTGACGTAGGGTAAGGCGCTAATGAACACCTAAGGCTAGATGCACGTGCAAATGCAAATGTCCGGCGAATTCAAACTGGCAAAACAATATTTATAAACCATATAACTAGATTTTTCCACAATTGAATTAAAGCAATTTAAAACCAAGGTAACAAAGAGAAGCGTATGAGCGCGAGAGTGCGCGAAATCAAATATCTAATTGAACAAGCAAATACAAAGACCAAAAAAATTGAAAACAAAGTCTATAAACCACCATCTCTCAAGTAGAGAACAAACACATGATCCAACAGTAAAGAAATTGACAAACAAACCTTGAACTTTGCAAACTATGTAGAGGGGAGGGTTGTCAGGGTGGTAAGAGCACAATCCGAGGCTGATTTCAGACTTTAAAATGTAGCCCCAACTGCTGGACAGCGAGGGTGAATGCTGGTACGAAGTTGTAATACTGGGGACAGAACCCAAAGTGGCAGCAATCAGCAACAGTAGCAGTTTTTTTACTGTCCAGGGACCTGGACAGCAAATCTGACTATGCCGGGGTGTTTTGGGTGACTGACAGCAGGCGATTGGTGGTTGAGGGAGAGGCGAGGGATGCTTGGGCTAGATTGCTGGGTTGTTTGGGATGTCTAGACAGCAGCAGTTGATTAGGAGAGGTGGGAAATGAGTGGAGAAGTGACTGGTTGGGGATTTCTGGATGTGGTAGGGGACGCGTATGAAGGGGAGGTGGGGTTAGTGGGTGCTGGAAAAGAGTGGGATGTGGTTCAACGTGAGGTTAGGAGGTGGGGAAAGAAGGGGCCGGTTGAGGTTAGTAATCTGGCTGGAATTTAGGAGGGAGATGTGGGGAAGAGGTGGTTATCCTTAACTTTAGGAATTAATTCCTAAAGTTTAGGAAAGTGGAAATGGAGAGGTAGTGGGTAGTTATGGTGGTTATGAGTGGTGGTGGAGGTGGCTAATGGCTGGAGGTGGCCGGAGGTGGTGGTGGTCGCCGGAGACGTTTTCCGGTGATCGCCGGAAAACCCCAAATGATGGAAATAGGTGTGGGAGGTGTAGGGGAACCACCGTAGGAGGTCGGTGATGAACTCCGGTGATCGCCGGAGATGTATTTGTGGGGTATTGTGACTGTTTTCAGGGGAGGAGGGGTGGCTAGCCGGCTGTAGCTTGTGGTGGAGGAGGGGAGGTAAGTTGGCCGGCCACTTGAAGGTGGAGGAGGGGGATGGCCGGCTGTTGTGGGAGGGGGAGGAGGCTGGTTGGTTGCTGTAAATGGAGGGGAAGAGGGCTGGTTGGCTGCTGTAAATGGAGGAGAAGAGGGCTGGTTGGCTGCTGCAAATGGAGGGGGCTGGTTGGCCGGCCACTTGAAGGTGGAGGAGGGGTGGATGGCCGGCTGTTGTGGGAGGGAAGAGCAAGGCCGGGATTCGCACCCGGAATCGGCTTCGGCACCGAAATGATCAAGGATTGGCTTCTAAACTCCAATCTTCAATGCCTAAAATGAGAGCCCTCACTCTCTATTTATAGACTCTAGATGACAACGAACGGCTATGATTGGCCGATCGTCCCGACTCAAAAATACATAAAAATACAACTCAAAATGAAAAATGAAAAGAACAAATAATGTGACGATCGTCGATCCGCATAAAATGCACGATTCTGATTCCCCATCAGGGGTATACTGAAAGACCATCTTATTCTTCCATAACTTCATATGATGATAGAAGAAAGAGACCCCAGCAAGTGAGGGTCTATGCTAATGTTTGATTTCATGTGCAGAAGGGAGACTGTTCAACCACAACCCAATAGTGGTATCTGGACAGTGGATGCTCCATGCATATGAAAGGAGCAAAAGAACTGCTGGAAAACTACAAGGCCAATGAAGGGCCAAGGTAATTTTTGGGAATTCCCACTCTGGTCAAACCAAAGGATATGGTTTGCTCAGGATTGGGGAAGTCTCCTTCTCTAAGGTAGCTTATGTTGAAGGACTTCAACATAATCAAATTAGTATTAGTCAGCTGTGTGATGGTGAATACAAGGTTGTATTCACAAAGGCTTTGTGTCATATAGTTAGTTCAGCAACTGACCAAATTATAATGACTGGACTTAGAAAAGGAAAGGTATATGTTGTAGACTTTGAGTATGTCAAGTCTGAAGTCTGCTTATTAACTCTCAGCTAGAAAACAATGAGTTGTGGCATAGGAGACTTAGTCACCTGAACTTTAAGACCATAACTAAGTTATCTAAGCTTAACCTAGTGAGAGGCTTACCAACAGGTAAGTTTAAGAAAGACCATCCATGTAGAGCCTGCCAACTGGGAAAACAGACCAAGTCATCATTCAAACCAATTGGTAAGAATGATTCCCCTAAAATCCTATATCTGTTGCACATGGACCTATTTGGTCCAGTCTCCACTCAAAGCTTAACAGGCAAGTCCTACACACTAGTCATTGTAGATGATTTTTCTAGATTCAGCTGGGTGTTCTTTCTAAAAGTTAAGTCAGACACCTTCAAGATCCTCTCAAGATTCATTAGACAAATTCAATCTGAATTCAACACTCAGATTGCTGTGATCAGAAGTGATCATGGTACTGAGTTTGAAAATCAGTTAATTTGTAGATTCTGTGAGGATGAGGGAATAAGACAAAGCTTTTCAGCTCCTAGAACCCCCCAACAAAATGGGGTGGCTGAAAGAAAAAATAGAACACTAATTAAATCGGGAAGAACATTATTGGCTGAATCCAATTTGCCTAAGACTTTTTGGGCTGAGGCAGTGAATACTGTCAACTATTTTCTGAATAGAAGTCTTATCCACAAGACTAAGTTTAAGACTCCCTATAAGCTATTGAAGGGAAAGACACCTATAGTCACTTACTTTAGAATTTTTGGGTGTACTTACTTCATCCTTAACAATGGGAAGAGTCGTCTTACCAAATTTGACAAGAAGGCTGATGATGGGATATTTTTGGGATATTCCTCATCAAGCAAGGCCTATTGGTGTTTTAATAAAGACTCTCTTAAAATTGAAGAGTCCATGCATATTGTGTTTGATGAAACTCACATGTTTTCCAAGGGGAAGGAAACTTCCGCCAGCATTGTTTTGCAGGAAGAAGACCAACTTGCAGATCAAGTTGAGAGGATCAGCATCATGGATCACTCATCAGAATGACAAGACAAAGGAAAGCAAAAGATTGACACTGATTCAGATGAAGACTCTACAGAAGATGAAGAGGAACCTACAGCACCTGAACTTCCTGCCATTGAGATCATTCTGGAGAATGAAGATGGTGTTCCTACTGTCAATGAGCAAGTGGATCTTCAGGAAAAAGAGAATCCCCTTAATAACTCAACAATAACAAAGATGACTCTAAAGGATCATCCTCCAACACAAGTTATAGTAGATTTGACAGTAGGAGTCAAGACAATGAATCAGCTCACACATGAAACAATGCTGCAGTGTTTCCTCTCACAATATGAGCCAAAGAAATTTGAAGAAGCAGACAGTGACCCTCACTGGATAGCTGCAATTCAAAAAGAGTTGACCCAATTTGAGAGAAACAAGGTCTGGACACTGGTTGAGAGACCAAGGAATTACCCAGTCATTAGAACTAAATGGGTATTCAAAAATAAGATGGACTCAACTGGAGTCATAGTAAGAAACAAGGCCAGACTTGTGGCTCAAGGATACAGGCAAGAAGAGGGAATTGACTTCAACCAGATTTTTGCTCCAATAGCAAGGCTGGAATCCATCAGAATGTTTCTTGCATATGCTGCACATATGAAGATTAAGGTCTACCAGATGGATGTGAAGAGTGCATTCTTAAATAGAACTCTCAGGAAGAAGTGTATGTGGAGCAGCCCCCAAGTTTTATCAATCCATCTTTTCCTTCCTTTGTATATATGTTAGATAAAGCACTGTATGGCCCCAAGTTTTTCTCAAGCCCTCTTGATCATACTCCTGCATCTACAGCAACATCAGCTCCATTTCTTCCTGCTCCAAGCATTCTAATAATTCCAGTACCAGCTTTCAGAGGAAGACCTCCATATAGGGGAAGAGGACAGGGAAGAAATTTCAGGGAAAGAGATAGAAGAGGAAGAGCATATGGAAGAGATATATCTATCTGGGAAAGGTATACAAAAGAGCAAAGAAAAATGTATAAGAAGGACAAATCCTATTACAAGACATATGAAAAGGTTGAAGTTCCTGAAAATACAATGAAAGAGTATATTGATCCAGAGTTTGAAAAAGCTCTAGATGAAAGTAGAAGAAGAGAGCAAGATGAGTTTGAAGCTTCTCAAAGAGAGCTTGAGAAAAAGAAAAGGTTATTCATTGAAAGGCTGAAAAAGGGCAAGGATGATGTGGAAGAAGAACAAATCAAAGAGGCAATCCAAATTCCAAGCACACTATTTGATGCTAAAAAGTATGCTGCAGCATTTCCTCAAGGAAAACTCCCTGAAAATAAAGGGCAACTTCACAAAGGAGGTCTTGGTTGTGATCTGGATGAAGCAGAACAACCACCCCTAAAGAAAAGGAAGATTGTATTTAAGTCAACTCCAAATTCTGGTAATCAACAAGAAACATTCATTGTACCAGACCCTGATGCTGAAGAGCTAGATCTGGAAGAAATCAATTGTATGACTGCTAAAATCTTTGGTATGGGTCTCAAGATAAATGATATTTATCCTGAAGCTGAAGCTGATCTGGAGAAGCTATTCAAGGGACATGAAAGAATTCAAAAGAATCCAGAAAAGGTCACTCCAGCAAATTTCAAATATGTGGAAAGGAAATTTAGAAAAGTTTATGAGGTCTTATCAATTTTTCTCAAAAAGAAAAAGTAAATCATGACTTAAGTAATTAATTCTGATAAACATTTATTATATCAATCAGATACTTCTCAGTCTATTATATCTTGTTGTATGTTGGTATTTGAGTTCATGTCAAATTATGTGTAAAATCACTTTAAACAATTTGTAAAATTTGTTAAGATAAATAGGAGGAGATTGTTGGGAAAAATTCCTTATGATTTAACTTAACAAATTATATATAGGTGATTTTACTTCCTAGGAGTATTACCCTCAATATAGAGAAAGGGTAAAATGGTCATTAGATGTCTTAGGTTGTCTCACTCACCTTAGAGTGACAAGACCAAGTCAAGACAATCTCAAAAACAGTTAAGTCTTGCGTCGAAAGGAAGTCGACGCAACTTTGACTTGCTGTCGACGCAACTCTGACTAGAAGCCAAAGCAAGTCAATCTAACTGTCGAAGTATAAAGTCAAGTCGACGCAACGTCGAAAGGAACTCGACGCAGAAGGAAGAGCTTGTCGAAGCCATTCAAGAAGTCAACGCAACTTCGACTTCAACTCGACGCAGAAGTTACAGCTCAAGTTCAAGTCTTCAAACTCGACGGATACGTCGATAAGAAATCGACGTAACGTCGACATCTGAGTTCAGTCAAAGCTAAGAAGGAATTTGAAGCTACTTCGATAAGAACTCAAAGGTACGTCGACATGAAGAATGATGAAATCGACGCAGCGTCGAATACAGTCGGAAAAAGGAAGCTTTTTCTGCAGTCCTTTTGAGACCTTTTCAGAAGGACCAGAAGGCTAGAGACAGTTCTCCAACGGCTCGTTTGTTGCCCAGAATGGAATGGAGCTTTCCAGGACACAGCAAATCAATTTTGGAAGGTATTCAAAATTGATGGACGGGTCAAGAACAAAAGAAGAAAGAAAATTAGGTGTCCAAAAAGTATTCCATTTCAGGACAGCCCAAAAGAAGAAAGGATTTGAAATCTCAATCATCAGCATAAGTATGCAAAAGAGAAGAAGAATAGGAGAAGAGTCATTACATTATTCTATCTGTCGAGAAGCGTTTTCTTCTTCTTCCTCCTTAGAACCCTAAGATAGACAGAGTTTTCTTTTTGAGCACAGATCAATAACAGAGCTGCTTCTTCACCATCATCATACAACAGCTAGATTACAAGAAGCTCTCAGAGAAAAAGGATCAAGCAAAACAACCCTTGCAAACATCTATATCATAAGCAAGGGTTCATTATTTCAGATCCTGTGAAAGGCAGAAGCAGCAGAAGTGCTTCTAAAGAATTCTGAGAACAGAATTCTTTTTCTTTTGCTTACTTTCTTCTTCTTACTTTTTCCTTCAACTGTAAAGAGTTTTTAGAATCTCTCTTCCAAAGGATTCAGTGGTTCAAGATCTCCTTATCAAAAGATCTTTGGTTCTAAGAGTCTCCTTATCAAAAGACTCGGTGGTTCAAGATCTCATTATCAAAAGATCTTTGGTTCTAAGAGTCTCCTTATCAAAAGACTCAGGCACAGGTAGTGCAATCCTACCAGGGAGGTAGAAGAGAGGAGTACTCACATTTGGGGGAACCTCTATAAAATTCCTGTGTCTTTGCTTTGTGATTTTCTGTGTTGTCCCTACTTATTTATTTTGTGTTTATTTTCAGCAAACCTCTTTAATTAATTTTGTCTTTGGTTTTGCTGAATGCATAATACTTTGTATATTTATTGTGTGCGCACAGATAGGATAGAAAATATTTTAAATCTCTATTCACCCCCCCCCCCTCTAGAGAATACTCAGAGGCACATTGTGCACTTTCACCTCAAGGTCAGAGGGCTTTGTCAGGTCGGCACCTGCGAGAAAAACCTGTCGGTCGGTGATCGACGGACGGCCCTGTCACACCATCTGATGAGGGTGACGGCCGCATGTCATCGTCAGCGTATCAAAATCCCACAAAAGTGGCCCCAAGGTGCGGTGCCAACGTACTCACAATACTGCATCGAAACCTCGTAGGGCGATCACATAAAAGTCCACATAGGAATGGTAGCCATCCACTACAATAGGCACCGCACGACAGACTCCTGTGCAAGTCATGGCCATGCCGTTGGCAACTGAAACCCATAGGCTCGGACGAGATGTGACCGGTAGGTGAAGATGCTGCACTGTGAGGTCACTAAGAAAATTGTACGTACTACCTGAATCCATGAGGGCGATCAGCGGATGGCCCGCCACCGAAATCTGTATCTGAATCGTATCCCCCGACTGGGGTCCTGTCATAGCGTAAATAGAAAGCTCGGGGTCGCCCGGGTCCTCATCCCTAATGTCCTCGTCAGAGGGGTCCTCCACCCCAAGCCAGAAAAGATGTTTGCACCGATGTCCCGGGTGAAAGACTCGTCACAATTGAAGCAGAGGCCCTTTGCCTGGCGGTCCGCCATCACCTGAGTGGAAAGCCGCCAAATGGTGGACGGTCGTTCTCCCTCTTTGCCCTTGCCAGCTCCCGTGATGGTCGGGGGTGTAGAAGAGCCAAAACTCCTTGAGGGCCCCTCGCCAGATCAACGAGACAAATACGGACGGTCCATCATCAAGCGTTTCTCGAAAACGCGGGATAAGCTCAAGGTTGTGGAGAGGTCCTGAGGAGAATGTAACTCGACGTCCAGGCGAAGTCGCTCGTGAAGGCCTGCAGTGAAGAAAGACACTTGATATGCCGCTGGTACGGAAGGAGCACGGGAGAGGAGCACCTGAAACCTCTCAATGTAGTCATCAATGGAACCCGTCTGTCGGTGGGAGATGAGGTCGCCAATAGGATTTCCGCGAAGGGGAGGTCCGAATCAGAGGGTGCACTGCGACTTAAAGTCCGCCCACACCAAGTACGGACGTTCACGACGAAGCTGCGAGAACCAGAGGTGTGCGGAGCCCATGAGATGGAATGAGGCCACACCAATCCAATCCTCTTCCGGAGTACGTTGAGTTTCGAAGAACTGTTCGCAGTGTGTGAGCCACGTGAGGGGGTCTTTCCGGTCGTCAAAAAGCGGAAAATCCATTTTCAGAAAGCGAGGAAAATTTCCCCCGTCATTCCGTTGTAGGAGAAATTCATTACCCGTTTGCGATGAGCCCGAGGCGGCACGTGGAGCTGGCGGGGAACCTTCCAGTCGGAGGGCCTCAATGAGAGCTTTATTGTTCTCCACCATCATATGCTGAAAAGACTCCAAGTTCTGAGCCAAAGTGAGGCCGGCGGGAGTGTCGTCGTCCATGGGGAAGATCCTAGCGGGGGAAAAAGAGGACGGGGGGAGTGGGCAAAAGGCCCGTGCTATCCGATAACAGCGGAAGACCGGCGGCGAAAGCCCCAATAGGACTGGCGAGCCCCGAGGGTGCGGCGGAAAACCCGATCCGGGCGCTGCAGCAGCGGTGGCGGGGCTGGAACGCAGTGGTGGCGGCTGGATCTGTGCGTCGACAGCTGTAGGGCGGCAGTTGTGGGCGTAGAGGGCAGTGGAGCAGCGGTGGAGGAAGAGACCTCTGATACCAAGGTGTTATGGGCCTTCTTCTGATCCCTAGTGCGGGGAGGAAGAAGGGGGAAATCCCGGAGAGGATCGGCGTGACCCTTACGAGAGCCTCTCTACCCTATCTCGTCGGAGGAAGATCTACGAAGGGGGAGGCGCTGGAGGATGCGGCGTCGGGGTGGAAGCTGTAGGGGGTTCAACAATCTCTACGAATGGGCGGTGTGCGGAAGGTGGAAGAACCCGTGTGGGGTGCGGTTTAGGGCTTACGGGAATTAGAGAGAGAGGGATAGGAAATAGAGAGAGGGAGAGGAAAATAGATAATTGATTTCATAATGCTCCAAAACAAACAAGCTCCCACCCATATGGGGTTGGAGACCCAACCGGTCCGACCGAACCAAGGTTCAACAACATAACCAATATCAAAATGCTGAAATAAAAATACGTGCTGAAATAAAGATAAATCCTCCCCTAAGCGGTGTGCGCCGGGTTGCGGCGCTTGTACGTAATCCCCCAGCGTGGGTTCGCGACATCCGTAACAGAATACTTTGTCGTAATTTAAGAAATAAGACTGTCTCAAACTTATTTCTTTTTGTACAAGTATTTTTGGATAATTGTTTTCTTTGTGCCCAAATATCATCATGACAGGAGATGACCCAAACAAACAACAGCACTCAAGCCTTTATCCCACCATAGTGGGGTCGGCTATATGGATCCTTTGTCGCCATTGTACCCTATCTTTAGTCATAATCTCACTAATGCCTAAGTACATCACGTCTTTACTATAGTTTCATTCCAAGTCTTTTTTGGTCTACCCCTCGACCGTTTAACATGCCTAGTGGCTAAACTCTCACAACGTTTAATCGAGTTCTCGCATCTTAAAAACAAACAAAAATAAGTTAGGTACTTGTCAATTGTCCTTTTTGTGAATATAAATATTAAGAAAGTCTATAAATTTTTACTATGATTATAAGTTTCACGCATATTTAACAGTTACATAAAAAAATCATGATAGGTGAAAATTTACATACAATGTACATTGAATAACTAGTAATAGTATTACATATAAATATATTTAGTTTTGAGATACAAAAACCCGACATTTTCAAATATCCTTGACATATCTTCGAGAACTGACATCTAAAATCCAATCTGACGTGTATCTAACATTCGACATTTAAAACATTGGAGAGGCCCTAAGCACCAATCCTACCGCTTATCCAATATTCTCCCTCATGGAAGCCAACTCTGCCATTAGTCCATTCTCATCACATCTGTTACTTCAGCATAAATTGCCGCACACATTGATAGATTATTGATTCACTTTACTGGTGCATTATGCTCGGCAGTGTTAAGCAGTTGATGGCTTCCGATCTCATCTACTAGTGCACAAAGTACGAGATTGCATTTCAAGCAGGTCTTCTACAACCATTAATTGTACCAGAACTCATTTAGGAGCACATTTGTCATGGGCTTCATCACCAAGCTGCTCAAGTCTACGAGTTATGACTACATTTAGTTGCGTGAATCGTCTCTCGAAATACGGGCATTTCATTCCACTCTACCATCCATTCACTGTAGAATTTGTCGCAGTGGGATTCATTCATGAATTGTGCAACTCCAAATTTTCCTCGTTCGAGTGTTGGCGTAGAAACTGTGTATTCATATGCAACTTCTAGCAGGCCTTGTTCAAACTCCAGCTTACACCACCCACAAATGAACAGGTAGATGGAGGTCCACAATTGTTGCTTGGAAACATACATTTTCTGCTTTACTTCTAAATAACCTCACAAGTTGGCCACTTGGCTTGACTGAGCGAAGTACTCCTATAACACCTCATTTCATGTTGAGGCCAACACCACTCCATTCCATCCCCCTTCCACCTTATTGCGAAATCTAGAAGAGTTTAGCCCACTAGTTCTAAAGTCGCAATGAGAACTTACGCTAACTAAAATCCCACATCCAATGTGCCCCAGCATTGCATGACTCTACAGGCCAACAAGCTCTGCCGACACCTTCAATTCGAGGTGGGCGACAAGGTGCTCGTGAAACCCTACCGGCATCAGCAAGGCACTGTCATTGTTCGTGTTCACCCGAAGCTTTCGGCACGTTACCACGATCCATTTTATGTGTTTTCCCACATCGATGAGGTTGTCTACCACCTTTAGCTCCCAAATCAAAGCCACATACACCAAGGTGTATGCGGCTTTGATATTTGGAGCTAAAGGCGGTAGACAACCTCATCTCTCATAACTCAAGAGAGTGATCGGAGACCACATATGGGAGGCTTCAATCCTTACAGATCACTTGGTTGACATGATTCCTCCATACAACCCAGCATCCATCCTTGATACTCGCGAGATACAGCGCGAGGTTACCACGATTCTACAATTATCATCAACAAGTATTAGTGACTCAAATTCAGATGATAGCAGCTGCCTTATGCCATAGAAAATTCTGCAATCTCCATCTTAAAACACAAATAGGTAATTAATTTAGAGACTGTAAATTTCAATTATGTTGAGTTCATGATAACTTCTCTTATTTCCAAAGGAAATGTGAAGTCTGGATCGTCGAGCGTCACTCAACGATCATCGATCTCTGAGAGAACCCTTGCTCGGTGATTGTTAAAAGATGACACGAAGGATCGTCGACCTACAATCGTAGTGTTACTCGACGATCCTTGATCAACTTCAGACAGACTTTTGTTCTGAATAGCAAACCTCCCACACCATATGTTCAGAGGAAAGACATGTATATCAGAGGAACGACATGCATTGGAAGGACCATTCCGCATCAGAGGTTACCTGGGTCGATTGTGAAGACTTCAAAATTCAGTTTTTTGAACTTAAAGCCATGATGACAAGGTAAATTTCCCCCACAAGCGAGAACTTGCGTCAATTCTGGCGAGTTTATTCCCACCAACCAAAGATCGTAAGTGGCACAACATGACCCGAACATCGATGGAATTTTTTATGTTTAAATTCGAACTATTTTCAAGTTAATTACACATTTAGGGTTTTGAGACGTAGGACTAAAAAAATCCTATTGTATTCTTATTATTAGCTTGGTGAAATTAGAATTCGGAGCCTAGGACTAGCCGTGATGCATGGTAGTTACCAGCGCGGATTTCCCACTCACATTTTCCCTCCCTTCTTCCGGATCACGAGTATCGCATAATGATCATGTACTAAGTCCAACATATCATCGTTGAAACAGTAACAGGAAATAAATACTAAAGTGGCAGAGAAGGTACCTCTCTCAGTGTTAATGATGCATTCTTACTTTGCAAATCACCTATTTTATCTTCTAAACTGACCTGCAATAGGTAGACAAGAAAGTGTTTATCTGGACAAAATAAATTTTTTAAGGGAGAGCATCATGAAGTGGCACTATACCAGTGCATACAAATAATCCCACAATACATATAGTGAGTTTTTTTTTCAGTAAACGTTGGGAAAGTTTAACAATGAATACAGCATGTCTAACCTCTCTTTGAATGCAAGAACTCACTTCCTCCTGAAGATATTTGATTCGTTCCTCCAAGATACCCTGGAAATTAATATAAGTATCAAGGGAAAAATATAAACAGTCATGGGTAGACAAAAATCAGTAATAAAAGGCAAATGCAAAAACAGTAAGCTCAGTTGTTTGGATCTCATTTGATGTAGTGAAAAATGATATGATCATAAAGAATAATAAAAACTGATTATGAAATGATGCTTAATTGTCCTCACTTTAGTAATTCACCAAACTTCCAGGATCTCAAACTAACATTGAAGATCAGAAGTTACCGAAATTGACGTTACTCGAAAAATTGATAGCTACCTGTTTCTGTGACCGTACATTCTTTTCAACTTCTAGCTTGTTAATTTTTTCTTGCAACTCTTCCTGCGCACCAAATATAAATTATGATATTAAGCAACACTGATCAAACTCTTAATTTCTTACAAAATCTTCAAAAAGATGCATTAAATTTCAGCCCCATTAGGTCAAACATAATTTAGAAGTGTCATAAAAAATACCAACTTTGAGTGATTTTCAGTTCAAGGGAGTGCACAAAAACAATCTCCATATCCTAAAACAACCTAAAAGAGACAAATTTAAAAAAGGCATCTCGGTGCACAAAGCATCCTGTTACGTGCCAGGAGCTGAGCTCGCGTAAGCAGTCGACTGGAGGCGGAACTCTCCAGGATGGGGGGCGGCGGAAGGCGCGGTGGTCGGTTGTGGCGAAACGAGGAGGGGAAGAAAAGGGATGAGAAGGAGAAGATTGGATGAGAGGAGAAATTGATTCTAATTCTTGCTGTCTTTTTCCTCCCAGCACTTCCACTTAAATAGGGTTTTAGAATCATAAAAGCGGACCCCCCGTTTGGGCCTTAAACAACGGGAACACATAAGGATATAAGTTCTAGCCATAATTGAGAGGACTAAAATAGGCAGAAAATAAAAGATACAATTATGATGTTGATTGCGGTTCCGCGGTGGTGTTGCGGCGATGGTAAATCCACCCCCAACGAGGATTTTCCGCGATGCCGTCGTCCCCGATTGGTGCCGTAACATCTCCGTCCTCGTCAGAAGACAGCTTGTCCTCAAGCTGTGTTGGAAGGTCCAAGAATGGAACTGTGGGAGGATCGCCGATGAAACGTTTGAGTTGGGATACGTGGAACACGTCGTGGATGCGCGCCTCGGGTGGGAGATGGAGGCGATAGGCGACATCGCCAATGCGTTTGGTGATTTGGAAAGGGCCGTAGAATCGGTGTCCCAATTTGGCAGAGGCGTTGGTGTTCCGAAGCGTTGACTGGCGATATGGCCGGCGCTTGAGCCATACCCATTCTCCAACCGCGTAGGTGACATCGCGATGGCCGCGATTATACGTTGTCTCCATGCGGTGTTGTGCTTGAAGAAGGTATTTGCGGGCGGTGGAGAGCATTCGATCCCGCTCTTGAAGTTGTTGGTCCACGGATGTCATTGTGGCCTGTCCTTGGTCGTAAGTAATGAGCTTCGGTGGGTCGCGGCCATAAATGAGTCAAAAAGGTGTTGTTCTGAGGCCGGAGTGGTAAGACGTGTTGTAGCAGTATTCAATCCATGGAATCCACTGTACCCACTCCTTGGGGTGTTCGCCAGTCAAGCAACGGAGGTACATCTCCACGGTCCTGTTGACCACCTCCGTTTGGCCGTCGGATTGCGGGTGGTATGCGGAGGAGAACTGTAGCGTCGTGTCACTGAGTATAAAGAGCTCCTTCCAAAAATGGCTGGTGCAGGTCTTGTCGCGGTCGGACACGATGCTATTTGGTAAGCCATGTAGTCGGAAGATTTCGTGGAAGAATATTTGAGCCACCCATTCCGCGAGGAGTGGGTGGGCTAACGGAAGAAAATGTGCCCCCTTTGAAAATCTGTCCACCACCACCATTAGGACCGATTTGCCCTTGCTGCGTGGAAGTCCTTCGACGAAATCCATGGAGATATCGGCCCAAATTTGGGTTGGCACCGGTAGTGGTTGTAGAAGCCCTGCCGGTAATAGGTTGACCGCCTTCTGTTGTTGGCAAACGTGGCATTGTGCGACGAATTCTTGGACGCGGCGGCGAAGCCCCTTCCAGTAGAATGCGGTCCTAATCCTGTGAAGGGTTTTGTGAATCCCTTCATGAGCTCGATCATGCGTTTCCCGCATTATGGTGGGGATGTGTGTGGATGTTGGGCTTAAGTAAATTTTGTTCTTGTAGAGAATGAGTCCGTCGTGTACCTTCCAGGTGGGCGGTAAAAGGCCCTCGTGTGCCCGGCGGATCAATTCGGCGAGAGCCGGGGAGTTGACGTTGTCGGCCCGGATGGCATCTGCCAAGGGGGCGGTCGGTTGTGAGATGGCACATAGTTGGACGGCGTCGTCGGAGTGGCGGCGCGAGAGGGCGTCCGCGGCCCTATTGAGAATGCTCACCTTGTATTCGACTGTGAAATCAAAGCCCAATAGTTTGCTTACCCACCGTTGTTGTGGTATGGTGGTGAGCCTTTGCTCCAAGAGATATTTCAAACTATAATGGTCCGTGCGGACGACGAAGGTACGGCCCCACAAGTAGGGTCGCCAATGTTGGACGTCCTTTGCTAGGCCGATGAGTTCCAACTCATATGTCGGTAATTTGCGGTGTTGTAGCGCGGTACGGCGGCTGTAATAGGCTATTGGGTGCCCTTGTTGTTGAAGGACGGCGCCGCATCCCATAGCGGAAGCATCACATTCAATAATGAAAAATTTATTGAAGTCCGGAAGTTGTAATACCGGTGCCGCGATGAGGGCGGCTTGGAGGGCTTCGAATGCTCGCTGCTCGGTGTCTTCCCATTGGAATTCTTTGCGCCGTAGGAGCGTCAGGAGTGGTTCGGCCATGGTGCTATAGTTGCGGATGAAACGCCTGTAGTATCCCGTCAGTCCAAGGAATGACCGGATGTCGTGTTGTGAGCGGGGAATTGGCCATGCGGCGATACCTTGCAATTTCTCCGGATCGGCGGGGACGCCGCGCTCATGGACTACATGGCCAAGGTAGGTGACGCTAGATTGTCCGAAGGAACACTTGGACTCCTTGAGGACGAGGTGATGGATGCGGAGTAATTTGAGAACCTCGCGCACATGTAGTAGATGTTCCGCCCAAGACTTGCTATAGATCAAAATATCGTCAAAGAAAACAAGTACAAATTTACGGAGCACGGACTGAAATACCTCGTTCATGAGTGATTGGAAAGTGGATGGCGCATTAGTTAGGCCGAAGGGCATGACGAGGAACTCAAAATGTCTGTGGTGCGTCCGAAAGGCGGTTTTGTCCACATCCTCTACTGCCATGCGCACCTGATGATATCCGGAGTATAAGTCAAGTTTGGAGAAATGACGTGCGCCATGTAACTCGTCGAGAAGCTCCTCGATCACCGGAATTGGAAATTTTTCCTTGACCGTTTTGGCGTTGAGTTCGCGGTAGTCTACGCAGAAGCGCCAGGTATTGTCTTTCTTGCGTACTAGGAGGGCGGGGGAGAAGAATGGGGAGACACTCCGACGGATGAGTCCTTGTTGAAGCATGGCGGAGCACTGCCGTTCTATTTTAGCTTTTTGGAGAAATGGGTAGCGATAGGGGCGAACCACGACTGGTGCCGCTCCTGGTAAAAGACAGATGCGGTGATCTTGTAACCGGTGCGGTGGTAGTAGCTTCGGAATGGTGAAGGTATCTGCAAACCCTTTTAGTAGAAGTTGGACTTCGGTGGGGCGGTCTTCTCCCGGTTGATCCGATCCTTGGATGAGGAAGGCCCGCGGCGTGGCTGTGGGGGGAAGACGGTGCCATTCCACCTTTTTTGAATCTTTATACCACTGCATGGTGAGGTTGTTGAAGTCCCATGTGATGAGTCCCAAGGTACGGAGCCAGCGTACCCCCAAGACGATATCGAAGCCATCGAGGTCAACGACCAGGAGATCGACTTCAAAATTCCGGTTGTGTATTGTTACGGGTACTCGCCGGCACAGGCCCGGGCACGTCATACTATGGCCATTGGCCACGGAAACTTGGAGTTGGTGGCGGGTGGCGATTGGAAGGTGTAGGTCGCTCGCTGTTTTGCGGCGGATGAAGTTGTGTGTGCTGCCTGAGTCCAAAAGGGCCACCAGAGTGGTACCTGCCACTTGAATGGGAAGTTGTAGCATGTGGCCCCCATGTGGGCCGGCAATGGCATTGACGGAGATTTTGGGTGCTTCGGTGTCCAGTTCCTCCCCGTCGTCATCGGACGGATCTTCCACTTCGATCCGAAAGAGACGTTTGCATCGGTGGCCGGGTCCAAACTGTTCCTCGCAGTTGAAACAGAGCCCTTTGGCTCTCCGTTCGACCATCTCGGCGTTGGAGAGGCGGCGCCGAAAGGGTTGTTTGGGCGGCTCCGTCGGTTTAGCAGGCGGCGCTGGTTGAGTGGGATGACTACCCCCGCAGAAGGAGTGCCCGTAATCCCGGCGCGGTTGGTGTTGGCGATCCAACAGTATGCAGCGTTCGCATGTCCTTGCTATGCTCATGGCGGTCGTGAGGTCGGGTCGATCTTGGAACTCGACGACAAGGTGGAGGCGTTCGTGTAAACCTGCCGTGAAAATGGACACCTGCTGATCGAGGCGGCACGTCGAGGCTCGTGCGAGCAAAAGTTGAAAACGGTCGATGTAGTCCTCCAGTGCGCCCGTTTGTCGGAGGGCGATGAGGTCGCCGAGGGAGTTTCCGCGGATTGAGGGGCCGAAACGAAGTATGCAGGCGGCTTTGAACTCGTCCCACTGGAGATCTGGGCGCTCACGTTGTATTTGGCCAAACCACAGTTGGGCGGTGCCATTGAGATGGAAGGAGGCAAGGCCCAGTCGGTCCTCTCCGGTTGTGCGCTGGTTGGAGAAGAATAGCTCACACTTTGTCAGCCATGTCAGGGGATCTTCTTGCCCGTCGAAGACCGGAAAGTCTAGTTTGACATAGCGGGAAAAAGCGCCGCCTTCGTGCCGTTGGCTCGAGGAGCCATCGTTGGCGGTGTGCCCGGGTGCCGAGTGTTGGCTCTGCCGTTGTTCGGACGGGGATCGCTCCGCAACAAGGTGCGTCGTGCGGGTGTCGACCTCACCAAGGCGAGAGTCCATCTGCTCGAGCCGGTCCAAGATTTGCTGGAGTAGTTCGCGTTCGGCCATGGGAAATACCGGTGGAAGCGGCAGGAGCGGCACGCTCTCTGGCGCAGCGAGACGAGGGTTGGCCGATCCGGCGGCGTTAGGGTTTGCGGTCGGCCCTGGCTCTGATACCAGTTTGTTACGTGCCAGGAGCTGAGCTCGCGTAAGCGGTCAACTGGAGGCGGAACTCTCCAGGATGGGGGGCGGCGGAAGGCGCGGTGGTCGGCTGTGGTGGAACGAGGAGGGGAAGAAAAGGGATGAGAAGGAGAAGATTGGATAAGAGGAGAAATTGATTCTAATTCTTGCTGTCTTTTTCCTCCAAGCACTTCCACTTAAATAGGGTTTTAGAATCATAAAAGCGGACCCCCCGTTTGGGCCTTAAACAACGGGAACACATAAGGATATAAGTTCTAGCCATAATTGAGAGGACTAAAATAGGTAGAAAATAAAAGATACAATTATGATGTTGATTGCGGTTCCGCGGTGGTGTTGCGGCGATGGTAAACCCGCCCCCAACGAGGATCTTCCGCGATGTCGTCGTCCCCGATTGGTGCCGTAACACATCCCCGCGCAGCGAGGGTCCAGGAAAGTGTCCCACCACAAGGGTAAAATGTAGGCAAACCTTACCCTGCATTTTTGCAAGAGGCTGCTTCCAAGACTCGAACCCGTGACCTCAAGGTCACAAGAATCACACGAGAAAAATAAGTCAAGTGATGGGGATCGGCACGATTTTAGGGCCAATTTGTCAACTTCTATATTTGGCATCACCAGACATACGTCTGAGTCCGCGGTCACATCCGGAGTGACGTTTGGATAATTCTATATATTTTCTTTTATTTTAGTGTTTTATTTAGTGAGATTAGATAACCATCGTGTACAATCAATCATACTCATCCAAGATGCTTGCCCTAAGAATGTTCTAATATAAATAGATAAATAGATGACGAGGGGTTGGCTTTAGAGGGATTGCAAATTTTGGAGATGCACTTCCCTGGAATCCGGTGATCTCTCGTGGTATGAACTCCACGAAATCCCAAGGTACCAACTCCTTGGTGTGTTATCTTGATTATCCATTATTCCTTTGTGTTTTCTGCTAACTTTCCCTCGTTGTTCAGCAGCCCGAACCCTAATATACAGCAACTGCTCATCTTGGAAATTGTTCCCCCACCCCCTACTTCCACCTCAAGTACCCAGAGGCTGCATTTACAGTAGACAACGGCCCATATTTTCCCCTTTCCTGGACTCGCCGACCTCTCCTCCACCTCCATCTACGGCTGCCATCCCCCCACCCTTCCTTCCAGCATATCCCTAGCCATACTCAACCCACCTCCACTCTATCCCAACCCTAACTATACCCCCTTACAACTTCCCCATCCCATTCCCTCCACAAAACAACCACCTTTCCTCCCAGACAGCCTACGTACAGCTACTATTCCCTTACCGGGCAGCAACCACACTTCGACAATCACCAGAACTCCGCCATCTTCGCCTACGACCCCTCATGAGTTTTAGTATTTAGTGTTATTTATTTCAGCATTGTTGTATGGGATAGATCGCTTATATTCTTATGGATGCTTTGCAATGTTAGTATTTTTATCTCTAGGACTAATCTTGTCTTGCAGGGCCTTGTCACTTGTGTATATTAGCTTTCGGCCCTCCAACCAGAGGAAATCCAAACTTGCCCACTTGTTAAAATTATTTGTTTTCCCGTTTTTCATAACTGTGGGATTTATGCTCTTAGTATTAGTAGCAATTTATTGTTGGATCGTTATATACATGCAAACATCATCCAAGGTTAAACAAGGTTTATTTCCATGACATTGCACCTAGGGTTTGCCTTATTAGAACCCACTCTTACCTCCCTACCCTATGTCACCCAGTAGACCTCTCTATACTCTAATTTACTCGATATTGAGTTTCCATGTAAATTGTATTTGTGCAATCGATATTTACATACCTGCATTTACACACACAAAATGAGTAGCAGCAAGCCTCATGATTTTGCAAACCAACAAAATACTTACGTATTCCACTAATTCTGATAAACGTATTAATATACAACTCAATGTTTGTGTGGACCACTTGGTAAGAAGAATTTGTTTGATTCCCTAAATACATCAACTAAAGTGTGACCTACAATATGAAAAAACTATTAAACATCATATATGAAGGAATTTATCCAACAATTCTTAATATAAAGAATATTTGCATGTCATTTAGACAGTAACTTACACAATTTGCTTCGACATCTTTGGTCTCTTTTGCTTAACATCGGATCCTGAAACTCCAAAACTTTAACTTATTGTTGCTGCATTATGGGGCTTCACTAAGTGGTTGATTTCAAGGGAAGTGTCATGATCATGATCTAGCATAACTATTTCTGCATGGGATACAGAGCCAACACGGTAGATGGAACAACCTTTATTGAGGTGACGCAAAACCATGCGGTTTTAAGGAAGGGTTAAAGCCATGCACGTCACTTGCACTACTCATTAGCGTATTTATCTGATTTTTTAGGATTCGATAATCTAAAAGTTGCATTTGGTGGTAATATTTGTAGATTAGAACTTTTTTTAAAAAAATAATAATTGTTGAAAATCGAGTTTCACTAATTAAGATTATAAATGATAAAATCTTTGTCATCTTATACACCATGCGATTCTAGATTTGTTGCAAAATTTGTACTCATTAATAGATTTTTGTTCTCAAAATTGTGGATGTTGCATGTGATGTTGTCTATTGTGGGGCATTTGGGTGCGTTGATTGAGTCAGAGCTTTTGCAATTGGATAATTACCTTTCTTAAATATTTATCATTCTATTTAATTCTAGAAAAGACAGCAACCATACAGTTCCAAGGAAACATATAGTTCATTTCAAAATGTGTATATGAGACTTAATTTTGTTAGTTAACTTGATTATTATATTTAAGCACGATCGAATTTTTTAGTATATACTTTGATGGCATGCATTGTTTTGTAAAAGAGTTTTTTCCTAAATTTTCTCGATTATATGGAGACTCTTTGTTTTGAAGTTGTGATTCATACTTGATCAATAATTTTTATTCTGATTCCAATCCTACTTTTTAAGAATATCAATGACCTTATTCCTCAAAAAAATAGTTTTCAGATAATAGAAAAATATAAGTTTATAGGGGAAGACCAATGAGAGAGAGAAGTCGATATAAAGGAGTTGGCAATGAGACTCCGATGCATGTCGAGAAACATGTTTGAACAGATGTCATGGAGGAGGTTTAGGGAGGCAGAGAGAGATAAATGTTGACTAATTAGAGAGAGTGATTAGGTAATTTTTAGAGTGATCGGAATGTGTATTCTATATTATGATGCTAGACATTGCTTTATGGAAGAGAATTCTTGGTGTTGAGATTCTCTGTGGTGAAGTTATGATCCAGAAATTTGAATTTGAAAAAGAGAGAGAGTAGTCAATGATGGAACTCAAAGACATGCCGAAAAATATGTTTGAACAAATACTGCTTAGTGGGTTTAGGGAGGCAGTGCGATTAAATCATGGATTGATCAAAAAGAGTGATTGGCGAGAGTCCTAGAAATGACTAAGGGGTGAGAAAATTATGAAAATATAATTATTTTCGTGAGGGGTGGGCTTCCAATGTTTTTAATTTACTAAATATTTAAATTAAAAATGCTGAAGTTATTAGTATTATCGTATTATTAAAGTCAATTAGGTCTTTAGGTCTGTATGGTTTTAGTCCCACATCATGAGTCTGAATTTGTGTGTCCATGTAACTCCTATAAATTATCCCATTGTGGAAGATGAAATTGCACCTTTCATTTCTATTTTGATATTTTAACATGGTATCAGAGCAAATGTGATCCGTTGGCCCGCTTCCGCTCTCGTGAGGCTTAGGGCTTCCGTAAGTCATTCTGCTCCCGATCGAAAAAGGAGCATCCGCTTCTCTCGATCCTGTCTGCTGGTCCAGAAGTCGAGCCCCGAGTGTTTCCGGCGTCTTCTTCGCGCTCATGCAGGGAAAGTGATTCCCTCTCGCACTGCTGCTTCCGACATCGAATCTTTCCCCCTTCGCTCTCGTTACATCGGCGCATCTATTCTACCAATCGATTATGCGGATCGCTTTCTTCTCTCGTTACGTCCACGTCACTCGCCTCTTGTGATTGTCCCTTGCTCGCATCGATCAACTCCTGGCAACACTCATCGCCGCTGGATTCGTAGAAACAGTCGAGGAAAGTCTCCTTCAACGACGCAGATCTGTGTTGTTGCTCTCCAGTTAGCTCCCTCTGCTTCCAGTCGTTGATCCTTATTTGGTCGTTCCTGCCGATGATTTCTCTGTTGTTCCGGCCGTCTCCTGCGCTTCAATTTTTGATGTCGGCCCTCCAGATCTACTCTTTAATGGCAAAGTTTTCCCTGGCTGCTTCGGATCAGTCGCTGCCCTCACCTTTTTGAGGTTTCGACGCTTCCGAACGCTGCCCTTCCTATTTCAGATGATTCCAGTCGGTGCACCCCCTTCTTGGGTGGTAATCTCTTGCAAATGCTGAAGTTTTGTGACATTTTTGTGTCTTTGATGTATTTTTAGGGTTCGTTGAGTGTGTTGTTGTTATGCCTTCATGCACGCGTATTCCACGTAAGGTATAGTGTTTGAGGCGAAGGCGTCTCGGATGATATTTCCCGACTCTCGCCTTAGTCCCACACGGCCACCAGGCATATTTCTTGTGTTGTTTGTCTCCCCATTTTTCTTCGTTGTTGGGTATGTGGTATGGTCTTTGTTAGGTGACATTTTGTTACGTGCCTCTTTTGTGATTCGTCGGATGGCAGCGGGAGGGAGATGGAGTCGGAGATACAAGGGTGTTAACCCTAGAAATGGTGGGGGAGGAGGAGAAGAGAGAAGATGAAACCCTAGAGGGTGGAGGAAGGAGAGAAGAGCTTAGAGAGAGAAATTAGAGAGAAGGGAAATTTTCATTCTTCATTCATTAATTTCCAAATACAAGACCGGGTCTATTATATAGAACCCCCGAGGGCAACCCCGTAATTAAATCAAAACATAAAATACTAAAATGCATAAATACTAATATAATAAGACTTTACCCACTAAAACACCTAAAATACTCTAACTTGACTCAATCATAATAAAGACTCAACATAATAAAGACTCGTTATAACATACTACTAATATAATAGGATAATTGACGGTGGACCCGTAACACATTTCTATCCAGCAGGTTGTATCGTATGGGACAGTGGGAGTATCCCCGGTCACCAATCTGTTGATTTCTATCCATGGGGTTGTATCGTGTGGGAGTATCCCTGGTCACCCGTCTGTTGATTTCTTTCCATCAAGTCCACGTCGTGTGTGGGACCTACGTCGTGTGTGGGTCTACGTCGTGTGCGGTTGTCCCCAGCTTGATTCCTCGGTATGGAATTTCCCCCAGTGGCTCGTCTGTTGTTTTGTCCCACTTAGCTTATAATACGAACAAGAAGCAAGTTGCATTAATCGAAGAAGAAACACGGATACAATCCGGATCGAAGTCCGGCCAAGATCAAGGAGGCTGGTTCCTCCAATGATCCCTCTCTCAAATGAGAGTCTAAATCCCTAATGATCCCAAGATAACATTAACACTCCCATACCTCCTCCTTATATAGGGAGGAGGGGGCTCACATCAAACCTAATATAATTAAGGGAAAACGGTAATAATAAAATGTGATGGCGCGTGCGCGTAACAATACATCCTGTCAGAAAAGCGGCCTTGACCCCAAGGTCGGAGCGCCGCCCGCCGGTCAGTAGTGGGATGTCGTCGAGGTGGCCGGGGCGTCGTCCGGTAGTCCGTCTGAGAGCAGCAGGGCGTCGAAGTCGGCGGCGGAGAGCGCGGTCACGCCGTCGCCGATGAGGACACGACACTCCTTCACGGAGCACTCATGACCAGGAGAGTAGGGGTGCTTGCTGTGGAAGCACAGGCCTTTGCTTCGTAAGTCGTTGTACTCCTGGTTGGAGAGGCGGTGGGTAGGGACAGGCCGGTTGTTGCGAGGACCCATCATTGGTGGCCGAGGCAGAGGAGGTGGCGGAGGTGTAGGTTTCTGATGGGTCGAGAAATATGTGTAGGAAGGATGCCGAGAGGGAGGTGATGGGGAAGGAATGTCGCCGGACGTCGCGAGAAATTCTGCCTCCACCAGGGGGGCGAGGTCAATGGCGTGGTGAACCGTTAATGGTTGGAGAGTGCGGAGACGGGAGCGGAAGTGGGGTTGCAAGCCGTTCATGAAGAACCCCAAGTAATGGTCTGGGGGAAGACCAAGGACATGGGTGACTAATTCCACGAAGGCATCAATGTACGAGTCAATGGAGCCAGTGTGACGGACCCCGCAGAGTCGCTCGATCATGGGGCCGGAGTAGCGGGCGTCATACCGCTGAATGAGGGCCTCAGAGAGAGCTGGCCAGGTGAGGTCGGGAGAGGTCTGCCGGAGCCAACGGACCCAATGGAAGGCCGACCCTTCCATGCCGATGATTGCGGTGGAGACCCGTTGTGTCGGCGGGGTCTGGTGAATGTCGAAGAACTGCTCGGCGCGGGCAATCCACCCGAGGGGGTCAGACCCGTTGAAGGTAGGCATGTCAGGTCCACGGGACAGTGGAGGAGGCACTTCCACCGCTGCGGAAGCATCGGGGAGCACGGTGCTGGGGGAGCTCACAACTGAGGTGGTAGAGGGCCCGGAGTGCTGGGTGGGCTGCAATTTCTGGAGCATGGTCAGAATCGAGGCGAACAGCTCGGTCTGAGCCTCGTGACGAGAGTTGTTGGTGGCGAGGGAGTGTTCGAGGGCTTCCAAGCGGGCTTCCATCCGGCTCTTTGGCATATGAGGACGATTGCTCCGAGTTGGAGGTTGGCACGGGGCGGATTGGTGCGGCACGGGGCAGATCCGGCCCGCAGGAGGCCGGGGCGGCGGCGGGGAGCGCTGGCGGGCTGAGGAGGACGCACGGGGCGGTGGCTGGGATCGCTGGCGGGCTGAGGAGGACGCACGGGGCGGTGGCTGGGATCGCTGGGGGGCTGAGGAGGACGCACGGGGCGGCTGGACGCCGATTGGGCGATGGACGACGGTGCTACACGGGTAGAGACGCAGCGCGGCGTCTACACGAACGGCGGGACAGAGACGTGGAGAGACGCACGGTGCTACACGAACGATTGCAGGAGGACGCACGGTGCTACACGATGATTGCAGGCGGGACAGAGACGGGTAGAGACGCAGAGCGCAGGTCGCAGGTGGAGACGTCGATTGCAGGCGGGACAGAACGGAGCAGATCGCGGTTGGAGGCGAACGACGAATGCGAGGACGCAGAGCGGCGACGAACGACGAATGTCGAGCGGCTGGACGAGTCCGGGGAGAATCCTCGGCCGAGAGCAAGACTCTGGCGGCTAGGTCAGCGGGCGGAGCGGCAGGTCGGACCAAATAATACGAACAAGAAGCAAGTTGCATTAATCGAAGAAGAAACACGGATACAATCCGGATCGAAGTCCGGCCAAGATCAAGGAGGCTGGTTCCTACAATGATCCCTCTCTCAAATGAGAGCCTAAATCCCTAATGATCCCAAGATAACATTAACACTCCCATACCTCCTCCTTATATAGGGAGGAGGGGGCTCACATCAAACCTAATATAATTAAGGGAAAACGGTAATAATAAAATGCGATGGCGCGTGCGCGTAACAGCTTACCGTCATTACCTTTCTTTTTTATGATGTTTTCAAGCTGGAGGTTTCCCCTCCAACTTTAGGGGGAGTGTTGAAGTTATTAGTGTAAGACCCCCCTTCGGAACTAGGCACGACCAGGGGATCTTATCGCACACCACCACCAATCCACAGCAAAGAAGAGCATAACGGAAGAGTAGAGGTATGAACGTCTCAACCCTCTCCCATCATTCTCTTCCAAGCAACGAACCGACGATGGTGTTAAGCAAACAACCATCACACCCTAACCAGGGTACACTATGAGCAGTAGTGGAAGAAGTACTAGCGGAAGACTAGTAGCCACGTAGTAGAGCACAGAAATATATGAGTAAATAGACTAAGCAGAGTATAGTAAGAAAATGAAGGTACAGCTAGTAGACTATCAAGTATAGGTGCATAATAAATTAAACAGTGATTAAAACCTACTGTTTCGAACCTAGCGGTGTTCACACTCACGCACCCAATGATGCTAAGCTAGTAAAATAAAGAAACGTGTTATCATGTTAGAGCAGTACTAGTAAAAGAATAAACCCTATTGGGATTAACATCATCATCACAAATGCACATGAAATCTATGTCGACATACACTTAACAAACACACCGTGTCGAGACGCAAGCACTCGATCGAAATCAAGTACAAACTAACGACTGAGACACTTATTCGTGGGGTAGCTAAGGCCACAAGCACCACCGTCGTGGCCAAAAGGTGGCAGTGGCATGTCCTGGCTACTTTTAGGGTATTTAAGCACAATCATCTATAGGCCTTACGAACGGCTGTCCGAGCCCGTACTCAGTCTTCGCCCATACTGGCGGAACAAACAAAAGAACCGAGGCATAGCTCAGGTCGAACTCCAGGTGGCTAAGACCTACACAAACAACAAACTAGGCTAGGGCGCACGCTGTTGTTCGACCATGATGCTCTCCTAGAGTCGCTGTACTAACCCTCCAGAGTGTGCCACCGGTAGAGCCAGCGACCAGCCACATACATTCACGCACATTATCTTTTCATACAAGCAGAGTTACATATAATGTAGGACACCAACTAAGAGAGGCAAACAACTCGCTACTCTACCCAACCAAAACACTACACAAACCTCACCTCTGTTAAATTCATAGAACCAGTAAGTGGTTATGTATAATCATATGCTTTAAGTGCGGTAAAACCTTAGATTAGGGATCCTAATCACTTCTCGGGCCTAAAATAGGATTTGAGTTAGCCACCTCATATGGTTGGCGGCACGACCATGATTTAACATACATCATGTCGTTGATAATTCATCTTGAAGTGGGTAATGCTAACGGCGTCTGTTCAGTCATTCTACCCTAAGTCGACTAAGCATTCCGCAGACTGAGAATCTTCACCGTCGAAGGTCTCCACCGCAAGCTCCATGACTACCACCAATGCACGATCGTCGTTGATTCCATCACACGATCATTGGACTTAAACACTTTTAGGGTCAATATCTTGGATCTAATCAAGGGTTTGGAATTGTCTGCCTCATACGCATCACTTGCTGGTGGATGCAACTATGACCTATAAGGCATCGAGTTGTTACTAAAATATTATTGACATCAGCGATGCGTCCTTGATTTGACAATTCTACCCTAAATCCAAACTATGAAATGGCGTGCTCGATTCCATCATCGTCGTAAGTCTTCGCTGCAAGCTCCACTGTTTATTTCCATCGCACGATCACCGCGGATTTCATCATGAAATTTACCATAGATCTCACCGCACAATTTAATATTTTTATCGACACGCGAGCGTTGTTATTTTGATCGCGCGCATCGTTATCATTTATTGAAGTATGACCGTCATTATTGGATAGTGCGCATCAATATTATTTACCGCCGTGTGATCGTCGTTATTTCGACTGTGTGCGCAACAATATTAGTTGCGGCCGCGCGCGCAACAATATTAGTTGCGGCCGCGCGATCGTCGTTGTTTCGACCGTGCGCGCAATAATATTTATTTATCGTCGTCTCGCACCCCGAGACTCGTGGAGAGGGGTCGCAAGGACACGCCTAGCACGACTACACTCGTGTCCACGGGTCACCGGAAAAACGGGGCCTTTACGAGAAGGTTTCTACAATTGAAAACCTAAGATCTATGCGGAGGGAAGAGTCGAGAAAGAACGCACCGCGGGTCCATGCATGCTACCCGATCACCGCGGATGCGGCATTTGCGTGTCCTTCCCGGTATTGGATCTCGCCGAATCAGATCTCGTCGATCGTCGCCGAAGTGGTGTCGACCTCTTTGAGTGGGCTGTTTTGGCTTGGAGAGCGAGGTCGCTCTTTATTTTGGAGAGGTGGACGTCGGGTTGCAGAATGGAGAAGTGGCGGCAGAGGTTTGAAGAGAGCTCGACGAAAAAGGAGGAGGTAGCTCAGGTCGGAGCTTGTATGGAGTTCGGCCATGGGGTTTGCCGGAAGAGGAGATCGCCGTCCATGAAGGAGGAGGTGGAGGTGGCCAGGCTAGGTTTCATCGGAGGAGAAAGCTTGTGGTCGGCCTTGGTGGAGATGAGGCCGGAGCTTAGAGATGAACTAGTTGGAGCAAGAAGAGATCCCTGACCTTGGTGGAGTGAGAGGAGATGTTGGAGGAGATCTTGTTGGCGGGTAGATCTTTGGAGGTAGATCGCCGGAGGAGAGGGCTCGCCGAAGAAGTGGTTTTGTCGGAGGGGATCACCGGCCATGGAAGTTTTAGAGAGAGAGAGGGAGGGGGAATGCCGTGCAGCGTAGCTGGGATTGGGCAAGGTTGCTTATAGTTTCTAACCTAGCATATATATATTTATATAATGTATATTATTATTATTATTATTATTAATTTTTAAAACCTTAACCTATTGCATTCAAATGCCCATATCTCGTTTTAGAGGACTAGAAATTTGTTGCGGATGGGCTCGTTACGACCGTCTTGTCGATACGCACCTATCGAAACGAGACACAATAAATTTCGAGTTCGTTTGCTCATTTTACACTCTCTGGAGCGTTCGCAGACAATTTACTTAAATATCAAAACTGTCCAAATGATCTCAGAATTGCAAACGGACATCTCCGTTGGACTTGTAATATTTTTACGAGTCTAACAAAACTGACTTAGATCAATTCTGAGGTCGTTTGCTCGATTTTCCAGTTTTGGATAATTTGTGTTATTTAATTTCGGGTTCACGTTATAATTTCGCCGATTCCCATCGAAATTGAGCGCGGACAGTTCTGTTGAACTCATATAGGTTTCACGAGTCTAACAAAACTGACTGGGGTGAATTCTGAGGTCGTTTGCTCGATATCACCTTTTTGGATAATTTTCGTCACTTGGACTCGCGTCCGCGTTATAGTTTCGCTGATACTCATCGGAATGGAGCGCAGACAGTTTCGTTGAACTCGTATAAGCTTCACGAGTCTAACAAAACTGACTGAGGTGAATTCCGAGGTCTTTTGCTCGATATCACATTTTTGAGGCGTCGCGTAGCTCGATGCGACCGTTTTGGTCAACTTCATATATATGCATCGGAATGCGACGAAATGAACGTCGTTCAATTCATATTGGTCTTATGAGTGTAACATCAGTGACCCGAGTCCATTCTGAACTCATTTGCTCAAAAAGCTTATTTGAGTCATTATAGCTCGAAATTTGGATTAAATCAATTGTAATTGGTTTAACGGACCAACAAGGTCGCATTGGCCCTGAATAGACTCACCAAAAGGGATCGATTGAATCGGTTAGGTCCCCTAGGTGGTTCAATCGGTCAGGTCAGGATTTTGGGATGTTACAATTAGTATTATCGTATTATTAAAGTCATTTAGATCATTAAGTCTTGTATGGTTTGTCTCACATCATGAGTCTGAATTTGTGTGTTCATGTAACTCCTATAAATTACCACGTTGTGGAAGAATGAAATTGTACCCTTCATTTCTATTTTGAAATTTTAACAGAAAATTAAAAAATTGACAAATATTTTTGAAATTGTGTTAACAAAAATGAGCAAACGGGTGATAAAAGACGTCGATTTTAATGACCCCAATGAAATTGAGCAAACGGGTGATAAAAGACGTCGATTTTAATGACCCCAATGAAATTGAGCAAGCGGATACCAAAGCTACTGCGGAAAAAAATGTGTGGTGGTGGCGAACATTTTTACAAGGGGAATATCATACCACGATGTTAGTGTTCATTTAAGTCTATCTTCTACTTCTTTCATTCCTTCAAAGAAATCCCTAAACCCAAATGATGCTTCTGATATCCCTCTACTATGGTTCTAGCTCTTTGACACATCAAAACTTTGTTCCTGAACATTCATTTTCATAATAATAAAAATAAGGTCTTCTTTATATATTCCATCATAAAAGTTAAAAAAACATTCCATCTATCTTGAAAATCTTGGATCTCACGAATGTTTTGGTAAGCTCTCATTGATATATTCATGAAATTAGGTTTTTCCGATTCGATCAACCATAAAAATTTAGGTTGCACCTTTTTTGAAGGGACTCGAACCATTGTCATGTTAATAAAGGCTATGGTCATGTAAGTCACCTACACTACTAATTAGTGTATTTATAATGATGCTCTAATTTTTTAGGATTTGATGATCCAAAACTTGCACTTGCTTTCACTAGTTGTAGGTTAAGACATAAAAAATTTAGTGGTTGAAAATCAAGTTTTTATTAATTAAGAACATAAACAATCAAACTTAGTTATCTCATAGACAATACGATTTGTACTCATTAATAAATTTTCGTTCTCAAAGTCATTCCAACTTTTTGTTGATGTGAGGCAAAAGAGGAGATGCAATGGTTGAAAATCAAGTTTTTATTAATTAAGAACATAAACAATCAAACTTAGACTCTGTTTGGTTGGGTTGTTGCTGATGGAAAGTTGCTGATGAAAAGCTGCTGATAGGAAAATTCCTGATTCTGGAAAATAGAGTTTTGTTAAAAAACTGTTTGGGTGAAATGGAGTTTGTAAAACGGAGTTTTGAAAAAGTTGTTTGGAAACAAAACGGAGTTTTGAGCGAATTTTTTTTCCCATGACTTTTAATTACCAATCATTTAATATATGAAAAAAAACCAAGTAACCCCCTCCATTTTGGTCTATGCTCTAGCTTCGTATAACTGATCTGCTATAATATTACGTAGCGCGATCATTTAAACCAAACTATATATTCAATCCACAGAAAACTATATACAATCATTAATAAGTACACATAAGTGAACTAATAAGATGCTTCCTATGAAGCATACAGCAAACCAAAACCAATAGGATATGTTTTTATACCCTAAACATAATACAAACACATACAACACACACATAAACATACCACAAACACATACAACACACACAAATACATAACACAGCACACACAAGCTATCATGAACAAAGCTTTGTTGGGGAAGCTTTGTTGGTGGAGATCTGGAAAAATAGGAAGAGATCGCCGGCTGAGGGAGGAAAAAAGGTGAATATAGCCGTCGGAGTCGAAACCCTAAGCAACCGTGGCCTTCGGTCGGAGTCGAAACCCTATGCCGTCGGAGTGGTGGGCATTGGAGGCGTCAGCGTCGGAGGGTTTGCCGTCGGAGTGGTGAGCGCCGGAGGCGTTGACGTCGGAGGGGTTGGCGTCGGATGGGGAAGAGGGAAATCGCGCAGGAAGCGTGGCCGTCGCGATGGAGCAGAGGGAAATCACGTGGAACTCGCGATCGGGGAAGACTGCTCCCTACTTTTGCGGTGAACCGCGGAAAATTTCAGCGGCCGAGGGTCTTAACAAACAGCGGACCGCAGCAAACGGTGGTTTGGAGATAAGTAGTCCCAAATGATGCTTATCTGAAAAACGGCGGTGCGTTCCAGCCGCACAGCACTCCAACTGCCGAACCAAACGCTGCCTTAGTTATCTCATAGACAATACGATTCTTGCTCCATTGCAAAGTTTGTACTCATTAATAGATTTTCGTTTTCAAAATCATTCCAACTTTTTGCTGCCGTGTGAGGCAAAAGAGGAGATGCAATTCTTGCCAATTTGGAATATACAAAAATAGTGTTTTGTGTTTGATCATGGAAAGAAAGAATACAACAACAACAACACTCAAGCCTTTATCCCACCATAGTGGGGTCGGCTATATGGATCCTCTGTCGCCATTGCACCCTATTTTAATCATAGTCTCACTAATGCCTAAGTACATCATGTCTTTCCTTGTAGTTTCATTCCAAGTCTTTTTTGGTCTACCCCTCCCCCGTTTAACAAGACTAGTGACTAAACTCTCACAACGCCTAACAGGTGCCTTTAATGGTCTCCTATGTACATGTCCGAACCATCTTAAACGAGCTTCTCACATCTTCTCTACAATTGGCGTCACTCCTATCTTATCCCTGATACACTCATTCCTAATTTTATCCAGTCTCCTGTGACCACACATCCACCTAAGCATTCTCATCTCCGCAACTCCCATTTTTTGCTCATGTACACCATTCACTGCCCAACACTAAGAACCGTAGAGCATTGCTGGTCTAATTGCAGTACGATAAAACTTGCCTTTAAGTTTTAATGGTACTTTATGTTAGGGGTAAGGCTTCACCCGTACCCGTGGGCAATACCGGCTGCTCAAATACCGCACCACGCGAAGCAGTCCACGACAATGATCCATAGTGGCCCCCAATCGGGATCCCCTAACAGGGCCGCGGCCCCCACACCCCAACCCGTCTCCTCAACCAGTTTAATTGAGGCGGGTTGTTGAGGCTGGGATTCGATCCCCAGGCCTCCTTGATAAGGAGCCTTCAACACGGCTCTCATCACCAACTGAGCCGCGGCTCAGTTGGTGATGAGAGCCGTGTTGAAGGTTTCTTATCAAGGAGGTCTGGGGATCGAATCTCAGCCTCAACAACCCGCCTCAATTAAACTGCTTGACGAGACGGGTTGGGGTGTGGGGGCCGCGGCCCTGTTAGGGGATCCCGATTGGGGGCCACTATGGATCATTGTCGTGGACTGCTTCGCGTGGTGCGGTATTTGAGCAGCTGGTATTGCCCACGGGTACGGGTGAAGCCTTACCCCTAACACTTTATGATCGCATAAGATCCCAGACGCGCCTCTCCACTTCAACCAACCTGCTTGGATTCTATGTATCACATATTTATCTACACCTCCATCTTTTTGAATTTTCGATCCCAAATATTTAAAGCACTCACTGCGGGAAATATCTTGGTCACCCAATTTAATGAGGGAGTCATCCGACCTTCTTGCACTACTAAATTTAAGCTCTATATACTCCGTCTTTGTCCTGCTCAACCTAATACCCTTCTTTTCTAAAGTGTCTCACCGAGATTCAAGTTTTGCGTTTACACCCTCACGCGTCTCATCGACCAAAACAATATCATCTGCAAATAATAAACACCAATGTATTGCTTGTTGGATATGTCCGGTGAGCACATCTAAGATAAGGGTAAAGAGATAAGGGCTTAAAGTTGACCCTTGATGTAAGCCAACAGCGATATGGAATTTCTGTGTTAATCCTCCAGCTGTCCTCACCCTGATCACTGAATTTGTATACATATCTTTGATTACGTCAATGTATGATACATTTACACATTTCTTTTCTAAGACTCTCCACAAGACCTCTCTTGGAAAGAAAGAATAAAAAAGAAAAATCAACCAAATAGAGTGATTTTGCATCCATAACAAAATATGTAAGTCATATCAGTTCTGATGACTTGTATCAAATCTAGTAGCCATGTCGAATCATGAAGATGGTGTTGCTCCTAAAATGAACCATCACATAGTGGCCCCATACTGCAGTAATTCAAACTTTTTGGAGTTTCCAAATTCAATGTTGAGCACGAAGCGCAGACCTTGAAGAAAATTGTACAAATAACCGCCCATCTAGCATGCAAAGATTCTTCAAGCCCACTTGGCATGCAAAGATTCTTCAAGCTCATTTTGATGCAGGACGAATCTACAGATGACGAACGCGCGATGCTCTAACCATACATGCAATGCAAGCAATCACGAACAGATGCAGTGGATCTATGATCAACCCTAAAATGAAGATGGGAGTACAAGCATGCAATCAAACAAGAAATCAAATGAACGGAATGCTCAAGGCATAAACCTAATGCGATGTACATGCAATGACTAAATCAAGCAATCACTTCCGACATGCATTAGTTAAACAATATTAATTTAAAAATACTCACGCATTTAATATTAATTAAACACAAACATCCGAAATTAAGTAGTTATGCGACAATTGCAAAATAAATTGAGATGCATTGAAAGTAAAATGTAGGGCGAATAAACAATACTCACATAAATAAAGAGTCAAATCAAAACTAATGAGAGCCAAAGATTACAAGCAATAAGTGAACATCCATACAATGTAGGGAATGAAAACTAAAATGTAAAAACCCATCCAAAAATTGGCACCGGTGGTCGAGAAAGTGGTAGTGACTGTCACAGATGACAAGGCTGGTTGTATAGTGGTCGTAGGTGGCTGTAGAGAGCTTGGGAGGGTGTCGTGTTGATGTAAGACGATGGTTGGGAGGAGGGTTAGACGGGTGGTGGTTGAGAGGGAAGATCTGGATAGGGGAGTGGTTGGGTGGCTGGCATATGGTGGCTGGAAAGGAAGATTTGGATGGGTGGCAGACGGGAGGAAGGATCTGGGCAGGGAGGAGGTCGAGCGTTTGGCAGAAGGTGGCTAGGAGAGGGGATTTGGATGGGCGGCGTCTGGGAGGGAAGTCGTCAGAGGTGAGGGTGGTGGCAGGGAGCTGAAGGAACGGCGATGGGAACTTTTGTAGAGGGATGCGGCAGATGAGAGTGAAGAAACTGCGGCTGGAGGTGGCTCAGTGGACAGAGATAGCAAATGGAGATGGCTCGGTGGAATGAGGTAGCGACTGTAAGTGGATCTGTCGGCGGAACGGCGGTTGGGGAATGAGGGAGACTCACCGGTGGCATGAGAGGAGGTAGACAGGGCGACGGTACCCCTGAAAGCAGTAGACTGCGACATCGGCATCGCACGAGTCCCGTGGCATCGCACCGAGGGGGAAGGGACTGAGCGGCTTCAACGTGGGAGCCAACTCTCAATGACTTTCTTGCCCAAAGCCTGATGGGATATAAATAAGGGGGGATTTAACTTAAATCATCAAAAGGCTTCAAACGCACAATCAGATAACTTAACGTAAAACTCAAAATACAAATCCGAAAAAATTAAAAAATACATAAAAAATGAAAATTTGCAACAAACTAGATGGTGGTTGTTTGCCTGAAAGCCCGCGACCTCTCTTTTCCGATCAGAATGGTCAGTTCCGGCGGTCTCAATTCCGGGAGATCGCCCAGACCGCCTGTCTCATCTCCAGCATTCCTTCTAAGTCACAGGAGGCCAGGCTCCAGGGAGATCGCCAGACCGTGCGGTATGAGATTTTTCCTTCTTTTTGTTATTTGCACCCCCTGTCTCTGCCCCGGCTCTCCTGTATCCCGGGCAGCCCGTAATTTTTGGATCTGCCCATTTGGGCAGCCTCCGCGTCTATAAATAGGGCGTATGGTACCTGAAAAAGGACTTTTGCTTCAAGCCTCCAGCTTGCAAGCTGTGCAAACGGTCTCGAATTCTGTCATTTTTCTACCTCTCACCCTTGCATGTTTTTAGACTCCCCCCCCCCCTCCTGTACTCCTTTTTGAGATCAATCGAAGCAGTTTTTCTGTCAGAGATCTCCTCTGGCATTCTCTGTCTCAAGTAACCTGCACTTCGAAGTCTTTCCCTCATCCTTCTTTTAGTGTGAATTTTGGAGGTACATTTTTTTGTGCCGACAGAACGAGCACGCAACCTTCAGATCTGGTGTCCATGTGAAATCAACAAACAATCGAAATGACAGATCGCAAGCATCCTAATCAGTTCGGCAGCAATCTCCCCCCTCCTCCTGACCGCGCGAACTCCTTGGAAGCCCTTGAGCTTCGTGTCGAGCTCCACCTCGCGCAAGCTCGCCGAGAAGCCGCTCAAGCCCGCCAAGAGACCGCTCAACAGTTCGAATTGATGAATCAGATCCTTTCATCAATCTCCCAGAGACTCCCTCTTCAGACCGATCAGGTCGCGACCCCTGATCCTCTGTCCGGCAGTCAGGCTCCTGACCGCGCGACCCCTCTGCCCGCTGCTCCCATGCGGTCTCAGGGAGAAGAATTCGCTGCTCGCCAGGCCTTTTTTAGGGCAGCAGCTCAGGGACCTCCAGCTCGAGCCCTGAATTTCCAAGAGGATTATGTTTATCCTCCAGCTTCTGTTGCTGCCCATCCTGCTCCTTTCGACACTTTTGAAACGGAGGAGCCTTCTCCCTATTCAGATAGAATCCGTTGGGAGCCAACCCCCAACGGCTTAAGGGAGCCAAGATTACCTATGTTCACTGGAGAGAGCGATCCTAGCTCTCACCTTCAGGCTTTTGAATCAGCAGTCGCACTGAGGACTCTCTCAGATGGGATGAGGTGTAAGTTGTTGATCACCTCTCTAGATGGGCAGGCAAGGGAGTGGATTTATAAACCACCTCCCCAGTCCATCTCCTGCTTCCCGTCCTAAGGCAAGAACTTCTTTTGAGGTTTTCCACCTCAAAGAAGAGGAAGAGTGGCCCTGCAACCCTCTTCAAGATCTAGCAAGGTGAAAGCGAGACTACAGCTCGCTTTATTGATCGTTTTCAAAGGGAAATCCTCAGGATAAGTGATGTAGATCCATTGCTCTATATGGTGGCCCTAACAAATAGTCTGCAGGAAGGACCTCTCTGGTTTAAGGTCACCACCAGGGAGCCAAGCTCTTATCAAGAGCTGATCAGCGTCGCAAATAGATACATAGAAGGGGAAATCAACAACCCCAACTATGTTTCCAATCTAACAAACAAAGCCATCCAGAAAGGCTCTGCAGGTTTTCCTCCGACCCCTCCATCAGCAAAGCCTCCGCGGCAAGAATTCCAACCTCCAGCTCAGAGAGGAAGAAATTTCCATCCTCATCGTCCCTACCAGGGGCACCAACAGTTTCATACTAATGTGCCTCTTCTGCCAGCTCCAGTCACTCCCGCACCGCAACCGACACCATTCCATCAGATTCAATTTATTCAGCCACCTCCCCCCTCTTCTCAGCCGTCCTTCAATGACTCCCAAGAGTCATTCACTGAGCTCAATGTTCCAATGAGCGAGGTGGTTCAGATTCTGCAGAAGCAGCCTTTCGTCAAAAGGCCTGCCCCCTTGCAATCTGACCCGAAGACCAGAAACCTCTCCATGTACTGTGAGTTCACAGGGAGACGGGTCACCTGACCGAAAACTGCAGAGCTCTCCGCACGGTGGTGGAGAGGCTCCTCAAGGAAGGAAAAATGAAAGAGCTGATCCAGAAGGGTGATCCCTCTAAGGCTTCGACCTCTAAGAACAAGGAGGTAGCAGAGGTTCATTGGGAGTGTGAAGAAGTTGACGACGTTGGCCCCCTCGGCAACGTGGGATACCCAAGCGAGTGCGTGGATGCAAATGATGAGGGAGCTTTGGGCTACCTCTTCTGCATCCACGGAGGTGCAGGTCTCGAGTCTTCGAGGAAAGCAAGTCTCGCCAGAGTTTTCAGACAGAGGTCGCTGCTACCTCCTCTTCTGCTCCGGTCCGAGGGACGGTTACCTTCGGACAAGAAGATCTTCCTCCGACCGCTAACCCCTTCAACGATGCAGTCGTTATTAAGGCAGTCATCGAAAATTATACCGTTGAGAACATCCTGATCGATACCAGAAGCTCCGTCAACCTTCTTTTCAAGCCAGCTTTTGAGGCCCTGAAGACCGGAAAGACTCTTCTTGCCACTGAAGGGCCACTTTATGGCTTCTCTGGGGAAAAGAAAGAGATAGAAGGGAATGTCACCCTCTCGGTGACTCTTGGAGGGATAATCAAGCTCGTCAAGTTCATAGTCGTTGAAGCTCCAAGTAGCTACAACACAATCTTCGAAAGGCCGATCTTGAATGAATATCAAGCGGTGGTCTCTACCCACCATCTGGTTGTGAAGTTTGCCTTGAATGGCAAACAGTATCAGATCAGGAGTGATCCGAAGAAAGCCAGAGAATGCTATCTCAAGACGGTCACGTGACCGAGTCCTTTCCTCCTCAAGTAGCTAAGACCTCTTCAACTCCTCAAGTCCTCAATCCAGCTGAAGTTGCGGAGGAGGTCGTAGAAGAAGAGGCTAGAGATGGAGCTCGCTTGGAACCTGCCCAAGCAATTCAAGCCGTGCCGATCAGCAAAGGAGATGAGGGCAAGAAGCTCTCAATCAATGCCGAACTACCTGAAGCCGATAAGAGTCAGCTCATCTCTTGTCAGTTGTCTCCTGGAGAACCTGGATGTCTTCGAATGGTCGGCGGATGACATGCCATGAGTTGATCCGGATGTCGCTTGTCACCACCTCAATATTGACCCAAGTTTCATCTCGATCAAGCAAAAGAAGAGGACGTTGGCGGTAACCTTAGCTCAGCCCATCAGAGAGGAGGTGGAAAAACATCTCATAGCCAAATTCGTCCGAGAAATTCAATACCTTGATTGGGTATCAAATGTTGTAATGGTTAAAAAGGCTGGTGGTAAATGGCGAATGTGTGTTTATTTTACAAAACTCAATAAAGCTTTCCCGAAAGATTGCTACCCCTTGCCTCGGATATATTCTTTAGTTGATTTCGCGGTTGGGTATTCTTGCATGAGTTTTTTTAGATATGTTCTCTGGCTATCACCAAATTAGAATGCATAAGCTCGATATTCCTCACACCTCATTTATTACGAATGACGGGTGTTTTTGCTATCTCGTAATGTCTTTCGGGCTTAAGAATACTGGTGCTACCTATAAAAAAATGATGGACACCGTCTTTAAAACTCAAAAAGGAAGAAATCTAGAGGTATATGTCGATGACCTCTTGATAAAAAGCAAATCTTTCTCAGCTCACCTTAACGATCTTGTCGAAACGTTTGCAACCCTCCGGACCTTCAATATGAGATTAAATCCGTTGAAATGTGTCTTCGGAGCTAGCAAAGGGAAGTTTCTCGGCCATCTCCTCACTCCGGAGGGGTTGGAACCGGATCCTGACAAGGTGAAAGCCATTTTAAAAATGTCACCTCCCAAGTCCTCCAAGGAAGTTCAACAGCTATGTGGGAAGATGGCAGGCTTAAGTCGTTTTATCTCTCGCTCAGGAGATAAAAGTGCTCCTTTCTTCAAAACTCTCCGTGGAGGAGCTAAGTTTGAATGGACTAAAGAATGTGACGAAGCTTTCAATCAACTCAAGAAGCAGCTAGCGTCAACTCCTTTGTTCCAAAGTCTGAGAGAAGGAGAAGATCTGTTTTTGTATCTTGGGGTTGGCTCTGATGCCATCAATTCAGTGCTAGTCAGGGAAGAAAAGAAGAGGCAGTTTCCAGTTTACTATGTAAGTAAGATTTTGAAGGATGCGGAAATCCGGTATCCGATCCTTGAGAAGTTGGCCCCAATGCTCGTGACTTCAGCACGAAAGTTAAGACCCTATTTCCAAGCTCATTCAATTCAGGTTGTTACCGATCTCCCATTAAAGAATGTGCTATAAAAGCCAAAACACTCAGGCAGATTGGCTAAGTGGGCAATAGAGCTCAGTGAGTTCGATATCTAGTATATTCCGAGAGTAACAATCAAAGCCCAGGTGTTAGCAGATTTCATGATTGATGTCAAGGAAACTAACTCGGAAAAAGAGTTTAGAGCACCTCTAGCTTGGACGATTTTTGTTGATGGAGCTTCAGGAAGAAACTCATCAGGAGCAGGAGTTGTGCAAATTAACCCAAATGGGGTTAGACTAGATCAGGCTCTGAAGTTCTATTTTCCAACAACGAACAACCAAGCTAAGTATGAGGTCTTTGAAAGTGGAGGTTAGATCTTAAATTAACTCTAGAGGGGGGGTGAATAGAGTTTAAAAACTTTTTCCCTTAGTTTTATAGTGGAATTAAAAATAGTGATATATATATGTATATGAGAGTGAGTAATAAAAACTAGGTAAAGAAAATCAGCACAGCACAAACACAGAAAAGAAATCAAACACAGAAGACAAAAGGAGCTATAGTAGTTCCCCACTAAACTTGGGTACGTCTACTCTTCTACCACCCTTGGTAGGAATCCACTAAGATTTTTGATCAGGTGCCCTCACACCAATGAGCTTTTGTTCAGGTGCCCAAAAACCAACTAGATTTTTTGATCAGGTGTCTTGCCACCAATGGGGTAAACTTTTGAAGGGAGTTTGAACCCTGTACAGAATGGGGTAAGGAGGGGTTATGAAGTTCTTTTCTGTCAATATGCTGAGAGAAGACTCTAATGGATGTTGATGTAAAGCTCCCCCTGTCTGATAGAAGTATTTGACAGTTGGTGGAGAAGCTTTCTCTTGAAACAGAAATCTTCCTGTAGCAGATTAATCTGGAAGAATGAATTCTTCAGATTGTTGTTGCTCTTCAGGAGATTTGAACTTTGCAGCAGAGATCTGAGAGAGAGAAATCTTGAAGATGTTGTTCTCAGAGAAATGGAGATATTGCTTGAGGAAGAAGAAGACTGAATATGCTTCTTGGCTAAGTGTTATTCTTCTTCTTCTTCTCTGAATTCTTGATGTAACCTTTCTCTGTATTCTGAAAGAATGTTATTTTTTGAATTCTGTCTAACTCAAGAGATAATAATCTCTGTCTTGATATCTTCTATCTTTGGAATAGAATAATCAGAAATTAATTCTTTCTTGGAACTGTAACAGAGACCAAACGACTTTGGCAGGTCCTTTAATTCCTTAGCCGTGAAATATTCCTTTGCATTAATTGTCAACGGCAATCTTTGTCTTGGAATAAAGAAAAGAAAGGAATATAATAACTGAATATAATATCCTTACTTATCTGTCTTGAATACGTCCAAAGATATTTGAATAGATCCGTTGTATTTGTCGATCTTAGCTTCAGTAAAGAATTTGTCGAGCGCTGGCTGGAATTCGTCGAGCGCTGGCTGGAATTTGTCGAGCGCTGGCTGGAATTTGTCGAGTGCTGGCTGAAATTCGTCGAGCACTGCTCTGAGAATGTCGAGCGCTGGGACTTGCTATAATTCTTTAACTGCTGAGAACAATTCGTCGAACGCCGATAGCCATTCGTCGAACGCTGAGAACTTTGAATTTTCCTTAAGTTCTAGCTAATCTAACAGCCTAAAGACTTGACAAACTATACAATGGGGTCAACTTGATCCTAGTCAACATATAGTGATCATAGCCCAAATCAGTAATAGGGTTATTCCAACAGTCTTGCTCGCCGGCCTCAGATTTGCGAGAGAGCTGGGAATTGAGGATGTCCAAGTCAGAACGAATTCTCTAGTAATGGCATCTCAAGTGAATGGAACATTTGAGACTAGAGATCACATTCTAAAACAATACCAAGCTTTAGTGAAGGTTGAGATAGGAAGGTTCAAGAGCTTCACTACCCAACATATTCCAAGAGAGGAGAATGCAGAAGCTGATGAATTGGCCAAGTTCGGTCTCCTTTCGGGAGGAACCACCTCGAAATTGTTTCATCCAGTTATTGAGGAAGGAGATATTATACAAATAGATCAACGACCATCTTGGATGGATCCTTTTGTTCTCTACCTCTCAACTGGAGAATTCCATCCGACGGTAAAGGATAGGAAAAGATTTAAACTAAAAGTAGCTTATTATTACCTTATTGCAGGAGTGCTCTATAGGAAAACTTTTCTCTCACCATTGGCAAGGTGTGTTTCTGAGGACGAAATCCCGGTTGTTCTTCGAGAAGTTTATTCTGGAGAATGTGGCAGCCATTCAGGAGCCAGGAATTTAGAAAAAAGAATTCTAAGGCAAGGTTATTTCTGGCCTCAAATGAGGAAAGAAGCAGAGAGGTTTGCAAAGAAGTGTGTCCAATGTCAAAAATTTGCCCCACTTCAGCACCAGCCGGCTCAGCAGCTCAGGTCAATAGCAACTCCATGGTCATTTGCGGTTTGGGGGATGGATTTGATCGGGCCTTTTCCTCTAGCTAGTGGACAACGTCGTTTTGTTTTGCTTATGATCGATTATTTCAGCAAGTGGATCGAGGCAAAGGCGTTAGCAAAAACCACTACCCAAATTGTGAAGAATTTCATCTGGGGAGAGATCGTGTGCAGGCATGGAATTCCTAATGGCAATTATCACAGATAATGGTCCTCAATTCAACAACTCAAGTTTGATAAATTTTTGTGATCAGATCGGCACTGAGCTACGGTTTGCTTCTGTGCATCATCCTAGAAGTAACGGGCAAGTAGAAGCTGCCAATAAGTTGATAATAAATCTCTTGAAGAAGAAAGTGGAGAATCTTAGAGGCAATTGGGCAGAACAATTACCTTCGGTGTTATGGGCTTTGAGAACAACTACAACCTCAGCAACTGGAGAGACTCCTTTCAAGTTATCTCATGGCTCAGAAGCTCTTATTCCGGTCGAGTTTGAAGTAAGAAGTCCAAGAATAATATTATCTCAGCAAAATCAAGACAGCTGGATGGAAGGAAATAATGAAGAATTAAAATGCAACCTCGACCTCATTGAAGAATTGAGGGACACGGCAACAATTAGACAAGAGGAGGTAAAAAGAAGAATGGCCAAGTATTTTGACAAGAATGTTAGAGTGAAAGAATTTGTTGTTGGTGACCTCGTCCTTTAAAAAGGTAGATGCAGCGGCAAGATCTGGCTCAGTCGGAAAGCTTAATCCAAACTGGACGGGGCCATTCATTATCAAAGAAGTACTCAAGAATGGTGCTTATCGTCTCCAAACTTATGAAGGAGAAGAGTTATCGCATACATGGAGCGGAGATAATCTCAAGCGTTTCTTTTCTTGAATACTTGTATTTGTCATTCGTCTCTTACAAGCATTATGATGATGTGGTTGTAACCTCTCGCATTATGTATATTGAAAAGGAAGCACCAAGATAGATTGGTTGGTTGTCAAAGGCTAAAAATCCTACCAAGCGAGACATCAACGGGTCCTGCTTGATGCCCCCTCGACTTGAAGCTTGAGGTATAAATCTACCATGATCACAGATAGCGGGGAGATTTCGCATCTGTGTAGTAGTAGCTCGCCAAACTCGTGCGGAGGAACTTCAGGATACCGGGTCCTTGCTGTCATCTGACACACCTCTGCGTCAAGGGAGGTCTAGGTGATTGTTCAGCTCTGTCAAGCATTTCAAGACATCGTTACAGTCTTGATGATCTTTCCTAGCGAAAGCAATGTCAGTATAGCTTCCGCGGCATAACCGCACATGCCCTATTGATCATCTTGCCCTGTGACCCTCGAATACTCGTTGGTGTAAGGATAGCCGAGGGGCGGTCAGGAGCATCTGAGACTGTCGCCTGAGTCCTTGAGTGGCTAGGGTGTCACAACCTTAATGATCTCTTAAGGAAAGCAATGTCGGTATAACCTTGCAACATGACCGCACTTGCCCTTTAGATCATTTAGAGTTGTTCACCTCTTTTCCTCTTCTTCTTCTTAGGGTGTTACAATCGTGATGATCTCTTGAGGAAAGCAATATCGGTATAGCCTTGAAGCATGACCGCACCTGCCTTTTAGATCATTTAGAGTTGTTCACCTCTTTTCCTCTTCTTCTTCTTAGGGTGTTACAATCGTGATGATCTCTTGAGGAAAGCAATGTCGGTGTAGCCTTGCAGCATGACCGCACCTGCCCTTTTGATCATTTGAGATTGTACCCCTCTCAAGCTCTCTTCTTTGAATAAGCGGTCTGAGGTTTTTCGAGACCGCCAGTTTTATGGCATCTGATTATATCGGAAATGGGGCGGTCTGGAACATCTGAGACCGCCGCCAGGGTTCTTTGGAACTTTATAATGATCAAAAGCGGTTTGAAACACTTAAAACTACTGTATAATTGTGGGTCTGATCTATTGAAGGGCGGTCTGAAAAAATTGAGATCACCGTCTAGGTTTTCTATGTGTTCATCAGTTAAGAATTGTCTTGAAATATCTGGGACCATTAACTGCAACTTTTCTAATACATATTCCCATAACGGTTGGCCTGGAAAAATGGAGACCGCAGGTTCAGTATATCTAACTTCCTCTAAAAGTAGGGTATTCATATGGTCTCCCTCTTATTATCCTACTAGGCAGCGGTCTGGAGAAGCGGAGATCGCTGGCTTTCCATCTTTAATAAGTTGTTTTTCGAGTATCAAGGAATCTGGGATAAATGAGATAATTGATAAGATCTCACCACTATGCATCTACTAATTAGCGGTCTGAAAATACGTGATCGCTGGTTATCTGCTTCGAAAAAGCCAAAAGCTCTTCAAGATCTGGTTATCATCCTTGGAAGAAGCGGTCTGAATCATTGAGCATCGCATCTCATCTCTTACCTAAAAATTATTCTGAGTGTTTTGCAATATTCAGGAATCATCATTTATGAATTACTATGATTTGGAATCTCTGCAGAGGATTTCAAAGGCTGAAGATCGCCATTTAATGAGCAATTGGCACTTAAAATTATTTTACAATGGAGCAGTTTCATATGCATAATACTTCTCAAATTGCAATAAGCAGTCTGGCGAGCACGAGACTGCCATTATTGGTTATCAGATATTCTATGAAGATGAGTTCTTATACGGTATCTTCTCTTATAACAGCTGCCTATTCGATCTCGGCAATATCTAAGGCATTGAGATCGAATGCCAATTCTATCTCTAAAAAATGATATCGTATATAACATCAATTATTTTCCTACTATAAGTTCAAGGACCGGTTGATGGTTATTAAGATCTATTCTTCTTCATTAAGAGTTGTAATGAGATCGAAAATAACAAGATCGATGCAACAATAAAACAGAGAAATATTCATTCAACAATAGAGAAAGGTATGACAATTTATATTCATTTCTGCTCTAAGCACATAAGCTCGCGCGGTCTCAACAGCTGGCGATCGCAGTTTGAAAAACAAAAAGATTACAATAAGCTGGTTTTCAATCATTCTTTGATTTCTTCAAAGACCGCTCATCAGATGATGAAGAGCCGGTCTCTTCAGAAGATTCTTCTGAGCTATCTGGGACTTTTGATCCTAAACTTGAGGCCGCAGCAGAACTCAGATCATCGCCTTCAACATATCGGCTTCCGCTTTCCTCGTCCGCACTTCCATCGATCTCAACATCTTCACTTCCGGTCTCATTTTCAGTGACCGATTGTTCGTTTATCAACCTGGCCGCATCAGGAAAGAGGTCGGCAAATGTCACCTCCCGAAATTCTTCAGCGAGACCGCCGCGATCACGGAGTTCTGTGATCGTCATTTCAGATGTCTCCTTTACATGCTGCATCATGGCATTTTGAAAATCGGTATTATCCGCATGATAAGCTTCTTTCTTTGAGCGCTGCATAAAAGAAAATAATTAGATCGCCCGGTCACAAAAGAAGAAAAAGGAAGATTGCAGGTAAGGCAAACTTACACGCAATTCTTTTTGTAGTTGTTCGATTTCTTTCAGGGCTCTTCGGAGAGACCGCCCCATGTGATGATTCAAGACCGTGCTCCTGGCGATCACTTGCGCGCAGATGTCAAGGAGCATATCAGTCTCTAAGTCATATGCCTCCCTTGCATTATCTTTTCCATATAAAGCAGAGGTGACCGCGAAAGCATGACATGTCAACTTCCCACCCCACAAGGGGAGGTCGGTAGACACCTTCACGCTTTTTCCTTTGGCACCCCACTTGAGAAGGGGTTTCCCCTTGATGTCCCTCAGCTTCTTCCCAAAGCCAGCCAAAAGAAAGGGCTGGTTGGCGATCTCCGACTCACCGCCAGGTTCCGCGGTCTCCCTCTCACGGTCTCTCTTCATCCTCATCTCTCTCTGGGTAAACACCTCCTCAGCTGGTGCCACTGGATCAATCTCTGGGACCGTGAAGGTCGCTGAAGAAGGAAAAAGTTAGAACATCAAGAGAAGTAAAGAGATCGCACAAGACCACTAGAAGCATCTTACTTTCTTCAGGAGTAACCTCCGCGACCTCTGGCCAGATCACCAGGTAATAGAGGAGGTCGAACCGCTTGTCCGCCAGGAAAGCAAGAATCTTAGTTTCCTCCTGCAAAAGGACTTTGGGGTTGCGGAAGACCCCTTCAGCTCGACGAGATGGCGTAGGTTTGAGACCGCCAAGATCGCCTTCAAACACTAAGAATCTTTCCGTCCAGAAAGGGATCTTGTTCGGAAGGTTGAGGACTTTAATCTCGTTGCAGGAAAAATAAAGAAGACCTTTGAACTCCTCCTTCTTCTTCCCCTCCTTCAGCGACTTCACAGAGAAGGTCGCGCGGAACAGATTGATGGTAAATTTCACCCTTGCTGATCTCAAGTAGTTCATGAAGATGGTCATGAGACCGATGGAGTTCGGCGGCAGCTGGGCGAGCACCAAGCCGTAATACTCCATGACTTCCAGAACCTCCCAGGGGAGAGGTAGCGTCAAGCCCCAATCGAAGTGATCGATTGGGATGACGAATTTGGTGTCCTCTCCAAAGCTTAGTCCCTCGTCATCTGTTGGCGGTCTCACAACAATCTGGCTCTGGATCATGTGCTTTCCAAGAAAGTTTAAGTACTCATCCTTGGAAAGATAGCTGGGTTTGTGATCGGCAACAAGGAAAAACTCAGCAGCCAAAGCACGAGCGGTCACCATTGCTGGAGTTCGTTGAGACCGGTGTTTTGGGCGCATTCAGAAAGTGTAAAGTAACGAAGTCGGAGCAAGCTATTTATAGAAGATGAAGTATGATTTCATAATAATTACTTTTTGGGGAGACCGCCCAGTAATCTGTGTAGACCGCTGAACCTGCATATGAAGAGAGACAGCAAGCAATTTGGTCGGTCTCAATAAAGTGAGACCGCGGCATTCCAAGCAGCAGCACAGAAATTAGAGGAGATCGGCATCACAGCAAATATAAAGATCGCATCAGAAGAATCAAATTGTCATAATACAAATATTACAAATTCACATCGTCCAGACTTTAAATATTCGAGACCGCATAAAATAAAAAGCTAAAATTCATCTCCTAGCAGGGCGTTTTCTCGCGACAAAGGCCGCAATGTCCTGCATCTCATTTACAGCGGTCAAAACAGATGCCAAGTTTTGGTTAGCTGACATTGCAGCTTGATGGATTTGCGACATCTCCTTGTCCACCTGCTCCATAGGAATGGCCATGATTTCAGAGGTCGGTCTCTCCTCTGGGAGACCGCTGGAAGTTCCAGGCTTCATCATCATATGGGCAGGACCGACCCTAATTGACGCGAGCTCAGCGGCTAGATCGGCAGCTTTCCCCTTGTAATAATCAACATCTTTCTCTGCCCTCCGAAGCGCCCTGCTCAGCTCAGCATTCTTCAGGTCGCATTCTTCGTGAACTCGTTTTTCATTGGCGCGCAGCTTTTCTTCGAAGTCAGCTGTCTGGGCTCGGAGCTGATCGTCAAGAGCTCGCTCCGGAGCTCGCATGGTGCGGACATCCTCAAACATAGGTTTGAGAATGTCAGCGAGTTGCTGGGAGATCACCGGCCCTTGTGAAATCTCCCCTTCTCCAGGAGTGTCGGTGACCTCATCAGCATCTGCGATAACAAACAAAGAACGATTAACTCAGCAACAACTCAAAAATGGAAGAGCTCGCGCAAAGGAAATACTTGGAAAGAAATCAAGACCGCTCTCACGCAAGGCATTTTCAACATCTTTTGGGACCGCATGATCTGTGGTTAGCAAAAGGCGATCCGAACCTCTAAAGCGCTCCAGGTTCATTCTTTCCAACTCCCTTTGTTGCGACCACTCTCCTTCTTTTCTCCTCCTTTTTAACTCTACATTACTAACGAGGATGTCATCTGTTTCAATGATGACGATCTCACGTCGTTCTTTTGGAGATCTAGGTCGAGGAGCAAGCAGAGGAAAGAATTCAGGCGGTCTCACGGTCAGATCTGCCTTACCGGTCCGCAGGGCAGAGACAGCTATCGCGCGGTCTGTCGCTGCCTTATCCAGCTGGGCCTTCTGGACAACAGAGATATTCTTCAGACCGGCGGTCAGAGGGATCTTCTCCTTTTTGATCTGCCGAATTTCTTCTCCCCTCTTCTCTTCCTTCTCCTCCTCAGTAGACTTCTTCTTCTTCTTACCCTTCTTCTCTTTCTTAGCAGCGATCAACGCTGCATTCTCCTCTTCTTCTTTCCTTTCTCTCTCTGCAGCAACCTGTGTTGCCTTCTCTTCCTCTTCTTTCTTCTTCCCAGCAGCGATCAGCATTGCCTTCTCTTCCTTCTCCTTCCTTTCTCTCTCTGCAGCGACCTGCGCTGTTTTTTCTTCTTCTTTTTTCCTTTCAACGGCGATCAGCATCGCCTTTTCCTCTATCCTTTTTTCCTCTGCGGCGGCCTGGGTTGCCTTCTCCTCCTTTTCCTACTTCTCTTCTCAGCCTCGGCATTTTTTTGGCCTCCTCTTTTGCGGTCTTCCTCTCCCGCTCCTCGGCGGCCTCCTGAAGATTTTCAGATTCGAAAGGGTCGATCACCTGCAAGGTCGAACGAACAAGACCGTTAGAAGATTCTTCATCTAGAGAAGCAATCAACTCTAGGTCCGCTCCTTTGGAAGAAAATGAGACCGCAGAAGGAAAAGGGAGGTCGATGTGCTTATTTACCTTCTCAGGGTCCGCAGGAGGATGTCGCAGATCGCCACCAGAGAATGTGGCCGCCTCTTTAGCGGTCACCGCTTTAGTTTCGCCACTATTCCTTTTCTTGGCAACCTGAACGGAAGAACTTGTGTCTTTTCTTTTTGTTCCCTTTGCAGCTTCATGCATATTTGTGATTTGCTGCCTCAACCTTCCCGTTGAAGCCGCCTGCTTCTGCATCTGAGCTTTAATGATCTCAGTAGAAGCGGTCTCACCAGATTGGGCAGCGACCAGGTTGAGAGCTTCAACCGATTTGTTGCAGTCAAAGGTGATGAAAACATCGGGGAGATCAAGCACAGGAGGCCCTGAGGAAGTGGTCGATAAATCAACAATATTAGAGGCCACCAAGGTCGCGTCCCCCGGCAATTAAGCTTGCCGGTTTTCAGAAGCGCTGACAACCTCTTTCGCCGCATCCTCGACCGCAACCTTGGAAGCTTTGGCCGTCAGTACCTCTTGGAGCTGGCGGTCTCCTTCTCTTTGCTCTTTCCTTTTGGGGAAGCTACTTTGGGCGGCCCCTGGTTCTGTGCTCGCTTGGACAGACAACTCAGTATGCTCGTCATTTTAAAGATCGTCGCAGTCTAAAAAGCAGTGATCGCTGGCAGCACGAGCTCGCAGCCCTTTCCAGAAAATTCTAATTTCTGAAGCCTTGAAGCCGTATTTATAGATTCTCTCGCATTTATGACGGTAGCGGTCTCAGCGGTCAAAGCGGACATTTTTGAAGTTCCAGCAAAACTTGAAAATGTGCGGGGATCATGTTTGCCCGGAAGCCCGCGACCTCTCTTTTCCGATCAGAATGGTCAGTTCCGGCGGTCTCAATTCCGGGAGATCGCCTAGACCGCCTGTCTCATCTCCAGTAATCCTTCTAAGTCACAGGCGGCCAGGCTCCAGGGAGATCGCCAGACCGCGCGGTCTGAGATTTTTCCTTCTTTTTGTTATTTACACCCCTGTCTCTGCCCCGACTCTCCTGTATCCCGGGCAGCACGTAATTTTTGGATCTGCCCGTTTGGGCAGCCTCCGCGTCTATAAATAGGGGGGTAGGGGTACCTGAAAAAGGACTTTTGCTTCAAGCCTCCAGCTTGCAACCTGTGCAAGCGGTGTCGAATTCTGTCACGTTTCTACCTCTCACCCTTGCCTGTTTTTAGACCCCCCCCCCCCTCCTGTACTCCTTTTTGAGATCAATCGAAGCAGATTTTCTGTCAGAGATCTCCTCTGACATTCTCGGTCTCAAGTAACCTGCACTTCGCAGTCTTTCTCTCATCCTTCTTTTAGTGTGAGTTTTGGAGGTACATTTTGTGTGCCAACAGTGATCATCGTCAATCGGATGATCCAAAAGTCATCAATCTCGTAAGTAGCTCAAATGAGGCGTGATCAATCTCCATCACATTTGGCAAGCAAATATTCTCAAAGCCCATCTACCATGCACATATTCTACATACTAAGAATAGTTGGATAAATTCCTTCTTTAGATTAATGCTTAATAGTTTTTGCATCATATTAGGTCATACACGTTGTTCATGAATTTTGGGAATCAACCAAAATCCTCTTGCGACCGGGTCACATAAAAGCATTGGAGATATATATTAATATTAATCTATTGCCAGCATGAGAAGAATACTACAGCATTTACGGTGTCATATTAGGGTTGGATATTTTTTTAACAATTCCTTTAGTTCAACATTGGTGTTAGTTGGTCATGACTTCGTGGTTTGGTTTGGTTTGAGCTACTATATGTAATCAGTAGAGCTAATTTGCCTTTTTTGTGGCTAATTTTTAAGTAAATAAATAATAGAGTAAACATGACTTCAAATAAAAAATTTACCTTGACCAAGTCCTCTTGTGGCATTTCCTACTTCCTATAGAAAGTCGATTATTTGTTTATAGCCCTTCAACCCTCAATCCTTCTCATGCGGCTTCTGTCCACATATTAATATCGTTGTTAAACTACAGTAAAGGGATGACAGTTAAAACTCTATTCCCATTGCTTCCTATTGTATGTATTTTCTGCGGGAAAACCTTCTTCCTTCGCTCCCTCTACCTTTTTTTCAGTACTTCAACCTCCTTTTTTCCTTCCATGGTTCCTATCTACTCCATCTGTATCCTTTGTATTGATTTACTGATGAGTTCCCAACCTATGTGGCCACTGTGATGATTGTAGTATGGATTATGACGAATGCTTGGGTTGTCTCGATGCTGTTTCGGAGCATTTATTGAAGTTTCTAGGATTTAGTTGCGCATTTGAGTGCGCTCACTGTGTCAAGTTTCTGCATTGGATAATTTAACATCTCCTGAATATTTATGATCTCTACTTAATTCTAGAAAGGACAACAATCTTATAGTTTGATGGAAACATTTTTTCATGTGTTACTTCCTTCAGAATTTCATTTTCTTTATTGCGCATTTCTAACATACATTACCGCAGCCTCAGTTTACTATTGTTGTTTATTCATTGGTCTGTTGGTTTCATTAAATAGAATTAATCTCCCTAATTTATATTTTAGTCGTTCTCCATCTGATCAGATAACTAGGTCAACATTTAATTAGTATGAACGCATCTGACTGCAACTAGGTTTAAATCAAGATTTAGCTCCACTAAAACGACACTAGTTTGCCTCCTTTAAGAACAAGTTTTTAAATGTTAACATTTTCTCACCTTTAAACTTCAACCATTAATCTAAAAAAATGTATTTTTATTTCTTCTTGCTCTTATAATTTATTGTGTTGTGGGTCAAACTTCCTATTGGAATCACCTTACACTCATTGCAAGAAACTTTATCTTTCCTTCTATTAAAAAGAAATCTATTTGATATACGGTATAAGGTGACTCTACTTTAGTTTGTAATTAAGTTGCTTCTCATTTCTGAAAATGGTTGTTCGTTATTGTAAGATATATACAACATCAAAACCAAGAATATTTTGTCACTGATATGGGCCACAATAGTCCTTGTTATCGGTTAATTTTATAAATATATCATGTTAGTGTCATCATTATTAGTGTGGCTCTTTAGAGTTATTTCGATGTTCGGGTCTTTTATTTCGTCGTCATGTGTTCATGTTAAACGTCTTTTATTAATCAAGTCAGTGTACGAGTCTGTAGTGTTTTATTGTTTCGTGCTTTTCTTTTTTATTTGGGGTTGTTTACACCTATATCATGTTGTAGTGTTATATATAGACCCCCTTGGGTCATGAGAAAGATATAAATGAATTAATCAAAATCTCTCTCTCTCTCTAAGTTCTTCTTTCTCTCTCTCCAGTTCCTTTCTCTTCATCCTCATTCTAGGGTTAAGGTTAAGCACGGGTCCCCTTCCTCTCCCCTCGCATTCTCCGTCGGTTGAGCTCGGCTCCTCCTCTACCACTTCCGACGGGATCCCGAACGTTTTTACCGGTTAGGCCCATAACAACTTGGTATCAGAGTCATCCTTACTCCGGCACTGCATTCCTCCTCCCCACTTCCACAAATACCACTGTCGAAGCATTAGCTTTATGTCGAAGTTGTCATCTTCAGCACCGCCTTCCTCGATTCTTCGTTCTATACCACGAAGCACCTTCCAGTCGTCGTTCGCGGCTTCCTCATCTCCTTCCAGAAATCAGAGTCAACACCCTTCCTCTCCACTACGATCCTCTACAGTGTCAAGCTCACAGTGAGCATACAGAGCTCCAGACCATCAAACGTGTGCAACCCCTCTCCTTTGTCTACAACGCTTCGAGCTCCCATTTACAACAGTTTAGGGCTCTCAATAACGTCTCTTGAAGCTCACAGTCGTTGATACCCTTCTAGCATGCGCATTTCCATTCATCGTCCAGTGGATTAGCTCTGTCATGGCTTCCTTCCAGCTATAAGAGACCGAACATTAAGTTTTCTACCGCTTCCTTCTGTTCCCAGCAGGCTCGGGCCACACGCCATCTCGTCACTTAAGCCACTCGCATCTCCTCACTGAACCGCTGGCCTGCGCTCTTCCTCGAGCCCAGCAGACCCTCCCTTTCCCTCCTCGAGCCCACCAAACAGTAGCAGTATGTGAGTCATCCAATTAATTAATTTAATTAATTCTTAATTGGATTAATTACTAAATTAATCAATTACGTCATCATGGTGAAGAGCTCCAACGAGCAAATTATCCTTCGTTCGATGTACAGACAGCTATTGGAGATGTCGGCGTTGTATGAAGTCACGTCTTCGCACCTCACCGTCAGCATTGACAGACACTTCGGGGACCCAATTCCACTAGAGCAGGCGCCACTTCCACCGGTGTCCGAAGAAGTTCCACCGCTCACCACGGTTCTTGTTGCCCCATTATCGCCTCCAGTTGTTCCCTCCCCGCAGTTCACACAGCCGGTCTCGTCGCCTCCACGCCTTACGGTAGTGCCACCACAATTTGTTTCGCCGTCATTCGTCTCCGCAGGATCCATCCGGCAGCCTCCGCTCCAGTCACATGTTCCGACAGTCCCTCTGGATCCATTTCTTTCAACGACCCCCCCCCCCCCAAGTCAATGTCACCGCTTCTCAGCACCACGACTCACATTCAGCAGGGTTCTCTATCACCCTCGACTATCCACACTCACCAAGTCATCGGGCACACTCGCCCTGAGTCCAGATATTATGTTTGGCAGTCTCCTATCAGCAAGCACCTCTGCCACGCTAGATCCTTGCAATTTTTCGTGACATCTATGAGCACGATGACGTTCTGCTGCTCGATGTAGTTTACCGCTACAGCAATGTGTTACCGGGAGCTGTTCGGGGGGGATTAAAGAGTCAGATGATTAAGCCGTGCAAGCTTAGTTTGATCTTGAGGACAAGCTCGATTTGAAGGACGGGTGGGATAAATATGGGCCCACAAAAGCCTTTTTATCAGTTAATTTCATAAATGTATTATAATTGTCATGTTAGTGCCATCATTATTAGTGTCGCTCTTCAGAGTTATTACGATGTTCGGGTCTTCTATTTCGTCATCATGTGTTCATGCTAGGCGTCTTTTATTAATGGATTCGATGTACGAGTCCGTAGTGTTTTATTGTTTCATGTTTTCCCTTTTTTATTTTGGGGTTATTTACACTCATACGATTACGTAGTGTTATATATGGACCCCCATGGGTCATGAGAAAGATATGAAAAAATTAATCAAAGTTTCTCTATCTCTTTTAGTTCTTCTTTCTCTCTCTAGTTCCTTTCTCTTCATCTTCATTCAAGTAAGGTTGAGCTAGGCTCCCCCTTCTTCATCTCCCCTCGAACTCTCCGTGGGATGAGTTTGGATCTCTTATATCTCCACCACCATCTACAACGAGATCTCGGATCTTGTTACGGGTTAGGCCCATAGCAGTCACATTCTATCTACATATCATATTGAATGCCCATCATAAAACAATTCATAGAACATTCTACTAAAACATGTATGCAGTTTTAATTAACAACCGATAGTTATCATTTCTTCCTCAGTTATATGTTATAGTAAAGCATTCATCTCTTCCCTAAATTGATATTTTAATTAATCTTCTAATCCATATTAAAAGAATAAAACTCAGTTACATTAATAATATCAACACTGATAATTATCTTAATAGCAATCATTCTCTCACTATGTCTATTCACATCAATAATTCTTTTCAACTATTTATCCATCACTATCCTAACCCCAATTATACTATCTAATTATTCAACATACAATAACTTATAAGCATTCTCAATGTCCATGTACTTTTGCCCTTTCCACTTAGTTTTTATTGAACAAACAATGTGAATACTTCTCCTAGTCATTGTCCAAAAATCTTGTCTTTTCATTTAAAGTCCTCCAACTTCAAGTAGCAAATATAATCATAATACTATACATAAATGATTCTAACTTATCTTTCACCACAATCAGGTCACATCGTGGTACTCGATTCTAGGAAACGCCCTAGCACTATTGTGCCTTAGGATTTTAAAATTCAACTCATAAAATAGTGCTCCTTTAGATCATCAAAGCTTGTAGAAGATCAATAAGATAGTTATCAGAGTTCTTTACTGTGCATAAGAAGTTTACTTCAGATGCCACTGTCCTCCAACTCAAATATATCATTGATGGACAACAAATGACTAGTTTCTGTAGTTCTCTATGAACTTTATCAAATATTCTTATCATTTCTAAAGATAGCTATGTATTCATAGTTTTTTTTGTCTCAGACATGAAGAATTAGGAGCCTCACTTCATGGTTTTTCGGTTCATAAAAGCTCTTTACATTGGCATGTTCCTATAAGATAATATACCAGTAGATTTGAAAACAAATTAGTGAATTAGCATTGCAAACACAGCTCTATCTTACCAGATGTGAGCAAGAACAGAATCTTAGCTATCAATCAAGACTGTCACAACACTATCATATAAAGTATTTCTACTTAGGATACTGATAAGTCCGATTTATATAGGGTTTTTCGGACACATGTGGTCTAGTTTTCACTCACTTGCACTTCACTCTTAGTTCACTATTGTTTATATTTCACTGGTTCACTCTTTTCACACGAAGTACTCATTTCGGCACATTGTGGTGTGTTATTGCACACTATTCTGATGGGGGTAAGCACATTGTGCTCCTCATCTCTTTATTTTGCAGTTTTTATGTTGTTTCTGTGTGCTGGAGGCATGTGCCCCAGTTTGGTGTTTTGCTTTGCAGGTGGGCAGATCCTCATTTCTAGTTGAATTCTTTCCTGTATGAATTGGACGGTCGTGCGTTTCCTTGACGCACGATCTCTGCAATCGTGCGCGTTCAATTGTGCCTCGGAATAGTGATCTGCCCCGGCTCGTGCGTTTTGTTCTCGCACGGTCGGTGCGTTTTGTTCTCGCACTGTCGGTTTCGACCGTGCGTGAGTAAAATCGCACGAGCTTCTCTTTTTGTCTAAAGATTTTATGAATTAATTGCCCGTGTGTTTCCTTCACGCGCGAATGGATTCAACCATGCGAGAACGAAATCGCACGATCTTCTCTGTTTGGCCTGTTTTTCAGCACTCTGTCTCTACCCGGGCGTTTTGTTCTCGCACGGTCGGTTTCGACCGTGCGTGAGTAAAATCGCACGGGGTCTTTTGCCTGGCCTTCCTGGGCTTCCTGCTCGATAAAAATTCGCACGATCCACGCACGATCGTGCGTTCACCCGTGCATGCTTATTTTTCTCACAGCTTGCTATATAAGTGCAGGAATTCGCCCTATTCGAAAGGACCCGCCATTTTCGCGCCAAGGTGCCCAGCTCCGACCCATTTCGCCGCTCCACCACCGCCCACCTTCGGGAGGAGCTCCGGCCATATTTCTCTTACAAATCCAAGGCTAGGACTTCATCTGTGGCCTCCTCCATCGTTCGCTTGCCTCCAAGGGTGATTTCGAGGGATTTCTCGCTGCACGTGTGAAGTTCTCCGATGAGGTCGTGGCCGAAGACAATTGACGGAAAAGACTGGTACATTAGAAGAAGGTGACAGCTCTTCCGAACCTCGGACGGCAGTTGGAGCCCGAGCTCGGACAAGGCTTGACAACCCTAGATTTCGGCCATGAACCTCCAACGAGTTGTTACGGGTCCACCGTCAGTTATCCTATTATATTAGTACTATGTTGTATCGAGTCTTTATTAGGTTGAGTCTTTATTATGGTTGAGTCAAGTTAGAGTATTTTAGGTGTTTTAGTGGGTCAAGTCTTATTATATTAGTATTTATGCATTTTTAATATTTTATATGTCCGATGTAATTACGGGGTTGCCCCCGGGGGTTCTATATATTAGACTCGGTCATGTATTTAGAATTTATGAAATGAATTATGAGTTTTCCTTCTCTCTCACTAAATTCCTCTCTCTCTCTCTCTAAGATCTTCTCTCCTTCCTCCACCCTCTAGGGTTTCTTCCTCTCTCATCCCCTCCTCCACCGTTCTAGGGCTTGCCCTTTGTATCTCCGCCTCCAACAATCCGACAACGAACCAAGCCCGTAACAACTTGGTATCAGAGCCCTCTTTCCTCCCTTTTTCCCTTCCACGCCGCTGCATGTTACCACGCTACTGCTGTTTTCCATCTCCTTCCAGCCCAACTACTTTGCATCCTTCCCGTCCTGCTTACGTCTTCTCCAACACCCCCCTCTTCGGTCACCGTCTCCAGCAAATCACCGCCTCCCATTTCTCAGAGCCAGAGCCCAGCCGCAAGCCCATCCTCCATACCGTACGCCGAATCAGACCCCAGCCCATCTTCTCCCCAGCGCAAGCTCCCTTCCTCCAGAGCTCATCTTCTCCCCAGCGCCGACGAGCCAACGCAAGCCCCCCTCCATTGTCGACCCCAGCGCCGACTGAGCCGACGCTCATCTTCTCCTCCATCGTCGAGCTCACTGTTGTCGATCTCCCATCCCTGAAGCCGCTCCACCTCGCTGCTTCTTCGTCTGCCACCTCCGTCGATTCCACCTCGAGCCCCAGTCTGCACGGTCATCCACGCCTGTCGAGCGACAGCATTCGATCGAAGCAACCCTACGGTTCTTTTTAATTATCCGCCGTAACATCTCCAGTCTCATCACCCGTCCCACACCTACCTTCCTTTTTTTAATTTTATTTCTGAATTCCTGCATCCCATCTCCTTTTTATTTTTTATTTTTTTTCTTCCCTTATTTCCTAGAGCCCACTGCCACCCTCTCTTAATAATTAACTAATTATCTGATTAGTTAATTAATTAACCCACTTTTCTACATGTCCCTTAGCGTTGCCGACCACATTGAGCTCCTCGCCACCCTCGCCAAGCTGGACCGTCGTATTGCTCATCGGGAGACTCGACTCGGCCACGTCGATGCTCAACTCGACCTCACGCTCGACGCCCTCCGCATGTCTCGCGACTCGTTGTTGTTTTTTCTGTCACCACCACCACCGGAGCTGGACTCGTCACCGTCCCCTCCAATGATGGTGCCACCACCGTCCTCCGTTGTTCATGACGCGTCGCCGCTGCCTCCGGCCATCTCGCCGCCGCCTCCGGCCATCTCGCCGCCGCCTCCGGCCATCTCGCCGCCGCCTCCGGCCATCTCGCCGCCGCCTCCGGCCATCTCGCCGCCGTCTCCTACAGTCATCTCGCCACCGCCTATACTGGCCCTTGCTTCGCCTGCCGCTGCTCTGTCAGGCCTTGCGCCGCCGTCACCGCCAAATCCGTTCCTGCTACCATCCATTGTTCCTCTAACCTCCTTGCCACTGCTGCTCACCGCCACCCTACCGACCCCACCGAAGCCATTACTTCTGCCGCCGGTCATTCCAACATCGCCGCCGCTGCTCGCCGCCGCCACCGCCACTACGCGATATCAAACATTGTTCTGGCGGGAGATCAAGATGTCAGATGCTCCGACCAGCCACATGGAGTTCGAGCTTGAGGTCAAGCTCGATGTCAAGGACGGATGGAGTGTTACGGGTCCACCGTCAGTTATCCTATTATATTAGTAGTATGTTGTATTGAGTCTTTATTAGGTTGAGTCTTTATTATGGTTGAGTCAAGTTAGAGTATTTTAGGTATTTTAGTGGGTCAAGTCGTATTATATTAGTATTTATGCATTTTTAATATTTTATATGTTCGATGTAATTACGGGGTTGCCCCCGGGGGGTCTATATATTAGACCCGGTCATGTATTTGAAATTTATGAAATGAATTATGAGTTTTCCTTCTCTCTCTCTAAATTCCTCTCCCTCTCTCTCTAAGATCTTCTCTCCTTCCTCCACCCTCTAGGGTTTCTTCCTCTCTCATCCCCTCCTCCACCGTTCTAGGGCTTGCCCTTTGTATCTCCGCCTCCAACAATCCGGCAACGAACCAAGCCAGTAACACGAGTCTCCACCCCTTTGGTTGTAATCTCACCCCCATCATATTTTAGTATTTTTCTCCCTTGATACCTTATTTGTATGAACGATGTTTGCAAAACCCTAATATGTTATTTAGTTTATTTCATGTCTATGTGAAATCTTCTTATGATTTATGCAAGTGAGGAGTGCCCCCATTCCATCTTCCATCCTGCCAACGCGTTGAGTTGTCGTACTAGCAATTGCTAGTGGCGTGCCTTGTGACGAGGTGCCTTCGACCCTCATTCCGCCTGTGTGAATCATCCGCCCGCTTGCCTTCTCGCTCATCCGCCTACCGAAGCAGTGCATAGCGTCCTGCATAGTTTCCATCCACCGTGCGAAGCGGTGTGTGCGACCCGCATTAGCGTAGTTAGTTTTTTCTCTTTCGCTTTTCTAAAACCAAATCCAAAGCCCTAGTGTTTATTTAATCTTTATAATTAGTTTTCTAAACTATAGAATCGCGCGCCCTATCCTGCGTTCCTCTGAGATCGATACTTGGGGATTTACTCCCACATTTTATATTACTTGAGCGACCGGTGCACTTGTCGTTAGCGCATCAAGTTTTTGGCGCCGTTGCCGGAGAGCGCAGGTGTTGTGTGATTTTTCTGTTCAGGAAGCTGTTATAAAGATTTGTTGTATTTGATTTCTGTTTTGAGTTGTATGCAGGGGCGAGGCCCTGGAGATTTAGTTGAGTTTGATCCAGAAATAGAGCGGACGCTGCGTGCGCGCCGTCGTGCTACTGCTGTCATGGAGGGTAACTAGAACAATGGGAATGACCACAGGAGAGAGGATGTGCCCGTTGTTGGTCAAGTTGTCGATGAACACGATGTGATCTGTCCAAGGCCCCGAACAATGCGTTATTACACCACTCCCACTGTTGGGAGTGTGTACCCTGGATTTGGCCCGGCCATTACAAATAATCAGTTTGAAATCAAGCCAGCCATCTTGAACATCATCCGCAACAACGCCCAGTTCTCTGGGATGGCAAGTGAAGACCCCCATCTTCACTTGGCAGAGTTTTCCGAAATCTGCGGAACGTTCCGGTACGCCGGCATCTCTGATGATACTGTAAAGTTAAGACTACTTTCATTCTCTCTTCGGGACAAGGCGAAGGCATGGCTCCACATCATTCCACCTGGTATTGCCGCTACTTGGAATGCGCTATCATCCAAGTTCCTTGCCAAATTACACCCTGTGGATAAAATAGTGAGCATGAGACGAGAGGTCGCCACCTTCCGTCAGAATGATCAAGAGACCATTGCTGAGGCGTGGGAGAGGTTTATGGACCTCCTACGGAAGTGCCCTCATCACGAGTTCCAACCATGGAACTTGGTTGAAAATTTTTACTTTGTTATAGAGCCCAACTACAGGGCCATGATCGATGCTGCTGCTGGGGGGACATTGATGAACCACACTCCTGAGGAGGCACTGCGAATCCTGCAGGATACTGCTTCCCGCAGCTCTTTCTAGACGGCCGGTAGGAACACGCCGAGAAGTACAAGTGGATTATTTAAAGTGAACACTACAATGCTACCAGCTGATGCGGCACCATCACCACTCGAGAACATAGCTTTGCTGAAGAGGCCCGCCTCTAATTCTGCTCAGGTGATGGCCATCTCGTGCCAAGGTTGCGGGAACCCCGGGCACCATGCTTATGAGTGTCCCGCTGCCCGCTAGTGAGCTTTCTTCTGACTTTTCGAATTTGAATGTTAATGAGAGTATCAATTACTTGAACAATCAGAATCGTTCAACTCCGTTCTCAAATGCTTATAACCCGGGTGTGAGAAATCACCCGAATTTTTCTTGGAACCAAAATGCTGCAGGCCAACGATGGTAACCGGGTCATCATCAATTTGATGCTCAAGCCTCCGGAAGCCAACCGAGGCCGCCAGAACCGGGTTATACTCAAGGTGCCCCTGCCCAGAGGAAAAGTGCTCTGGAGGAAATGATGGAAAAATTCATAGATATGGCCCAATCTAACATGGCCAACCAGACTGCCTCTATGAGGAACTTGGAGACGCAATTGGGCCAGTTGGCCCAAGTGCTATCTGAGCATGCTCAGGGTGCACTTCCTAGCACTACTGAAAAGAATCCACGTGAGCAAAGGAAGAGCTTGACCGAGTCAGATGGTTGTCATGTGGGCGATTTGGTAGTTAAGTGCACTATAAATGATGTTGAAACCACCGCGTTGTGCGACACGGGGTCATCACGCAACGTCCTTGCCTTGCAAGACGTTGAAAAGCTTAATCTAAATATTAATGTTTATGATCGGACATCCCTTGTCCTCGCCAATGGGTCGGTGGTGGAAACCGAAGGAGAAGTTATGGAGGTTGAGGTTATTGTGGACGGCAAGTCGGTTGTCACTAACTTTCAAGCGTTGGGACCCATGGAAAATAATTTCATTCCTATTTTTGGTGTCCCCTTCTTGAAAGAGAGTGGCGCCATTCTCCATATTGTTGATGGTTGTGTCTCCTTACCATCCAAGGAGAACACCATTCTTGCTCATCCACGATGACTGAGAGCCTAGTTGTTGAGAAGGAACAAAAGGAATCTTCTAGTTATATTTCTGACAGTGTTTCGAGTTCTGTAGTGTGTAGTCAAGGTGAAGTTGCCCCGGTGGAGATTGTTGAACTTGTGGATGTCGAAAAAAGAGAAGAAGTGATTGAAGATGTGAGTGATTCGGTGGAGGAAGTTCTTGCTGATCATGATGTTGTCTTTGCGGAACATGTTGAAGTAAAGGCAGAGTGCGGCAAGGCCGCGGAGTTGAGTTCTCATGCGGCAGGCGTAGCCGCCAAGACTTTAAATTCTCCTATTATTTTTAATGTTATGTCCAAACAATTAAAACAGGTTCGATGGGCTAATCTGTCACCCGCGGTGGGTGAAGAAATGAAGCCGCCTGCTGCTCCTATGAAGATAGAAACTGATTCTGATCGAGTGTATGGTGCTCGATGGCGCTCTCCCACTGTGGAGAAGCTTAAACAAGAAAGACCGTTGCGCGATGCGCGTGTCGCTGCCCTCCGTCACGAGAAGGAGGAGGCTAGGGGGAGGATAGGTAAAACTAGTCTCGGCCCTAAAGCCTACACCTCTGGCCCTTCTTGTTTGACTAGAGAGATTTATCATAAGGCTGCGTTCAGTTAATTTGGTTTTATCTTTTTGAGAACTTCTGAATTTTTGTTGTTTTGGTTTGGATTACCAAAGTTGTGTACTTTTATCCTATGTTATTTGCTTCTGAACACTATAACTGCTTAATATAGGTATTTGGTCCACCTTAAGGATGGTAAACAAAAGGGCTAAGGGGAGACAACCCCATTTCTGCTATTTTGATTTACCTAACCTGCTTATGTTTTCTATTTATTATTACATGTTATGCCAGAGTTTCCCTTTCGTAGGTGTGGTGATTCTTTGGTGGCGGACATGAGAGTTTCTTCTCAGTATTAACGACAATCTTCTGGTATGCTCATTTCTGAGCATGGGTAACTCCTCTCCCTGGCTCCTTTTATTCTTAATGCTTATCTTTTACTTATGTTGCGTAGATTAAGTCTGGGGGAGGGAGAACTATCGTTGCGTGTTACCCATTGAGCGTGCACATTTCATAGCATGCTAGAAGTACTTTTTAATTCCTTTTAATATTATTGTAGTTCATCTTCATCGCACACCACCGCACCCACATGAGCGCGCGCTTAACCGTAGGCACGTCACGAGTTTAATTTGTTTCTTTTGCGCGATTTGGAAAATTACCGTGCTGACTTAGGATTGTGAGGCAGAGTAAAATGTTGACTCTTGTAGTACTTCTAGTCGAGTGCTCGCGTCTCGCGTAGAAATTCGTGTAGAATTAATTTTTTTTTATGCTTATAGTTTTATATTTTTTTCTATTTGCGTAAATTTTGTTTATTCTACTCAAAATTGGTGAATCCGGTGTGAATCCGACGGTAGCGTAAGGATGTGTAGACTTTTGATAGACTCGTATTGCTCGAGTCGGGAGGAAGGATTATCTTTCTCGGTAGCTAATAACTTGCCCCAAGCGACTCTTGAAGCATTGGTATACGATTAGTTCAATTTGCGCGAGTGTGATGTAGGTCATCATTCTGGCCCGGTTGAGCTTGTGTACCGTTCATATAGTCTCATCCTCGCTAGCCCCTTTGTGCCTAACCCGTCCTTTTGATTCAGCTCCACCGGTATCTCACCAAAGCCAAAAAGCTGATCTTAGTCGCACACCCAAATCCGAGCTCTAGTTTGTATTATATTTATCATTTTGGGGGTGTTGATGTGATGAATTTATTGTGGATATGTGGATGTGCTCATTTGGAAATTCGCTGAAAATAATAATAAATAGTTGTGGAAAAAGAAAATGAAAAAAGAAAGAAAAAGAACAAAAAAATTGTTGTGAAAAAAGTGAAATGAGAAAAAGTTAAATTGAAAATTAGTTGTGAAAATTTGTATTCGAAGTAGGCAGTGCACACACCCATGTTGTCAAGTCCAAGTCTGGGGGGTGTGGTGCACCCGCGTGTTTTGTTGGTGTGTGGATAGTTTCTTTTGTGTGAGCTCATTTGGGTGAGGTGCATTGAGTCCCCTTGTTTATCTTTGTATACCCCTACCGTAAACCAAGCCCCATTTCTAACCTAAAGTCCTACTGCTTCGCGCATTGAACCAAACTAATGTTGTGGAGAGAGTGCGAATGGGTGAGCTTATGGTCACCAACATTGATGAATTTCTTTGGAGGTTGTCCCGAGCACCGATCTTTGGCAATGCTCATCTCAGCGATCAGTCTATTTTCTCCCTATGTGTGACCGGAAGATTCACCGTGATTTTTGTTTTGAGTAGAAATAATATATAGTTACGCTCCTAGAAAATATAAACTATTTTGCATAATTAGAAATTTCGTCTACTGTATTTCTACGCGCGCGAGCATGCGACTTCGCATCATACTCCGCTTTGCAATTTCTATGCCAATTATCGTTTTTCTCGTCCGCATAAGAGATGGTTTGCTCGGGACGAGCAAACGGGTAAGTCTGGGGGTGTGATGAGTCTGATTATATAGGGGTTTTCGGACTCATCTGGGCTAGTTTTCAATCACTTGCACTTCACTCTTAGTTCATTATTGTTTATATTTCACTGGATCACTCTTTTCACACAAAATGCTCATTTCGGCCCATTGTCGTGTGTTATTGTGCACTATTCTGTTGGGGGTAAGCACATTATGCTCCCCATCTCTTTATTTTGCAATTTTTATGTTGTTTCTGTGTGCTGGAGGCATGTGCCCCAGTTTGGTGTTTTGCTTTGCAGGTGGACAGATCCTCATTTCTAGTTGAATTCTTTCCTGTATGAATCGCACGGTCGTGCATTTCCTTGACGCACGGTCGTGCGTTTCCTTGACGCACGATCTCTGCAACCGTGTGCGTTCAATTGTGCATCAGAATAGTGATCTACCCCGGCTCGTGCGTTTTGTTCTCGCACGGTCGGTTTCGACCGTGCGTGAGTAAAATCGCACGAGCTTCTCTTTTTTTCTAAAAATTTTATGAATTAATTGCCCGTGCGTTTCCTTCACGCATAATTGGATTCAACCGTGCGAGAAGGAAATCGCACGATCTTCTCTGTTTGGCATGTTTTTCAGCGCTCTGTCTCTACCCGTGTGTGAGTAAAATCGCACGGGGTCTTTTGCCTGGCCTTCCTGGGCTTCCTGCTCGATAAAATTCACACGATCCACAAACGGTCGTGCTTTCGAGCGTGCGTGCCTATTTTTCTCACAGCTTGCTATATAAGTGCAGGAATTCGACCCTATTCGAGAAGACCTGCCATTTTCGCGCCAAGGTGCCCAGCTCCGACCCATTTCGCCGCTCCACCACCGCCTACCTTCGGGAGGAGCTCCGGCCATATTTCTCTTGCAAATCCAAGGCTAGGACTTCATTTGTGCCCTCCTCCATCGTTCGCTTGCCTCCAAGGGTGATTTCGAGGGATTTCCCGCTGCACGTGTGAAGTTCTCCGGCGAGGTCGTGGCCGAAGACAATTGACGGAGAAGACGAGTACATTAGAAGAAGATGACAGCTCTTCCGGATCCCGGATGGCAGTTGGAGCCTGAGCTCGGACAAGGCTTGACAACCTTAGATTCCGGTCGTGAACCTCCAACGAGTCTCCTCCCCTTTGGTTGTAATCTCACCCCCTTCATATTGTAGTATTTTTCTCCCTTGATACCTTGTTTGTATGAACGATGTTTGCAAAACCCTAATATGATATTTAGTTTATTTCATGTCTATGTGAAATCTTCTTGTGGTTTATGCAAGTGAGGAGCGCCCCCATTCCATCTTCATCCCGCCAACGCGTTGAGTTGTCGCACTAGCAATTGCTAGTGGCGTGCTTTGTGACGAAGTGCCTTCGACCCTCATTCCTCCTGTGCGAATCATCCACCCGCTTGCCTTCTCGCTCATCCGCCTACCGAAGCAGTGCATAGCGGCCTGCGTAGTTTCCATCCACCGTGCGAAGCGGTGTGTGCGACCCGCATTAGCGTAGTTAGTTTTTTCTCTTTCGCTTTTCTAAAACCGAATCCAAAGCCCTAGTGTTAGTTTAATCTTTATAATTAGTTTTCTAAACTATAGAATCAAGCGCCCTATCCTGCATTCCTCCGAGATCGATACTTGGGGATTTATTCCCACATTTTATATTACTTGAGCGACCGGTGTACTTGTCGTTAGCGCATCAGATACCTGGAATCATTTATTAATTACTACTCAAACATCATCACTGAAATAAATATTGTTTTAATTATATGTTTTAACAAAGCATTTTTACTTTTCAAATCACCTATTTTGTCCTCTAAACTGACCTGCAACAGGTAGAGAATAAAATGTTAATCTGGAGATAATATTACTCACAAGGGAGAATCCTATAACTTAGCACTGTACCAATGCATATCAAAACCCCAAAAACTACTGAACTGATTATGACCTTTTTTTTCAACCAATGTTGGGTAAGTTTAACAATTAATATAACATGCCTGACCTCTCTTTGAATGCAAGAGCCCACTTGATCTTGAAGATATTTGGTTCTTTCTTCCAATTTACCCTGGAAATTAATATGAGCATCAAGGGGAAAATATAAATGGTCATTGTTAGATAAAATTCAATAATACGAGGCCAAATGAAAAATTAAATTCTGTTGTTCGGATCTCATTTGATATAGTGGGAAATGAACAGATACTAAAGAATAATAAAAGCTGCATAAGAAATGATATTTTATTGTCATCCCGTTAGAAACTCAGCAAATTTCAGTGATTTTAAATAACACGGAAGATGAAAAGTTATCAAAATTGGCATGTAACTAAGAAAACTGAGAGCTACCTCTTTCTGTGACCACATATCCTTCTCAACTTCTAGCATGTTAACCTCTTCGAGCAACTCTTCCTATAAGCCAAACATAAAATTTCTTGATTTCTTTCGAACTTAAAAAGATGAGATCAATTTCATCCATGTTGGGCCAATCATAATTAAATAAATGTAGTGTAAAAGATACTAACTTTGAGTGGTTATCGTTTCAAGGGCAGTGCTCATGATAAACAATGTTCATGTCCTAACATAACCTAAAATACATGAATGTCACAGTAAAACAATAAGCTTAGTAGGCCTCTTTATACCCTAATTTGCTTGATATTATGTTTCCATGTGAATGTTAATTGTCAATATACATTTAAATAACTGGATTAACTCAAAAACAGAATAGTCGCGGAGCCTCCTGATTTTGCAAACCAGCAAGATACTGGGGTATTCTACTCATTCTAGTAGGGAATTAATATACAACCGAACAGATAGGAATCCCTAAATACATCAATGAATATGTAAGACAAACAATTAATCTAAGTCAATCAAATTATGAAGTAATTTATCCAACTATTCTCAATATGTAGAATATTTGCATGCCAATTACTTACACAATTTGCTTCAAGGTTTTTGATTCCCTCTTGCTCGGCATCAGAGACTGAAACTCCACAACTTTGACTTATTGAATTACTTGGCGCCTCAGTGCGTTGGTTCATTTCAGAGGCAGCAGCAAGGTCATGATCTTGGATAACTACTTCTGCATTGGAAACAGAGTCATTCTGTTTAGTTTGATTTACATCTTCCATAGTCAATGTGGAATCATTCTGTTTCGCTTGGTTTCCTTTCTTCTTCTTGTTTTTCTTCTTCTTTCCTTCCATCAGTTATGGGAGTGCAAGAATAAACACAAACCACTAATTTTGAATAAATCTTCAAGAATTGCACCCCATCTTTTGCCTGAAACAATGTATATGCATTTCCGATCAATGAAAAGACTGGCAAAAAATTCAAATGATTAACAGAATGAGAATCTAATAATGATTACTAATTGTACAGCAGAGCAAGATCACATGGCCAATAAAATAACAAGGATTTAATCATTTCTCTTCCTATTAATACAAACTTGATCATAAATAAGTACCTGATTTACTCAACTTGCAATTAATACCATCAACTGCACTTTTAGAGCATTGAATCCTAGATAATTAAAACAACACCATAAACACACTACTGAGTATGCAGTTGACCTGGTGTATCATTAGCATTCATAAAATTGACAAGGGTTCGAGTCAACTCCAAAAAAGGGTTCACCAAGATACAACATGATGAAATATCACGGATACAAATCAATGAGAAAGCTTACCAAAAACAACAATTTTCAGGAACGAAGAACAAAGACCTGCAAGATGATAGATGGAACAGACTGTAAATTTTGAGAATGTATTAAATTGGAAAACCTAATTTTAATTACAAAGAAGATGAATCTTCAGATTCAAAGGTTAGGGGCCTCAAAGAAGGAAATCTGAACTTGATTTGTATGGGAGGGATGTCGTAAATCATATCGCGGATTGGAAATTTCTTTGAAGGAATGGAAGAGTCATAAGTTGGAAATACATAAAAGTGAAAACAAAGAAACCACGGATGTCTAAGGGTACTCAAATTCCACATTCTTATTTGCATACTAGTGCTTGTGGAACAGCATCCCTAGTGCAAATCATCATTCTTAGGCATCTCTACCACCTACCACCGATTGGTTTATGTTTGGTACTTCTGTTTTGTTGTAATTTGTATTTTTTTCATGCTTGAGAACCATTATAAGCACTTCATAAACATCTCGAGTTGGAATAATATTAGAGACACATAAGTTTATGGATAGCTTGTCATCTAATGAAGTTTGCATCTTAATAACATTGAACCCGAAAAAACTTATTTGTCATTTTTTCCTTTTTAAATCGTAATTAACACAAGAGAGAGAAACACGGTAGCATGCTAACAAAGACTACTATCAGTTTTTTAATCCCTAGAATTATTTACATATAGCCACAAAAATAAATCAATTAAGAAAGAACATAGAACTGTTATGAACTTGCTAGGGAAAGTAGGGAAACTAGAGAAGAACTAGGGCAAAAGTAAGCTAGGGTTACAAGGAAGAAGGAAACCTGAATAATACTTCATTTGATGCTCCAAAGAGGGTCTGGTAATATATAGCACCCGGAAACATGGGAGTCGGCCGGCCCCCATAGGGGCTGAACCGGTGCGGATCAGCCCCAATGCTCCTTATTTAGTATTGGCGGGCTGAGCAGGGGGCGAGCTTCTCTCGCCCCTGCTCCAGAGGCAAGGGGGGGCGAGCTCCTCTCGCCCCGCCCCCAGCAGGGGGCAAGCTTCCCTCGCCCCTGCTCCCCAGCAAAGGGGGGGCGAGCTCCTCTCGCCCCGCCCCAAGCTGGGGGCGAGCTTCTCTCGCCCCTGCTCCCAAGGAAAGGAGGGGCGAGCTCCTCTCGCCCCGCCCTCAGCAGGGGGCGAGCTTCTCTCGCCCCTGCTCCCCAGCAGGGGGGAGGGGGGGGGGGGGGGGGGGGGGGGGCCGCCGGGTTCCACTCTGGTATGAGGGGGAAAAAAGGGGGGAGGGGGGGGGGGGAGAAAAAAGAAAAAGAGGGGGAGGAGAAAAAAGAGGGGGAGGAGAGGGAAAGGGGGAGGGAGAAAGAAAAAAGAGGGAAAGGAAGAAAAAATGAAGGGAGGGAGGGAGAGAACGCGGCCACAATTTGCGAAAGATAGACATTTGGCTCTCCGCGGAGATCCAAATGGCTCTCCGCGGAGATCCAAATGGCTCTCCGCGGAGAGCCAAATGGATCTCCGCGGAGAGCCAAATGGCTCTCCGCGGATATCTAAATGGATCTCCGCGGAGAGCCATTTGGATCTCCGGGGAGAGCCATTTGGATCTCCGCGGAGAGCCATTTGGATCTCCGCGGAGAGCCATTTGGATCTCCGCGGAGAGCCATTTGGATCTCCGCGGAGAACGTTTTGCTCTCCGCGGAGAGCTTTTTGCTCTCCGCGGAGAGCTTTTTGCTCTCCGCGGAGATCTTTTTGCTCTCCGCGGAGAGCCTTTTGGATCTCCGCGGAGAGCCTTCTGTATCTTCACTGATTTCATTTAAAGCTATGATTTTGACCCATTTGAAAACGGTATTCATCCATGAAACAATTGTTATTATAGACAAACATTACAAATGTACACGAATAATGTTTCTTAATTTACATCAATCAACCACAAAATTTTTAAAGATGTCTGCACAGATCTGGGCTCTAAACATAGGCATATTTTTCTGCCAGTCTACGCAACTCTCCCAGCTCATCAGCCCTTCCTTCGCTATGTGCTCCATATACTTCATAACGAAGACACCGCAATCCACGGAGTTCTCCTGCTGTGGTATACCAGCAGTCAAGTCGAGTTTCCAATTGGAAAATCCTGCGTGGACTTTTTTAACGGTCGCCTTCTGGAGCGCAGAAATCTGCATTAACACAAATTTGTTCGTACATTAGTAACTCGTAATGTACAATACTACAGTGCATGTCAATGAACTGCACTTACAGCTTCTTTAGCGGAAACTTTTCGTTGGGCATTACGCAGAGAGTCATGTATAAGCCACTTCTTCTCTTTAACCATACCCACCAATAAATACCAGTGTTGACTATAACATACTGGCATTAGAATCATTTTGATATTGGCAAGATTCTCCTTGGTAATGCCCTCAAGGAATGCAGCTACAAGCTTAGATTCTCCGTCATTGGACCTTGGGAAGTGCAACTACATAATTTGTAACATTTTTTAGCAATGCAAACAGAATTATTAATGTATAAAGCACTGATAGGGAGATCATACCAAAAAGTTCGGACTGATGTACATAAACGGATGATACGGTTCTTTATCCCGATCTCTACGCAAAGTCAAGATCTTTGCGTAGGCATCAATGTGACAATCTTCGACGTATTTGTCCGTCAGAAGAGCATCCATGCCATCTCGAAATCCGACTATATTCCATTTATTGAATGCTTGGTCGTTCCTGAAACATTAGAAAGTCATCGTCAATATCAATGTGCATAGATCAAAATTTTGAAAATATAAAAGTGTATAATGTCAAAAGGGCACCTCGATGGTATGGCGCTCATACGCTGATGGATGATATCTCTATCTTCTGCAGCTATTAGCGGTCTCCCCGGATAGTCAACGGGGTACACATCAATTTCATCCGCCTTTGTAGTTTTAATTTCTCTTTCTCCCAATGGGGAGTCTAGAATATTAGTAATGGAAGTATCGTGAGGGGTAGTGAGGGTGGTAGCGTTTTGATGGGCAGGGGATCTAGAGATACTCGGGCTAGATGATGGCGAGGAATGATGAATGAGTGTGTCTATATCAGCACTCATGGATTCAAGACGTTCACCTACACTGTGACTAAAACTAATTAAATCACTATGTACTCTATCTATTTTTTTGTCTAATCTATCTACAGAACTATCTATCTTGCTATTTAATAAAGCAAATTGATCTAACATCCTATGTTGGAAATCAATCCAAAACTGTGACGGAGGGATAGATGGTGTGCTAGGTGGTGGGGGAGGTGCTGATGTGCTGGGTGATGGGGGAGGTGATGATGATGAGGGAGGTGGTAATGATGTGGGAGGTGGTGGTGCAAACTTCATTTTTTTTACTACCCTAGATGGCGAGACTATTGGTTTTCTCTTAAATGTGGGAGGTGGTGGTGTCCACTGTGTTGTCACGTCTGAACATAACAACTTCTCTGTCGGTGTTATTTCATCTAGTACTTCCAACACCTAAAAAGAAGAAATACAACTATTGTATTGGATAGTTCAAAAGTGGTTATTAATCGAATAAACTAAATTATTTACCTGCTCATCCAAGAGTTTTGCAACAGTCCCCATCTCTTTCATTGAAAATGTGACCTTCTCCGACCATCTTAATATTCGTGGTCTCAACGACGGATAGTGCGGAGCGAAGGTGGTGGTGTGCTCGAGGAACCAAATCTATATCAAACATTGCGATAGCTTAGAACATATTAAACAAATTTCATTTTAGGAATTAGAAATATAGATACTTACAACGAGAACATGGGTGCATCCATAGATGTATCCCATTGAAGACTCTGGCCAATGTTGCAGTTGGCCTTCTTCTGCAACAGGTGGCAGCTTCTCCACCATCGACCTGAACGACCTCATAACGAAGGTATAGATCGCTTCTGGCCAATTGAACTTTTGAAATTTCTCCAAGCTGGAGACCTCCTCGAAGAACATTGGCATCCTCTCCGCGCTCGAGGGGAAGAAGAAATTGCACAGAAGGTGCAAAATCAATATCTTCATCGTCACAGGGGACGACCCTTTCTCCATCGATTGAAGTTCCGTCTTCAAATCGGATTTCGTTAGCGGTCCAAATGGCTTGGTAGTCAGGATGACTTCCTCCCCATGGTTCGGCAGACCCAATATCATTGCCACGTCATTGGGGGAGAAGGTTAGCTCCCTCGATCCAATGACGAAGACATCCTTCTCTATATCATACCAGTTTAGTAGACCGTAAAGAAGGGGAGTGTTCTGCGATACCTTTGGTGCATGGAAGATATGCCAGATGTTGGCATCCATCAGCATCTTCTTCTGATCCTCCTCCAATCGTTCTAGTATTGCTGAACTTAGGCCAACAAATGAGTTTAAATAGCACCTCGAGCTCAAAAAATGGATCTTTTTCTGCCCCATTGATCTGCAAAATTTATAAACATATGTTACAATAGAGGGACAAGAAGAATAAATTGGAGAGAGAAATAGAGGAAGCAAACGGCTCTCCGCGGAGAGCAAACGGCTCTCCGCGGAGAGCAAACGGCTCTCCGCGGAGAGCTATGTAGCTCTCCGCGGAGAGCCAGATGGCTCTCCGCGGAGAGCCATTTGGCTCTCCGGGGAGAGCCATTTGGCTCTCCGGGGAGAACCATTTGCTCTCCGGAGAGCCATTCCAATTGGCTCTCCGTGGAGAGCCATTTGGCTCTCCATGGAGTGCCATTTGGCTCTCTGTTTAGATCCAATTGGCTCTCCATGGAGAGCCATTTGGCTCTCCGTTTAGATCCAATTGGCTCTCCATGGAGAGCCATTTGGCTCTCCGTTTAGATCCAATTGGCTCTCCATGGAGATCCAATTGGGTAATGGCCTAAATGAGGTACAATTGTATCATGGAATAATAAGTGCAAATTATTGTGTTATTTTCAAATCATTTTTTTACTATAATACATATAAAAAACATACCTTTCATGGTTTCACACATACTGTTGCAAGCTCTTTTTTTTGTTAATATCCTTAACCTTTTGCTTGAGCTGCACATCGGATCGAACCCGAAACTGGTTCATCCCCAACACCCGTGCGACTCGCCCCCAGTACAAGAAACGCTTGGCTAGGCTCTTCCAAGACATTTGATCACCAGTCGACGATTTCACATGGGAGCGCTCTGCTGGACTAGTTAGCAAGTAATTGAGCAGCTCCTTCTCCGATTGGGAGAACGGCTCTCCTGTAGCTGGGGCGGGGACGATGGCCTCCATTATCTGATTGAAAGTCGGCAATTGTTGATTTACCATGAATGGAGGACGAGAACCAATCTCGCTGACAGCGGACGAGATGCCCACATTAGGTTCCTCCGTCGTCGTGATGACTGCAGAAGACGCTGGTTGAGTTAAATTATTTGTGGACGGAGTTTCGGCTGGCAATGATTGTGTAACAACCGACGATGATTGAATGTAGATGGCGTCTTGATCACCGAGCTCCTTTTGCGCTTCGGTATGCGACTGCAAAGTGTTTGATGTCCTTTTCCTTTTGAGACGTCTAAGATAATCCCAACGATTTTGAATCTCCTTGTGGGTCATCTGAACTAGATCCTCACGGCGTGCAGCAATGCGGGCGTAAGCTGGGGCGACCACTTTGGTCCAGTGAATGTTGCCGGCATGCCCAGCATCAATCTCGTTTTGAACAATTCGATCAATGATATCGTCCGCTGATCCTTCAATTACTAGATCGGGCGGGGACGTTTGCAGATCTGTTGCAAGGGGCTGACTTGAACTGTGACTTGGGGCGCCGGTTGTAAAAGTGACGCTTCGAGTTACTGTTGTGGTGACAGTCTCTTCTAACTGGATGAAACTATCCTCACGGCCCGCCTGCGTTGGAGCAATCAATGACGCGGCCAGATTTAGTGCAGTAATGATGCTGCGTTTTGGCGCTGCTCGTTGAATGGGCAATCTGAAACGAGACTGGGCAACCATATCCTCCAAGTGCTGTTTAAGAACCTGTTCTGTTTTTGGCCGAATGAACCGTTTGAAAGCGTAATTGGTGCTATGTAAAGCCGAGACAAGAACAGACCAAATTCGATGCAATTGTGGAATATGCAAAGATTCAATTGGAAAATCTTTTAGATCAAGCAGTTCATCGGGTTGAAGAAATTTGAGAGCCACCATTCTGAGTAAGCGCCGTTCGAAGGGGTTGATCATTGGTGAAGTGCTCATCACTTTTTCCCAGAGATTAAGGCCTTCTAATGCCGATTGACGTTCATTTCCCAACGCGTTGAGGCTGCGTGATTTTTTATGGTGATTTGAAGCAGAGCTTTGCCCATGCGATGTTGGTCCGGGTTTTCTGCGCTTGCGACTGGACTGAATAGAATGGGGCGTGTTGCTTATATCAGTATGGTTTAGCGGTAGTGCTTCGTCTTCTCCAATGCAGTGATGATCATCGTTCGGAGTCCTCTCCACAGCAGTTGCGGCAACCTCAAGCGCATCGTTCACAATCGCATCGAACGTGTGGCTCGACCAAATTGCATTATCAGCTATTGCTTCGGCAATCATTCCAACGGATTCTATCTGACCTGCTGGAATTTCTGGAAGTTGAGGAAGGGATTGTCCAAATGCCTCCGTTAATCCAAACTCTCCGTGGCAATCCTCAATCGAGAGAGGCAACATATGAAACATTGTCGAAAGAGACGTTTGGGAGGGAGTTATGCCGTCGGTCGTAAGAGCTGCGAGATATTGAGTGAGAATGATATGCATACCAGAGATTGGCAAATATGCCCAGCGAGGATCAAATTGGAGTTCGCCGCGAAAGTTGATTTGAGCGACCACGGCATGGAGCAGCAAGATCCCTCCATCCAGGGAAATAGTCTCCGGGAAAATGGCTCGTCCTTGACGCCATAAGTTTTCGTTCTTCCCCGATCCACGACGTAGAGTCGAACGGAAGAAGCGATCCACGACGGTGTTTGACCCCCCCTACAGGCGGTGTTAAGCAATTTCTGATGTGCTTTTTCTGCGTCTCGTGGCAAGATAGAAGTTTGGTCGTCACAATGCGCTTCGACTGTGGCACATCATTCTCGTTTTCCCAGCTTTTAATGCTCTCCAACAATGCATCCAGTTCAGCCTCAATGATGGAGCCTTCCCGCATTGAAGCATTTCCATTGCCAACAATGATTTCGGCCACGCCAGCCATAAATAGTTCCTGCCGAGCACGATCCGTGCCGTTCGAATTGTCCCTATACCTCGTGATCAGGTGATGATTGTCTAGGAGAACAATGATGTTGTCGAAATCTTGTAGCCATTCTCGGTCATCGCAGCACTTGTCAAGGTACATGATGAGCAGAGAAGTATCAATATTGTAAGCATTGTACCGATTCTGCAAACTTCGACCAACAAATCGACGCTCTGCATTGCCCGTAGTTGATGTGAATTGATGGGAGAGAATTTGTTGGCGCTCGTTCATGACGGAGTGCAATCCTTCAACGGGGGAAAATTTCCTGCCATTGAACTCGTCCGTCAATTTCATGCGTCCCGGCACGTTGTGATGATGGTCAGCCGAGAGATGAGTCCCGGTTATGGCGCCTTCCATTCGGTTGAAGAAAGAAAGTTGGCGAGCAATGCAGTCATTGATTAGGCGTGATAGCGTTGATTCCACTGGACCAAGAGTGCCATTGTACCCGTTACAATGCTGAAAAAATGATGGGAAATCAGGGAACACTGCTGGATCCTTCTGCGATGACGTTTGCCCAATTGCTGCATCCCATAAGCGCATATCCAAATACCACGACACGTGACCACGATATAGTGCGGCTTGACGCATGTATCGAGTCGTTCGTGCACAACGAATCACCTTGGCTGCATCAGCAATGCCGGAACGGGACGTGTACAAGTCGTATGCCATTTGAACAAGACCGACGTCGTGTGCGCTCTGTTCGAAAAGCTGCACAGGATAGTTAAGGATGATGGCTGTCGGGATCAACTTCTCGTTTTTTGCCTCGTCCATGACCTGGAACGTGACACCACAGCCGCCGGAGGTGTTCGACTTCTTGCACATGTATCTAGCACTGATAGAGAATGCAGTGGTGTCGATGCAATCGACAACTCGCGGAGCACTTAATTGCTTGCGGGAAAGAAAGCCGACTTTGTTGCAAGATGGACATGCACCCGCTGTCACATTGACGCCGTACTGCCGTTCCGGATCAATCACGAACAACGGTTTCAAAAGATACGCATTCAGGTCAGGTCGCTTGTTCCACAGTGGCACGGGCGGATCGATTCGGATGGGAAGGCGAATGCCATCCTCCATCATTTTCACTTGGGTCTTGATCCAATCTTCCTGAATTTTGTTCAACGTGCCTGATTGCTTCCCACAAATGCACGGCTCAGTAGTGGGGCGGTCGAAGGCTGACGAATAGAATGGAGGCGTTTGCGTCGGAATCGATTCGGGTAGAATTTCAGGGCAGCGATGAACGAGGGTCTCTACTGATCGTTGTGTTTTCGCAATGTCCCGCAGCACAATGTCAACACCATTCATTGCCGATAAAGACAAATAGTCAAATAATCTAGTCACCAAACCCAAAGGGTAGATTAGTAGCCATAATACTAGCATCCTATTTTGAGTAATTATAATTGGTTATAGTAGCTTGCCTAGGTTATTTCCTACCTCACATTCCAAATTATATGCTAATTATAATTTATTTCCAAGGATTGTCATAGAAGAATGAACAAATAAACGTATTTCCTAAAAACAGTAATTAAAACTTTTTGGCTCTCCGCGGAGAGCAAACGGCTCTCCGCGGAGAGCCAAACCGCTCTCCGCGGAGAGCCAAACGGCTCTCCGCGGAGAGCCAAACCGCTCTCCGCGGAGAGCCAAACCGCTCTCCGGCTCTCCGCGGAGAGACAAAGGGCTCTCCTCGGAGAGCCAGTGGATCTCAGCGGGAGAGTTGTTTAGCTCTACGCGGAGAGCCATTGTACTCTCCTTGGATAGCCATCAGCGGAGAGCCAAACAGATGCGATACACGGAGAGCCATTCTACTCTCCTCGGATAGCCACTGGCTCTACGCGGAGAGCCATTCTACTCTCCTCGGATAGCCACTGGCTCTCCGGGTAGAGTCGTTTCTCCTAATGGGTTCGAACATGATAATGGTGGATGCGATACGTACCTTGCGGAGAGGATGGGTAGGCTGCGTCGGAGAGCTCCTGTGTAGACTGAATCGGATTGGAAAAGGAGCGCCGGAGAGCTGTGATTAATTGCCGGAGACGATGGGGGAGGCTGCGCCGGAATCAAACCCTAGAGAAATCACGAGGAAGCTGTGCGAGGAGAGCGAGGAGAGCTGAGTACGGAGAGGAGAAATGAAGGGGCGCGGGATTGAAGCGGCGGGATTCGTTATATTTTATATTTTCTTAGGTTGCGCTGAATAAAATAATGATATTCAGTCGGATTCAGTCTACCAGAGTGAGGCCCGACCGGGGGGGGGGGGGCGAGCTCCTCTCGCCCCGCCCCCAGCAGGGGGCGAGCCCCGCCCCCAGCAGGGGGCGAGCTTCTCTCGCCCCTGCTCCCCAGCAAAGGGGGGGCGAGCTTCTCTCGCCCCTACTCCCCAGCAAAGGGGGGGCGAGCTCCTCTCGCCCCGCCCCCAGCAGGGGGCGAGCTCCTCTCGCCTCTGCTCCCGAGGCAAGGGGGCGAGCTCCTCTCGCCCCGCCCCCAGCAGGGGGCGAGCTTCTCTCGCCCCTGCTCCCCAGCAAAGGGGGGGCGAGCTCCTCTCGCCCCGCCCCCAGCAGGGGGCGAGCTTCTCTCGCCCCTGCTCCCAAGGCAAGGGGGCGAGCTCCTCTCGCCCCGCCCCAGCAGGGGGCGAGCTTCTCTCGCCCCTGCTCCCCAGCAAAGGGGGGGCGAGCTCCTCTCGCCCCTGCCCCCAGCAGGGGGCGAGCTCAGGAGGGAGACACCCTCCCAGCTCGCCCCGCCCCAGCCCAGTGAGGGGGGCGAGCAGGGGAGGAGGTCAGCCCCTTCTCGCCCGACCCCGGGAGGGTGTTCTGGACTGCGTTTAGCGCCTCGGAACAGCGGGATTTGGCTATTCGCAGGTCAAATCCTGGGGTATTTTTGTAATCTCGTAGGCCAGATTGTGGTTATTGGCAGACCAAGTTCAAAATCCTATAAATAGGAACAAGGTGGCACCATTTGGAGGGACATCTCTCTTTTGGCTATCTCTCTCCCCAAATCTCTCTAGTGGGTGAGGAGAGCCTCCAAAGGGTGCCCAAGCTTAGCATTGGCTTGGGAGGGGAAGCGCTTTAAGATCTTCTGGGTGTGTGGTGGGACCTCCTCGCTAAGCCCTTGGTCTCATTTCTAGTTCCTTAGCCTCTTAGCCTAGAGCTCTCCCTTGGGAGAAGTAAGTGTGAGGTCACCCCCAACTTGTTGAGGGTCCGAACTCCACAGAGACTAAGTCTTGTTCTCAAGTCTTGGTTTCAACATTATGGTGCGGTGAGCGTGGAGAGTGACCAACTCAAGAAACTCTCAAGATGAGCTCCATGGTTGGAGGTGGAGGATCTGACCCAGGCCACTCGCAGCCCCCGGTGGCTGGAGTGACGTTAGAGATGTTTTAAAGTTTCAAGCGGGAGGTCCTGCAGACCTTGCAGCTAACTTTCGCCACGATAGGCGAAGGTAGGAGAGGAAGTGGTTCAGAGGTCTCACCTCAGCAGGTGGGCGAGAGCACTCTCGGCCAGCAATCCAGGAAGGAGGTGCCAGTGGGGGGGAGTGGGGAGGCATTCGGCCCCCACTCGCCCAGTTCCCTAGGAGGGGGGGAGTGGGGAGGTCCCAGACCCCCACTCGCCCAGCCCGAAAGGGGCGAGTGGGGAGGTCCCAGACCCCCACTCGCCCAGCCCCAAGGGGGCGAGTGGGGAGGTGTCATACCCCATCTCGCCCAGCCCCAAAGGGGGGCAAGCATAGGAAGTCCTTTGTGTGAGCTGATCCTCTCGGCCCCAGTTCCAGAGGGGTCCGGAAGGCTGGAGATGTCTCACTACTCCGGCAAGGATGACCCCGTCCTGCACCTGCAGTGGTTTGAGGACATGGTCTCCATCAGGCCCATGTCGGACGCTTTCAAGTGTCGACTCTTCGCGACAACTCTGAAGGAGAAGGCTAGAGATTGGTTCCACCAGCTCCCTGCGGGATCCATCTACGCCTTCGAAGACTTGCACCGAGTTTTCCTGCTACGCTTCTCGGCGTCAAGGAAGAGGAAGAAAGATGCTGAGTCACTTTTCAAGATCAAGCAAGAGCCAGAGGAGTCACTGGCTCACTATGTTGACCGGTTCCAGGAGGAGGTCCTCCTCACCCAAGAGGTGTCAGGCTACACCCTCCAGCTCGCTTTCATCGCGGGGCTGCAGGGAGGATTCTTCAAGAGGGACCTCAAGAGGAGAGCTCCTTTATCCTTTGAGGAGTTGATGGAAAGGGTGGCGGAAGAAGTTGAGAGTGAGGAGGCCAACCCGGAGTTCGCAAGAAGGTTGGCCAAACTGAGTGAGCCGGAGGCAAGGCAGCAGGGGGGAGGGTAGGGGCTCCCAAGAGGAAGTTCGACCAAGAGGAGGACAATTTCCAGGGAGAGGGACCCGACCTCCCAGGGTGGAGGCAGGGACCGAAGGCACCCTCTCCACTACCCCAGCAAACCATGGCGATCGGCTACAAAAGAAGAAGAAATCATAAGGGAGGAAGAGGAGGAGTCCGGGCGGAGTTACCTTACTGTGACTTCCATGATGAGGAGGGTCACGCGACATCCACCTGCCCCGAGTTCTTGGAAATGAGGGGGCAAGGGGTCCGAAGTCGCAACGTCAGCAACCAGAGGAAGTCGAGGAGGACCATGCGGCCATGCCTGGGAGTAAGAGTCCGAGCCCCGGTCTCCGTGCTTAGCTTTTTTCTTTAAATCCATGTAGTATGATGGTTTTGTTTCCATACTTAGTTTTTCTTGCATGTAACCGGATGACTAATGTAATAAAAGATTTTCTAAGTATTTTTTCCCCTCAGATGGTTCCGCGGACCGGGCTCTCTCTAGCCGGCAGGGCAGGTTGACCTCCCAGGGAGGCAAAATATTTTTCCCCTCTGATGGTTCCGCTGACCGGGCTCTCTCTAGCCGGCAGGGCAGGTTGACCTCCCAGGGAGGGTAAGTGATTTTTCCCTCAGATGGTTCCGCTGACCAGGCTCTCTCTAGCCGGCAGGGCAGATTGACCTCCCAGGGAGGCTAAGTATTTTTCCCCTCGGATGGTTCCGCTGACCGGGCTATCTCTAGCCGGCAGGGCAGGTTGACCTCCCAGGGAGGCTAAGTGATTTTTCCCCTCGGATGGTTCCGCTGACTGGGCTCTCTCTAGCCGGTAGGGCAAGCTGACCTCCCAGGGAGGCTAAGTATTTTTTCCCTCGAATGGTTCCGCTGACCGGGCTCTCTCTAGCCAGCAGGGCAGGTTGACCTCCCAGGGAGGCAAAATATTTTTCCCCTCGGATAGTTCCGCTGACCGGGCTCTCTCTAGCCGGCAGGGCAGGTTGACCTCACAGGGAGGCTAAGTATTTTTCCCCTCGGATGGTTACGCTGAACGGGCTCTCTCGAGCCGGCAGGGCAGGTTGACCTCCCAGGGAGGCAAAATATTTTTCCCCTCGGATGGTTCCGCTGACCGGGCTCTCTCTAGCCGGCAGGGCAGGTTGACCTCCCAGGGAGGCTAAGTATTTTTCCCCTCGGATGGTTTCGCTGACCGGGCTCTCTCTAGCCGGCAGGGCAGGTTGACCTCCCAGGGAGGCAAAATATTTTTCCCCTCTGATGGTTCCGCTGACCGGGCTCTCTCTAGCCGGCAGGGCAGGTTGACCTCCCAGGGAGGGTAAGTGATTTTTCCCTCAGATGGTTTCGCTGACCGGGCTCTCTCTAGCCGGCAGGGCAGATTGACCTCCCAGGGAGGCTAAGTATTTTTCCCCTCGGATGGTTCCGCTGACCGGGTTATCTCTAGCCGGCAGGGCAGGTTGACCTCCCAGGGAGGCTAAGTGATTTTTCCCCTCGGATGGTTCCGCTGACTGGGCTCTCTCTAGCCGGTAGGGCAAGTTGACCTCCCAGGGAGGCTAAGTATTTTTTCCCTCGAATGGTTCCGCTGACCGGGCTCTCTCTAGCCAGCAGGGCAGGTTGACCTCCCAGGGAGGCAAAATATTTTTCCCCTCGGATAGTTCCGCTGACCGGGCTCTCTCTAGCCGGCAGGGCAGGTTGACCTCACAGGGAGGCTAAGTATTTTTCCCCTCGGATGGTTACGCTGACCGGGCTCTCTCGAGCCGGCAGGGCAGGTTGACCTCCCAGGGAGGCAAAATATTTTTCCCCTCGGATGGTTCCGCTGACCGGGCTCTCTCTAGCCGGCAGGGCAGGTTGACCTCCCAGGGAGGCTAAGTATTTTTCCCCTCAGATGGTTCCGCTGACCGGGCTCTCTCTAGCCGGCAGGGCAGGTTGACCTCCCAGGGAGGCAAAATATTTTTCCCCTCGGATGGTTCCGCTGACCGGGCTCTCTCTAGCCGGCAGGGCAGGTTGACCTCCCAGGGAGGGTAAGTGATTTTTCCCTCAGATGGTTCCGCTGACCGGGCTCTCTCTAGCCGGCAGGGCAGATTGACCTCCCAGGGAGGCTAAGTATTTTTCCCCTCGGATGGTTCCGCTGACCGGGCTATCTCTGGCCGGCAGGGCAGGTTGACCTCCCAGGGAGGCTAAGTGATTTTTCCCCTCGGATGGTTCCGCTGACTGGGCTCTCTCTAGCCGGTAGGGCAAGTTGACCTCCCAGGGAGGCTAAGTATTTTTTCCCTCGAATGGTTCCGCTGACCGGGCTCTCTCTAGCCAGCAAGGCAGGTTGACCTCCCAGGGAGGCAAAATATTTTTCCCCTCGGATAGTTCCGCTGACCGGGCTCTCTCTAGCCGGCAGGGCAGGTTGACCTCACAGGGAGGCTAAGTATTTTTCCCCTCGGATAGTTACGCTAACCGGGCTCTCTCGAGCCGGCAGGGCAGGTTGACCTCCCAGGGAGGAAAAATATTTTTCCCCTCGGATGGTTCCGCTGACCGGGCTCTCTCTAGCCGGCAGGGCAGGTTGACCTCCCAGGGAGGCTAAGTATTTTTCCCCTCGGATGGTTCCGCTGACCGGGCTCTCTCTAGCCGGCAGGGCAGGTTGACCTCCCAGGGAGGCAAAATATTTTTCCCTTCGGATGGTTCCGCTGACCGGGCTCTCTCTAGCCGGCAGGGCAGGTTGACCTCCCAGGGAGGGTAAGTGATTTTTCCCTCAGATGGTTCCGCTGACCGGGCTCTCTCTAGCCGGCAGGGCAGATTGACCTCCCAGGGAGGCTAAGTATTTTTCCCCTCGGATGGTTCCGCTGACCGGGCTATCTCTAGCCGGCAGGGCAGGTTGACCTCCCAGGGAGGCTAAGTGATTTTTCCCCTCGGATGGTTCCGCTGACTGGGCTCTCTCTAGCCGGTAGGGCAAGTTGACCTCCCAGGGAGGCTAAGTATTTTTTCCCTCGAATGGTTCCGCTGACCGGGCTCTCTCTAGCCAGCAGGGCAGGTTGACCTCCCAGGGAGGCAAAATATTTTTCCCCTCGGATAGTTCCGCTGACCGGGCTCTCTCTAGCCGGCAGGGCAGGTTGACCTCACAGGGAGGCTAAGTATTTTTCCCCTCGGATGGTTACGCTGACCGGGCTCTCTCGAGCCGGCAGGGCAGGTTGACCTCCCAGGGAGGCAAAATATTTTTTCCCTCGGATGGTTCCGCTGACCGGGCTCTCTCTAGCCGGCAGGGCAGGTTGACCTCCCAGGGAGGCTAAGTATTTTTCCCCTCGGATGGTTCCGCTGACCGGGCTCTCTCTAGCCGGCAGGGCAGGTTGACCTCCCAGGGAGGCAAAATATTTTTCCCCTCGGATGGTTCCGCTGGCCGGGCTCTCTCTAGCCGGCAGGGCAGGTTGACCTCCCAGGGAGGGTAAGTGATTTTTCCCCTCGGATGGTTCCGCTGACCGGGCTCTCTCTAGCCGGCAGGGCAGGTTGACCTCCCAGGGAGGCAAAATATTTTTCCCCTCGGATGGTTCCGCTGACCGGGCTCTCTCTAGCCGGCAGGGCAGGTTGACCTCCCAGGGAGGGTAAGTGATTTTTCCCTCGGATGGTTCCGCTTACCGGGCTCTCTCTAGCCGGCATGGCAGGTTGACCTCCCAGAGAGGCAAAGTGATTTTTCCCCTCGGATGGTTCCGCTGACCGGGCTCTCTCTAGCCGGCAGGGCAGGTTAACCTCCCAGGGAGGGTAAGTGATTTTTCCCCTCGGATGGTTCCGCTGACCGGGCTCTCTCTAGTCGGTAGGGCAGGTTGACCTCCCAGGGAGGCTAAGTATTTTTCCCCTCGGATGGTTCCGCTGACCGGGCTCTCTCTAGCCAGCAGGGCAGGTTGACCTCCTAGGGAGGCTAAGTGTTCTTCCCTCAAGGTGGCTCCGCTTATGGTGCGGTTTTCAGCACCACTCGCCGAATATGTGGGGTTGGACTTTTCTTTCCGAGCTCATACCTCGCTCGAAAAGAGCGGGGATTGTGTACAACCCCGTATTCGCCGAGTTGGTCCTCGGGTCCTAAAATGTCTTTAGGCCCAACAGTTTTTATTTTGGCACTGACCCCAGGCAAGAAGGAGGGGGCGAACGGTGGAGGCGGAGGCCTCCCGCTCGCCCAGCCCGTAAGAGGGGTGAGCCGGAGGCGTGCGGACTCCTGGGCTCGCGCCCGCCCCCAGCAGGGGGCGAGCTTCTCTCGCCCCTGCTCCCAAGGCAAGGGGGCGAGCTCCTCTCGCCCCGCCCCCAGCAGGGGGCGAGCTTCTCTCGCCCCTGCTCCCCAGCAAAGGGGGGCGAGCTTCTCTCGCCCCGCCCCCAGTAGGAGGCGAGCTTCTCTCGCCCCTGCTCCCAAGGCAAGGGGGGGCGAGCTCCTCTCGCCCCGCCCCCAGCAGGGGGCGAGCTTCTCTCGCCCCTGCTCCCCAGCAATGGGGGGGGGGGGGGGGGGGGGGGGCGAGCTCCTCTCGCCCCGCCCCCAGCAGGGGGCGAGCTTCTCTCGCCCTTGCTCCCGGGGTAAGGGGTGAGCTTCTCTCGCCCCTGCTCCCCAGCAAAGGGGGTGAGCTCCTCTCGCCCCGCCCCCAGCAGGGGGCAAGCTTCTCTCGCCTCTGCTCCCGAGGCAAGGGGGGCGAGCTCCTCACGCCCCGCCCCCAGCAGGGGGCGAGCTTCTCTCGCCCCTGCGCCCCAGCAAAGGGGGGGGCGAGCTCCTCTCGCCGCGCCCCCAGCAGGGGGCGAGCTTCTTTCTCCCCTGCTCCCAAGGCAAGGGGCGGCGAGCTCCTCTCGCCCCGCCCCAGCAGGGGGCGAGCTTCTCTCGCCCCTGCTCCCCAGCAAAGGGGGGGGGGGGGGCGAGCTCCTCTCGCCCCTGCCCCCAGCAGGGGGCGAGCTCAGGAGGGAGACACCCTCCCAGCTTGCCCCGCCCCAGCCCAGTGAGGGGGGCGAGCAGGGGAGGAGGTCAGCCCCTCTCGCCCGACCCCGGGAGGGTGTTCTGGACTGCGTTTAGCGCCTCAGAACAGCGGGATTTGGCTATTCGCAGGCCAAATTCGGGGGTATTTTCGTAATCTCGTAGGCCAGATTGTGGTTATTGGCAGACCAAGTTCAAAATCCTATAAATAGGACGAAGGGGGCACCATTTGGAGGGACATTTCTCTTTTGGCTATCTCTCTCCCCAAATCTCTCTAGTGGGTGAGGAGAGCCTCCAAAGGGTGCCCAAGCTTAGCATTGGCTTGGGAGGGGAAGCGCTCTAAGATCTTCCGGGTGTGTGGTGGGACCTCCTCGCTAAGCCCTTGGTCTCATTTCTAGTTCCTTAGCCTCTTAGCCTAGAGCTCTCCCTTGGGAGAAGTAAGTGTGAGGTCACCCCCCAACTTGTTGAGGGCCCGAACTCCACAGAGACTAAGTTTTGGTTTCAACACAAACCATTCTCAAGTCTTCATATTTTCCTTTAAAACAAAAGGATAAGCAACATGAAACATGTTATTATCACCATCAATGTCAATTGCGCATAATAGTACTCCACCAATAGATGTATTTAAGTGAGTCTCATCCAAACCTATAATAGGTTTGCATCTAGCCATGAAACATTTCTTCAATGCACCCCGACATATATAAAGTCTCTTGAAAATGCATGTTTAAGAGGCTGCATCGTGCGTAAATTTATTCTTAATTGTGGTGTCCGGATTGGTCCTATAAATCTTCTCGCAGTAGTCTCAAAGATTCACATATTGCTCTAATTATGTACCACTAATTAATTTAGAAGCATGTTGTTTTACTCTATAGATCTTTCAAATACTTAGAAATGTTTTGTTCTTCATTTGCATTGTTTCTTGCATTGAATTTGCAGGCCACTCTGGGTTGCTCTTAATCTGGTGCTCGTACTTCTTTGTGAGAAACTTAGAATTACAATGTTGGGAACTTGCAACCATATAGCATGTATGTTCCCTTTTGGTTGTCTTCACTTGAAAGGTTCTTTCACTCTTATATATGAAATAAGCAAATAAAACCCAACAACAGTCACAGGTAAATTGAATCTTATCACTACATTTTTTTGTAAATTTTAAAGGTTTCCCTTGCTTGGTAGCGTACATTCTTGTTGCATCCCTAAAATTAGAAGCAGTATGGAAACGCTGGCCGGAACTGAGGGCACATCGAAAATGCTGGATCTACAACCGCTCAAGATGTCGTGGTTAGGCTCGGGATTGCTGGTTGGAACCGAGACGCAATGCATGAGATGAAACTAATAGGAAATTTGCAATGGCAGAGACAATGGAATCTCGGGGTGTCGGTGATGGCAGACGAGGTAGGTGAAGACCGGCTGTGAAAGCTTCGTCGTTTCAGTGTCCAAGCGCTAGACGAAGATGGACTGTGGGAGAGGAACTCGGCTATATGACTTAATATCTGTTATTTTTAAATCCTGATCAATATACACTCGTTATTTGAGTCTTAGGGTGCAAAATGTCAGCCTAAATATAAATGGGGGTGCAATGCGCCAAACTAAAAAATTTGAGGTGCAAAGTGCCAATGGTATGAACTTCAGGGGCACAAAGTGACAATTACTCTAAGGTTGCGTTTGTTTGATAGGTTTTCATGGGTCTGTTTTTGTTTTGGGATTTTGAAAACCAAATATTTGTGTTCGTTAGGCCGTAATTTCGGCCTTTTGATTTTGCGCCGAAAAGAGTCGGTTTTCAATTCCTTTGTTTGAAAATCATTATGCAAACGAACGCAAGTTTTCGTTTTGGCCTAAAACGGATCTGAAAACCATTCAGCAAACAAACATATATTTTCGTTTTGGCCCAAAACGAAAACTCATGATGTTTTCGTTTTGGACCAAAATGAAAACCTCCCAATGAAAACCGAGCAATGAAAACCGAGCAAATGAAAGCAGCCTAATAAAAATAGATTTAAAATTATATGATATGTATAGAACTCTATGCATATCATCCTTCTATTATTTCACTATTTTAGATTTCCGTGAAGGGCGGTAAGTTGTTTTGGCATTACCCAGATAATATAACCGAATATTGGGGGAGATAAACGAATCAATTCAAGCAGAGGTGATTGAAGAATAGCCGAATATTCGATTTGGCAAGCAAACTCACTCCGTTATTGAAAATTACTCAAGCACTGCATGGCGGAAGAAGCCCTAACAGGATCAAGAAAGGTAAGAAGCGCAATGAATGACGGGGTTGGAGAAACCAAACGAGGGATAGTATACGTGTCTCCTGGTTAACCTAGAATGGGATTCGAGGAAATGGAGAGAAATATAAAAAGTCAGATAATGTGAAGCTGTTTGGTTCTCTCCATTTTTTCCTGAGTTTCATCAAATTCGCGCTATATCGTTTTTCATCAAATTGGCATGGAGAGTTAAGAAAATGGTACCCTCTGCGGAGCGGCGCCATCCGCATCGTCAGGCGAAATGGACAAAAAATGCGCTGTGGACCTCGTCGTCGACGCACTGGATTAGAACCGGCGATCGAGTGTTTTGGCGCTGGGACTTCAGATCCGTCGGACAAGAATTTGTCTATTTTAATCTTTTTTTACTCTCAATTACATCTTTTAAATAAAATAATAACAATTATAATTATATATATCTAATATTTTCCCAATTGTACGATCTGTATTAGACGAGTAAGCCTAGTAGGCAGAAACGGATTGGAGGAAACCCACCGCTTACCGCCTGAGGTGCGGTAAAAGGGCGAGTACAGACAGCTAGGTCGTACTCGCACAGGCGAGTTCGAGCCGCCCCGGCTCATGAGTTCTTCTTTGTTTCTGGCTACTCGACCGTATGAGAGGTTATTCGCTGGGCACGGGGACTGTGGGTAGCATGGTCAAAAGGCGCGATGGGGTATCTGCAGGCCATTTGCGTTTACGGATAGTAGTTTGGTTAAGGCAGAGGTAGCTACCCGCAGACCAAAGAGACTGTTTTACCCTCAGGATGGTTGGCCTATAAATATCCGCCCCTCCCCCTCCCTTTGAGAAGGGACTGAGTTGTATTGTCTTTTTGTGTTGTCTAAGGTGTTGGCTCAGCTCTTGGTTTTGAGAGGGGAAGTGGCAAAAAGCTTCCGGGTTATTGGCAGGACCTTCTCGTTGCAACCTGTGGGTTTTTCCATAGACATCCATCCACCGTTTGAGAGGGTTAGTTCTTGGCTTGAAATACTCTTTCCTTGGGATTCGACGACGAGAGAAGTAACTCAAGCTACCCCCAGTCTGAACTCGGTTGAACCGGTTTTCGGGTTTCAAAATTTTGTGTGCGGTAAGCGTGAACCGGTAGCTTGTGAGTAAAATCTTGCCCTGCGATCTCATGTCTGAACATGGCAAGCACGGAACTAACCAGGGGAACTCCCCTCCCATAGGCGAGTTTGTGAAGATAGGTGACTTCGCAGAGTTCAAGAAATCGATGGAGGACACCATGATGGTCCTGCTCGCGCCTCGCACAGAGGCGGGGAGTCCGTCCCCATTGGTCGTCACCTCGCCCATTGAGGCAGGACCAACCAGGCGACTTGGCAAGGAACGCGTCCCGGAGGAGGATCGGACCCTCCACGCGCAAGTCCTCTTCACGAGTCCGCCTAATACTCGCTACTCAAGGGCGAGTATGAGCGAGCTCTCCCAACTCACCAAATCGCATCGGCGAGTCCCTTTTGCGAGTTGGTGTTGACTGCCCCCGTCCCCGAAGGATTCACAGAGCCCGTGATGAATTACTATTCTGGGAGGGAGGATCTTGCCCAGCATCTGCACTGGTTCGAGGACGTGTTCTCGATCAGGCAAATGACAGATACCTTCAAGTGTCGTTTGTTCTCCATCTCGTTCAAGGGAAAAGTCAGGGATTGGTTCTACCAGCTACCGGCCAACTCGATTTACAGCTTCGAAGACCTACACAGGGGTTTCCTGTAAATTTTCCTAATAATGAGTGGACCAATTCAATCGAGTCGTCTCGTTCAAGCGTATGCGTCAGTACGGGTTTATTTAGATTTCCCGCGAGTGTGTTAAATATGGTTTGCGCGAGTTATCGAAACCCTTTATAGGCGGGCTAGATATTTTCGGACTTAAGTTGCGTGAGTTTGGTCTCACTTCTGGCACGCTATGGAATGACCGAACCATTTCATATACTCACTTAATTTTTGGGTATGAAATGACATTAATTCATATTGAAGGGTATATTGGTAATTCACCCCTCAAGAGCCTCATCATCCTTCCTATAAAGGTCAATGAGGAGCCGGTCAATAAAATTTAATTTTCCAAGTGCGTGAACAGGAGCGACGAATAACTGGCAGTTATTTTCCCCTCACGATTTTCTGCAGAGTCGCTTCCATCAATTGGAACCATCTTCTTCCTCACGCTCTTTCATCCCTAGCCGATCTTCAGTCCAGCATCAAGGAACTAGATCTTCATCTGCATCGAGATCGAAGAACAGTCCAAGAGAAGAACTCCATTGCCGAACTTCTAACCAAGAAAGTGGCCGTGAACTGCATCGGAATTTTCAACTCTTTTTCACGTTCTTTGCTCCCGCCATAAGGGTCCGTTCGGATCGCGGGTTTTGGTTTTAAAGAATTGGAATTCAGTAAAACCAAAAACCAGAAGGTTTTGGTTTTGCCTGAATTCCAAAAAAGCTGTTCGGCTACAGGAAGGTTTTGATCTGTAGGATTTGGAATTAGGGTTTAGGGTTTTGACGAGGCGGGATCGATGAAGATGATGCGACAAAATCTCTGCAGAAATAAAGAGGATGAAGAGGAGGGAGATGAAGAGGAAGACGGGGCGGAATAAAGAAGCTAGAAAACTCACCGGCGGCGAAGTCTCCCCGCGTGATCGGCGTGGCGAGAGGAGTACGCTGCTCCGGCTCGAGCCCTATTCTTGCTCAAAGAAGAACAAAACCAGAGGAGATGAAGAAGACGAAGACCTAGACGAAGAAGAAGAAGAGGTCGAGGAAGAAGAAATGACGAAGGAAGAAGAGGCGGAGGAGTGCTTCAGATCAACCCTGAAATTTGGCGAACCGGCGGAGAAGGCTCGAAAAAGTCGCAAGCCTTCTACGGCGCGGGCGGAGAAGAAAAACTGGCGAAAAATTATGTTTTGAGATGGTTTTTCGATCCTTCATAATATTAAAACCCGTGGTTTTGGTGAAAACCAAAACTTGCGCCAATTCTGCCGAACCGAACACCTAAATTGATTTATTTATTCCCAAAACCAAAACCAGCGGTCATTTCCGTCCATCCGAACAGACCCTAAAAGTATTTTCAGCATTTATTAATCATTGTTTTTGCCTTGGAAACCAACACAATTTCTGTTTTAGTTTTCCAAAACAGTGGGCATTAAATTAGAGTAATCTAATTTATGTCTGCCACACAAGCAAGGTACGTGATTATATCAACGGGAGGAAATCCTCTTAGTTTATTCTAAGAGGAGGTGTATGTCCGATTCTTCACTAAGCGCGACAAACTTTATTCGGAGAAATACTAGCACTTTATTGAGGATGTCGGCAACCATACGACACGAAGCCGAGTCCAAGAACGGTACGCATATTTACTTTTATTTCCGCACTTAATTTTGTTAGCGTATCATTTCATTACCTTGATATTTTACATTCGCATAAATTTAACAAGTGATTGATAATTATTTGACTACACCGTATGAATTAATTAATTATGTTCATGACGATCCGGTTCGCATATGCCACATTACGTTGTTTGATGTTAATTTATCAATTTCTATATGTTTGTGACCTAATGCGCTTAATATATTTTTTCTAACATTTCCTACTTCGTTTATGCACCTCAAAGAAGAGAAAGAAGGCGTCGGAGGCCCTCTTCCTCATCAAGCAGGGACCTCGGGAGTTGTTGGGGGCCTACGTCGATCGTTTTCAGTAGGAGGTCCTCGTGGTTCAGGAGGTACTAGGACATACCCTCATGCTTGCCTTCAACCTGGTCTTGTAGGAGGGACTCCTCAAGATGGAGTTGGCCCGGATCCCCCCTCTATCCTTCGAAGAACTAATCGACCGAGCCGGGCGGTACATAGAGAGTGGGGTGACGAACTAGGGATTTGTGGCCAAGTTGGCCAAGTTGGCAGGAGGTGAAGAGAAGGAGGCAGGAGGACATAGAACAGAAGTAAAGAGATGGGAAGAGGCGAAGAGGTAGAAGGGAGGAGGGCCTCACGGAAATCGGAACCAACGGAATCAGGAGAGGAGGTTTCGATCCCACCCAACAGGCCGGCATGGAGGATTGCAAGAGGAGGCTATCAGGGCAGGCCTGGGAGAAGGTTCTCTCCTGAGCGCTGAGCTCGCAATAATTCCCTGAAAAGGAGACCAGGCCCATGGAGGTAAAACCAGGCACCCCCTCGGGAGGCGAATGTGATCGTACGAGGCTGGGGATGTGGTCAAGGAGCGAGAGCCCTGTTGGATCTGTAGGCGCCTTTAAAGGGGGGTTAATAAGAGTTTTAAAACTTTTAAAGCTTAAGTGAAATTATAGATATAAGTTGAATGTATTTTACAAAATATTTCACTCAAGACAATGCTTTATGCTTTTATGAAATAGTAGTGCACAAGGTAGGAGAGATGAAGTCACTGTTGCTACTGCCAGCGGCATAAGTTACCTCTCGGCATTAGTGACAAAGAACTTTTTTTTTAGATTCCAAAGATCAGAGATAAAGAGTCAATACTAGAGAAAAAAATAATATTATTGTTTTAAAAATGATTACAAAACTTGATCCCAATGCCGCTTAGAATTGAGGCAAACGTAGCCTGTTTTCTCTCGAGAAGTGCTTATCCTGATTCTTGATTTCCCGAGAAATCCATGCAGCTGTTCCCAACTTCTCGAGAAGTCTGTGCATGGCCCTCCTTTTTGTGCTCGAGAAGTCTTTGGGTCTCCATGTTGTTCTCGAGAAGTCCATGTGTCTTCCTTTTAATTTCTCGAGAAACCCTATTGCTTGCCCTCATAGTTCTCGAGAAACCTTGTTTGCTTCCTCCAAATTCTCAAGAAAAACACCCTTTGATCTCATGGTTGTTCGTAACCCTTGACTTCCTCGAGAAAGGCCCTCTATTTTCCTTAGTTCTTGAGTTATGCCTCTGATTGCCTCTCCTCCTTGAAATCTCGTACCCGTTGCGGTTATTTAACTTATGTCTTCTCTTATTAATCGTCTTATGCAGTGTTTACTTCATTTGTGACCCTATCCTTAGGGTATCCTGGTGATTATTTCTCGGTCTACGCCCCGTGTTTTAAATAATAATTTAATTAATAAGAACCATTGTCTTTAGCCTGCATGGTAGTCGTGTTTGGGGGACAGTGGGGGAATGATATAGCCTTGCACGGTAGTCGTGTTTGGGTGGTTGGGTCTAGTGACACCCCCACCCGGTTTTTGGGCTTGGGTGGCGGAGGTAAGTAACCGCTCCCGTTTAATTTGAGTTGATCAGTCTCTTTAATTAAATTTAACAAGATAAATGAACTTTGTTTGTTCCACTTTATGGCATTTTGGTGCACTTGGTGCTTTGTTTAGTTCTTTGTTTGGAGCTTTTCTTTCGGTAAATCTGGCTTGGGTTGGTACCCCTTATGCCTTATTTACTTTCCTGCTTGTTTTTCTGTCACTTGTATTTCCTTGCTGAGGCGTTCTTTGTTTTATTAAATGCCTCAGGTTCAGAGCCTTAGCTGCTAGTGGTGTAGCCCGGAGTCCCCGAGAGTTGTAGTTGCTGCTTTACCCCGCTGCTGCGAGGTAGTTGTGGTTAGTTTTCTTCTTGTGTTCAGACATGCTAGTTTGGAGCCAACGGGTTAGTGTCAGGTTGTTGACGCCCGTTGTGACCTTTTGATACTTTATAGTTTACTTGTCAATTAATTGCTACTACTTTTTAGATCTTGTGTAACTTGCTCTCTGAGAATGATTTATATCTAGGTGCATTATAGTTATAAAATGGTTTTTCTTTCATCCACATTGCATACCTTTTAACTGAAATCCTTATCTTTAAAGTCGCCTAAAAGATATTTTCCATACTTATATTACGTGTAGATATGTGCATATCATTTACTTTATGTCCTGTCATCACGTGCATTTAGGACCTTAAGTGAACTAAATCAAGTAATTTCCGCTGCAATTACATATTTTTTCTCGGTGGACTAGTTGATCCACGAACTGAGAGACACAGTTCTTACCCCAAACTCTAATAAATGGTTTCAAATGATGATCTATCATGTAAACATTATTTGATTAAGTAAGTTATAGGTTTCCGCCTGAGCGTCTGCAGTTGTCTCCTGCATGACGTGGCATCATGATGCGTATTTTCTCTTACTCTGATATTCCTAAATTCGGAGAAAATACGGTTTGTGACAATCACCATCATAGCCAACTCTCAAGCTCCATTTCAAGATATTCTCGCTGCCATTGGGAAGTTCTCCGGCGAGGTTACTACTAGCGGAGATCCTCGAAGAAGACGGGTCAATAAAAGGAAGTGACAGCCCTTTCGTACCCCGGACGTTAATGTTGAAATTGTTGAAGTGGAGAAGGGAGTCTGGCCGGTCTGAAGGCTGGAGACCGCAGAGACCGCGCGGTCTGCGCTGGTGCTCTGGCGGTTTGGTTCTGCGATCTCTCCCTGCCTGTTGTTCTGGCGATTTGCTGTGATCGGCCAGTTTGTTCCCTGGTTTGGTCGCTAGCTCTGGCGACCTGCTGCGGGCTCTCCCAGTCTTGCTACTGGGCAGTCTGTTCGGCTGTTCTGGCAACTTGGTTCAAGTCGGCCAGATGTTTGTCTCTGCTTAGGAGATCTCAGGAAGGGTGGTCGCTGTGTCCGTACGGCTTGTGCGCAGGCTGCTGCTGACTTCGGTCTTGGACTGAATCTTGTCCAAGTGTTGTGTTCGTGCGGTCTGCCTTGTGAGACCGTTCGCGATCTGATGGGCGGTTATTATATCCCGGTTTGTAAGGTGACGACATCCGTCTCTCCGTCTATAAATAGGGGTGCAGGGCCCGTCATTCCTAACAAGAATTGTAAGAACAAAAGCCCGGATTGGTTCTTACGGACTCAAGTTTTGAGGTCGCTCGATTTGGATGCAAGTTAACCGTTGTTGTGTTCGCAGGTTTGCGGTCAGCAGGTTGCGGTCTCCTTCCTTGGTGATTTCCGGTGGCTTGAATAAACAGTTCATCTGCGGTCTGTCAGCGAACTGGTTTATTGTGTTCTTGTGCTGTTCGCAGCAAGCTCAGCGATCAGGCGACCTTCAGCGGTTATGCGATCAGAGTTGCGGTCTGGCGACAGCTTCAATTCTTTGTTCAGTTCAATAAAGCTTCAGTTCGTGCGGTCTGGGATTGCGGTCTGGCAGTGCAGGTTGTTTGCTTCTGTTCGCGCGGTCTCAAGGTGTTTCTGCGTTCTGACTGTGCAAGTGGTCTGGGAGTACAGCAGAGCAAGCCGGGCGACCTGAGCCTTTTTGCGGTCTCTGCGGTCTCTGCTTTGGCAGACCGCCAATTTCAGTTTTGGTGTGTTTGTTCTTCTCATCTCTGTGATTCTTATGAATCATGTCTCGCCATGTATACCTCGAAGTGTAAAGCAGTTCTGTTTCAATAAAGATTTCTTGTGTTGCTGTTTTGGCATTGTGGTTGTTTGGCTATAACTCTTGTTGATACAACTCCTGCTTACTCCTAAACGGTCTTTCAAAAATTTTAACATGGTATCAGAGGCAGGTTTGTGGAGTGGATAAGCAGTGATCAACTAGAGTTTTCCATCGTCTTTGTGAAGAAGAGACCACATAGATTGCCATAGAAGGTGGATACGCAAGAGGTCTTGGTATTGAACTCCTCACATCGACTAACTTTACAAAATGGAAGTCATTTATGGAGAGTTACTTGCTTGGCGAGGATCTATGAGAGGTAGTTGGAGGAGAAGACACACATGAGGTGTTTCTAGCAGGAGATAATATGGCAGAGGTGAGACTTTGGAGGAGGACGAATGCTAAGGCAGAGTTCACTCTCAAAAGGGCTATCTCACCGGAGCTGTTTGATCACATCATCAGATGTAAATCTGCTGCTGAGATTTGGACATCCTTGGATGGGTTGTTCAATAAGAAGAATGTAACGAGGCTACAATATCTTGAAAATGAGTTGGCGAAAGCCTCTCAAGGTGATCTTTCTATTTCCACCTTCTTTCTCAAATTGAAGAACCTCACGGCAGAGATTTCTGCGTTGGACCCTGATGAGCCTATCTCTGAGGCAAAACTGAAGAGGCATATCATCCGCGGGTTGCGGAAGGAGTATCTTGCCTTTGTGACTTCAGTTCAGGGTTGGGCAAATCAACCGTCGTTGTTGGAGCTGGAGAACCTTCTTGCTTCGCAAGAAAGTTTAGCAAGACAGATGGCGGGGGTTTCTATCTCCGGGGGAGAAAGTGATGTGATGTTCTCTGGGAAGAAGAAGAAGAAATGGGAGAAGAAGAAGCCGGGTCATGATAGACCCTCCACTTCAGGTCAGCAAGATAGAGGCTATGCCCCTAAGTCTGATGGGAAGAAGAAAGGAAAGGGACCGAGGTGCTTTAGATGCAATAAGACCGGGCACTTCAAGAAAATTTGTCGGGTGAATCTTCAGCCGGGACATGCAGTGGAGAAGGAGATGCCAAAGTCTGATGAAGTTGGATGGGGAGGAGCCTTTATGTCTAATATAACGGCGATGCCCGTTAAGGCCTTGGCTTCCATCAACTATGATGAGGACTGGATTATTGATTCAGGGTGTGGGCATCATCTCACTGGGGATGGATCAAAGTTCTCTTCTTTGGCACCTTACTCAGGTAACAATGCTATCATTACGGCTGATAATTCTATTCATCCAGTAGAACACGAAGGTGTTGTCTCTCTGAGCAGTGATAAGGGTCCACTCACGTTGAGGAGTGTTTATCACGTGCCTGGTATAAAGAAAAATCTCTTCTCTGTGACCAATGCGGTCGACGTCGGTTATCACGTTCTGTTTGGCCCAACAGAAGTGAAGTTTCTCAAAACTTAACCGGAGATAAAGGGAGATGTTATTCATGTCGGCAAGCGGGTGAAGGACTTGTTCGTTTTATCGACAAGTACCTATGTTGATAAGATGAGGACCAATGATGGCGCTGCCATCTGGCATGAAAGGTTGGGGCATGTAGGCATGGACAAATTGAAGGCTATGGCGGTAAGGGGCCTTGTCAATGGCTTGCCTAGCTTGTCCTCCTATGGAGATGGTCATGTCTGCGAAGGATGTCAGTTTGGTAAGTCTCATCGACTTCCATTTGACAAATCGCAAACAAGGTGCAAAGTGCCGTTGGAGTGCATCCACGGTGATTTGATGGAACCGACTGCCACCCCAAGCCTTGGAGGCAACAGATTCATGTTGGTGTTGATTGACGATTACACCAGATATGTCTGGGTGTATTTTTTGAAGGAGAAGTCGGATGCATTTGCAAAATTTGTGGAGTTCAAGGAGCTGGTTGAAGGCCGGCTAGGCCTGCGGGTTAAAAAACTTAGAACTGACAATGGTGGGGAGTTCACCTCTGGTGAGTTCTCAAGTTTTTGCAGGAAGCATGGCATCAGGAGAGAGCTTACTTGTGCCCATACTCCACAATAGAATGGCATTGCTGAGAGGAAGATCCGTCATCTGACGGAAACTTGCAAATGTTGGCTTCATGCTAAGAGTATCCCAAAGTCCTTCTGGCCGGAGGGAATGTCTTGTGCAGCTTATGTCATCAACAAGTTGCCTTTAAGTCCTATCAACATGAAGACCCCTCACGAACTAATGTTCAAGGAGAAGCCGAGTGTTGCACACCTTCGGGTGTTTGGATCAACCTGCTATGTGCACATTCCTGATGCTCTTTGGACAAAGCTAGATGCGAAAGCAAGGAAGCTAGTCTTTGTTGGGTATGATGAGCGGAAGAAGGGATGAAGATGCATGGATCCTGAGACACGGAGGTCAATTGTTTCTCGGGATGTGGTTTTCGATGAAGTGACTTCCTACAAGGGGAGTTCAGGAGTTGAGCTACCGGAATGCAGGGTTGATATAAGAGGGAAGGCTGCTGAAGATCTTCAAGTGGAGTTGCCTGTTTCACCAGGAGCTCCATCTGTGTCTAGCTCAAAGGCGGAAGCTTCAGGTTCTGGAAGCAGGGGGACCGATGCTCCAAGTTCGTCTGGAAGAGGAGATTGCACAGAAGAAGCAGCTGAGGAGGTGGTTAGTCAGGAGCAACCTCTTAGGAGGTCGAAGAGGACTATTCAACCACCAGATCGATACACAGGAGGGAACATGGTGAACTTTGTTTCATGTTTCTTTGCTGGTCCCTTGGATGAAAGGGAGCCGTCGAGCTTTGAGAAGGCCAGAGGCGTGAAGGAGTGGGACATTGCTATGCAAGAAGAGATGGCAGCTCTCGAGAAGAATGAGACCTGGTCTCTTGTGCCCAAGCCCAAGGGCACCACTCCTGTGACATGCAAATGGGTCTACAAGCTCAAGAAGAAAGCTGACGGCAGTATCGAGCGGTACAAGGCTCGCCTTGTAGCTCGCGAGTTCTCACAGTAGTACGGAGAATATTATGATGAGACGTTCATTCCAGTGGCAAAGATGACTTCGGTTCGATTTGTTATTGCCTTGGCAGCTTCAAGTGGTTGGGAGATTTGGCAACTCGACGTGAAGAATGCCTTCTTATACGGCGAGATTGACAAGGATATCTTCATGATCCAACCGCAAGGCTTCATCTCGAATGAGTATCCGGACTACGTCTGTAAGTTGAAGAAGGCCCTGTATGGGTTGAAGCAAGCACCTCGAGCGTGGTACGGGAAGATTGCAGAGTATCTCTTATTCTGCGGATTCTTTGCTTCAGACCCTGATTCTAGCTTGTTCATCAAGAAGGAGGGGGTGCTTCGGGTGATTGTGCTGCTGTATGTGGATGACATGATTGTCACCGGGAACTCGAAGGAAGTTGTTGCAAGACTCAGGGCTGAGCTTGCTATCAGATTCGAGATGAAGGATCTGTGGGAGCTCCACCATTTCCGTGGACTCGAGGTGCAGAGGCGGGAGAGCGGAGTGCTCATTTCTCAGGCTGGCTATGCGGAGCGGATTGTTCAGCGATTCGGCATGGAGGAAGGGAAGAGCAGCTCTATACCTCTGGAGCAACATCATAAGCTTCGGAAGGATGAGGGGAGAGTTTTATCTGAACCGTTGGTTTTCCGAGCTCTGGTTGGGAGCTTGATCTACTTGACGATCACAAGGCCAGATATTGCTTATGCAGTAAGCAAGGTGAGTCGGTACATGGCGGAACCACGGAAGCCTCATCTTCTGGCGGCAAAAGGCATCTTGAAGTATGTAAAGCCGACCTCTGATTTGGGTCTCCTATATAGGAGAGGGTCAAGCTTGGAGTTGCATGGTTTCATGGATGCTGATTATGGGGGAGACGTGGATGATCGGAGATCAACGTCTGATTATGTCTTTATGACGGGTCCCACAGTACAAGGCTTCGGCCTTGGCAGCTCAGGAAGCCGTTTGGCTCAGGAGGTTGGTGGAGGACGTTCATCAGGGGGTTCGAGGTCCCACCTTGCTACGCGGGGACAATGAGAGTGCTCTCAAGCTGTTTAACAATCCAGTCTGTCACGCGAGGACCAAACATATAGAGATTGAGCACCATTTCATTCGTGAAAAGGTGTTGGGAGGATCTCTTATGGTCTAGCATGTTCGGAGTGCGGACAATGTCACAGACATCTTCACAAAGCCGCTGGCGAAGGGACCGTTTACACAGTTAAGGGAGTTGCTCGGGCTAGTTTCCACTTCCCACTTCAAGGGGGAGTGTTGAAATTATTGAAGTGGAGAAGGGAGTCCGACCGGTCTGAAGGCTGGAGACCGCAGAGACCGAGCGGTCTACGCTGGTGCTCTGGCGGTTTGGTTCTGCGATCTCTCCCTGCCTGTTGTTCTGGCGATCTGCTGTGATCGGCCAGTTTGTTCCCTGGTTTGGTCGCTAGCTCTGGCGACCTGCTGCGGGCTCTCCCAGTCTTGCTACTGGGCAGTCTGTTCGGCTGTTCTGGCAACTTGGTTCAAGTATGCCAGATGTTTGTCTCTGCTTAGGCGATCTCAGGAAGGGTGGTCGCTGTGTCCGCACGGCTTGTGCGCGGGCTGCTGCTGACTTCGGTCTTGGACTGAATCTTGTCCAAGTGTTGTGTTCGCGCGGTCTGCCTTGTCAGACCGTTCGCGATCTGATGGGCGGTTATTGTATCCCGGTTTGTGCGGTGACGACATCCGTCTCTCCGTCTATAAATAGGGGTGCAGGGCCCGTCATTCCTAACAAGAATTGTAAGAACAAAAGCCCGGATTGGTTCTTACGGACTCAAGTTTTGAGGTCGCTCGATTTGGATGCGAGTTAACCGTTGTTGTGTTCGCAGGTTTGCGGTCAGCAGGTTGCGGTCTCCTTCCTTGGTGATTTCCGGTGGCTTGAATAAACAGTTCGTATGCGGTCTGTCAGCGAACTTGTTTATTGTGTTCTTGTGCTGTTCGCAGCGAGCTCAGCGATCAGGCGACCTTCAGCGGTTAGGCGATCAGAGTTGCGGTCTGGCGACAACTTCAGTTCTTTGTTCAGTTCAATAAAGCTTCAGTTCGTGCGGTCTGGGATTGCGGTCTGGCAGTGCAGGTTGTTTGCTTCTGTTCGCGCGATCTCAAGGTGTTTCTGCGGTCTGACTGTACAAGCGGTCTGGGAGTACAGCAGAGCAAGCCGGGCGACCTGAGCCTTTTTGCGGTCTGTGCGGTCTCTGCTTTGGCAGACCGCCAGTTTTAGTTTTGGTGTGTTTGTTCTTCTCATCTCCGTGATTCTTATGAATCATGTCTCGCCATGTATACCTCGAAGTGTAAAGCAGTTCTGTTTCAATAAAGATTTCTTGTGTTGCTGTTTTGGCATTGTGGTTGTTTGGCTATAACTCTTGTTGATACAACTCCTGCTTACTCCTAAACGGTCTTTCAAAAATTTTAACATTCCGTACCCCGGACGTTAGTCGCGGACGGAGCTCGGACAAGGCTTGACAACCCTTGATTCCGACCGTGAATCCCTGCAAGACTTTGTGCGCTCGGTTGTATCTCTTTCCTCCTTCCTTTGTTGTACTATGGATAATGAACTTGTGGGTTGCATTTGTGATGTATAAAAACCCTAACTTTGCTTCATTTTAGTAATCATGTCTATGTGGTTTTTACTTTAGTGGTGTGCCTAGTTCTAATTCTTGTGCTGTAGCTTGCTGTGTGTTTATGCCGTCCTAGTAATTGCTAGGAGCGTGCTTGGTAACGAGGTGATTGCGACCCTCATTGTTCTTCCATCCATCCCATTACCCATTTGGGTAATCCACCCAAGCGACGCGGTGAAGGCGACTTGCATTTTATTTCTTGTTTGTAGCGTAGGAACACAATCATTAACCCCCCCCCCCCCCCCATTTGGTTCGTATTACATTTACAATTCTTTTCCAGAATAGCGAACTCACACTCCCTAACTGCACTTCTCGAGAGATCGATACTTGGGGACTTGCTACCATCTTTATTACTTGAGCGACCGGTGCACTTGTCGTCTGCCCATCAAGTTTTTGGCGCAGTTGCCGGGAGTGCAACTATTATGTGTTTATCTCTATTAGGAAAATTATTGTAAGCGTGTTGTGGTCTTTTGATTGTTTTGCTTATGTTGTGTTATGGAAGGATAGAATCCAGGTGAACTTCAAGATGCCAATCTAGAGACTGAACGGGCGAGGAGAGCTCGTTTACGTGAAGAAACTGCAAGGGAGAGAGAAAGAATTGATGTTATGGGCCAAGTTGCTAATGGTCAAGGTGGTCGAATTCTTGATGAACAGGAAAAGGTCCATCCTCGTGTGCGGACGATGCGTGACTTCACTACTCCTACGGTGGGAAGTGTCTACCCAAGGTTTGGCTCGACTATTGTTAACATCCAATTCGAGATCAAGCCGACCATCCTGAATATGATTCGAAATAACACCCAGTTTTAGGTCTGCCGAGTGAAGACCCCCATCTTCATCTTGTTGAGTTCTCAGAAATCTGCGACACATTCCGCTATGCCTGGATCACCGACGATGTGGTTAAGCTCAGGCTATTCCCTTTTTCTCTTTGGGATAAAGACAAGGATGGATGCACACTATCCCTCCTGGGACCGCTGCTACTTAGGATGCTCTTTCGTCAAAGTTCTTAGCAAAGTTCCACCCGGTGGACAAGATAGTGAATGCACGGCGAGAGATAGCTATATTTAGACAGCTTGATTAAGAATCCTTGTCCGAAGCATGGGAAAGATTTGCCGAGCTGCTGTGCAGATGTCTGCAACATGGTTGTGAGTCCTGGAATGTAGTAGAATTTTTTATTTTGATGTTGAACCAAACTATAGGGCGATGATCGACGCTGCTGCGGGAGGAACAATAATGAATCTGACTCCAGACGAAGCTTTTGGGGATTATTCGTGATACTGCTTCACGTAGCACATACTGGACTACTGGAAGGAATGCACCAAGGGGTGCTAGAAATAAATTTGAGGTAAATGCAGTCATGCCACCGAGGAAGACTACACAGCAGGCCTCAGATAATATGGTGATGCTATCAAGATCAACTCCTCCCCCTGCTCAGGTTATGGCAATCATATGTCAAGGTTGTGGAAACCCCGGGCACCATGCCTACGAGTGCCAATAGGTGAGCAATCCGCTGATTTTTCAAATATTTCTTATGATGAGAGTGTCAATTTCTTAAATAGTCAAAGCCGATCGGTGCCATTTAATAATGTGTATAACCCGGGTGTGAGGAATCACCCGAATTTCTCATGCAATCAGAACGCTCCTGGCCAACGATGGCAAGGGGGCCAGCATCAGTTTGATGCTCAAGCCTCTGGAAGTCAACCGCCATCACAGCCAAGTTATACTCAAAATGCACTGATCCAAAGGAAGAGCGCTCTAGAAGAGATGATGGAGAAGTTCATAGAACTGGCCCAAACTAATATGGCTAATCAGACTGCATCCATGAGAAACTCGAAGACACAATTATGCCAACTGGCCCAGGTGCTCTCCGAGCGCACTCAGGGCTGTCTCCCTAGCAATACTGAAAAAAAATCCCCGAGAGCAAGGAAAGAGGGTCTTTGATGCAGATGGTTTCCATAAGGACATGTGTGTAGTTGATTGCAAAATCAATGATGTTGATACTTCAGCACTATGCGATTCTGGATCGTTTCGCAACATTCTTGCTCTGCAAGATGTTGAGAAGTTGAACTTGAATATGAAAACGGACGATCGGACTTCGCTAGTGCTGGCTAATGGTACTGTGGTTGAGACAAAAGGGGAGGTGAAAGGTGTTTATGTTAGTGTGGATGGGATGGTTGTCATCACTGACTTCCAGGTTTTGGGACCCATGGAAAACAATTATATCCCTATTTTGGTCCCTATTTTGGGTGTTCCATTCCTGAAAGAGAGTGGGGCAACCTTGTGTTTTATGTAAGATCCCTCTCCCGCACCTGGAGAGCTTTCGGATCTTATGCCCAGAACCGCTGCCTTACGGTGACACTAACACCTGAGTTAGATGCCTCCGCAAGACGCCGATCCTGCCGGCAAGAATGATCAACAGGCCAACAAGAGCTAAGAAGGAAAATAAACAAAATCAAGTCCACAATCACACATTTATACATCAAAATATAATAAGTCCATCAATGATTACAACAAGTAAAGGAGAGAAAAGGGCTTATGCCCGGTACATATCCAAATAAAGTACAAAAACTCTCTCACTCTACATCTATGCGGAAGCTAAACAAACTCCCAACTCTCAAACACCTGTCTTGTAGTAGAAGTAATGCGCGACATCTACTCCTCAGGTCATGTCTCCTCTTCTAGCTGGGGCTCCATCACCTCGGGCACCTACGGTCACAACCGACCGTTAGTCATAAAGACTAAGCCGATTTTGTGCCCGCCTCCCCCCGCGACTCCTAGGCACCGTGCGGGAGGACGAAGCGGAGGAAAAATAAGGGGTAATAGAAACAAGGCAGGTGACAAGAGTTCTATGCTAGCAAGTATATAATAACAATTCTATACTAACAAGAGTAAGTATGACAGCGATAAGTAAGAGACAATATAAGTAAAAGAAGCAGGTACAATAAATAAGAGCAGCTACGAAAGTAACCTTAACTTATATGCACACATAAAAGCACATAAGCTAAGGGATCTGGCACTAAGGTAAACTCATCGTATAAAAGAGCCCATACTAATTTATACGATGATGTCTCTGTTTATGCAAGAATGTTATTCTATGATATGCAATGCAATGGTGCAACTCACGCACACGACTCTGTACGTACAAACCTTTGTAGTTCCCTCTGTTCGAGTGTGTCAACTCAGGTACCCAGTTGAGGCAAACAGGGCAGTGGACCGGGCTGTCCACTTCTAGGTTTGTGTAACACCACGCAACCTAGACCTTACGTACGCCCCTAAGAACACACAGGGTATCCGTGTACTATCTGGTAAGCACCACCTCTAGCCCTCTATTCGAGTCTCCGCTCAGGTACCCTGTTGAGGCAAACAGGGCAGTAGACCGGGCTGTCCACTTCTAGGCTTGTGTGACACCACCCAACCTAGACCTTACGTACGCCCCTAAGAACACACAGGGTATCCGCGTACAATATGGTAAGCACCACCTCTAGCCCTCTATTCGAGTCTCCGCTCAGGTACCCTGTTGAGGCCAACAGGGCAGTAGACCAGGCTGTCCACTTCTAGGCTTGTGTGACACCACCCAACCTAGACCTTACGTACGCCCCTAAGAACACACAGGGTATCCGCGTACTATCTGGTAAGCACCACCTCTAGCCCTCTATTCGAGTCTCCGCTCAGGTACCCTGTTGAGGCAAACAGAGCAGTAGACCGGGCTGTCCACTTCTAGGCTTGTGTGACACCACCCAACCTAGACCTTACGTACGCCCCTAAGAACACACAGGGTATCCGCGTACTACTTGATACAACAATGCCTCTAAGTGAAGCAACAAGCTCTCGGCTCGGAGGACCCGACCAGTCCTTTCTTATAACCCGAGCCTACCGCTCGCAGGACTATCTCGTCCGGATATTCAATCTCTCATCCCCAACTCGGGATGAAGTCTATTATGTTTCTTAATTGATCTAATTAGACTACTCTTGTCTAATCATTATTATACTTAGAAGCTTACGGTGAATCCTGAACTTCCCGAGGGCTACTCGGTGAAGGGTTCGCAAGGTACTAGGGTATGTGATGGGATGATGCCCAATCCCTTTCCAGGATAATTAATATTATTGGTGACTACCCTGACCTAAAATTCCACCCTCTCTTTACTCTTTATACTTAGGTGTTTTCACGCCATATGCTTCATCTCACCCCTAAGCAACCGTTCTTTTGAATGGTGCTCAACTCTACTAATTCTTCGTCCTCTAAGTGGTCTATACTCATATTTTGTTATAATCCAAATCTCACTGATTTCCTATGTGATTTTGTTGACCTAATCATCATATTGTGTTTTCACTATCCGCAGACCATAGCATATATCTAACTTTGATTCCTGTGTTGGAACCTAGGTCAAATCACTTCCAAATGACTTCTAATTTTCATCATAAGTTCATAAAGGATATAATAAGGGATGATCAGAATCTAAGCATGTTTCATATAATTTTGACCTCTATAAAAATTCATTAATTAATAATCTCAATCTAAAATGTGAAGGAGGTATCATGCTAGTGAATTCAAACTTGCTAAATATTCTTCCAGAGGTGATAGTTGACATAATAATAAGATTCCCAATGTTTCATAATTTTCCAGCAGTTATATAATCATGATTTCCAATTATCAATAAATGAATGAAAATATAAATTTACACATCAAGTACAAGATTGTGACTTCCTAAAATTCTGAGAAAATTACACTGGCCCTATAATGACATAAAAACATTAATTCCAGAAGATCATAATTTTCCAGCAAATTTAAACCAATAATTTCTATTTATCATTAAAAGGGGGACAAAATGACTTTGTACAGCAAGTACTAGATATTGACTTCCTAAAATTCTGTGAAACTTACAGTGGTACTATAATGACATAAAAACATTAATTCCAGAATATCATATTTTTCCAGCAAGTTTAAACCCATAATTTCTATTTATCATTAAAGGGGCGACAAAATGACTTTATACAACAAGTACTAGATATTGACTTCCTAAAATTCTGGGAAAGTTACAGTGGCACTATAATGACCTTAAAACATTAATTCCAGAAGATCATATTTTTCCAGCAAATTTAAACCCATAATTTCTATTTATCATAAAGGGGTGACAAAATGAATAAATGGTATTTCAACATAAATAATGTCCCTAAAAATTCTATCAAAAATCCCAGAGATTTATAATTGTATTCCTAACTATCTTCCATAGTTTCACAACCTTCTCATACATTTAGCTCAGTGAAATCCTATTATTCAGATTTGTGACCTAGGGGTAATTTTGTAATTTCCTAAAGGAAAGGCCTCTGAAATTTTCGACAAAATTTACAGAGGTCCTGCATGGCATAATAATAGGTTCCTCAGAGTTCCACAATTTTCTACAAGTTATTTGACATGAAAATTTCAAATATACCAAAATGTGACCTAATTCACATTAATCCAAAAACATAGGATTTTGATCCCAAAAATCCTAAGATTCTCTTAGATGGTGTGTTATGTCATAAAGAAAGTATGACTAAAATTTCAAAGGCTAGCTCCAAGCCATTTGGTCAGAAACACACAAAATAGACTTTTTGTCTATTGGCACACCATAGCACATTAGGGTAGAGATATGCAAGTGGAATTTAACCTACATGCAGAGGTCCAAATGTTCTCAATTTTTAACCATATACTAATATAGGATAAATAAGCATGACACCCAAATTTGGGGTCATTTGGAGTTATATAACTCTAGTTATTTCATTTATTTAATTTTCCATATTTTGAATAAAACTATAGAAAAATTATCTCCAAAAATTCTGATATTTGAACCTAAGCTAGGTATATGGCACATACATGCATGGCTAAAATCTCAGCTTCATCAGGCTTGGCATTTAAAAGTTATACACATTCAAAGATCTGGTTTCTCTTTTGACCAGCCCTACTAAAATCAGTGTTGTGGCCCTACAGTGGTCCAAATGGTCTGATTTAAATTTCAGATGAAAGTAGACATCAAGGCCTACAATAGTTATCTCAGGCAACGTTTCCTAAAAAGGCCTCTAAGGGCCTCAAAATCCAGTATGAACATGCATAAGAAAGTGTGACAGATTATTTTCATTAAATTAAAATGGTCTGCAATTATCTGATCAACTAGATCAGACGGCTGCCAGTCGTCTTCCTCCTCTAGCCAATGGCTAGGATATCCCCGACCTGGAGCAACTTAGATCACCATTTCCCATCCATCCAGCCACCTGCCTGGCCGGCCACCGCCACCACCACCTCCGTTGAGGTGGTGGCTATCGGCCGGCGGTGGTTTGGCCGTCGGAGGTGGCCGTTTTCGGCGATCCGAGCATGGAAAAATCCATGGAAAAATAACGTTTTCCTCACTTTGAATCTGGCTCTGTTGAGCTAGATACCTCTCATAAATGATCTAAGAAGCTAGCACGGAGGGAGAGGGGAGAAACTGGACCTTAGTGGGGCTTGGCGGCGGCGGCTGTTGGCCATGGATCTTCTCTCCTCCGGCGACCCTTGCCATTTCCTCCATTCTCAGCCGATTCCTTTGATCCAGGGTAGCAGATCAACTCTTCCATGCCCTTTGAAGCTGATGGTGTCGTCGAAATGGAGTGGGGAGGGCTCTATGTGGAGCTGCCATTAGGAGGAGCTCGACCACACCTTGGATGTTCCTCCTAGCTGCCAAGTGGCACTGCTCCAGCCCAAATTCGGCCATGAACTGCTGTGGGGGCTCAGATCTAACCTTGGGCAGAGGAATGGAGGGCCACATGGCCTCCATTTCCAAATTTCCTCTTGTCCTTAATGGAGGAGGGGGAATTTCCAATTTTTGCCCCCATGCATGTCTTTGCATGTTGAAATAAGTGGGCAAAGTAGGTCATTATGCATTGTGGGCTTTAGAATGGGCCTTGGTTAAGGCATTAATCCATTTGCATTTGTTTTGAATCCAATTTAAGCCCAATTTAGGTATAATTGACCACATGTCGACTTTTGAGTTGACTTGGTCAATTGAGTGTGTTGACTGGTCCAAGATGTTGGCATTGAGTCCAATGACACTATCCAAGGTTTGTTGCGTCATGGTGAAGGCCCACTTGAGCCAATTTGGCCAATATGTGTGATTTTGACCAAAACTGTGGAAAGGTTGACTTTGGTCAATTTGGTCAAATTGTTGACCCTATGATGGGGCTTTTGGGTCTATAGGGTTCCTTTAAGTGTTTATAATCCATTGGTGGAATCAATTTGTAGGTGTGAGTTCATGTTGAGCTAGTTTGACTTAGGTTGACTTGAGTCCTATAGGAGATCACATGTGAGTTCACCTAACCCTATATGTCCTAAGGTTGCAACCTAGCACAAACTCACAACACTCACCACTTGTCTCACCCTAATTGAAGTTAAGGGGTCTATAAGTTCTGAGGATGTTACAAATTCTAATAAACAAAAGAATAATTTCGTCCCCGAAATTCAAATTCGGGTCTACGGGGTTCCACTTGTGGAGGTAGTATGAGGGTTGTTCAGTCATTAAACCTGACATCATTTCTAGGGGTTTATATTGACATCAAAATCTATATGCAGATTTCTAGAACATTCCCATATTAATATTTCAAGGTGTCTACTTCTTAAATTACAATCCACGGTATGGGTATTCTATATTATCACCCCAATTCTTCATTGTGAATGAAGTAAGATTTTTACTCAGAGATTAAATCTAGTAAAATTCCCAGAGCTTGCCACTGATATGAAAAGTCGTACATCAAAAGTTCATGACATTTCAACGTCAATAATTTTTCAAGTTGTAGTCTCAAATTGTACTCGTGAAGGAAGCTTGTTATTTATTCAAGGATTAATTCTAGCAAAATTTTTCCGAGCTTCCTATGGGTATGAGAAGTCCATGTGCAAATTTCTATGACAATCTAGTAACTATATTTCATGGTATAAATTTCTACGTTTAAGACGACACATACCTGAATAATCTAGCCATAATCATGAACTTATTTATGGTGAAAATTCAACCTAGGTGACATATAGTAATCTTTCCTGAATCCTTTCATACAGTTCAACATCGACCAATACGTATGAGTCAATAAATCACCAAGTTCATTATACTCGTGAGATTATCAATACTAAGTATAAACCATAATCCAACCTCTAAAGTTATGATTTATGAGAGGTCGTATTTCTCTATATCACATATTACTCTCCAAACCATACAGCATTCTTGGGGATTATAATGACATTTGTCCTTCAATTCCCAGGCTCGTCAAGCCATGAATCTAAAAATCATAAGTACTCTCTTATTTACTTAATCCATAGGTATAGTTTCAACTATCTAATATGATGGTATTGCTTATTTATGTCATTCAAAAGTTCATAGTTGATAATTATGATTCGTGACTTGGTTAAACCCAAATATCGTTGGTAGCAATGATAATCAATTCCCGTGTTTCTAACCTTTCAACTAATTTCATATATTTGTTCGTCCAATGGTATTCGTACTGTTTGCCCCGAACATAACACGGATTCATCGTCTCTGAATTGAGGAGGTAGATCTAAGGTACCACACCTCGCATGAGGTTATTTACATTTGTTCACTTCTTATGATCATGAGGGTCTATTGCCTGTTCTATTCTTATCCGTCCATATCCGACTTAAACATGCACTAAGTCTGTAATTCATGTCGGTTCTCTCTTGTGTTTTTCATGAGTTTATAAAATCAAAAGCTTAATCGACAATAAAGTCTCTAGCATACCTTACAATAATTGGGTTAAGGCGGTGGAGCGTCTAGGGATATTATACTTGTTGAGGCAATAAATGTCAAACATTTTAATTGTAGATAAAAAATCTTTCTATAAACTAATGCCGCCTTGAACTTTTGGGTCTTTTTAAAGTAAAATTTTCCTCAAAATTTCCTGCGGGCTTGCAAGTGCTTCACATCGTGTCTTGCATTAGGGATGGCATGATTACTCCATAGGTTGGGTACTACGTATATATCTACTTCATTGTGCTCCGAATTGAAAATTCTCGAAGTCTTATACTTCCTTCCTTTATTTCAAGAGCTACATAATAATATGCCCAGGAGATCGGATTTTTGTCTCGAAGACTTCACTTACTATTTTCTTCGTTTACTTATCTGTCTAATCCTTAAGACAACAAGGGGGGTGAAAAGCCATTCTTTGGAATGCTCTATGCTCTTATTCCGATTGCAAGTCTATAATGATCTCGTTATAATATTAATAGTTCACATATCTTAAGATGAATGGACTCTTCATGGGTCTCAACTTCCATGTTGATCATCAGACCGATTAAGCATTCTTTATGGTCACTTATGTTTGTGACTAACACTTCCACAAAAAAAGTCTAGGGAACTCGAGTTGTACCAGACTGCCCCCAATAAACAAAAAGATTAGCCCCCGTATATTTTGGGCTAAGATTCTTTTGATTTCCTTATGATATATTCGTCCTAGTTATGCACTCAATCCTCCAGGCATACAACTCTAGACTTGGAGTTCCATCTTGAGACCTATTGATATTCTACACACTTTAGGCCCCCAAAGTTACCAACCACCACAATCTTCTCAAGGTTAATCTATGGGCAATCCACAAATGGGCCTTTTATGAACTCGAATCCTTATCTGACCTCTGGTATTTGTCCCGGTGATGGTTTCAATGTAACCCAGTTGCTGGTTAGGATATTAAGTCGACGAGTCTCCTACTATCCACTAATGGTTTTCATGCACCAAATCTCTCAGGGGCGGGCCTATTTATCAGGTAAGAAGTGATGATATCATTGGGTAAGAGAGTTAGGGACATCAGAGTTTAGGCTTTAAGCAACTACTTCCCTATTTAGACTCTTCCCTTAATCACTTTGGGTACCATAATGCCTTAACCAGTCTATACCTGAGGTCAATTTTGGATTAGTGTATGATATACAATCGCCTTGGTGCGTCAGACTAGAACAATGTCCTAATTGGGTTGGCCTAACTCATTGATTAATGGACTATTTTGTGTGATTTTTTTAAACACGGGCACACCAATGCTTCCGCTGCTAGTTTGTCCTCAACTAACTCGAGCGGGGGTGTCCCAGGGTTTGTGGACTTCTTTCTCGTTGGATCATTTGCGCTCTGATACCAATTATAAGATCCCTCTCCCGCACCTGGAGAGCTTCCGGATCTTATGCCCAGAATCGCCGCCTTACGGTGATACTAACACCCGAGTTAGCTGCCTCCGCAAGACGCCGATCCTGCCGACAAGAACGATCAATAGGCCAACAAGAGCTAAGAAGGAAAATAAACAAAACCAAGTCCACAATCACACATTTATACATCAAAATATAATAAGTCCATCAATGATTACAACAAGTAAAGGAGAGAAAAGGGCTTATGCCCGGTACATATCCAAATAAAGTACAAAACTCTCTCACTCTACATCTATGCGGAAGCTAAACAAACTCTCAACTCTCAAACACCTGTCTTGTAGTAGAAGTAATGCACGACATCTGCTCCTCAGGTCCTGTCTCCTCTTCTAGCTGGGGCTCCATCACCTTGGGCACCTACGGTCACAACCGACCATTAGTCATAAAGTCTAAGCCGATTTTGTGCCCGCCTCCCCCCGCAACTCCTAGGCACTGTGCGGGAGGATGAAGCGGAGGAAAAACAAGGGGTAATAGAAACAAGGCAGGTGACAAGAGTTCTATGCTAGCAAGTATATAATAACAATTCTATACTAAAAAGAGTAAGTGTGACAACGATAAGTAAGAGACAATACAAGTAAAAGAAATAGGTACAATAAATAAGAGCAGCTACAAAAGTAACCTTAACTTATATGCACACATAAAAGCACATAAGCTAAGGGATCTGGCACTAAGGTAAACTCATCGTATAAAAGAGCCCATACTAATTTATACGATGAGGTCTCAGTTTATGCAAGAATGTTATGCTATGATATGCAATGCAATGGTGCAACTCATGCACACGACTCTGTTCGTACAGACCTTTTGTAGTTCCCTCTGTTCGAGTGTGTCAACTCAGGTACCCAGTTGAGGCAAACAGGGCAGTGGACCGGGCTGTCCACTTCTAGGTTTGTGTAACACCACCCAACCTAGACCTTACGTACGCCCCTAAGAACACACAGGGTATCCGCAAACTATCTGGTAAGCACCACCTCTAGCCCTCTATTCGAGCCTCCACTCAGGTACCCTCTTGAGGCAAACAGGGCAGTAGACCGGGCTGTCCACTTCAAGGCTTGTGTGACACCACCCAACCTAGACCTTACGTACGCCCCTAAGAACACACAGGGTATCCGCGTACTATCTGGTAAGCACCACCTCTAGCCCTCTATTCGAGTCTCCGCTCAGGTACCCTGTTGAGGCAAACAGGGCAGTAGACCGAGCTGTCCACTTCTAGGCTTGTGTGACACCACCCAACCTAGACCTTACGTATGCCCCTAATAACACACATGGTATCCGCGTACTACTTGATACAACAATGCCCCTAAGTGAAACACTAAGCTCTCCGCTCGGAGGACCCGACCAGTCCTTTCTTATAACCCAAGCCTACCGCTTGTAGGACTATCTCGTCCGGATATTCAATCTCTCATCCCCAACTCGGGGTGAAGTCTATTATTTCACTTAATTGATCTAATTAGACTACTCTCGTCTAATCATTATTATACTTAGAAGCTTACGGTGAATCCTGGACTTCCCGAGGGTTACCCGGTGAAGGGTTCGCAAGGTACTAGGGTATGTGATGGGATGATTCCCAATCCCTTTCCAGGACAATTAATATTATTGGTGACTACCCTGACCTAAAATTCCACCCTATATTTACTCTTTATACTTAGGTGTTTTCACGCCATATGTTTCATCTCACCCCTAAGCAACCGTTCTTTTGAATGGTGCTCAACTCTAGTAATCCTTCGTCTTCTAAGTGGTCTATACTCATATCTTGTTATAATCCAAATCTCACTGATTTCCTATGTGATTTTGTTGACCTAATTATAATATTGAGTTTTCACTATCCGCAGACCATATCATATATCTAACTTTGATTCCTGTGTTGGAACCTAGGTCAAATCACTTCCAAATGACTTCTAATTTTTACCATAAGTTCATAATGGATATAATAAGGGATGACCAGAATCTAAGCATGCTTCATATAATTTTGACCTTTATAAAAATTCATTAATTAATAATCTCAATCTAAAATGTGAAGGAGGTATCATGCTAGTGAATTCAAACTTCCTAAATATTCTTCCAGAGGTGATAGTTGACAAAATAATAAGATTCCCAATGTTTCATAATTTTCCAGCAGTTATATAATCATGATTTCCAATTTTCAATAAATGAATGGAAATATAACTTTACACATCAAGTACAAGATTATGACTTCCTAAAATTCTGGGAAAATTACAGTGGCCCTATAATGACATAGAAACATTAATTCCAGAAGATCATAATTTTTGAGCAAATTTAAATCCATAATTTCTATTTATCATTAAAAGGGGGACAAAATTACTTTGTACAGCAAGTACTAGATATTGACTTCCTAAAATTCTGGTAAAATTACAGTGGTACTATAATAACATAAAAACATTAATTCCAGAATATCATATTTTTCCAGCAAGTTTAAACCCAAAATTTCTATTTATCATTAAAGGGGTGACAAAATGACTTTGTACAATAAGTACTAGATATTGACTTCCTAAAATTCTGGGAAAATTACAGTGGCACTATAATGACCTTAAAACATTAATTCCAGAAGATCATATTTTTCCAGCAAATTTAAACCCATAATTTCTATTTATCATAAAGGGGTGACAAAATGAATAAAGGGTATTTCAACATAAATAATGTCCCTAAAAATTCTATCAAAAATCCCAGAGATTTATAATTGTATTCCTAACTATCTTCCATAGTTTCACAACCTTCTCATACATTTAGCTCAGTGAAATCCTATTATTCAGATTTGTGACCTAAGGGTAATTTTGTAATTTCCTAAAGGAAAGGCCTCTGAAATTTTCTACAAAAATTACAGAGGTCCTGCATGGCATAATAATAGGTTCCTCAGAGTTCCATAATTTTCTACAAGTTATTTGACATAAAAATTTCAAATATACCAAAATGTGACCTAATTCACATTAATCCAAAAACATAGGATTTTGATCCCAAAAATCCTAAGATTCTCTTAGATGGTGTGTTATGTCATAAAGAAAGTATGACTAAAATTTCAAAGGCTAGCTCCAAGCCATTTGGTCAGAAACACACAAAATAGACTTTTTATCTATTGGCACACCATAGCACATTAGGGTAAATAAGCGTGACACCCAAATTTGGGGTCATTTGGAGTTATATAACTCTAGTTATTTCATTTATTTAATTTTCCATATTTTGAATAAAACTATAGAAAAATTATCTCCAAAAATTCTGATATTTGAACCTAAGCTAGGTATATGGCACATACATGCATGGCTAAAATCTCAGCTTCATCAGGCTTGGCACTTAAAAGTTATACACATTCAAAGATCTGGTTTCTCTTTTGACCAGCCCTACGAAAATCAGTGTTGTGGGCCCTACAATGGTCCAAATGGTCTGATTTAAATTTCAGATGAAAGTAGACATCAAGACCTACAATAGTTATCTCAGGCAACTTTTCCTAAAAAGGCCTCTAAGGTCCTCAAAATCCAGCATGAACATGCATAAGAAAGTGTGACATTATTTTCATTAAATTAAAATGGTCTGCAATTATCTGATCAACTAGATCAGACGACTGCTAGTCGTCTTCCTCCTCTAGCCAATGGCTAGGATATCCCCGACCTAAAGCAACTTAGATCACCATTTCCCATCCATCCAGCCACCTCCCTGGCCGGCCACCGCCACCACCACCTCCGTTGAGGTGGTGGCTATCGGCCGGCGGTGGTTTGGCCGCCGGAGGTGGCGGTTTCCCTCGATCCGAGCATGGAAAATCCATGGAAAAATAACGTTTTCCTCACTTTGAATCTGGCTCTGTTGAGCTAGATACCTCTCCTAAATGATATAAGAAGCTAGCACAGAGGGAGAGGGGGAGAAACCGGACCTTAGTGGGGCTTGGCGGCGGCGGCGGCTGTTGGCCATGGATCTTCTCTCCTCCGGCGACCCTTGCCATTTCCTCCTTTCTCAGCCGATTCCTTCGATCCAGGGTAGCAGATCAACTCTTCCAGGCCCTCTGAAGCTGATGGTGTCGTTGAAATGGAGTGGGGAGGACTCTATGTGGAGCTGCCATTAGGAGGAGCTCAACCACACCTTGGATGTTCCTCCTAGCTGCCAAGTGGCACTACTCCAGCCCAAATTCGGCCATGAACTGCTGTGGGGGCTCAGATCTAACCTTGGGCAGAGGAATGGAGGGCCACATGGCCTCCATTTCCAAATTTCCTCTTGTCCTTAATGGAGGAAGGGGGAATTTCCAATTTTTGCCCCCATGCATATCTTTGCATGTTGAAATAAGTGGGAAAAGTAGGTCATTATGCATTGTGGGCTTCAGAATGGGCCTTGGTTAAGGCTTTAATTCATTTGCATTTGGTTTGAATCCAATTTAAGCCCAATTTAGGTATAATTGACCCCATGTTTACTTTTGAGTTGACTTGGTCAATTGGGTGTGTTGACTGGTCCAAGATGTTGACATTGAGTCCAATGACACTACCCAAGGTTTGTTGCATCATGGTGAAGGCCTACTTGAGCCAATTTGACCAATATGTGTGATTTTGACCAAAACTGGGGAAATGTTGACTTTGGTCAATTTGGTCAAATTGTTGACCCCATGATGGGGCTTTTGGGTCCATAGGGTTCCTTTAAGTGTTTATAATCCATTGGTGGAATCAATTTGTAGGTGTGAGTTCATGTTGAGCTAGTTTGACTTAGGTTGACTTGAGTCCTATAGGTGATCACATGTGAGTTCACCTAACCCTATGTGTCCTAAGGTTGCAACCTAGCACAAACTCACAACACTCACCACTTGTCTCACCCTAATTGAAGTTAAGGGGTCTAGAAGTTCTGAGGATGTTACAAATCCCAATAAAAAAAGAATAATTTCGTCCCCGAAATTCAAGTTCGGGTATACGGGGTTCCACTTGTGGAGGTAGTATGAGGGTTGTTCAGTAATTAAACCTAACATCATTTCCAGGGGTTTATATTGACATCAAAAGTCTATATGCAGATTTCTAGAACATTCCCGTATTAATATTTCAAGGTGTCTACTTCTCAAATTACAATCCACGGTATGGGTATTCTATATTATCACCCCAACTCTTCATTGTGAATGAAGTAAGATGTTTACTCAGAGATTGAATCTAGTAAAATTCCCAGAGCTTGCCACTGATATGAAAAGTCGTACATCAAATGTTCATGATATTTCAACGTCAATAATTCAGGAAAAGAATTTTTCAAGTCGTAGTCTCAAATTGTACTTGTGAAGGAAGCTTGTTATTTATTCAAGGATTAATTCTAGCAAAATTTTTCCGAGCTTCCTATGGGTATGAGAAGTCCATGTGCAAATTTCTATGACAATCCAGTAACTATATTTCATGGTATAAATTTCTACGTTTAAGACGACACATACCTCAATATTCTAGCCATAATCATGAACTTATTTATGGTGAAAATTCAACCTAGGTGACATATAGTAATCTTTCTTGAATCCTTTCATACAGTTCAGCATCGACCAAGACGTATGAGTCAATAAATCACCAAGTTCATTATACTCGTGAGATTATCAATACTAAGTATAAACCATAATCCAACCTCTAAAGTTATGATTTATGAGAGGTCATATTTCTCAATATCACATATTACTCTCCAAACCATATAGCATTCTTGGGGACTATAATGACAGTTGTCCTTCAATTCTCAGGCTTGTCAAGCCATGAATCTAAAAATCATAAGTACTCTCTTATTTACTTAATCCATAGGTATAGTTTCAATGATCTAATATGATGGCATTGCTTATTTCATAGGTATAGTTGAGAAGGGTGATACTAAGACTTTTTCTAAGTGAGCGTTTGATGCTCGTTGGCGATCGCCTACTGTGGAAAAAATCAAACTAGAAAATTGGAGTACAAGGCTCGCAGGTTCGCCTTCCAGCGTGAGAAAGAAGAGGCATGGGGCAGGGGAGACGACTCTCCCTTGGGCCCAAAAGATTTCTCCTCTTCCCTTTTTCATGTGGCGGGGGAGGATCATCACAAATCAGCATATAGCTGAGGCCTGGCGGATCCTTGGCTGTTCTTCTTTTCTCTTTGCTAGTTTTTATTTTGTGCTATTTTGTGGTGGAGTATGTGTTGTTTCTTTATTTTCTATATTGCTTTTGTTAAAAACACTTTATTATCATTGCTAAAATAGGTATTTGGTTCACCTTAAGGACGGTAAAGAAAAGGGCTAATGGGAGACGACCCAATTGTGCTCTTCTGTTTTAATTCGCTAAATTATTTTCTATATCTGCTTTTGTGTGGTAATTTCTTTTTGTAGGGTGGTGATTTCTGCTAGTGGATGCTCCTCGATGTGGAATTGGATTCCCCAATATATCAAATTTGCGCCAATCTTCTGTATGCTCTTTTCTGAGCAAGGATAATGCTTCCTCCTTCATCCTCTTTTTAATCTCGAGCTTAAAGTATATTTTTATCCTGCTCTTCATTTAAGTCCGGGGGTTGGGAGTATGATGCGTGTACCTGTGCACACACTCAAAGCACAACATACTACAATTTTATATTATTGTTCTTAGGACATTTCTTTGCACACCAAGCACCCACTTTAGCGCGCACTTAATTGTTTGCATGTCCTGAGTAGATATTTTTCTTTTGTGCATACGGTAAAATAACGACGCTGGCTTAGGATTTTGAGATAGAGTAATACGAAACTCGTGCAGTGCTCCTAATCGAGTGCTCATGTGCTGTGTAGAAATAGTGTAGGTTTACTTTTTCAGTATACTCGTGAAATTATATTATTTCTATTAGTGTAAACATTATTTATATTACTCAAAAAGATAAATTAGGTGGAATCAAACGGTAGCATATAGAGGTGTGTGCCCACCACTAACCTCGTATTACTCAAGTCGGGAGGAGGGATCTGTTGGAACATGGTTTACCGCATCCCTTTGATTTGAGAATAACAAATCTTACTTGTATTTGATCTTGTTTGTCATTGTGTTTTTAGCATGCAGGTTTGGACAGATATGACACGAGGTTGTTGCAATACTGGTCTGGCACTATCCACAAGCAGAAGGATTGAAAGATGTCTAACGCCAGGCATTAGGTCTTAACGATGGGCGTTAGCGATCGATGGGATGGTCTACCGATCGACGGGATGGGCTGCCGATCGACGGGATGGCTTGCCGACTGAATAAAAAGAGAAAGAAGCTCAACTCCAGGCATTAGGACTTAACGTTGGCGTTAACGATCGATGATTATGGCAAGAGGAGAAACAACTGTGATTGAAGGGGCACTTTATGAATGATTTGACCTAACGCCAGCGTTAATCTCAACGCCAGCGTTAGGGTTGCCTAAAATGAAAGATTCCTAAAATGCAGAATCTTATTCCTGTTTGAAGATCTGAGCCATCAAAATATTTCCAAACTAGCGTCAACGTCGGCGTTAGCGTCAACTCTGGCGTTAGCCTCCTGGCCTATAAATAGATGGAATTCATCTTCCCCTACTACTGATTGATTAGAGCCCTATTCCAGCACTTCAGAAACTCTGAGAGGGCCGTATTTCCAGACCAACTCATCTCCCACACAAATTCAAAAGGAGGAATCGAAGGAGGCTTGGATCAACACGCTAACTCAACGCGAAGAATGCACGCTTGGACTTCAACAATCTTCAGCGATTCTTCGACGTCTCCTTCAAATTACCTCATAGGGAGTTTCATATTTGTATTTTGTATTTGTATTTTTATTTTATCGTTGTAATCGGTTTGTGAATTCGCCTCGTGTTGGCGACTAGGTCTGGGTAGGACATAGGGAGGAATTCGCCTCGTGTTGGCGACTGGGTCTAGGGAGTAGATCTAGGGGGTGCTCGAGGTCTTTCTGGGGATAGGAAGGCTAGAGCAGTTTGAGGCCGTATCTGGGGAGAGATCGGCTAAAGCCAACCGGTTCGTGGGGTTACGAGTCGGTATAGAAAACAAAAAGAGTTTTCATATTATTCGCTTCGATTTCTAGCGTCATAGAAATCAGATTTTGTAATCAATTTTATAATGATAATCATGTCTTTTCTTGTTTAATAAAATTGATTTCATTTCTAATTTTATTATCTCTTTACTTTGATTTAACTTACTTCAACCAAAATATCAAAAGTGTTCTATAAAAGTTTAAAGTTTTTCAAAACCCTTTTTCACCCCTCTCTAAGGGCGCCTCACGATCCAACAAGTGGTATCAGAGCCAGGTTATTCCAAATCGGCTTAACAACCGGGAATAATGGCGTCTCTTGATCATGATCTCTCTTCAACTAGTGGGGAAAATTTTAATATTAATGAAAAAGTATTATCACTGCCTTTATTTATGGGCAAAAATTATAAAGGGTGGAAAATATTAATGAAAATTTTTCTTAAAGCTTTAGATGAAAAAGTTTGGAATATTACTATTGAATAGTCACCTAGCGTACTAACTAGAAACGAAATTGTTTTAAATGCAAAATATATAAATAATTTATTTTGTGCGTTAGATCAAAATATTTTCAAACTTATTTATAATTTACCTACCGCTTATGAGATTTAGAATTTTCTTGAAAGAACTTATGATTCTCCTTCTGTAGGTATGGAACAAACACAAGAATTGGAGAACATACAATCTTGCACAAATATTCAAGAAAACTACTCAAATAATGGATACATAGAATGCTCATCTAGCGGAAAAGATGATGGAAACTCTTGTTTGGAAGAGGAGGATGAAGAAGACAAAGGAACAATATGTTCAAATCTTGCCTCATCCACAAGCGCTGTAAGAAAATCAAAATCTCTTATTGCATGTAATTCTATTTCTACATTACAATTGCTTCAAACTACAAAGCGAAAAATAAAGAAATTGAAAAATGCTAATTGCAAATTGCGCTTAGAAAATAAAGGTTTAAAAGTAAAAGTTAATGAAGAATCAAATTTTGAGTTATCTCGGTCAACCCATGGCTCCTTAGTTGAAAATATTACACCTTGCGTAGAATATAATGAATTAAAAGAAAAACACAAGAAACTTGAAAAGGAGTTTATTTTTATAAAAGAACAAAATGAAAGATTATGTTTAGAAAATTCATCTTTGAAAAATGATTGTGCTAAGTGTAAAGACTATAAAATTGAAATTAAAGAAATGGATGAAACATTTGATGAATATAGAATTAACTATCAAAATCATATTGATTCAATTATTTCCACTCTTAAAAATAGCACAATCGCTTATAATAAAGCTAGACATAATTTAAAAATAAAGAATAATGAATTAAAAACTAAAATCAACTTGCTTAAGGAAATCATAAAGAAAAATTCTCAAAACATACATTCTCAATATAATGCAAAATCCAAAAGCAAGTTGAATATGATTTCTCAAAAATTGAATAAGTCAAACAATGAAAATAAAAAACTTCAAAAGATTGAAAATGATATTCCAAAATACAATCATCATTATCATTTACAACATCAATCTTCTCCCAACATAAAATTAAATGTTCACAAATTTCCTATGAAAAATACTTTCAATAATCATTACAATTATAATCTTAAAGATAAAGATAATCACAATGGAAATCTGATACATAAAAATAATATTAAACCAAGGTTTGAATGGAGACCCAAAGTTAAAGATGAAACACAAACTCCACTCAAAAGGGCTCATTCATTTCCATCTCCCCAAAAGCGAACACGATGTATTTGGGTACCCAAAGGAACCCTCCCACTTGGTCCCCTTTGGATACCTAAATCTCTTATTCATTAGGTATTATACAAATGCATGAAGTAGAAATAATTAAATATGAATTATCATTACTCTACTTCATGATATGCTAAAACTTCTCCTTGTTTATTTATTTTCTTTTTGTTGAACCAACATGGTATGATTACTTTACATAATGTGATATGACTTTCTCATATTAAGCCAAAGTTCATTAATAAAACAAATTGAATAAAATGGAATAAAAAGTTACATTATTTTTCAAGTGATCTACTAATCCTTTTTGTTTTCATCTCTCTAAATCCATTACCTATAAAAGTCTCCTATCATCATAAATCAAACTCTAAATATGTCATATGATATTATTAAGACAAATGAAATAATTGTCGAAATGAATTTAAACTTACAAAATGCACAAGTGGTTGATTACTTATGTAATATCCTTATGTCATTTGATAGTCTCTAATATGTTTAATCATAATCACGAAAAATCAGAATTGAAGAATTGCAAAAATCATATGTTTTTAAACAAAAACCAAAATTAAATTTACAAAAATATCTCGATCATAACTTTTGATCCGCTTGTCTGATTTTCGTGCATAATAACTTTTCGGAATGAGGACGAGAAGATCTATGAAATGGAAAACCAGCTTCGCTCGTTTGAGTTTATTTCGACCCTCAAATTTACAAAAATTCAACTCCGTTTAAAAGTTATCTCATGTTTTCTTTTTCGACATTTTTTTTGAGTCTATAAATTCTACAAAATTTAGTTTGGGTAGCAACCAATAACACTTAAATATCTTGAGAATGGGAGGTTTGAAATGTCACCCCATCACATATCCTAGTACCGGGCGAACCCCTCACAGGGTAGACCTCAGGAAGTCCAAGATCCACTCTAAATTGCTAAGTCCAACTAAAACCTAGCAAAGATCAAATTAATTATAGACTCATGCGTATTCTTACAATGACCGAAAAAAGAAAACAATTATTACTATGTTTTCAGAAAACACTGTATATATGGTTTGATAATATTCAAAAATCAAAGAGAAAATTTATAAGACCATTCAAATTAACCAAAAATAGTTTCTCACTATATTCATTTTCACCATACAATCTTTCTCCTTAATATGTTGAAATGGATGAATACGAATTGTTTTATTTTAAATACTTACATCATTATGAATAAAAATATGAGTACCTAAATTTCTATGTGTTTAAACTAATGATCGCTTAAAATAACCATGCAAATCAAAAGATCTTTTAAATTCAAATACTAAACATAACTACAGAATATCATATTTGCTTCCAACATATGGTTATGATCATTATTATGAATTAGTTAATGTGTGTGCATGTATATCATCTCTATGTAGACCCTAGAACCAACTTTCATCAATTCATTCTAGGTCTATAAATTGAAATTCTATTTATTGAATACATGCAACATCATCACTATTAATTCTATGGCATTCAAACTAATCATTCTAGCGCCATCTTGTACTATATGTTGAAATAAATTTCTAGGCTGGTTATATCATGCCATGATGTGGTAAGGTAAAATTTGAATAATGAAATTTTAAGAAACATGAAAATTACTTGGCTTTAAAATCAATAAAATCATCTATCTTAACTACAATGACTGTTCTAAAATTCCTAAATATAAGCCAAAATTTATGAGTCCATCCATAGGACAAAATGCTTTGGATGTCCATGATCATTCACCCACATTATGTGTCTCACAATAGGAGGGCGTAGGATTGTATGCACTAGTTGATCTAACCTCTAAGTCATGTCTTGTCCTTAACCGGGGAGGATTCCAGTGAGGCCTTGCGAGGCACTGGGGGGAAAGAGGGCTAGGTTAAGCGTTCTCTAGTGTGTGCATATGGGATTAACACCCCAACCTACGACATGTGTGCGCTCCTCATGCCCATCCGTCACTTAGTATGGGGCTAGTGTGTAGGCATATAGTTAGGGTATTATTATCTAAGACATTCCTATATCGTATATTTTGCAAGCACTCTTTATGACTATATTATTCATGCATTCTTGTTTTAATCGAACATGCTTATCTTGTGTTTTGCATATTTTATCATTTTTGATCTTTAATGATCTTGTAAAACACAAGTATTTGAAAACCAAATAAAAATATAAAAACATTATTTGAACAAATAAAACATGCTTAATGAGTCTTCTAATGATCTCCAAAATGTCTGAAATTTATACACTAAGAAGGCCTTTCTATAATAACCCGAAATCAAAGAAAAGTTTTTTTTAAAATGCATGAAATCATCTACTGTCTCGGCGTTAGCCTCTAACGCCAGCGTTAGAAATTAACGCCCAGCGTTAGAAATTAACGCCTAGCGTTAGCCTTATGTGCAAAATTGCCAATATCACAATGCTGAATAGTACCTAATCTCTATATCTCTTAGTTCAGTCTTCATGCAATCTAATTTACATTATTTGAATTAACATTCATATAAATAATTTTACAACCTTTTTATGGAAATTTATTCAACAATTTTGAGCCTTCTAATCATCTTTAAATTTTCTGAAATTTCTACACCAAGAAGGACAATATGCATATTCACTATTCCAAAGGAAAAAATTTTCAAAAATCTCAAAAAACAGAGTTCTGATTGGGCGTTAATTAGTTAACGCCGGGCGTTAGCCCTTTTTGCCAAATTGAAATTCTGTTTTCTCAACACTATTTTTGGTATTTTATAATGATCTTTCTCTATTTCTTTTCTCAGTTTTTGAAATTATTTTGTTATTAATTTGGTTGTTTTATTCCAAAATACAAAAAATTCAAATAATTCAAAATATGTTTTTGTTATTTGTTTTGCTTTAAATATTTATAAAACTATGGTTTGACTATAAGATTTCACAAGAGCAAAACTTCTTAGTTATTTTATTTTAAGTGGTCAAAATTGTTTAGGCATATACTTAAAGAATATCTTTAATGTCTAATTTTAATTTCAAATTTCCTAAACATTATTTTATCTTCAAGCCTTGACCTTAATCTGATTATGTGCAATGAAATAGTCTATAGAAAATTGTGTATGATTGCCTAGCATGCCTCTAAGCATGAGTAATGCTTTATGCTATTCAATGATTCATTCACTCACTATTTTGGTAATCTACATGTGCTCATAATCTTAGTCTTGCAAGATTGTGTAGTGTAATAGTCTTAACATATTAAGTTGTATGTCTAAATTACCTACACCTTCATTCAAACAATAAATTTCTTGCACACATAGAAGTGTTATTTCAATATTGTTAGTGTTTGCAACAACAAGTGAATTCAGAGATCTTTGGCCCGCTATTACAATAATATGAAATAAAATGCCAAAGATAACTCAACCAAACACTACTCACTCTCCTGATAAGTCTTAATGAGCATTGTGAGGTTGAGCACTTTGGAAAGAATTGTAAAGTGTCTTGTGCAAACACATTCATCTTTTATCACATCTATTTGTACACCAGATCACTAAAAATAAAAATCAATAAAATTGCTTATGTGATCCCCCAAGCAATACTTCCTCCCTAATAAGTCTTAATGAGCATTGTGTGTGCGAAGCACCTTGGTTGTTGTACGCATTATTTGTGCCTTGAAACTTTATTCTAGATTTGATGTGTGAAAGTAATTATAAGATTGCATCCTTAATATTGTTGTCACTATTTCATTATATATGTTATGTGTTTTGATTATTTCACTTGTATACTTTTATCAAAACACCTTATGCACACATCATTGTTTTTCATAAAGCTTCCACTCATGAGAATTGGATCCTAATGCAAACCTTACATAATTCTCTAAAAACTTAAGTAAAAGCACTAGATTGCAATGCATGATTTCTACGATGTTTTCTTTACTTGAAATACGAATTGGTTACATTGTAAATATTATCTTTTTGAATATGCTAAATCATGCTTGCCTATTAGTTATGAAAATTTTCAAAGTTAAAATGCTCAAGTGTGAAGAGTCTAGACATATTGTTGGAATGGTTAAACTATAACAAAAATACTACTCTCATTTGTTTTTTTTCCGCATTTCTATTTTGGTCATGTACTTTGTTTACCATGGTTTATCATGCTCACTTCTTGGGTCTTTCTTTACTTGTGCTTGTCAAACACTATTGCATCTCTTTCAACAAGTAAAATTCTTCTTTAAAAATTAATTTGAAAAGCAAGTGGTAAAATTACTTTGGTAAAATCATGGAATGTTGATCTTTCACGCTTATCATATATTTTTTTCGCTGTGCTACTCTCTCCCTTAGCTCGATCATGACTTACTTTATGTTTACACAAAACTCTTAATCCTCTCTTAGTTATGTTCCAACTTTTGTCTTCTTTAGTCTAGTTTTGTGTCACTCCACGCACTTTTTCTAATAACAAAGGGGGAGAATAAAATGATAAATCATAATGATTAATGGAGTAGGATTCACTAGATTAAGGGGGAGCATGAATCTAGTCTATGGGTGCATACACAAAGGGGGAGCACTTTTGTAGGGGGAGCATTCTTAAATGATCTATAATTCTTATCATTATCTTATAATTGCTTAGTGTCATATATGTTTATAAAACACAAATTCTTTATCTATGAATTTGATTTATCTCTATTGGATTTGTTATTATCAAAATGGGGAGATTGTTGGAACATGGTTTTCCGCATCCCTTTGATTTGAGAATAACAAATCCTACTTGTATTTGATCTTATTTGCCATTGTGTTTTTAACATGCAGGTTTAGAAAGATATGACACCAGGTTGCTGCAATACTGGTCTGGCACTATCCACAAGCAGAAAGATTGAAAGATGTCTAACGTCAGGCGTTAGGTCTTAACGCTGGGCATTAGCGATCAACGGGATGGTCTGCCGATCGACGGGATGGTCTGCCGATCGACGAGATGGCTTGCCGACTGAATAAAAAGAGAAAGAAGCTCAACGCCAGACATTAGGACTTAACGCTGGCGTTAACGATCGATGATTATGTCAAGATGGGAAGCAGCTGTGATTGAAGGGGCACTTTAGGAATGATTTGACCTAACGCCAGTGTTAGTCTCAATGCCAGCATTAGGTTTGCCTAAAATGAAAGATTCCTAAAGTGCAGAATCTCATTCCTATTTTGAAGATCCGAGCCATCAAAACATTTCCAAACTGGGTCAATGCTAGGCGTTAGCGTCAATGCCGGCGTTAGCCTCCTGGTCTATAAATAGATGGAATTCGTCTTCCCCTACTACTAATTGATTAGAGCCCTATTCCAACACTTCAGAAACTCTAGGAGGGCCGTATTTCCAGACCAACTCATCTCCCACACAATTCAAAAGGAGGAATCGAAGGAGGCTTGGATCAACAAGCTAACTCAACGCGAAGAACGCACGCTTGGACTTCATCAATCTTCAGTGATTCTTAGGCGTCTCCTTCAGATTACCTCATAGGGAGTTTCATATTTGTCTTTTGTATTTGTATTTTTATTTTATCATTGAAATCGGTTTGTGAATTCGCCTCGTGTTGGCGACTAGGTCTGGGTAGGACTTAGGGAGGAATTCGCCTCATGTTGGCGACTGGGTCTAGGGAGTAGATCTAGGGGGTGCTAGAGGTTTTTCTGGGGATAAGAAGGCTAGAGAGGCTTGAGGCCGTATCTGGGGAGAGATCGGCTAAAGCCAACTGGTTCGAGGGGATACGAGTCAGTATAGAAAACAAAATGAGTTTTCATATTATTCGCTTCGATTTCTAGCGTCATAGAAATCAGATTTTGTAATCAATTTTATAAATGATAATCATGACTTTTCTTGTTTAATAAAATTGATTTCATTTCTAATTTCATTATCTCCTTACTTTTGATTTAACTTACTTTGACCAAAATATCAAAAGTGTTCTATAAAAGTTTAAAAGATTTTTAAAACCCTTATTCACCCCCCTCTCTAAGGGCGCCTCACGATCCAACAGGATCATCTCTCTCAGTGGCTAAGAACTTGCCCCAAGCAACTCTCGAAGCATTGGTGCTTGGTTAGTCAAGCGTGAGCGTGATGTAGGCCATTATTTTGGCCCGGTTGAGCTTTGTTTCATTCATAGCGTCTACCCTTGTTAGCCCCTTTGTGCCTACCCTTTTCTTGATTCAGCTCCACTTTCATCTCGCCAAAGCCTAAAAGCTTATCCTAGTCGCATGCCCGTTATGAGCTTTATTTTGCACTTTGCGTTTATTTTTGTGGTGGTGTGATGCGATGACCTATTATTTTTGAGAAATTGTGTGCTTAGTGTTTATTTGTTGAAATGAAAAGAAAAAGAAAACAAGAAAAATAAGAAAAAAAGAGGAAAGGAAGCATATTTGAAAGAGAAAAAAATGTGAAAACAAATTTGTGGAAAGAAATAGTTTAATTGTTGATCTGGTTATAATTGTTGTTGTTTGGAGTGGGCGGTGCACGCACCCGTATAGTCAAATCTAAGGCTGGGGGTACGGTGCACTCACTTGTGTTTTTAGGGGATAATGAGATCTTTGTGTGTTTTCTCTGTGGGGTTAGTGTGTGAGCCTCCCTTTTTATCATTTGTCTACCTCACCTAAACCCAAGCTCCATTTTATCTTAAGTTATACGAATTCGCACTCGAGTCATGCGCCGTGGAGAGAGTGTGAACGGGCAAACATATGGCCCCAACATTGGTGGATTACTTTAGCGGTGGTCACGAGCCTCAGTCTTTGGCAATGCGCCTCTGAGTGGCCCGTCTGCTTTCCTCTTCTGCGTGACTAATTGATTCACCTCGATTCTGCTTTTGAGTAAAAATAATATTTTGATATGCTATGCGAAATATATAAATTCTGTAGTATAGTTAAAAAGTTTGTCTACTATATTTTCTACAGGCGTGAGAATTTGATTTCTCGTAGTACTCTATGTTGTAATTACTAAGCCAGCTAGTTATTTTGTAGTCCACGGAGAGATGATTTGCTCGGGATGAGCAATTGGTTAAGTCTGGGGGTGTGACGAGTCCTGATTATATAGGGGTTTTCAGACTCATATGGGCCTGTTTTCTCACTCGTGCACTACACTTTTAGTTGTAAATCGCTCATATTTATCTTGGTTAGGATTGTACACTTAGTGCACTGTTATCACCCATCGGGGTGTGCAATTGCGCATTCTGTGCTGGGGGTATGCCTTCGGGGGCTCCCCATGCCTGTCTTGCTGTTATTTTGGGTGCTATTCATGTTTCCTGTGTGGTAGGAGTTTGGCTTATGAATGTGTGCAGGTGGATTGTGACCATAAGCTGAGCATTGCAGTCTGGGTAAATCGCACGACCGTGCGATTATTATTAACGCACGATCGAGGTGATCGTACGATTTACTCAGAACTCCATGTGAAGATGTTCATCGTGCGTTTTCCTTAATGCACGATTGAATCCAATCGTGTGTGAAGGAAATCGCATGACCTACCTGAATGCAGTCAAAAACCAGCGGCCTGTCCTACCCTGTGTGTTTTTGGTCGCGCACGAGCATGCCGCTCGTGCGTGAACAAAAATGCACGGCCTTCATGTAGCTCCAGGTCATATTCATTTCTTTCAATCGCACGATCCAAACGCACGGTCGTGCATTGGTCGTGCATTTCTTAATTTAACGCCCCTATTTAAGTGCGCAGATTTTCTGACCTAAGGAGACGGACCATCGTAAACAGACGGGAGGAGCGAGAAAGCTTTGGTTTTAGCCCCCTTTTGAGCTCCACCTTGGGAGAGGAGTTTCGACCATCATTTCTCCGCAAATCTCCGGCTAGGATTCGTCTCCGGCCACCGCCATCATAGCTAATTCTCAAGCTCCGTTTCAAGATATTTCTCACCGCCATTGGGAAGTTCTCCGACGAGGTTGCTACCGGCGGAGATCCGCAAAGAAGACGGGTCAATAGAAGGAAGTGACATCCCTTCCGTACCTCGGACGTCAGTCGCGGACCGAGCTCGGACAAGGCATGACAACCCTTGATTCCGACCGTGAATCCCGACAAGACTTTGTGCGCTCGGTTATATCTCTTTCCTCCTTCCTTTGTTGTAGTATGGATAATGAACTTATGGGTTGCGTTTGTGATGTGTTAAAACCCTAACTTTGCTTCATTTTAGTAATCATGTCTATGTGGTTTTACTTTAGTGGTGTGCCTAGTTCTAATTCTTGTGCTGCAGCTTGTTGTGTGTTTGTGTCGTCCTAGCAATTGCTAGGAGCGTGCTTGGTGACGAGGTGATTGCGACCCTCATTGTTCTTCCATCCATCCCATTACCTATTTGGGTAATCCACTTAAGCGACGCGGTGAAGGCGACCCACGTTTTATTTCTTGTTTGTAGCGTAGGAACACAATCACAAAACCACCCCAATTGGTTCGTATTACACTTACAATTCTTTTCCAGAATAGAGAACTCACACTCCCTAACTGCACTCCTCGAGAGATCGATACTTGGGGATTTGCTCCCATCTTTATTACTTGAGCGACCGGTGCACTTGCTGTTTGCGCATCAGCAAAAAGGGAAACCCGAGTCCCACCTGGAAGTGCGCTAGGGGGAAGTCAAGTTTTGCGCTAAAGAGCGAGTTGAGGTACTCGCATGGGGGCCGCCCTCCTCGCAGTATACCCCTCCGGTACATGACGGGCTTCAAATTCATTTAGCTCCTTGCTCGTGGTCTGCGAGCTTGGGAAGTTCTGGTCCCTGATGTTGTGCACACAGTGGGCGCGCCCGTCCTCCGAAGGCTCTTTGACCATTGTTGAAGGTGTAAAGGTCAAGAATCTGGGAGCTGGGGTAGAGGGGATATCTCAGGAGCAAGGGAAGCGTGCCTGGTTATGGTAAGGGACCCTTATTTATAACGCCAAAGCCATAACTACTCACATGTGGGTAAACCTACCACCGGGCGAGCACGCGTAGCGAGTGTCCAGGAAAGTTAATAGTGTAGATGAAAAGCAAAGAAAATTGGGGAGAAAGAAAAGGGTTGTAGAATTCAATTCATTAATATGTAGTGCGAATACAAAATGTTGCGAGCACAAAAATCGCACCCAAGAAGTAACTCAAGCTACGCATGCTGATGAGTCCTGATCATATACACTTTTATGGACTCATCTGGGCCTTTATTCAGTCATTTCACTGCACGTTAGCCTTGTTATAGTTTATATTTGATATTCCATGATAGGTGCACTTCTAGGCCCATTTTGGTGTGATTTCATTGCTTTTCTTCATTAGTAGTTTTCATGCGCTGTTAGGTGCCACTTTCAGTGGCTGGATTCGTGGTTGTGCTGGAATTGGAGTCGTGCAGGTGTTCCCGGTGCAATTCTGCACAGGAGCACTGCGCACGATCACCGGTTCTATTGCGCACGACCACTGGTCGTGCGCCACTGATCGTGTGCACTTAACCCTTTTTTCATGAGTTCTGTTTGGTGCAGTGCGCATGACCACCGACGCTAGTGCGCACGACCACCGATCGTGCGCCACTGTTCGTGCGCACTTATCATTAATTTTATGAGTTCTGTCTCGACCAGTGCGCACGACCACCGACGATAGTGCGCACGACCACCAGTCGTGCGCCACTGGTCGTGCGAACATTATATTTTATAAATTGCTTTTCTTGCAGGTTCTGTCCAGTCGGATGCACGATCACAGGATTCTAGTGCGCACGACCACTGGTCGTGCGCCAATGACCGTGCGCACTGTTTAATTCAGCGCCTATATAATGACATGTTCGCGAATTAGGTCGGGATTACGCCGGGGAACTCCGTTCAGTCCGCCGTTTTCGCCATTTCCAGAGGTTTTTCACCCCCTAGGCCTCCTCCATCATCCAAGGGCTTAAAGGAAGGGATTCTACACTCATTTTGATCGCTAAGGAAGAAGTTCTTCGCATTAGACGTGGACGGATGGTAAATCGCTGGAGAAGACGGGTCCATTGGGAGGTGTGACAGCCCTCCTCTACCCCGGACGCAGTTGGGACCGAGCTAGGACGCGGATTGACACCCCGGTGCTTCCTACCGTGAATCTACAACGAGACTCCGGATTCGGTCGTATCTCTTGCCCTTTTTCTTCTACTTGTGTGATTGTATTTGTTGTAATCTCTTTATCTAGATGATGAACGCTATGAACCATGTTTAGTATTGTTTATTTCATGTTTATGGAATCAATTTGTTCATTTGTGTTAATGAGGTGCGCCCCCATTGATTTTCCGCCCCACCACCGTGTCCGGTGCCGCACTAGCAATTGCTAGTGGCGTGCTTGGCGAAGAGGTGCTTGCGACCCTCATTCCGCTTGCCTACTCGTTCATCCGCCCTTGCGACGCAGCGCGCTCAAGGCCTGTCTAGTCTCCATCCCGCCAAGCGAAGCATTGCATAGCGACACTGCATAGGAGTAGTTATAATATTTTATTTTATTATTCGCAAACCAAACCAACCATCCATTGTAACACCGACCAAGGACTTCGATCTCAAGTCCTTCCTCGAAACCTAACTCCACCTTACTGTGTTCCTCAAGAGACCGACACTCGGGGATTTTTCTCCATTATTATTACTTGCGCGACCGGTGCACTTGCCGAAATTATCGCATCACATGCGAGGTCAGAAAAAAATATTGCGAACACACATTATATTAGGCGATCAAGAACAGTGAGACAAAAAATAAAAATGGGTTTTAGTCAGGGGGCACATGACCACGACCCCGATCGCTCGTGCGGAAGGATGACGAGCCTTCCAGGTGATTCCTCTGGCAGCTCATAGGTCCTCTTGCGGCTTTCGTAGATTCTTCTTGCCCACCTAAGGTTCTCCTTGCGTCGCCTAATGTGCTCCTCTAGCAAGGAAGCTTCACTGACAGTGTCGGCCACTTGCGTGAATCTCTGGAGCTCATCCTTGGAGGCCTGTTCGCGAGTCTCCACCTCGTAGAGCCTATCCTCCATATCGAAGACCCTTGCATACAACCCCTCCTCGCTCCTCATCTGTTGTTGAAACTATTCCGCCTCAGCAAGGCGAGTCCTTATATCGTCCAACCGTTAATTCAGCTCAGTAGGCAACATGGCCATCAGAAAAGTATCGTAGGCCCAAAGGACGACGATAATTCGAGTCCATGACTTCTTGTCAAACCTTGGTGGGCCCTACAGGAGCTCTCTCATAGGTGTCAACATGAACGACGGAGGAGTCTCTGGGATTGAATACGTGGACGTCGAATAACCGGGAGAGCCCGACGCATGGCGGCCTGGAATGGTGATCAAAATGAGTTTAACATAGATGAAATCGTAAACAATGGGAGAAAGTATGCGAGTATCAATTAAATAAGGGAGACTTGCATCCCGATAGCGAGGTGAGTTCTCCCAAAGACCCTCGACTAACCGAGGTCTCTTCTGAAAGTGGAGGTTAGATCTTAAATTAACTCTAGAGGGGGGGGGGGGGGGGGGGGGTGGGGTGAATAGAGTTTAAAACTTTTTCCCTTAGTTTTATTTGCGGAATTAAAAATAGTGTTATATATATGTGTAAGCAGAGTGATTAATAAAAATTGAAATAAATAAAATCACACAACACAGCACAAAGAAATAAACAATCACTGAGGACACAAGGAGCTATAGTAGTTCCCCAATAAATTTGGGTACGTCTACTCTTCTACCACCCTTGGTAGGAATCCACTAGGAGTTTTTTGATAAGGTGCCCTCACACCAAGGGATTTTTGATAAGGTGTCCACACACCAATGGGAGTTTGATCAGGTGCCCAATTCACCGATAAGCTTTTGATAAGGTGCTAAAAAACCACACAAGGATTTTTTGATAAGGTGTCTTGCCACCAGTTGGTTACATTTTTGAAGGGAATATTAACCCTGTACAGAATGGGATATAGAGGGGTTATGAAGTTCTTCTCTGTTAAGATGAATAGAGAAGACTCTAGTGGATTTGATGTTGAAATGAACTCCTCTGTCTGATTTGAAGATGTTTGACAGTTGATATTGCTGGAGCCTTTCTTTGAAGAACTTGATCTTCCTGTAGCAGATAAATCTGAGAGAAATATTTCTTCAGATTATTATTGCTCTGTTGAAGATCTGAATGCTTGTTCTTCTTCTTCTTTCTTTCTTGATTCTTGCAGCAGGAAAACTGAGATGGTGTTGAAGATGTTCTCAGAAAGATGTGTTTGCTGCTGAAGGAGGAAGAAGATGAAGTTGTGTTCTCTGAAGAATGCTGAAAAGGAAGAAGAAGATCTGTTATGTGTATTTTTATTCTTCTATTCTTCCTGTAATAATCCTTTTTCTCTCTTCCTTTTCTCTGTGAAATCTGTGTAGCAGATTTGAAAATCTGTTCTGTATATTATCTGTATTGATGCTGTCGAGTAAAAACAGCTGTAACATTATTCTGTAATATCTTCTTTCCTTTTCTTTTTCAAATCTCTGACAGACATTGAATGCAAATCCCTTATATTAAGGAATATATTATTCTGAATGCATATTTCTGGGAACTACAAATGTCACGCCATATTCTCTTTCCTTTTCCACGAAATGTCCTTTTCCGAGGAATGTAAACAGCTATAAACTTGAATTAATAAAGGAGATAAATTATCCTTACTTGAACCGATGGAAAGAGCCGTTACAGACGTTGATCTGAGATCAGAGAATTAAATAAGTATAATCCTTCCGATTTTTCTGAACTGAAATAATGATTCTTTGATCTGGACAGAATTCGTCGAACGCAAATTCGTCGACCTCAAGTTTTTCGTCGAGCACATCATTTGCTTCGTCGACCTGATCATGTGATTTACTGTTTCTGAACATATGCTGAATATTCGTGAAACGCCGACTTGGATTCGTCGAACGGAAAGATTCGCCGACCGCTGAGCCTGGATAAATTCGTCGATCGCTGAGCTTGAGTAAAGGCGTCGAGCGCTGAGACTAGACAAATTCTTCGACCGCTGAGAACAAGTCTGTTTGTCGAACGCAGATAGCCATTCGTCGAACGCAGCTAGCCATTCGTCGAACGCTGAATCTGAATGAAATGTCTAGTTCTAACTGCTAAAACTCTTGACCCATAAACTATACATTGGAGTCAACTTGTCCTTAGTCAACATATAGTGATCCTAGCCCAAATCACAAATAAGGTTGTTCCAACAATCTCCCCCTATTTGGGTTAGGACACTATTTGACAGAAATTGAAAATAAACAAATACTAATACATCAAAAACAACAGAGCATGAATATATCTGATATTAATTAAATATTTTATCAGATATGAAGTGAAAAGTACTCTGAGTTTTTGAAAATACATTTCAATAAAAAACAGAAATGAAAATACAATCAGAACCTTAATTTTTCTGAATTCTGCTGCTTCTAAATTCTGAAATTCTGATTTAAATTCTGATCTGAAATTCTGAACTATTCTGCCTTCTGAATTCTGATTGTTCTGAACTGAATATGTTGTCTGCTATGAATTCTGATCTTAATCTTTGTCTGATTTCTGAATTTCTGATTAGTTTAGCTGTAGCAATAACTAATACTGAAATTGCTATAATAGAATTCTTTTCCTGAGCTGTGCTGTATCAAATTCTGAACTTCTAAATTTTTCTAAAACATAAATTTGCAATCAGCAAACTGCTGTAAGCTTTATCAAGCTTCTTCATACAGCTACTCCCCCTGAGAGTGTCTCTCCCTGAGTTTTGGAGGTTCTTCAGCTTTCTCCCTTGCTTAGTTCATAGAACAACTCCCCCTGAGCAAAACAGTGCATCAAATCAAGCTTGTTCATACAAACTTCTCCCCCTGCCTAGTTTCAGGAAAGGCCTGAAGCTAGGCCCCTTGAAGAAGGGACATTTGATGGAGGTAGGGAAGTATGCAAGATTGTCATTGCTATTGTTCCTGCACAATAAAATAGAGATCATGTGCAAATGGGAACTAGAAAGAGAAACAATTCTGTAGGCATTTATATAATAAAAAAAACTTAGTTTGATATGATAAGGAATGAGGGGTAAATAGAAAACTTAATTTTTTAACAGATTGAATCTTCATCTATCATTCCCAACTGATTTATAAAGAAGATATGTTTCTTTTCATCCAAGGGCTTGGTGAAAATGTCAGCTCTTTGCAAATCAGTAGAGATGAATTGCAGGCAGATTTTGTTTTATCCACATTATCCCTAAGGAAGTGGTGCCTAATCTCTATGTGTTTAGTCCTACTATGGAGAGCTGGATTTTGTGCTATAGATATTGCACTAGTATTGTCACAAAATATAATTGAATTATTTAAGTTGACACCGTAGTCTAGGAGCTGATTTTATATCCACAACATCTGTGAGCAGCAACTGCCAGCAGCTATGTATTCAGCTTCAGCTGTTGATATGGACACAGATGTCTGTTTCTTACAAAACCAAGACACAAGCCTATCACTAAGAAACTGACAAGTTTCTGATGTGCTTTTCCTGTCTACTCTGCATCCAGCATAATCTGAATCTGAGAATCCAGTTAATTCAAATTCAGATGCTGTTGGATACCAAAGTCCTAGATTAGGGCAACCCTTTATATATCTCAAAATCCTTTTTAATAAAATTAGATGAGATTCTTTGGATTTAACTTGAAACCTAGCACAAATGCATGTAGCAAACATTATATCAGGCCTACTAGCTGTTAAATAAAGTAAAGAGCCAACAATTGCTCTATGTACATTTGAATCAACAGGTTTCCCTGATTCATCATTATCAATAACAGCATTTGAGGGCATGGGTGTTTTCATGGTGGAAGAATCAGACATACCAAATCTTTTCACTAATTCCTTAGCATACTTAGATTGGGATATGAAGATTCCAATTGGTGTTTGCTTTACTTGAAGACCAAGGAAGTATGATAGTTCACCCATACTACTCATTTCAAATTTAGATTGCATTAGATTAGAAAATCTTTTGCACAAATTTGAATCAGTGGAGCCAAAGATAATATCATCTACATATATTTGAACTAGCAATATTTGATTTTTATGTATCCTGAAAAATAAGGTTTTGTCTACTATGCCTCTACAGAATTTATTCTCTAAAAGAAAACTAGCTAAAGTCTCATACCATGCTCTGGGAGCTTGTTTGAGACCATAAAGAGCTTTCTTAAGCTTAAATACAAAAGAGGATTGAGTTGGAGAGATGAAACCTGGTGGTTGTTCCACACAGACTTCTTCTTTGATTTCTCCATTCAGGAATGCACTTTTTACATCCATTTGATAAACTTTGAAATTCTTGTATGCAGCAAATGCAAGGAAAATTCTAATTGCTTCTAACCTTGCAACTGGTGCAAAATTCTGATCATAATCTATTCCTTCTTCTTGTGAGTATCCTTGAGCTACTAATCTAGCTTTGTTTCTCACAATGTTTCCATCTGCATTTAGCTTATTTCTGTAGACCCATTTAGTTCCAATAACTGGATAATTCTTTAGTCTAGGAACCAATTCCCAAACTTTGTTTGTCTCAAACTGATTGAGCTCCTCTTGCATAGCAATGATCCAGTTGGGATCTTGTTCTGCATCTTGTAGGGATTGAGGTTCAATCTGAGAGAGAAAACAAGTATGCATCATATTCTGATTTACTTGATTTCTTGTTTGCACACCTGCTGAAATATCACCAATTATTTGAGATATTGGGTGATCTCTAACTGTGATGTGATCAATAGTTGGAGTGGGTTCAGCAATGATTTCCACTTGGGGAATTTGTTCAGCTGCTATATCCTGTGGAGGATGATCTGCTGCTATCTGTTCTGAATTTTCAGCAAAATCTGGGTGATTTTCTTCTTCACTGTCTTCAGCATCCTGCTGTTCAGGATTCAGAAATCCTTCTTTATGTAGAGCTAATTGATCTAGCTGCTCACATAATATAGGTACCTGTAGATTTTCTATGGTAGAAGAATTCTTCTCCTTATAAAACATGTTAGTTTCATCAAAAGAAACATGCATAGATTCTTCTATTTTAAGAGAAGAATTATTATAAATCCTATATGCTTTGCTGATTAGTGAATAGCCTAAGAAAATTCCTTCATCAGATTTTGGTTCAAATTTCCTAAGGTATTTCTTATCATTATTATGAATAAAACATCTACAGCCAAATGTTCTAAAATAGCTAACTTTAGGTTTCTTCCCTTTAAGTAATTCATAAGGAGTCTTACCCTTAAGTTTGTGTATCAAACTTCTATTCAGTACATAAATTTGCTGTGCTAACAGCCTCTGCCCCAAAAGATAGGGGCAAATTAGCATCTGCAAGCAATGTTCTTGCTGATTCAATTAGAGTTCTATTTTTCCTTTCAACTACCCCATTTTGTTGAGGAGTTTTAGGAGCTGAGAAGCAATGCCTGATACCTTCCTTCTCACAGAATTCTTGCATAGTAAGAGACTCAAACTCAGTGCCATGATCACTTCTGATCAATGCAACTATAGTAGAGTACTCAATCTTTATGCTCTTAAGAAAGTCTGTAAGAACTATAAAGTTATCTGACTTTTCTCTCAAAAAGAACGCCCAAGTGAATCTAGAGAAGTCATCTATAATAACTAGAGTGTAAGACTTCCCCCTAAGCTCTTTGTTACAATAGGTCCAAAAAGGTCCATATGTAGCAAATATAAGATTCTAGGTGAATCACTTTTAGATAATGATTTAAAACTATTTTTAGTTTGCTTGCCTAGTTGACATACCCTACAAAGACCCTCTTTCTTATATGAACCTAAGGGTAAACCTCTAACAAGATTGTCCTTAGATAATTTAGCAATGATCCTAAGGTTTATATGTCCTAATCTCTTATGCCAAAGTTCACTAGGTTTGCTTAATTCATTAAATAAACAAATTTCTGATGTAGATGAATTGAAATTCACTAAGTAAATATTACCTTGTCTAATACCTGATAAAACAATAATATTATCAACAGATTTAATAAGACATTTCGATTTATTAAAGGTTACCTGATAAGCTTCATCACATAATTGACTTATGCTGATGAGGTTGTGCTTCAGTCCCTTGACATATGATACTTCATTGAAGGTGACTGCTCCAATCTTGACTTGTCCATATCCTTTTGTCTGTCCACAATTGGAGTCTCCAAAGACAACTTTGGGTCCAAGCTTTGCCTTATAATTTCTCAGGTTGGCCTTGTTCCCTGTCATATGTTTTGAACAACAACTGTCCAAATACCATTTCTCATTAATTCTTGGACAGCTGTGTACCTGCAAAAACAAGAAAATAATCTATTTGTTCTTGACCCAGATTACCTTGGGTCTTTTTGTATTTCCACAAAAATCTAAAATAAAAGACATTTCAGGTTGGTCCTTGTAACCTTGTGGATGATATCTCCTTGGAGGTATAATCCATTCAGTGAAAGGATTGATAGAATATGAAGAATGAGAATTGTTCAGATTTGCCGTATAGTTTCTGTTATATGAACTGGGCTGAGTTCGTCGAGCGCCGTTCGACGAATGACTGATATTTCGTCGAGCGCCGTTCATATAATCACTATATAGAAAATCTGTCTTCAGAGTTCGTCGAGCTCCGTTTGACAAATTTGATGCATTTCGTCGAGCTCCGTTCGACGAATTCTGATGAATTCTGCTATTCTTGACAGTCTTACTTGAAATGTTTTTATCTTCATCTACAACCTCTTTGCTCTTAGCAAAGATGAATTTTATGGGTGTAGATAATATATTCTTCTTAATTAGAGGTGGCTCACTTGATGAAGCACCCAAGCCTAGTTTGCTATTGAGTCTAGCATTTATTGTGCTTGTGATGTCCATCAGTTTGATGCTTCTCCCATTTAGGGATTCTTCAAACTTTTTGGCTTCAGACAACTTGCTCTCAATGAGAACAATATGTTCCCTGGAGGCAGCCAAATCTTTCTTAAGATTTATATTTTCTTCACTTATTCTATTCATTTCAGCTAGCTTATTTCTGAGTAAGATTATTTCTTTCTCAGATTTGATTAAGTCTGAGCAAAGGACTTTGAATTCAGCTTTGAATTCAACTGAAGTAAAATCAAAGGTAGATATTACCTGATCTGCATCAGTTTCTGCTTCTGATTCTGATCCTTCTTCATCAGAATTGTTAGCTGAGGTATTGATTGCCATCATGCAGAAGGTTCTTTCTTCTTCATTATCTTCATCGTCACTGGATGAAGAGACATTTCCTGACTCACTGCTTGAGTCATAAATTGCCATCAGGCACTGATCATTCTCTTTTGTTTCTTCTTCATAATCTGATGAGCTGGATGATGATTCTGATTCAGTTTCACTCCAAGATTCTGCTACAAATCCTCTTCCCTTCTTCTTGTGTTTGTGGGAGGAAGACTTGCTGGGGTTTCTTTTCTCTTCTTTGTCCTTTTTCTTTTCTTTCTTCTGGTTTTCTGGACAGTCTGGTGCATTGTGTCCTTGTTTCCTGCAACCAAAACATATAATTTCTTTAGAATTGTTTTTGTCATACCTTGGCTTTTCATAGCTTCTGGATGACTTTTTCCTGAAGTCTTTTCTTGCCATCTTGTAGAATCTTGTGGCAAACAGACTCATCAACTCCTCATTGTCAGGAGTCTTTCCTTCTTCTTTTGTAGCTTTGAAGGCAATGCTCCTGTCCTTCTTTGTTGAAGAGGAGGTGCTCACTTGTTCAGCTTCCCTTGTCTTGATGGGTTGCTCATAGGATTTGAGCTTTCCTAGCAGTGTCTCAGTAGTTATCTCATTAAGACTTCTGGCTTCCTTGATAGGCCAGATCCTAGAGTCCCAAGTGCTGGGGAAGTACATTAGGATTTTGTCATTGATCTCAGTTAATGAGATTTCCTTATCCAGTGTTCTGAGTTCACTTATTATTACACTTAATCTAGTGTACATATCTGCAACTGATTCTTCTTCACCCTTCTTGAAGTTCTCATACAGAGAGATCAAGTGAGATCTTCTGTCCTTTCTTTCATCAGCAGAGCCTGCAACCATATTGTTGAGAGAGGCCCATATCTCTCTAGCTGAGGTGCAATCCACCACTCTCTGAAAGATGTCATCAGACATGGTTTGAGCCAGAATATTCATGGCTTTTGCATCAACACTTCTCTGCTTTTTCTGAGCTTCAGTCCATTCAGGAGGTGGGACAACAGTGTTGTTTGTTGCTGCATCAGTACTTATTGATGTTGTAGGTGCTGGAGGCCCTGTCAAAATGACATTAAAAGTTTCTTCATCAATTGAGTTCATATAAAGCCTAATCCTTGCTTTCCACAGTGCAAACTTACTAAGATTACACATAGGAGGTCTTGTGCTTGAATACTCTTTGTTTTGTGCCATGAGTTTTTAACAGAAAATAAATAAGACAAAAACTCTAAAAGAATTTAAGATCTAATTGATCTTTGTGATTCAGGTGTTAGCCTGTAAAGAATCAACCTAGCTCTGATACCAATTGAAAGTGGAGGTTACATCTTAAATTAACTCTAGAGGGGGGGGGGGGGTGAATAGAGTTTAAAACTTTTTCCCTTAGTTTTATTTGTGGAATTAAAAATAGTGTTATATATATGTGTAAGCAGAGTGATTAATAAAAACTGAAATAAATAAAATCACACAGCACAACACAAAGAAATAAACAATCACAGAGGACACAAGGAGCTATAGTAGTTCCCCAATAAATCTGGGTACGTCTACTCTTCTACCACCCTTGGTAGGAATCCACTAGGAGTTTTTTGATAAGGTGCCCTCACACCAAGGGATTTTTGATAAGGTGTCCACACACCAATGGGAGTTTGATCAGGTGCCCAATTCACCGATAAGCTTTTGATAAGGTGCTTAAAAACCACACAAGGATTTTTTGAGAAGGTGTCTTGCCACCAGTGGGTTACACTTTTGAAGGGAGTATTAACCCTGTACAGAGTGGGATAGAGAGGGGTTATGAAGTTCTTATCTGTCAAGATGAATAGAGAAGACTCTAGTGGATTTGATGTTGAAATGAACTCCTCTGTCTGATTTGAAGATGTTTGACAGTTGATATTGCTGGAGACTTTCTTTGAAGAACTTGATCTTCCTGTAGCAGATAAATCTGAGAGAAATATTTCTTCAGATTATTGTTGCTCTGTTGAAGATCTGAATGCTTATTCTTCTTCTTCTTCTTTCTTTCTTGATTCTTGCAGCAGGAAAACTGAGATGGTGTTGAAGATGTTCTCAGAAAGATGTGTTTGCTGCTGAAGGAGGAAGAAGATGAAGTTGTGTTCTCTGAAGAATGCTGAGAAGGAAGAAGAAGATCTGTTCTGTGTAATTTTATTCTTCTATTCTTCCTGTAATAATCCTTTTTCTCTCTTTCTTTTCTCTGTGAAATCTGTGTAGCAGATTTGAAAATCTGTTCTGTATATTATCTGTATTGATGTTGTCGAGTAAAAATAGCTGTAACATTATTCTGTAATATCTTCTTTTCTTTTCTTTTTCAAATCTCTGACAGACATTGAATGCAAATCCATTATATTAAGGAATATATTATTCTGCATGCATATTTCTGGGAACTGCAAATGTCACTCCGTATTCTCTTTCCTTTTCCAAGAAATGTCCTTTTCCGAGGAATGTTAATGTCTATAAACTTGAATTAATTAAGGAGATAAATTATCCTTACTTGAATTGATGGAAAGAGCCGTTACAGTCGTCGATCTAAGATCAAAGAATGAAATAAGTATAATCCTTCGGATTTTTCTGAACTGAAATAATGATTCTTCGATCTGGACAGAATTCGTCGAACGCAAATTCGTCGACCTCAAGTTTTTCGTCGAGCACGATATTTGCTTCATCGACCTGATCATGTGATTTACTGTTTCTGAACATATGCTGAATATTCGTCGAACGCCGACTTGGATTCGTCGAACGGAAAGATTCGTCGACCGCTGAGCCTGGATAAATTCGTCGACGGTTGAGCTTGAGTAAAGGCGTCGAGCGCTGAGACTAGACAAATTCTTCTACCGCTGAGAACAAGTCTATTCGTCGAACGCAGATAGCCATTCATCGAACGCAGCTAGCCATTTGTCGAAGCAACTAGCCATTTATCGAACGCTGAATCTGAATGAAATTTCTAGTTCTAACAGCTAAAACTCTTGACCCATAAACTATACATTGGGGTCAACTTGTCCTTAGTCAACATATAGTGATCCTAGCCCAAATCACAAATAGGGTTGTTCAAACATCTTCCACACCACATCCATCCCACTTGGCAGGGGACCAATCATCAGTAATTTCCCGCTCGAAGTGTGGCAAAGTGGTGGAACGACCTCTGAAGGATCTTGAAGTGGAGGAGGCAGGGAAATGTTGATGTCTCCCACTCGCCCTGGTACTGAGGAGGATGTCGTGGTCATATCCCTCGTTGATGCCTCAGTGGGTTGCTAGTCAAGCGACAGTTCACGACAGGAAGGAACAGATGGAAAGAGAATGAATTAGCGGAAACCCGATCAAAGGGGTTGGCGTAATACGGAACTCACTTGGTATGATGGCGGGGTGAGAAATCAAAGGAACCACCATATTCGTGTTGCCTGGGGCCTGCCCCTCATCTCCAGTCTCACCCAACAAGGTTGCGGCTACGTCCCCATCCTCATGATTGGAGGGATCTGCGATGGAATCTTCGATAGGCGATGCACTCTTCTTCTTAGAAGGAGATTCGTGCCTCGCAGTAGAATCAGGATCGGTAGAGGGCTTCTCGCCTATAGAAGGAGAGACGACCCTCTTTATTTTAGGCTTCCTCCTCCTCACAAGGTTAGGAAGGTGTGGAGCGGAGAATTCTCCAATCAATCCCAGGACAGTATCTGTCTCGAGATCATCATCGACAGAAGGACGGTTGGTAGCCACGGAAGAACCACCCGCATAAGTCATCGCAATGCGAAGGGACTATATGACTAGCCCTCTATTTATTGAGGAGTAGCGACGGATCGATAAACCCCCTCTTTCCTAAGGTTGAGCTCACCAAATAAGGGTTGTACTTTCTTTCCGACCTTTGGCGAGCTTGCAAAGAGTGGGTATTGTGTGCAACCCGTATTAGACGAGTATGACGACTAGGAAGAGATAGAACAAAGTAGACCCATAATCCCTTGTCGTACTCACCTACCTCCTGAGGCGATAAAAGGGTTAGTCCAGACAGCTAAGCCATACTCACCCCTTCATAATAGTGCCAGTGGAGTTTGGGTTGCCCCAGCTCGCGAGTTCTCCTTTGTTTCTGGCTACTCGGTCGCAGGAGAGGTTATCTGTAGGCCACTGGGACTGCGGATAGCATCATCGAAAGGCATGATGGGCTATTTGCAGGCCATTTGGGTAGCTACCCGCAGTCCAAAGAGACCGTTTTAACCTCAGGTTGGTTGGCCTATAAATAGGGCCCGCAATCCCTCAAATCATCCAAAGAGCCCTCCCTTTTGAAAAGAGCCTGAGCTCTCTCTTGTCTTTCTGTGCTGTGTGAGGCATTGGCTCAGCTCTTGGTTTTGGGAGGGGAAGTGACAAAAAGCTTTCGGGTTAGTGGCGGGACCTCCTCGCTACAGCCTGTGGGTCTTTCCATAGACATTCATTCACCGTTTGAGAGGGTTATAAGTTCTTGGCTCGAAATGCTCATTCCTTGGGATTCAACGGCGTGATAAGTAACTCAAGCTACCCCCTCGATCCGAACTCAGTTGAACTGATTTCCGAGTTTCAACACATATTGTATATAATAAATTAATAATAATAATTTCTAAGTGGTTTTTATTTTTGTGGTAAGATGAGAACACCTAAGAATTAGTCACTGATTGCGATGAACGTCCACCAGAATACACATCTTAGGGAGTAGATCTTCTTGCACATACAAGAAGTCTTCATTGGTAATCGATAGGTTAACACAACAATCTATCACACTATTCATAACCAGGTAACCATACTCGATGATACAACCATGAAGTCTGAAGACCCAATCTCTAATGCTATGAACATGTCCTCGTCTGCTATAAGAACAGATAGAAGAACCATTGATACACTAGATAACTATCATTGGGTCACAGTGGACCACAATGCGTTGGAACCCAAGAATAAATATTGCATGATGGAGGCCCTTCGACGCAGCACAAAGCTTAATAATTGGAACAGATAAGAAACAAAATCGAATGCCACCAGCCAATCGGACAAGACCACGATAGTCCATGATAACTCATCCGGCATTGGCCCAACCTGTCTGACGTTTCAGGGCACCATCAAATTTGAGTTTAACTCGGTCATGCTTGGAGGTTCCCTTAGTAAGGAAGTTACGGAGGGCCAACAAATCAATTGCCCATGAGAACCCTAGTAAGAATGACAGGCAAGAACACACTTGGGGTTTCCACCTCTAGCCACAAAAAGTTGTTTAGCCTTAAACGATCAAAGCATTGTGAGCCTCCAAACCTCCAAGAGTAAAAAATCAAGCACCATTTGGAGAAAGCTACATTGGTACCCTCTCTTACAGTTCCACAATCGGAGCATATTAAGCATATTACTCGGAGATTATCGTGAAGAAGCTTTATAAACCAGCGGAAGGGAGATACTCCAAAATTCTTGCCCCCGTTGGCATGGAATAAATAAGTGATCAACATCCTCCAAGCTGTGATCACAACGAGGACAGGTAGTGGAGATAGGAATACCAGGACCTGCAAGTAAACTCTAATAAGGACAAAATTTTAAACACAACTTTCATAAGAAACATCTTATTTGCGGTGTTAGGGAGGTCTTCCATATCTAAGAGGCATGAATAGGGACATGGACAGTGTTGGCACCAAAATTTTCACTACCTTTCCACACTCAGTGACTACCAAAAAAAAGAGTATTAGGGGAAATCAGAAACTGCAAACAACCGACTACAAACCCACAAGGGCTGAGTGAACAGAGCAATGAAAAGAGTGGATGTCGCTAGCAGCGGCGACACTGGGCATACCTACAACGACGAATAACACTTGTTGTGGTAAACAATATTTCTCAAAGTCAATTACAAGCTATTACAAGGCACATGCGCAAAACTTGAAGGCAACTGAATGACTAAACTTATAACTGCACCTGCAATGGGGTAGATTCTGGCCAAGTTCTGTGTTCCCTCCAAGAACCCCTAGTCCTCTATTTATACATGAGGGTAAGCTGCCTAGACGGTTAGGATCATTCAAAACTGGCGCTTGATAGGGTCACAGGATTCAGGTTAACATAATCCCAACACTTTATTAAGTTTGTGCGAACTTCAAAAAAGTACACTGATAATCGCAAAAACTGTGACTCGAACCTCACGCCGCTCGAAATTTATAAATGGCGAAGAGATCTAGGAACTTAGAAAGAAATTTCCTGGCGCCATCTGGACGAACTCCAATAAATGCGTCTGGGAAGAAGCGTATGCCGAAGTTGCTGGCAAAGACAATTGCGAAGAAGGTGCGCCATCCCCCTGGAGGCAAGGTGAGCACCAGTATTGAAATTATCGATCTAGATGGTGAAGCAACTGTTGAGGAGCCTCTTAAGGTTGTTATCGACCCATCAGAGGGGTCGATGATCATTTATGCAACTAGAAAGAGAGCGGACTTAAGAGAAACTTCTCTTCAATAGTCTATCGGTGGGTCCTTTCCTAGGAATAATACGGTAGGGGTGGAGAGGAAGGAATCCATTGGGGGCGCGACAAGCACTGATCCGCCGGACAGCGTGGTCATTCCTGAGACGTTTCCAAAAGTGCTCTTGATTGTCGATGTTGACGAGGGAGTGTCCAGCGTTGGGATGGCCTTGGTCGTGGAGGAGGAATGACTGGTCGAGGAACAGGCGGTGGCTAAGGCGCATCTCAAGATGAGACAGCCTGAAGACGATGCCACACAGGGTTCTGTAGAAGATAAAAGAAAACGTAGATGAGTACCTGGGAGGATCTGTCCATGGGAGGTGGCGCAGAGAAAAGATGCCATATCTGGAGCTGTTGAAGCGGGTGCTAAATGATAATAGAAAACACAACAAGAACACAGGGATAGAGAAAGCATAATAGATTTTTCATTATCTTAACCGGCACATTACAAAGGTACTTATAAGCATAATCTAACACACAGCATTTAATGATAATTACTGCAGGGGAAGGAGAAACGGTGGGGGAGAATACAAAGCATCACATTTGAAGAAGAAATAAAAGCATCGGCTGGCATAATAAAGACTGGACAGCAGGAAATTGCACATTCCAACAGTACTTCTCAATTTGTGTTGTCCACGACATTGAGGGCTTCTCTCAGAGTCAGGAATCTTGATCGTCCTAGGGCTTTGGTGAGGATGTCGGCGACCTGGAGATTGGTGGGGCAAAAACGAACCTCGATCATCTTCTTCTCCACCATTTCACGAACAAAATGGTATTTGAGGGCGATGTGCTTGCTTTTGTTGTGGAAGACAGGATTCTTTGAGAGAGAAATGGCGGACTGGTTATCGCAGTAAATAGGGGTAGCTGTCTCGTGTTCTTCTAGGTCTTTTTCTTACCCTTCTTTGTTGGATCGGTCGGCGCCCTTAGAGGGGGGGGGGGGTGAATAAGGGTTTTCAAAAACTTTATATTTTATTTAGAAAACTTTGGAATATTGCAATAAGAAGACAAGTAAAACAAAAAGAGAGACAAGCTTTATTGATATTAAATCAGTATTACAAAACTTGATCTCAATGTCGCTAGAGATCGGAGGCGAATAATAAAAGCTCTTTTCGTTTTCTATCCAGACTCGCTTCCCCACAAACCGGTGGCCCTAGCCTCCTCCTTCCCGGATTCGGCCTCAAGCCGCTCTAGCCAATCCTTCCCCGGATGTGGCCTCAAGCACCCCCTAGACCTAACCTAGATCTAGTCACCAACACGAGGCAATTTTCAGCCCTAAGTCCTACCCCAGACCTAGTCGCCAACACGAGGTGATTTCACTACCGTTTACAAAGAAAGACAAATAAAATAATAAAAACTTCCCTTAAGATGAACTTCTGAATATGGAGGCGAAGATCCACTGTAGAATCAGCGTTTGTCGAAGCGGACTTCGTTTGGCTTCGGCGTGATGGAATCCTCCTTCAGAAGTTGGCAGAGCTTCGCCGGGACCTCAAATTTCAGCCAAGATAGGCCTCTGGAATTCTAGTACTCTCTCTCTGAGGTGTATGCAATTGGTGTATGAAAACAAGAGGAGAGGGGGTCCTTTTATAGCCTAAGCGCTACCGCCGGCGCTAGTGCTACCGCCGACGCTAGTGCTACTTGCCGGCGCTAGCCCGGATTAAGAAACAATTTGCGCGGCAGAATCTTCCATCCGCGGCAACGTATTGCTCCATGCCTCTTGTGCTCCATGCTACCGCCAGCGCTAGTAGCTACCGCCGGCGCTATCCCTGATTAAGAAACTTCTTGCGCGGCAGGATCTCTAATCCGCGACAACGAGGCTTTCATTCCTTCTGTGTTCACCGATACCACCGGCGTTATCCGCTACCGCCAGGCATTAGCGCCTTCCATAACAGCTCCCGGAAACGCGCTCATCAATGCTAGCGCCTGGCGCTAGTTGCTACCGCCGGCGCTAGTGAGCCTCTTCGAATTTTGGCCTCAATTTTGGGGGCAGTCATCATGTGTACTCCTTGAGTCATGTGGACCTAGTAAACCTGCACACTTGAACACACAAGATCAAATACACATAGGATTTGTTATTCTCAAACCTAGGAGATGCAGAAGACCATGTTCCAACAAACTCCCCCTTTTGATAATAACAAATCCATTAATGATAAATCAAAGCATTAATAGATAAGCATGTTGAAACTATACTTGTGTGTTTGTGTGAGTGATGACTTAGGATAATAATTGATTCTAGCATGTTAGACTTGCTCCCCCTAAATACATGCTCCCCCTAAGTGAATGCTCCCCTAATATATATGCTATCAACTTAATCAATCATGTTGGGTTTGTATTTTGATAGCGGATTATATATTTATCATGTTAGTTCTCCCCCTTTTGCATTTTATCATGTTAGTTCTCCCCCTTTGTTATTAGCAAAAGTGGGTAGGGAGACAAAGCACTAAAAATGTGTAAATAAAAGATAAGGCATGGTCGAGCTTTTTAGGTAAATGATAAGGAGATTTAGAATTGTATTTTATTGAAATAGATCAGAGTTATTACAAAATTTTAGAGTTTTTAGCATAAAAGATTTTTATGTTTGAAGTAACCAATAAAAAGTGTTTCCAAGGAAATCTATCACTTAATGAAAGATAGGAATTTTTAAGAATAAGTGATGATGCAAATAATACAAGATATGAAATAAGCATGAAAGCGCAATGTAAAAAACACTTATATGGTTAAGATGCGGAAGACTTATAGCAAATAGTAATGATAATCCAAAAAATATGAGGTAAAGATCACACAAAATGATGTTTTTGGAAATCATTGTGCAGTTTTAAATTTTAGAATAACCAAGCATGAAATAATGTTTATCAAAAAGAGATGACCACAATGTTACTTTAATTCTTAAGTTCAAAAACATACAAAAACATTGTAGAACACATGCTAGGTTATCTAGTGCATTTCAGAAAGAAAAAGTAATATATAATTAGCATTAGGATCCAATACTCATGAGAAGAAGTGTTATGGAAGATAATGATGTGCTCATAAGTGTAAATTTGAGGAGAGTAAACAAATGTTTTACTCAAAAAATACAAGTAATATGTAAAGTAAGAAGCACAATAAAACACAAATAAGATTACTTCCACACACTTTAATGCACAAAAAATGTACAACTACCAAGGTGCTTTGCACACACAATGCTTATCAAGACTTATCAGGGTGCAAAGTAGTGCTTGGGGGATCACATATTTTATTTTGAATTTTGAGACTTGTGATCCGGTGTACTTAAGAGAAAGTGGTTTTTCTTATTTTTGAAAGAAAGAGTTGATTTGCACAAGATACTTTATTATTCTTTCCAAGGTGCTCAACCTCACAATGCTCATTAAGACTTATCAGGAGGTTCAAGTAGTGCTTGGTGGAGTTATCTGTCATTTATTTTATAATTTTGTTTTGTACAAAGTTCTCCGAATACACTTATTTTGCAAATCAATAGATTTTATGAGAAAAAATATAACCACTTTTCTTGATGTTTAAGAGTGCAAAAGAAGGAGTGTAGGTAAGATACTTGTGCAATTTTAATTTATTTGTACTAATACAAAACATACACAAGCATTCTTAGATTAAATACATATGTAGACAATGCCAAAAAAAAGGTGAGTGAATAAATATCATTATCAACCATAAAGCATTTCTCATACTTAGAGGCATGCTAAGCTTGATCCTACACAACTTTTAAACTATAATTGATGCACATTTGAATAGATATATCAAAGCATGAAGAAAGACAATGTCCAAAGTAGTTTGAAGAGAAAAATTATAACATTGTAGAATTTCTAAATAGTAGATTAAATCATGCTTGATTTTACAAGAAAAAATCATAGAGTTTTTTTTGATAGTTTTAAAGTTTTATATTTTTGTATTTGGTTTTAGCAAATAAAAGCAGATTTTTGTAATTTTTGCTTTTGTAATTTTTTTTTATTTTTGTAAAAAGATGAACTTTAAACAAAGGAAACAACAAAAGCAAAGAAAGGAAAAACATAATTTTTTTTGTAATTTGTTTTTCTATTTTTGTATTTGATTTTTCAAAAAGAAAAGAAAAACAGATGAGCAAAAACTAAATAGTACATATAGATCAAAATATTTTTAGGAATTTTTAGAAATTTTAAAAACACAGAAATTCGAAACTCGACGCTAGCGCCGGCGCTAGCGCTAGCGCGGGAAACAGTAAGTGATTTTTTAGGGTTTTGAAAATTTTGATGTTGGAAGTTGATTAGGTGTCCCAATAGTAGTTCTATGCTGAATTTGCAGAATTTTTGGAAATGTTTTTGATGGTTAAAGATGAAGAAAATTGCATTAGTAGGCATGTTTTAATTTGAAGAATCTAGGACACCCAATACAAGTCAAAATATACGAAATCTTGCCTTACCAACTAGTACATATTGTAGAGAATAAATAGAGGTATTTAATGGAATTTTGATTTATTGAAAAATCAGAGGGGCCCGATACCGCCGGCGCTAGAGCTAGCGCTGGCGCTATCGAGGCTTTTGTTAAATCCCCCTAATCTTTTCAGATCCGCCGTTTGCTCCCGAAAAAACCTCGAAGAACACTCTGTTCTACGCCCAGATCTGATGTATTTCTTCACTGTTGCTTATGATTTTTGTTTTAAAGCTTCATTGTGATGTTAGAGATGAAGAAATATAAAATTTTAGGTAGATTTAGAAATTAGATCTACACGGTTAGGTTTTCTCCAAGATTTATGGTTTTGATGAGGTTTTTGTTTTTGAATATGTGAAATTTTTGATTTTAATGTTAGGATATGAATGTATTTTAATTTTGAAGGAGATTCTTAAATTAATTTTTTCATGAAAGCGTTTCTCGGATTTCTTGGATCTAGTAGTTGTTGTTTAGAAATTATTGAAAATATGAAAATAACTAGTGGATTTTGATTTGGATTTTGATTTGGATCTAGTAATTGTTGTTTATTTTGATTAACTTTATTTTTGATGTTAAATTCTTAGATCTACCTTGATTTTGATTTTTAGAGTATGTGTGAAAACATTTTCTTTACTAGATGAAAATTTTGTCATTCTTGTTTTTTTTTAAAATAAGTTTCTATAATGTGGCAGATGGCCCCTAAAGGAAAGAAGAGTACAGAGTTAGCAGTAGAGGCAGCAGTAGTGGGCGTTCCATACATCGTGGAGTTTAACTTGCCATGACACTCTCACATTATGCAGTTATTTGCTGCCTCTGAGGTGCTAACTTTATTTATTTCTGACGGATTTTCTTCCGAGTTAGTGCGAGAGTTCTATACGCATTTGGAAGACCCATCACAGACCAGGCTGGATGGAGGAGTGCGGTCACTGGTACAAGGGCAGGAGGTGACTATTACTCATGAGCACCTGAGGCGCGTGTTTGGATTATCCCAGCATTCACATCGGTTGGAGATTGTGGAGAGTTTCAGGGTGGGCAGAGATTGGACTCAGGTGAACATGGTGCTACATAATAAGGAATGCAGAAGTCTGATCTCGTCGGTGTCGACACTCACCGTGGATGCCCTAGTTGTTCAGGATGTATTATGCCACACAATTATGCTGAAGTTGGGTGACACAGCAAAGGTCACAGCCCAGCTCAGTTATGTCACTTATTTTATTTTGAAGGAGGAGAAGTTCGACGTGGAGGACTTACTACTTTCCCTGATTTGCTACTCCTACAAGTTGAGGCAACCCACCCGACAGAGATACAACAACTTGCCCCTGGGCGTCATCATCCAGCGGGTGATTCAGATGTTGTATCCTTCTATTGAGCTAGGTTTCTACTTGATAGATTGCTACCCTCCTATTTATAGTACTTCACATTTGCGAGCATTAATCAACCCCGATGAGCCATCGACATCAGCTCAACCTCCACTCCGGCGAGGTGCGTCATCTCGAGGGGCTCGAGATGCTCCATATGGGTCCTTTCGAGAGGAGATGGGCGATCAGATGACACGGATGGAGAAGGATGTCTCAGGGATCAAGAAAATGATGAAGTTCATGATGAAGGCTTTAAATTTGAAGCCATCTATGTTGGAGCTTGCTTTCCGCATCTCTTGGTTTGAGAATAACAAATACCGTGTTGTATTTGATCTAGTCTTTTGTGTGTTTATAGTGGCCAGGTTGTACAGGTTCAATGAGGAGACAAGTCCTCGTTCATGGGCATGATCCGAGAACGACAAGTCTCAGGTTGGATGAGTTTTGTGTGCTGATCTTAAAATGGCCATAACTTTCAATCCAGGAAGAGTTACAGAACGTGCCACCCCATTTCGGAGATGAGAACGACTCAATCTATAGTCTGGAGTAGTTTCGGACGACAAAAATGAAGAGGATATGTCGCCCAGGCGACAGTGGATGTCGCCCAAGCGACAGCTGATGTCGCCCAAGCGACAGTGGATGTCGCCCAGGCGACAGCAGAGAAGTTACAACTACTTCCCCCACGGCAGCACGACGAAAGGCAGTTTTGAGCTGTCGGAAATCCGACATCGATGTCTCCCAGGCGACAGCTCGGAGGTTACAACAACTGCCCACGACAGCACCACGACCGGCAGTTTTGCGCTGTCGGAAATTTCCGACAGCTGATGTCGCCCAGGCGACAGCGAAATTCTATAAATTGTTTCCTTTTGTTCGTGCATTCAGAGCTCTGAAGATTCTAAGTCCCTTCCTAAGTGCATTCCATCCAGAGAGCCCCAGAACCTAATGAACTCCCATTTATGCTGAGAAGGTTTGAAATTGAAGACGAGATCGGACGCGCTTCTACATCAAGGATCATCTCGAGGCTTCAACCTTCCTTTTAGAGATCTAAATTTCTTGGGAGTTCTTATTTTATCTTGTATTTTCATTTATATACATTTTACTTTGTATTGGTAGGGAAAATCGCTTCCTTGTGCGGAGCGTCTAAGTCCTTGCGTGGCTTAGGGGAAAATCGCTTCCTTGTGCGGAGCGTCCAAGTCCTTGCGTGGCTTGGTGGGAAATCGTGGCCTTGTGTGCTACGTCTAGATCTTGGGAAGATCTAGAGGATAGGCTTGGGCTTGGTCTAGGGAGAGACAAGTGATAGCCTTCCGATCCTTGGGAGAAGGATTGGTAAACAAAAAGAAATTTACATTTGTACGCCTCCGATTTCTAGCGATATAGAAATCAAATTTATGTAAACACTTTTTCATATAATATAATCATGTCTCTTTTATGTTTACTTGATTTCTATCATTTGACGTAATCTCTATTATATTGTGTTCTAAGTTTTCAATTCTAAATCTAAATTGTTTATGTCAATCTCCTTCATTATAAAACAATTTAGTAATTATCTTGAAAATTATAGAAAGAATTTTATTCCCTTATTCACCCCCCCTCTAAGGGCGCCGTAAGATCCAACAATTGTTATCAGAGCTAGGTTATTCCAAATCGGCTTAACAACCGGGAATAATGGCGTCTCTTGATCATGATCTCGCTTCTACTAGTGGGGAAAATTTTAATATAAATGAAAAAATATTATCACCACCTTTATTTATGGGCAAAAATTTTAAAGGGTGGAAAATATTAATGAAAAATTTTCTTAAGGCCTTAGATGAAAAAGTTTGGAATATTACTATTAAAAAGCCATCTAGCGTACTAACTAGAAACGAAATTATTTTAAATGCAAAATCTATGAATAGTATATTTTGTGCGTTAGACCAAAATATTTTCAAACTTATTTATACTTTACCCACCGCATATGAAATTTGGAGTTTTCTTGAAAGAACTTATGATTCTCCTTCTACAGGTACGGAACATTCACAAGAACCGGAGAATATGCAAGCCTATGCAAATATTCAAGAAAGCTACACAAAGGATGGATCCATAGAATGCTCATCAAGCGGAAAGGATGATGGACACTCTTGTTTGGAAGAGGAAGATGAAGAAGACAATGTCACAATATTGGACTCAGTTGATGGCAAAACATCAAGCAAAAGAGAAGAAAGAAACTATAGCAAGGTAAGAAAATCTAAATCTTCTCTTTTAGTAACTAATTCTATTTCTACATTTCGTGTGCTTAAATTTGCTAAACGTAAAATTTCAAAGTTAAAACATGCTAATTCCAAATTACGTTTAGAAAATAAAGCTTTAAAAGCAAACACTAAAGTAGAATCTTATATTGATGTTTCAAATTCTTGTTTATGCTCTTTAATTGAAAATGCTAAACCTTGTTTTGATTATAATTCTTTTAAAGAAGAACTCAAGGTTTTAGAAAAAGGACTTTTAATTTCAAAAGAACATAATGAAAAATTGATAAAAGAAAATGATAATTTAAAGGATAAACTAGAATCATTAAAAATGTTTATTCAAAAATTTTCATATAATGAAAAATCTCTTTTTTCTAGTTTATCAAAGTTTCAAAAGTCTAAAAGCTTAACTTCATATTATAAGAGTAGGCCTATAAGAAAGAGTGTAAATGAAAATCATCTAAATAAGGACCAATCATTTAAAACATTTTGTAACTCACTCTTTCAACATTCAATTCTAAAGAAAGACAATCACTCTTATAAATTTTCAAAGAATCCATATAATAAAATTCATTATGATTATCAACATCAATCTATTTTGAAAAATAATTTGAATAAGCATAAATCTCAAATGAATTATTTTTCAAACAAATACAATCATATAAAGATGTCATATAATCATAATATGAATTTTAAAGATAAACAACCAAGGTATGAATGGAGACCCTTAAAGAAAAATGACACATCAACTTTAATAGAAAGGGCTCATTTATCCTTGTCTCCTAAAAAATCATCATGTCGTATTTGGGTACCCAAAGGAACCATCCCTCATGGTCCCCTTTGGATACCTAAATTTCTTATTCATTAGTATCCTATCATTTGCATGAAGTAGAAACAATTAAAAATGAAATATCAATTCTCTACTTCATGATATGCTTAATTGTTTTTTTTTCTTTTGTTTGTTTTCTTATTTTTGAGCCAACACGCTAAGGTCACTTAGATATATTATGAAATATGACTTTTACATTTTAAGCCTAATGTTTATCAAATCAAAATTGAATTAAATTAAACATAAAGTCATAATTTTTAAGTGATCTATCTTTTCTTTTTGTTTTATCCTTTTTAAATCCTTTGCCTATAAATGTCTTATATTATCATTATAAATTGAATGCTAAATTTTCTAAATGATATTATCAAGACTGATGAAATTACTTTCAAAATTGGATTTAAATGGATTTTTAGGGGTCTTAGGCTAAAATATTAAATGCGCAACTAATTGCATATTTGTCTATTTTTCGTTGCTGCATATAATAGCCTCTATATTGAAAATCATAATCGAGAAAAATCAGAATCAAATAATATAAAAAACAATGTGTTTTAAATCAAATATAGTAACTTTGTTGCTAACGCCAGGCATTATCAGTAACGCTGGCGGTAACATATTTTCCAAAAAAAAAAATCCGATTTCTCTGAAAAATTATTTTTACTATCATTATTATCAAATACCTTGTATTTGTTTAGTCTAATTTCTAAAAATTAAAATCAAAAGAAAATTTTCAAAAATGATAAATATGATTTCACAATCACCACCATGATCTATTAATATCCTATGCTAAAATTCACTATAATCATATATCATAATTCATGATCCATCAAGACCTATCTTAAATCAACTAATTTTATCAACCTTAGGAATTATGAAATATATGATTGCAATTGGTATTATAGTTTCATATCTTGTTTTGTGTGTGTGATGTGCATCTTTATTGTTTGCATGTATATCATTATCTTTAGACCTATGAATTAACTTGGTATCAACAAGATGAAATCAAATAGAATTGTCACTTCATTCTAGGTCTATAAATTTTCAAAACTCTAAAATTGATTACATGCAAACCAATTATATAAATTTAGCATATTTTGCATAACATCCAAATTCATTATCCTAGCCGCACCTCTTTGTATATGCTCAATTTAGTGTTTATGTTAGGATTATCAAAATAGTGACATGCTAAAGGTAGAGAAATTTGAACTTTAAAATTCATGAGTACATTGTGATTTCAAAATCTACTATATGTTCTAAAACTAAAACAAACTCATGTTTTATGAATCAATCCTTAGACTAAAACGCTTAGTATATCCATAATCATTAACCCATGACATGTGTCTCACAATAGCGAGGGCGTAGGATTGTGTGCATTAGAGACCTAACCTCTAAGTCATGCCTTGTCCTTAACCGGGGAGGGTTCCAGTGGGGCCTTGAGAGGCACTGGGGGGAAAGAGTGCTAGGTTGAGCATCGTCTTTGTATGCATATGGGATTAACACCCCAACCTACGGCATGTGTGCATCTCCTTATGCCCATCCGTCACTTAGTACAGGGCTAGAGTGTAGTCATGTAGTTAAGGTATCTTGATCTTAGATATACTTATATTATATTCATTGCATGAACATTATCTCACTCTTTATACATAAATCATGCATATTTTTTATTCTAACATTGCATCATGTGTTTGCATATTTTAATATTTCGAGCTTTAATGAGTTTACCAAACACAAGTATTTGAAAAATCACCAAATACATGCTAAAAGAGCCTTCAAATCTAATCAATATACTCTGAAATTTCAACTGAAGGAAGGTCTTTTTATTATACAAATGAATTGAGAAAAATATTTTTCAAAACATCAAGAAATGCAGTTCTGTTTTGGCGTTAAGAAGTTAATGCCTGGCGTTAGCTCCTTTGCTCCAAAATATTTTTTTTGTTTTGAATTATTTCTGGTATTATTTTAATATTTTGTGTGTTTGTAAAAAATTTTCTATCTTTTTATTCCTTTTAAAACAAAATTTTATTTCTTTTAAAAAAATATATATGTATTTTCTCATACGTTACTTTTGTTTATTTCTCTGGCATAGAATATCATTTACTGAAAGGGCTATTAAAGACTTCTATGATTTCCAGAGAATGTATTTATAAAAAAAACAAATACAAAATTACAAAACAATTTCAAAGAACAAAAATATGTTTTTCTTTATGTGTGTTTATTGTTTTGTCCATATATAAAAAAAATTCAAAAATTTATAAAAACAAAAATGATTGTTATTCATTGCCATTGTCAAGGATGGATGATTAATTATATCAATTAAAGATTAAATACAATGTTTAATTTAACTTTCAAGTTTCTTAAAAACATTGTTTTGTATTTGTCATGCCTTGAAAACTATCTTGTTATGTGCAATGAAATTGATTGTAGATAAACATGTGTAGAAATGTTTAGCATACCTCTAAGTATGAGTAATGTATTATGTTTGATAATGATTCATTCACTCACTTATTTTTGATAACCTACATGTGTTTACAATCTTATTCTTATATGATTGTGTAGTTTAATAACATAAATAATTAAAATGCTTAAATAGATTACCTACACAACATTGAATTGGTTATTACAATTCTTTGTCTTTCATGCACTTATTCTTTAGAGAAATGTGGTTTAAAATGATATGTTTGCAAAACAAGTGAATTCGGAGTCCTTAGTCACTAAACTAAAAATCAAATAATAAATGACAAGGAAAACTCCACCAAGCACTACTCACCCTCCTGATAAGTCTTAATGAGCATTGTGAGGTTGAGCACCTTGGCTAAGAATTGTAAAGTGTCTTGTAGCAAACAATTTATACACCACTTCTCTTTTGTACACCGGATCACAATTTTTTTTTGAAAATAAAGCTAATAAGTATAAAAGTGATCCCCAAGCACTACTTTGCACCCTGATAAGTCTTAATAAGGATTGTGTGTGCAGAGCACCTTGGTAGTTGTACTATTTATTCATGTGCATTGAAATAGTTTGGAAGTAATATTATTTGTGTATTTTAATGTTGTGTTATTTCATTATATATGTCATGTGTTTTTGATTGATTCACTTGTATACTTTATCAAAACACTACTTTGTACACATCATTATCTTTCATAAAACTTCTACTCATGAGAATTGGATCCTAATGCTCATCTACTCAAATCTCTACAAACTTAAGTAAATGCACTAGATAACAAAGCATGACCGCTACAATGTCTATGTTTACTTGAAATGAAAATTTTATTACATTGTAGTTTGTGTATCTTTTCTTGATATTATGAAATCATGCTTGCAATTTTTTTTTATCTTAATGGAATAGCATCTCTTCAATCTTTAACTCAAACATCAACTTTTCAAATTTAAAACTCATTATCCTTTATATGGTTTTATCTTCTAAAATGATGTTTATGTTTAAGAGTGCTTATTATTTTTAACACTGTGTTTTCCTTTAAGCAAGTGGTATCTTAAAATAGAATGCTTACTTTATCATGTTAGCTATGATGCTTACTACTTTATGTTACATCATGCCTATATTTTTCTCAACAAGTAGTATTTAACAAGCTTTTGATTGCATCCTATTTTTCTTCTCGACATAAAATCTATTACTCTTATATACTCCCATATTTATTATTTCTTCATAATTATTCATTCTTTATTTCAAAATAACTTTTGGTAATATCAAAAAAGGGGAGAAATATAAATTCAAGAAATCTCTTACTAATCTCAATTTTTCAGAATGCATCATTGCAATTAATTATAACATTTAGGGGGAGCATACATTTAGGGGGAGAATACAATTTAGGGGGAGTATATTAAAAAGTTTTCATGGAAAGCATCTATGTAGAGGGAGTGATATTGCTCGATCATGACAACCCACTTTTGGTAATAACAAAAGGGGGAGAATAAAATGAGAAATCTAGTGACATAGATATTTAGGGGGAGTAAAATCTATCACGCACTAAACCTTTTATTCATGCATATCTTTTATCGCACTTATCTATAAACTCACTAATTTCTCATATGGGTATTTGTTATTATCAAAAGGGGGAGATTGTTGGAGCTTGCTTTCCGCATCTCTTGGTTTGAGAATAACAAATACCGTGTTGTATTTGATCTAGTCTTTTGTGTGTTTATAGTGGCCAGGTTGTACAGGTTCAATGAGGAGACAAGTCCTCGTTCATGGGCATGATCCGAGAACGACAAGTCTCAGGTTGGATGAGTTTTGTGTGCTGATCTTAAAATGGCCATAACTTTCAATCCAGGAAGAGTTACAGAACGTGCCACCCCATTTCGGAGATGAGAACGACTCAATCTACAGTCTGGAGTAGTTTCGGATGACAAAAATGAAGAGGAGCTGTCGCCCAGGCGACAGTGGATGTCGCCTAGGCGACAGCTGATGTCGCCCAAGCGACATTGGATGTCGCCCAGGCGACAGCAGAGAAGTTACAACTACTTCCCCCACGGCAGCACGACGAAAGGCAGTTTTGAGCTGTCGGAAATCCGACATCGATGTCGCCCAGGCGACAGCTCGGAGGTTACAACAACTGCCCACGACAGCACCACGACCGGCAGTTTTGCGCTGTCGGAAATTTCCGACAGCTGATGTCGCCCAGGCGACAGCGAAATTCTATAAATTGGCTCCTTTTGTTCGTGCATTCAGAGCTCTGAAGATTCTAAGTCCCTTCCTAAGTGCATTCCATCCAGAGAGCCCCAGAACCTAATGAACTCCCATTTATGCTGAGAAGGTTTGAAATTGAAGACGAGATCGGACGCGCTTCTACATCAAGGATCATCTCGAGGCTTCAACCTTCCTTTCAGAGATCTGAATTTCTTGGGAGTTCTTATTTTATCTTGTATTTTCATTTATATACATTTTACTTTGTATTGGTAGGGAAAATCGCTTCCTTGTGCGGAGCGTCTAAGTCCTTGCGTGGCTTAGGGGAAAATCGCTTCCTTGTGCGGAGCGTCCAAGTCCTTGCGTGGCTTGGTGGGAAATCGTAGCCTTGTGTGCTACGTCTAGATCTTGGGAAGATCTAGAGGATAGGCTTGGGCTTGGTCTAGGGAGAGACAAGTGATAGCCTTCCGATCCTTGGGAGAAGGATTGGTAAACAAAAAGAAATTTACATTTGTACGCCTCCGATTTCTAGCGATATAGAAATCAAATTTATGTAAACACTTTTTCATATAATATAATCATGTCTCTTTTGTGTTTACTTAATTTCTATCATTTGGCGTAATCTCTATTATATTGTGTTATAAGTTTTCAATTCTAAATCTAAATTGTTTATGTCAATCTCCTTCATTATAAAACAATTTAGTAATTATCTTGAAAATTATAGAAAGAATTTTATTCCCTTATTCACCCCCCCTCTAAGGGCGCCGTAAGATCCAACAATCTACTCCAGAGCGGAGGGAGTGGGAGTGCCCAGTTACGGATCCGCCCTGCCACTCGATCCGAAGGACTCGTAGAAGACGCTCTCCAACTCCAAGTGTGGAGGATATAGATGAGGAGGAGTAGATGTGAGAGGAACAGTTTTTTTGTTATGTAATAATTCAGGAATTTGAACCTTATGTCTTGGATGTTCTTGTTTTTTGAATTATGCTTGATTTTGTTATCTTTTGGATGTTTGACTAGAATGTTTTATTTATAGTTTGATATTTATGAAGGAAAAAAAATTCATGTGGTATACCATTTTGAAATCCTATGATTAACTATTTTACTACCATATAAAGATTCTGAATTCACTTGTTGATAAATATATGTATAATGAATATATGAATAATAAGTAGGTCATCTTAAAAAGGATTTTGAATTTTGATTAATTTTATAGGCTCATTAAATTTTTGATCATGCTTCCTATATAAGATGACCATAGTATGATAATAAAGAAATAAGAAAACAAAGAAAATTGAAAGACATTAAAGCATATCATGAAGTAGAAAAATTGTCTATTTTCCTCTTGAAAATATTCTACTTCATGCATTTGGTGGTACCTAATGAAAGAGAGTTTTAGGTATCCAAAGAGGACCGGGTGTGATGGTTCCTTTGGGTACCCAAATACAACGTATTTGCTTTTGGGGAGATTGAAATGAATGGGCCCTTTTTTGTGGTGTTTGTGTTTCATCTTTGGTTTTGGGCCTCCATTCAAACTGTGGTTTAATATTATTATTATGAGTCAAATTTCTATTGTGATAATCTTTATAATTGCAGTGATTATATAAAGCAATTTTTATAAGAAATTTTTGAAATTTTATGTTTGGAGAAGTTTGATGTTGTATATGATAATAATGATTGTACTTTGGAAGTTCATTTTTAATTTGTTGTTGTCTTTTATTTCCATTGTTTGATTTAACCTTTTGAGAAATTATATTCATCTTGCTTTTAGATATATTCTGAAATTGTGGATATATGTTTTGTGAATTTTTCTTTATGATTTCCTTAAGCAAGTGGATTTTGGCATTTAATTCATCATTCTTAGTTTTTAAATTATGTCTAGCTTTATTATAAGCGATTGTGCTATTTTTAAGAGTAGTAACAATTGATTCAATATGTTCTTCATATTTATCCCTATATTCATCAAATGTTTCGTCCATCTCTTTAATTTCTATTTCGTAGTCCTTACACTTAGCACAATCACTCTTTAACGATGAATTTTCTAAGCATAATTTTTCATTATGTTCTTTTATACACATCAATTTTTTTTCAAGTTCTTTGAATTTTTCCTTACTATTATTACAATCAAAACAAGGTTTTATATTTTTAAGTAAAAGACAAGATGGGGTAGGCACATCACAATTTGAATTTGAGTTAACATTAGCTTTTAGTCTCTTATTTTCTAAACGTAAATTTTTATTAGTAATTTTCAATTTTTTGATCTTACGTTTAGCTGTTTTTAATATATTGAAACTAGAAATGGAAGTTATCACACAAGAAGAAGATTTTGACTTTCTTACAGCGCTTTTGGTGGAGGCAAAATGTATGCACAGAGTTCCTTCGTTATCTTTTGGCCCTTCCTTCATCATGGATGAATTTTCATCTTCCCTTTCTCTTGGTGCATTGTTCTCCTTTACTATTTCAATATTCTCCATGGCTTCGCTCTGAGAGAGATCTTCTTGAACGATAATGGATGATTGTTCGTTCTTTTCCTCCTGTGTTTGTTCCATACCTGCGAGAGGAAGATCATACATTTCTTCAAGAAATTTCCATACTTTATAAGCACTAGAAAAACAATACACAAATTTGAAAACTTCATTTGAGAGACCACAAAATAGATAATGTTTAGCTTTTGCATCTAAATGAAGTTCCTTTTTATTTGATTCATCCGCACATCTTATAATTGCTAAGTTCCATACTTCGATATCTAAAGTTTTATTAAAATTTTCCATTAAAATTTTCCATCCTTTATAATTTGTTCCTTCAAACAAAGGTGGTTTATGTGATATTTCATCTTCAAAGAAATTTGCCCCACTAGTTGAAGGGAGATCATGAGACGCCAATATTCCCGGTAGTTAAGCCGATTGGAATAACCCCCCTCTGATACCACTTGTTGGATCGGTCGGCGCCCTTAGAGGGGGGGGGGGGGTGAATAAGGGTTTTCAAAAACTTTATATTTTATTTAGAAAACTTTGGAATATTGCAATAAGAAGGCAAGTAAAACAAAAAGAGAGACAAGCTTTATTGATATTAAATTAGTATTACAAAACTTGATCTCAATGTCGCTAGAGATCGGAGGCAAATAATAAAAGCTCTTTTCGTTTTTTATCCCAACTCGCTTCCCCACGAACCGGTGGCCCTAGCCTCCTCCTTCCCGGATTCGGCCTCAAGCCGCTCTAGCCAATCCTTCCCCGGATGTGGCCTCAAGCACCCCCTAGACCTAACCTAGATCTAGTCGCCAACACGAGGCGATTTTCAGCCCTAAGTCCTACCCCAGACCTAGTCGCCAACACGAGGCGATTTCACTACCGTTTACAAAGAAAGACAAATAAAATAATAACAACTTCCCTTAAGATGAACTTCTGAATATGGAGGCGAAGATCCGCTGTAGAATCAGCGTTTGTCGAAGCGGACTTCGTTTGGCTTCGGCGTGATGGAATCCTCCTTCAGAAGTTGGCAGAGCTTCGTCGGGACCTCAAATTTCGGCCAAGATAGGCCTCTGGAATTCTAGTACTCTCTCTCTGAGGTGTATGCAATTGGTGTACGAAAACAAGAGGAGAGGGGGTCCTTTTATAGCCCAAGCGCTACCGCCGGCGCTAGTGCTACCGCCGGCGCTAGCCTGGATTAAGAAACAATTTGCGCGGCAGAATCTTCCATCCACGGCAACCTATTGCTCCATGCCTCTTGTGCTCCATGCTACCGCCAGCGCTAGTAGCTACCGCCGGCGCTATCCCTGATTAAGAAACTTCTTGCGCGGCAGGATCTCTAATCCGCGGCAACGAGGCTTTTAATCCTTCTGTGTTCACCGATACCGCCGGCGTTATCCGCTACCGCCAGGCGTTAGCGCCTTCCATAACAGCTCCCGGAAACGCGCTCATCAACGCTAGCGCCCGGCGCTAGTTGCTACCGCCGGCGCTAGTGAGCCTCTTCGAATTTTGGCCTCAATTTTGGGGGCAGTCATCATGTGTACTCCTTGAGTCATGTGGACCTAGTAAACCTGCACACTTGAACACACAAGATCAAATACACATAGGATTTGTTATTCTCAAACCTAGGAGATGCGGAAGACCATGTTCCAACATTCTTAACCATATGGCTTCACAAGCGGCGGAGCAGAGGGCCATGTATTCTGCTTCCGTCGACGAGAGAGCCACGGGTTGCTTCTTTTTAAGGACCACGAGATGGGTTTGCTCCCATAGCAGAAAATGTATCCTCCTGTACTCTTGCGGTCGTCGGCTGATCCTCCCCAATCTGAATCATTGAAGCCATAGATATTGTTGTTGTCATCTTTTTTGTACATTAGGCCGAAGCTTTTCGTCCCCTGAATGTATCAGAGAATTCTTTTGGCAGCCAAAAAATGGCTGATTCTTGGGCGGCTAACAAATCTGGCCACAAGTCCGACGGCATACTCGATGTCGGGTCTTGTGTTGGTGAGGTAGATCAGAGATCCTACCAAGCTTCTGTTGTTTTCTGAATCAACTGAGTCCTCTTCTTCTTCTTCTTTGTTGCTTAGTTTTGTACCTGGAGAAATGGGGGTCAGTGATGGATTACAATTCTCCATACCAAATTTTTTGAGGAGATCAGTTGCATAGCGCTCTTGGGAAATAGAAATTTGTCCAGAAGATTGCTTAATCTGAAGGCCCAGGAAGAAGGTGAGTTGGCCGAGGTCGGTCATTTCATATCGATTGTTCATATTTGCTTTAAACTCTTCAATTTGGGTTGAGTCATTGCCGGTGACAATGAGATCGTCAACATAAATGCAGACGATTAAGATCTTCCCTTCTTCCTTCTTGATGTAGAGAGAGGCTTCATTTGGGCTCTTGGAAAATTGCTGAATGTTGCATAGGTAGTGATCGATGTTGGAGTTCCATGCTCGGGGAGCCTGTTTTAGTCCATACAAGGCTTTGTGAAGCTTGTAGACTTTATCTCTCTCTTCTACTTCATATCCTTGTGGCTGAGATACATAGACTTCTTCATCAATTTTCCCGTTCAGAAAAGCGGACTTTACATCCAGTTGGTAGATGGGAAGATAGTGTTGGGCGGCAAAAGCAATTACAAGACGAATTGTATCCATCCTTGCAACGGGGGCGTATGTCTCATCAAAATCTCTTCCTGGGATTTGGGAGTAGCCTTTGGCAACCAGTCGAGCTTTGCATTTGACTGGTGTGCCTTCCTCATTTACTTTAGTCTTATAGACCCACTTGAGTCCTATAATCTCTCTGTTGGCAGGCTTCTGAACGAGGCTCCAGGTTTGGTTTTTTTCAATCATGCGCATTTCCTCATTCATGGCTTCTTGCCATTCTCTCTGGGAGGCAGCTTCTTGATATGAGGTAGGTGTACCTGAGAAAAAAGCAAGAGCACATTTTTCATAAATTTCAGCAAGGGATTTTGTTTTTTTGATTGGCGATGATGAGGAGAGGCCCGGGTCTGAACAAGCAGATGAAGACTCATCTTCCACTCCAGCTAATGATGAATCTTCTTCATTTGGTGGGGAAATTGTAGAGGGAGGAATAACACTTGCAGGAGGGACATGGATGGCTTGAGTCGAGGTTGAAGCAACTGTCACTCCTGGCAAGTTGGGGCATGAATCTGACTGCCACACCCATTTATTATCTTCATTGAAGACGACATCTCTAGAGGTGAGAAGTCGTGTTGAGGGGGGGGGGGGGGGGGGGGGGGGGGGGGGGTGATAGAGACGATATCCTTTTGATTGAGGGCTGTAGCCGATCATAATGCACTTCAAGCTTTTTGGGTCTAGCTTTCCTCTTTTCTCAGCAGGGATATGTCGGTAGGCAATACAGCCGAATACCTTGAGGTGTTCGACTGTTGGTTTTCTTTTGTATAAGACTTCAAAGGGGGTAGATCTGGTGAGGGATTTAGTGGTGGATCTATTTAGGAGATAGACCGCAGTGGAACATGCTTCAGCCCAGAATTGGTTAGGGAGACCTTTTGAGTGAAGCATGCAATGGTCACTTTCCAAGATGGTTCGGTTGCGCCTTTCTGCAGTGCCATTCTGTTCCGGAGTGCTGGGGTTGGTAAGTTCACGATTAATTCCATTATCAAGACAAAATTGGATGAAATTGTTTGATAGGAACTCTCCACCATGATTACTTCTTATAATTCTTATTGATTTACTGAACTGTTTTTCAACATGGGTTTTGAACATTTTTATTTCTTCAAAAGCATATAATTTCTTTGCTAGGAAAAATATCCACATAAATCGAGAGCAGTCATCGACTATTAGTAAAAAATATCGTTTACCTCCAGGAGTTGGAGTAGAGGCAGGCCCCCATAAATCCATGTGCAGAAGCTGAAGGGGCTCCTTGCTTCTCCAAGTGCCATCCTTTGGAAAAGGGAGGCGATGAGACTTTCCTGATTGGCATCCTTCACAAAAGGTTTTGTCAAACCTCATATTGGGAAGCCCTCTAACCAGTTCTTTGTGAGACATGAGTTGGAGGTATTGATAATTGATGTGCCCGAAGCGAGCATGCCATAATTGGGTAGTGGAGATTTCTGTACTCAGCTGGCAGGTAGACATAGGTAAATTTGTATGAAGAGTGATGGAGTACACCTTGTTACTGGTAGCTCTTGTGGACAATTCTTATTCCGGAGGAGTTATGTGTGATGTGACACACATTGTTTTTGAAAAGAACAGTGTATCCATTGAGGGTAAGTTGCCCCACGCTTAGGAGGTTCTGACATAGGCTTGGTACATAGTGAACTCCTTTGATATGTTTGATGTGGCCATCCTCTGTTGTGATTGAGATAGTTACTCTCCCATTAATGCTGAGGGATGACCCATTCCCAAGAAATACTTCTGAGAGATATGATTCATCGAGAGTGATAAAAGCGGCTCTATTGTGGGTCATGTGATTTGAGCAGCCAGAGTCTATGTACCATTTATCATGTATCTTGTTGTCACTCTCATTGCAGGTGTAAAACATAGCTTCTGGCTTGTGATTGTCAGGAGGGTAACCTTCTTCTTTTGGCTTGGACCAGCAATCTTTATCAGTGTGGGTGGGGCGTCTGCAACGTTTGCACTTGAAGATACAATCCTTGTTTTCGTGATTGTTCTTCTTACAAAGGGTGCAGTAAAAGTTTGGTTTGTTTTGAGGAGGTTGGTATTGGGGATTTGGGTAGGTTAGAGGAGGAGAGGGATTGTGTTGATACTGAGATGGGTTAGGGAGTTGTGGGTAGTATAGAGGTTGATTTAAGTGGTGGGGATAGGGCTGTTGTTGGTTATGGTAAGTGGTTTGCTGTGGAAGGTGTCGTGGTTGAGTGTATTGGGAGTGATGTTGGGAGGTATGAAGAGGATAATATTGTGAAGCTTTGCCTCTGTTATCGGCTGAGGGATGAACCTGGGAAAGGTGGAGTTGGGGATCATGAGAGGAGAAGTCATTAGTATTGGTGAGAGTGGATGGAAACGGGTGTTGGTTTTCATAAGCAGAGGTGTTCCCAGGTTCAGAAGGAGCAGTGGTGATGAAGAGCTTATTGTGGAGATGATCCCCTAGATCTTGTTCTTCTCTGGTTATCCTGTCTTCATGGGATTGAAGAGAACCCATGAGTTCAGTGATACTTAAATTCTCAATATCTTTTGATTCTTCAATAGCAGCAACCACATGATTGAATTTTTTGTGGAGATTTCTTAAAATCTTTGGTACAATTTGTTTATCATCAATGATGGTCCCAAAATTTCGAATTTGGTTGACTATGTTGGTGGTATGAGCAAAGAATTCTTGGATGGTTTGGTTTTCCTGCATCCGGATGGAGTCAAAATTTCTCCAAAGAGTTTGTACCTTTATTGAGATGACCTTTTTTGAGCCTTTGAACTCTTCTTGCAGGACATCCCAGGCGTCTTTGGCAGTTCTGGACCCCATGATTCTTGGAAAAATGGTGTTGGTGACTCCCTGTTGGATTAACATGAGAGCCCGAGCATCCTTCATCTTGTCTTCTTTGCTTATTTGAGGAGTTGAGGTTCCTTCTTTATCAGGAGTTACTGTTGCTTCTTTATCAGCAGGAGATGCAAATGTCCCGTTTTGAACTACTTCCCAAAGATCTTGAGAGATAAAGATGGTTTTCATCTTAATACTCCAAAAATCGTACATTTCTCCATTGAAGATGGGGACAATAGGTTGGGCATAAGGTTAAGAATCATAGGTAGATGATGAGCTCATTGTGGGAATCAACTGTGATACTTCAAAAGCCCTTGATCGAAAGCATGATCAAAGCAAGCAGCTCTGATACCATAATAGAAAACACAACAAGAACACAGGGATAGAGAAAGCATAATAGATTTTTCATTATCTTAACCGGCACATTACAAAGGTACTTATAGGCATAATCTAACACACAACATTTAATGATAATTACTGCAGGGGAAGGAGAAACGGTGGGGGAGAATACAAAGCATCACATTTGAAGAAGAAATAAAAGCATCGGCTGGCATAATAAAGGCTGGACAGCAGGAAATTGCACATTCCAACAAATGACCCCCTTTGGATGAGTTTGCCCCCAGCTTGGGGGTTGAGGAATCCCTGGACCAGCTTCATGACTTCGTCATCGACCTGGTGGGTGAATGCATGGACTTGATTGGGAAACCGCGTCGGCCCTCCATCCAATTTACTGCTCCCCCAGACATGAGTCGATGATTATTCCTCCTCTTTTAGGGGAGAAGCCCGATGAGCGTACGTGAACTCACGCGTAGATACATGAGTTGTGAAAGCGGGGTGAAGCGGCGTAGAGAACCTACCTTTACCAAGTCAACCCCGAACTGGCCAGGAACCCACTATGTACTTTAATATTGGCGTCTGTCCCTCCGTGTATATATTTCGGTGAGTTTGGGTTCGCCGGGGACGATGCCTCTGCGACTGGTGAGATATGCATGTCCTCCCTTCTGACCGGTGTATTCGGAGATGATTCGAGTTCTAACGAGTAGCCCGCAGTGAACGCGCATGGTATGTCTGTCTTCCGTCGCCTAATCAGTTGTTAGAAAAATAACAAGAATGCTTACCTCTTGACTTGCGGTTACTTTTGTAGAGACCGCTCCGATCATGCCTGATGATTTGAGGACAGAGCTGGGAGTTTCGCGGGAGGAGGTGGAGGATATGCAGGCGTGGATTGCCGAGCTTGAAGGGGAAGTGAGGGTGCTGAAGGGGGCGACTTGCTCTGCTAGACTAGGATAGATAGTGTGCATGAACTTGCACCGTATCTTATTTTACATTGGCTGTGTAATGACTGATTCCCTGATATTGTGATGAAGTCATTTTTATTAATCACGCTCTTTGCTTATGTTCTTGTGCCTGATTGACTTGGGATTAGTAATGAGATGTTACGTTATTAAATTAAATTAATTAATAACGTACATTTAATAAGGAGGGATGAGCTGGCAATCCATGTGCCAGACCCCCACTCCAACGGTCAAATAGTCTAATAACGGTCATATAGCGTATTATAAATATGATAACTCAGCTGTAAGAAAGGATGATTGATATTAATAAAATTAGATGTTCTCTCTCCTTCCCAAGTTCTGTCTCTCATCTCCTTGGCCAGTAGGGCCTTCCTGTAATGTCACAGGAATCCCAACAACTGGTGCTCTCGTTGAATCCGCCCTCCATGGAGGTGCCGTCGCAGCCTTCCGCAGATCAGCCGGCGTCCTCTCAGGCAGTCACACGCCAAGAACTCGATAGGCAATACGCCGCATACATGGAACAACAATCGGCAATTTGTGAATCGCTCACCGCTACCCAACAACGATTTACAAACGATTTCCAGCATATTCAGCATTCTTTGGCTCAGACTCAGCAGCAACAAGAACTCCTCCAACAACATCAAGATCAGGCGCAAGAAACACACACAGCGTTCTACCAAGAATTCCAGGAATTTCGAGGAGAATTCCAGTCCACACACAGCGTTCTACCAAGAATTCCAGGAATTTCGAGGAGAATTCCAGTCCTTTATACGGACTTTTTCAGCTACATCGCTGGTTTCACCCGGTTCCAAACAACTCATCCCCGACACGGCGGCTCGCAAATCTCTTCGGCGCCATGTTCTGCTGGAATCATTTCGCTTCTTCCATCGGGGAGCGCAGAAGGATCCGGTCGAGCCCGCTTTCAGATAATCGAACCCAATGGGTCTGATTCATCACAACCTAGCCTACTCGGCAGTCTTCCATCGTTTTCTCATCCACCTGTTCCCCCACCATTGTCCACCTCACTCCTACCACCGTTTTCTACTCCTTCCCTCCCATCTTTTTTACCGCCACCCACTTTCCTTAATAATTCACTTTCTGCATCCAATTTTCCTCCATACTCCACATATACACCACCGCAACCCACTTATACAGCAGCCCCAATTCCAAGAATGGCCTCTTCATCGGATTTACCACCATCCTATCACACCACTGGACATTCTGGTTGGCTAAAGTACACTGTCCTCGCTTTGCTGAAGGGGACCCGACGAATTGGATATTCAAGACCGAATTATATTTCAGGTATAATAACATTAATCCCACAGATTGTCTTTATTGCTTCATTGTATTTGGACAGCCCAGCATGCACATGGTTTCAAGGCATCTTATGGGACGGATTATGCGCGGATTGGCACACTTTCAAACTGGTTATTCAAGACCGCTTTGGACCGTCCGACTACGATGATCCGCTAGGTAAGCTTATGAAAATTACTCAAACGACTTCGGTAGCTGCTTATCAAGAATCTTTCGAATTATTGTCTTCCCAAAACCACGGATTTTCGCACGACACTCTACGTCGTAATTTTATATGGCAGACGTCCTTGCCTGGTGTGAATGCCTTCATTATCTAATTTTTGCAGGAAAGTTGCTTCGATGCGGTAGCTTTTACGTGACTATCTGCTTGGCTAATCCGGTTATCCGCCGCTCTGATTTTCGAGGCAGCGCATCGCGCTTCTATAAATTGAGCTGGCCCCTCGCCCTTTTTGTCTGGAGCGAGAGAACCAAAATGGCGTGAAGCTCCTCCTGTCTTTAGACGCGCTGATTGCACGATTTCGTTTCTAATCCATGAGCCGACTCTTTTCACTCTCTCTGATATGGACCTTACACTCTTCTTATTGAGGCACTCGTTAAACAACCACTATTCCATGCGGTTGCCGCGGGGGGAGGATAGGCTCACCACTGTGTTCACTGATGAGCTTGCGTCCCGCTTGGTCACTTTGACACGGGCTGGACGTTTCATATCATCCTAATATGGCAAAGATTTTGAATTTCTATGGAGAGGTGCCCGCACAGCTTCCTCCGAACTCTATTGCTTCGATCGCATCATATCTGGTCTATATATGGATGCAGCGTATCCGCTTTGCCTTGGAAGTATTCCGCGATATGTTCTAAGTGTTGGCTTTGAGTTGTTGACTTGGTCAACTTCTTTTATTGTATTTTATATGTTTTGTTTTAGTTAAAAGGAGGAGAGAAAGATGAGCATTTAATGCGGAGAGAGAAGGAAGGTGTTTTTTCCTTTGCCTATAAATAGGCTTGTAATTTTGTTTTGTAAAGATGCGGATGAATAGTTGAAAATTTGGAGAGAAATTTTCGGCAGAAATTTTGAGAGAGAGAGAGAGAGGAAAGTTAGTGAGAGAAGGATTTTATTTTCCATTCCCGCAGGAATATCAAGGCCATCTTTTCTCTCGGCAATAGTTCTCTCATTTTTCTCTCGCCACCCTCTCGCCTGAGTAGTCTCGTCAACCATTGTTCTCGCTATTTTCTCCTGCCAGCTCCTCTCTCCTGCAGGAGGGATTGTTGGGTTGACTGCTCGCCGGAGCAAGGAGGAAGTAGTGGGAGTGGAGAGCTCGTCGGAGTGGTTGGGTGGAGGCTCGGCGGTGTGTTGAAGACTTGAAGGGTGCGCCAGCCCGTACTCGTCGGAGTCCATCTCGCCAGCCACCTAGAGCTCTCGCCTGGAGAAGTCGCGGCAGCTCGCTGTAGGAGACCTTGCCTCAACGTGGAATAGAAGAGGGGCAGCCCGCTCGCGTGGACGTGGAAGCGAAGGGGAGCAGCTCGCAGGAGTCGGGTGGTGCTCGCATAGAGTAGTGGCCTGTGTCTCGCCGGAGTTGCATGTGTTTGGCCAAGTGGCGCTCGGTAAAGTAGGAAGAAGAGAGGTAGCGAGGTCGCGTGCCCACGTAGCATTTCCAACAAGTGGTATCAAAGCGAGGTTACAAACCTTTGCGGTGACTCGGAAGGTTTGAGGAGTAGAAGCAATGGAGACGGGTGGAGCTATGCCGGGGCAAGTCCCCAAGCTGACGAAGACCAATTATGGGAATTGGAGTATACAGATGCGAGTGCTACTCGCCTCCAAGGAGTTGTGGGAGGTAGTGGAGAATGGGTATGAGGAGCGCACTGCTGCAGCAGAGGCGACGTTGACTAACGCCCAGAAGACAACACTTAGAGAGGCAAGGAAGGCGGGCAAGAAGGCTTTGTTCTTGTTGTATCAAGGGGTTGACGAAGCAACCTTTGAGAAGATCTCAGATGCGAAGACTTCCAAGGAGGCATGGGAGGTGTTGCAACGCTCCATGCAAGGGGTAGACAAAGCTAAGAAGGTGAAGCTGCAGTCCCTACGTGCGGAATATGAAGTGACGAAGATGCAGAGCACCGAGAAGGTCGGTGACTATGTGACCCGTCTGCGGACGCTCACAAATGAGATGAAGCGCAATGGGGAGACGATCGAGGATGTGAGCTTCATGGAGAAGTTGTTGAGATCTATGTCAAAGAAGTTCCGTCATATAGTGGTGGCAATTGAAGAGTCGAAGGACCTCACCGAGATGTCCGTGGACGAGCTTGTAGGCTCTTTGCAAGCTCATGAGTACAGGATGTTGCAGGATGATGAGGAAGCGAGTGGCTTGGGAAAAGCACTCCAGACCCAGTTGAACTTTGGGGAAAGTTCAGGAAGAGGAGGCGGCCAGCGTGGCCGAGGTCATCAAGGCAGAGGCAGAGGTAGAAGAGGAGGTAGAAACCAAAATTTCCAAAGAGAGGCGGAGCGACCTCAAGGAGGTTGGCAAGAAGAAAGAGGAAGAGGAAGAGGCCGTGGAAGAGGCCGAGGTGATATGTCCCAAATCCAGTGTTACAACTGTAGCAAATTTGGGCACATGAGTTATGACTGTTGGGCTCCAAGGAAGAGAGAAGAAGCAAACCACTATGCTGAGGCAAGGAACAACACTGGCGCTGGAGATCCGATGATGTTCCTAACCTACCGAGGAGCGGAGGAAGGTAGAAATGAAGTGTGGTACCTGGACACAGGAGCGAGCAACCACATGTGCGGAGATAGGGAGATGTTCACTAACCCGGAACCCAGTGGGGGTGAGGTTAGCTTCGGGGATGCGTCGAAGATCTCGCTAGAAGGTAAAGGCTTGGTGGTTGTGAAGCTGAATGGAGAGAAGGTGCACCTGAATGACGTGTTCTATGTTCCAGGCTTGAAGACTAACATCTTAAGCCTTGGCCAGTTGGTGGAGAGAGACTACTGCGTCCAGTTGAAGGATGGGTCTTTGGCGATGAAGAACCATCAAGGGAAGGAAGTGGTGAAGGTGAAGATGACGGCGAACCGTCTCTTTACACTGAAGATGGACACTCAGGAGACGACATGTCTCGCAAGAATGGAGGAAGAAGAGGAAGCATGGCTGTGGCACCATCGGATGGGTCACTTGGGCTTCACGGGCTTGAAGCTGCTATCTCACTCCAGGATGGTGTAGGATCTACCTATGATCTCACCTCCGGAGAAAGTCTGTGAGGCGTGCACGAAGGGGAAGAAGAAGAGGCTGACGTTTGAAGGAGGAAAGTCTCGGAGAGCGAGGAGACTACTTGAACTGGTTCACTCAGACATTACGGGTCCATTTGAGACCACCTCAGTTGGCGGAAGCAAGTACTACATCACCTTCACCAATGACTTCAGTCGGAAGTGTTGGGTGGATTTTCTGAAGGAAAAATCTGAGGCCCTTGACAAGTTCAAGGAGTTCAAGGCGATGGCGGAAAATGAGAGTGGTCAGCCACTGAAGGTGCTAAGGACAGATCAAGGTGGGGAGTACACCTCGAGGGTGTTTGATGTGTTTTGCAAGGAGAATGGGATCTCACACCAGCTGACAGCGGCGTACTCACCACAACAGAATGGAGTCGAGGAAAGGAAGAATCTCACCATCATGAACATGGCGAGGAGTATGGTGAAGGGCAAAGGGTTGCCGAAGATGTTCTGGGCGGAGGCAGTGCAGTGTGCGGTGTATCTACTAAACAGATGCCCCACGAAGAGTGTGAAGTTCATGACCCCGTTCGAGGCTTGGAGTGGTTGGAAGCCAAGTGTGAAGCACTTGAGGGTCTTTGGGTGTGTAGCTCATGCTCACGTCCCGGACCAGAGAAGGAAGAAGCTCGATGACAGGAGCGAGAAGTGCATCTTTGTGGCTACGCTCCGGAGAGCAAGGCTTACAAGTTATACAACTCGGTGACGGAGAAGGCCATAGTCTCAAGAGATGTGGTGTTTGAAGAAGACAGCTACTGGAGCTGGGATGAGGAGACAAGGAGCAAGAAAGGGATGTTCTTTGAAGATGAGGAGGAAGGTGGTCATGAAGCAGGAGCTGAGGATGGTGGGGCCGATCCACCATCACCACCTAGCAGACATTCAGGGGGAGCTTGCACTCCCAACTCAAGTGGAGGAAGTACTAGTGGAGCGAGCACTAGTGGAAGCAAGGATGATCGTCCTCAACCTAGGATGAGAAGGATGGAGGAGATCTACGAGGAGACGGCACCAGCACTTAACAATTTTTCTTTATATTGTTTGTTGGCAGATTGCGAGCCACGATCCTATGACGAAGCGGCCCAGGAGAAATCTTGGAGGACGGCGATGGATGCTGAGATAGCTTCCATAAAGAGGAATGACACTTGGAAGCTGGTCGATCCACCCGCAGGCCACAAACCCATCGGGGTGAAGTGAGTCTACAAGGTGAAGAAGAACAAGGAAGGAGCTGTGGAGAAGCGCAATGCGAGACTCGTCGTGAAGGGCTATAGGCAAGTCCAAGGAGTGGACTATGACGAGGTCTACGCCCCGGTGGCGAGGATAGACACCATCAGGTTGATCATAGCGCTTGCAACTCACCATGGGTGGAAGGTCCTGCAGATGGATGTGGTGTCGGCCTACCTCAATGGATACTTGGAGGAAGATGTGTACATCGAGCAACCTGCTGGATATGAAGTGAGGGGACAGGAAAGGAAGGTGTGCAAGTTGAACAAGGCATTATACGGCTTGAAGCAAGGGGCTCGTGCATGGAATGGAAGGATAGACGCATACCTTCATAAGCACGGCTACAATAAGTGTCCCTACGAGTATGCTCTGTACACCAAGGTGGAAGAAAACAGTGATATCATGATCGTATGCTTGTATGTAGACGATATGATATTCACCGGGAACAACCCAGCTATGTTCGAGGAGTTCAAGAAGATGATGAAGAGAGAGTTCGAGATGACGGACTTGGGGGAGTTGACCTATTTCTTGGGTGTCGAGGTGAAGCAGGATGAAGATGGCATCTTCATCTCGCAGAAGACGTACGCGGAGGAAATCTTGAAGAAGTTCTGGATGGAGGATAGCAAGGATATCTCCACTCCCGCTGATGCAGGGCTGAAGCTGAGGAAGGACTCCAAGGAAGGGGCGGTCGAATCCACGCTATTCAAAGTTTGGTGGGAAGCCTGCGCTACCTGACCTTTACCAGACCAGACATTATGTACGTTGTTGGAGTAGTGAGCAGGTACATGGAGGAACCAAAGCAGGATCACTTCACGGCTGCGAAGAGGATCCTGAGATATGTGAACGGGACGAGAGGTCATGTCCTGATGTACTCCACTGGAGAGGAGTTGAAGTTAGTCGGCTACTCGGATAGCGACTACGGAGGGGACGTGAACGATCGGAAGAGCACTTCCGGGTATGTGTTTCATATGGGAACCGCAGCGTTCTCATGGAGTTCAAAGAAGTAGGCTACGATAGCCTTATCGTCATGTGAGGCGGAGTACATCGCAGCTGCAGCATGTACTTACCAAGCCATCTGGCTGAGGAACCTATTGGAGGAGCTGCATCATGGACAGGAAGGGCCAACGACAGTGTTAGTGGATAACATGTCGGCCATCCAGCTCGCGAAGAACCCGGTGCTGCATGAGTGGAGCAAGCACATCGAGATGAGGTATCATTTTCTTCGGGAGCAAGTGGAGCTGAAGACAGTTGAAGTTGTGTATTGCCCCACCGGAGAGCAGGTCGCGAACATTTTCACCAAGGCGCTGAAGGAAGAGACGTTTGCGAAGCTCAAAGCCAAACTTGGCATGGGCTGCCAAGTTTGAGGGGGAGTTTGTTGGCTTTGAGTTGTTGACTTGGTCAACTTCTTTTATTGTATTTTATATGTTTTGTTTTAGTTAAAAGGAGGAGAGAGAGATGAGCATTTAATGCGGAGAGAGAAGGAAAGTGTTTTTCCTTTGCCTATAAATAGGCTTGTAATTTTGTTTTGTAAAGATGCTGATGAATAGTTGAAAATTTGGAGAGAAATTTTCGGCAGAAATTTTGAGAGAGAGAGAGAGAGAGGGAAGTTAGTGAGAGAAGGATTTTATTTTCCATTCCCGCAGGAATATCAAGGCAATCTTTTCTCTCGGCAATAGTTCTCGCATTTTTCTCTCGCCACCCTCTCGCCTGAGTAGTCTCGTCAACCATTGTTCTCTCTATTTTCTCCCGCCAGCTCATCTCGCCTGCAGGAGGGATTGCTGGGTTGACTGCTCGCTGGAGCAAGGAGGAAGTAGTGGGAGTGGAGAGCTCATCGGAGTGGTTGGGTGGAGGCTCGGCGGTGTGTTGAAGACTTGAAGGGTGCGCCAGCCCGTACTCGCCGGAGTCCATCTCGCCAGCCACCTAGAGCTCTCGCCTGGAGAAGTCGCGGTAGCTCGCTGTAGGAGACCTCGCCCCAACGTGGAAGAGAAGAGGGGCAGCCCACTCGCATGGACGTGGAAGCGAAGGGGAGCAACTCGCAGGAGTCGGGTGGTGCTCGCATAGAGTAGTGGGCTGTGTCTCGCCGGAGTTGCGTGTGTTTGGCCAAGTGGCGCTCGATAAAGTAGGAAGAAGAGAGGTAGCGAGGTCGCGTGCCCACGTAGCGTTTCCAACACTAAGTGCGCGCCCATAAGTATGGTCAGATGAACTTTGGCTCAAATAGATTCCAAGTATTGAACTTGGCGAGTAAGGTGTACAACTGTCAATCTCGGTTCGCGATATTCAAAGGCAATTTTGGCAGACTCTACAGAGCTCCCGATTTGCGTGATGAAAAAGTCTTCATCCCTCCCAAGTTGTCCGCCATAGGAGCACGGATAGTGAACTTCTTGAGGCATACATGTTTAGATGTTTCTTACCATGTCCGACGCGTGAGGGAGGTGAAGGACCTGCCACTTCACGAATGTAAGCATACATGGTCAAAGATACGGATACTTGTGTGATATCGATGTTTCTTTTATCATGTAGTTTTCTTGGTGGTGATAGCGTTCAAACCGTACGAACCTCCCAGGAATGTTATGACAGCTCGAGAAAGAGGCCTAGAGTTTCACGAGTTGCGACGGCTGTCGGGGAGGCAACCTCTGATTCTGCCTTGGATAAGAATTTTCTCGATGAAGAGAGAAATATGCTGATGCTTCAGGAACTTGGGGTGGTTACGCTCAGTATTGAACTGCCCTCATTGAGAGAGTTCACACGGTTCTATTTTGTAAGCGTGATCTCTTAGCACTATTTTTCAGGATTAATGAAATTTATATTAGTCGTCTCTTGCGTGTACCTGTGAATACTCGCGGGTTATATACCAAATCTATTTCACAATTTACATCGTACATTTTCCTGTTTGAGTTGTGAATGCCAATTTGCTTATATTTCTTTATGCTGACGACTGATAATACGGCTGTTGGGTAGCTCATGACTGCGACTCATCGACGCAACAATGATATCGCAGTGTGGCATGACAAGCGCCTCCGCGTTGTTCTTACATGAATGTGCGGTTTATATGTGTATATTCACCGTGACTCATATAGAAAGATACTAGAGCCCATGCCGCTGTGTTGTGACCTCTCGTGAGGCAATTTGTCCTTCTTATTATGACAATGCCGCATGTCGGCCTGGCGCAGTTATTCGTTGTGCAATCGTTTTTTCTTACGATAATCAGAGTGTTGTCCGAGAGCCTTTGAGAGGGGTGCGGGCATTGCAAAAGAAACCACAAATATTGTCCGTTTCACACGAACCAATGAGAATATTGACCGAGTGTGGTCATTTGCTGGAATCACCGCTCATTCAATAATGATAACCAAATGGAAGTGTCACATAGGCACGGTCACATGCCAGAGCGACCGCTCATTTTATGATAACCAGACAGAATATTAATGGGGCGCGGTCATTGGCCAGGGTGACCGCCCATTTTATGATAACCAAGGAAACTACTGACAGGGCGCGGTCATTTACCAGAGTGACGACCCATTTTATGATAACCAAAGAAATTACTAACCGGGCGCGGTCATTTACCAGAGTGACCTCCCATTTTATGATAACCAAAGGAACTATTAATCCATGCGCGATCATTTATCAAAGTGATCGCCCATTTTATGATAACCAAAGAAATTATTAATACGGGCGTAGTCATTTACCAGAGTGGCCGCCCATTTTATGATAACCAAAGAAATTATTAATCCAGGCGCGGTCATTTACGAGAGTGACCACCCATTTTATGATAACCAAAGAAATTACTAACTGGGTGCGATCATTTACCAAAGTGACCACCCATTTTATGATGACCAAAGAAATTACTAACCGGGCGCTGTCATTTACCAGAGTGACCGTCTATTGTATGATAACCAAATGAATTATTAATCCAGTCGCAATCATTTATCAGAATGATCACCCATTTTATGATAACCAAAGAAATTATAAATCCGGGCGTGATAATTGATAATAGAAATTGAAGTTCTGCAAAAGCCTTTCTCGATGCGATAAGAATTCGACGGACGCTTTCGAGGCGTCTCGCGAGTAATCCTACTTCGAGGAAGTAACCATTATCCTACCTGTCGAGATGATAAGAGTAATAGTCTTTCCTTTTTTTTCGGAATATCGACGAAAATAAACGCGGCGGCGGCGAAATCTAAAAATAAATTGAAAAGAGAGGGAGAAAGTTTTTGCAAGTTTTTGCTAATGTGTAATCCAAACTACTCATTCGAAAAGGCAAGTATTACTTATCGCGTATAGCATAGGATATTTTAAAGAAAATATCAAGGTCGTATTGAAATCCGGGTCTATCGATTACTTCTACTTCGAAAAAGCTAACTATTATTTTATCGGAAATAAAATTGATTTAGAGAGCGTAATTAAAGTTAACTAAAAAGAGAACAACAAAAATAAAATAAAGGAGACAAGACTAAATAAAGAGAAAGAAAGAGACTTTTCAAAAATGAAAGGAAGCTTAAAATTTCATTACCATAAAAGAAAACATTACATGAAATGAAAACTAAGTTACATTGCATGAAAATAAAGCTAAGCTACTTGCATGGAAAAGAAAAACAAGACATTAAAAAGGAAATAAGAAAATTACATGAAATTAAATCTAAACCTAAACCATGAAGAAATAAGGAAAACTGTACAAGAACAACCCAAATGGGCAGGGGGAAGGGAATCGAATGCTGGAGGGGAGCCTCTGAATTTATAGAAAAAAATTCCAGGTTACACGCCCTCGGTCACGGGCGTGACCTAGGGCGTGTAATACTTGTTCTGCACGGCTGTGACATCGGCGTGGGTCTTGCGTGACTGTGTCGCGAAAAATCACATTACACGCCCGTGTAACTTTGGTCACGGGCGTGTACCTGGGCTGCTTCATCAATGCGGCGTGGGCTTGAGTGCGGCGCTGCAGCAAAAAGCGATCACGCGCGAAAAGTCACGGGCGTGACTCATGGGTCACGGGCGTGACTGGGGTCAACTCCATCAATACGGCGTGGGCTTGAATTCGGCACAGCAGGGAGCTGGGATCACGCGGGAAGACACGGGCGTGACTCTTTGGTCACGGGCGTGACTTGGGTCATCATTGGATTCGGTGGCTGACAGGTCGACGTGGAAAGCTTGAAGTGATCTTTAAATTTACACGCCCTTGGTCACGGGCGTGACTATGGGTCACGGGCGTGACCGAGGGCGTGACTTGCTGTGGACTAGCTCAAATGCGCGGCACAACTCCTGGACTGATCTTAATGTTACACGCCCTTGGTCACGGGCGTGACCTAGGGCGTGTACTATGAAATTTGACCAAAATCTCCAAAAAATCTGCAAAACAACAATACAATTATATTTAGAACTAAAATTATAAAAGAAGTGATTTTTAACTAAAATATAAATAATATTTACAAAATTATATTAAATTTAACCTAAATACTATAATTAAAATAAGCATAAATCCTACTTATCAAATACCCCCATACTTAAGCTTTTGCTATTCCAGAGCAAAAGTATGAGAAATATTTATAAGACATTTAATAAAATTTTTAATTAAGCCTAAAAATTTATTGAATCATAAGTAAGCTAAAAAGAAAATTTAAGGATCAACGAATTAAGTCCTAAATTATGAAATTAGAATAATAAGAGAAAAATATTTAGCCAAGAGTTCTCAAAAATATTAACTAGTTAACAAAATTGAGTAATAAGCAAACAAAATTAGATTTAAAATTTATAAAAACCATAACTTTGAAAAAGCTAAAGGAAAAATATAAGTTACTAAGTATTGCTCTCTCCATAACATAATTTAAATCTAGATCAAAGATATTGGGTTGGGGGGATTTCATAAAATTTGGCATAAGAAGAGAAACTTTTGAATGGAGGAAATGGAATTTATCATGAAATTTCCTTTTTTTTTCTCTCTTTTTTTTTCTCTTCTAATAAAAACCCAAAATGTATATGGTTTAGGAGTAATGAATTTTATCCTCTTACTCCATGCCATATAATCTTTTAAATGATTTTGGGTGCATATGTTTAGGGAATAATGAATTTTATCCTCTTATTCCCATGACATATGATCTTTTAATACTTTTTTTATGCCATCAAAGGGGTAGGGTGGAGAAAAGATTTCTAGCTTATAAATTAATTTATTTTGAGAGCAAATTTTAGTAATTTAAACTTTCCTAAGATTTAAAAAGCTTGAGGTAGAAATAAATAAAATCTAAAGGTGTTTTAAGCAAGATTACTAAAAATTTGTAACTATTTAAAATAAAAGAGAAGAAGTGCTAAAAAAATATCTCTAATCAAATTAAAATCATTAAATATTTCTTAACACTAAATCACTTAATCAAAAATTAGATTTAGCAAACCATGATAGAATAAATGATTAGCAAAAATATAAATGCTTATAAATAAACTCAAAATTGATTTTGGAAATAACAAAAACCAAAGTAAGGGCATATTATATTTTTGGGATTTTTTCTAAGTTTTATGTACTAATTTTTTTTATATTATCTTTTTTTTTTGGAATTTTTTTTATAATAATATTATCTTTTTTTTGGAATTTTTAATATTATCTTTTTTTTTGGAAATTTTTAATATTATCTTTTTTTTTTGGAAATTTTTAATATTATCTTTTTTTTGGATTTTTTTTTAGGATGAGAAATAAATACTAAAAATGCTAAACATAAACTAATAAACCTAATTTTTTTTTTGTTTGTAAATTAATTCTTGGACTTCCCAAGGTCTACCCGGTGAAGGGCTCGCAAGGTACTAGAGGCTATGATGGGAATTCAAGCCCAAAGCGTCCTTTCCGAGAATTAAAATTTTCAATTTTCTAATTTTTTTTGAATATTTTTGGGTTTTCTAATATTTTTTTTTTTTTTAAAAAAAAGCTAATTTTTCTTTTGTAAAAGACAATAAAAAGGAAATAAACTATTTACAAAACGAAAATAAACTATGCACACAGTAAATATTTTTGGAATTTTGAGATTTTTTTTAAATTTTTTTTTTTTTGGAAATTTTTCTACGATTTTATAATTTAGGAGAAAAGGAGATACACCCCCATACTTAAAATTCAACATTGTCCCCAATGTTGAAAGCTAAGTATGGAGAACAATAAAATAGAAAATACAAGAGTTTTATTTTGAAAGAAAAAGAACAAGGAGTGGAAAAAGAAGTACGTCCCTGATTTGGAGACGGACGACCACCATGATCACCTGCAGAATTACTTTTAAAACAATAAAACCAAACACGAAATAAAAAGAGATGAAACATAAAAGTTACTTATTTTTTTTATTTTTTTTTTGTTTTGATTAATTTTATAATGTGTTTTTTTTCAATTTATAATTTAAAATTTTTTTTTTTGATAAAAGAACAAATAAAAAAAAAGATAAAGATAAAAGTAATAGCGCTCTCTCTTTTCAAAATATCGATAATAATAACTCCCCGGCAACGGCGCCAAAAACTTGATAATAGAAATTGAAGTTCTGCAAAAGCCTTTCTCGATGCGATAAGAATTCGACGGGCGCTTTCGAGGCGTTTCGCGAGTAATCCTACTTCGAGGAAGTAACCATTATCCTACGTGTCGAGATGATAAGAGTAATAGTCTTTCCTTTTTTTCGGAATATCGACGAAAATAAACGCGGCAGCGGCGGCGGCGAAATCTAAAAATAAATTGAAAAGAGAGGGAGAAAGTTTTTGCAAGTTTTTGCTAATGTGTAATCCAAACTACTCATTCGAAAAGGCAAGTATACCTTATCGCGTATAGCATAGGATATTTTAAAGAAAATATCAAGGTCGTATTGAAATCCGGGTCTATCGATTACTTCTACTTCGAAAAAGCTAACTATTATTTTATCGGAAATAAAATTGATTTAGAGAGCGTAATTAAAGTTAACTAAAAAGAGAACAACAAAAATAAAATAAAGGAGACAAGACTAAATAAAGAGAAAGAAAGAGACTTTGCAAAAATGAAAGGAAGCTTAAAATTTCATTACCATAAAAAGAAAACATTACATGAAATGAAAACTAAGTTACATTGCATGCAAATAAAGCTAAGCTACTTGCATGGAAAAGAAAAACGAGACATTAAAAAGGAAATAAGAAAATTACATGAAATTAAATCTAAACCTAAACCATGAAGAAATAAGGAAAACTGTACAAGAACAACCCAAATGGGCAGGGGGAAGGGAATCGAATGCTGGAGGGGAGCCTCTGAATTTATAGGAAAAAATTCTAGGTTACACGCCCTCGGTCACGGGCGTGACCTAGGGCGTGTAATACTTGTTCTGCACGGCTGCGACATCGGCGTGGGTCTTGCGTGACTGTGTCGCGAAAAATCACATTACACGCCCGTGTAACTTTGGTCACGGGCGTGTACCTGGGCGGCTTCATCAATGCGGCGTGGGCTTGAGTGCGGCGCTGCAGCAAAAAGCGATCACGCGCGAAAAGTCACGGGCGTGACTCATGGGTCACGGGCGTGACTGGGGTCAACTCCATCAATACGGCGTGGGCTTGAATTCGGCGCAGCAGGGAGCTGGGATCACGCGGGAAGACACGGGCGTGACTCTTTGGTCACGGGCGTGACTTGGGTCAACATTGGATTCGGTGGCTGACAGGTCCACGTGGAAAGCTTGAAGTGATTTTTAAATTTACACGCCCTTGGTCACGGGCGTGACTATGGGTCACGGGCGTGACCGAGGGCGTGACTTGCTGTGGACTAGCTCAAATGCGCGGCAACAACTCCTGGACTGATCTTAATGTTACACGCCCTTGGTCACGGGCGTGACCTAGGGCGTGTACTATGAAATTTGACCAAAATCTCCAAAAAATCTGCAAAACAACAATACAATTATATTTAGAACTAAAATTATAAAAGAAGTGATTTTTAACTAAAATATAAATAATATTTACAAAATTATATTAAATTTAACCTAAATACTATAATTAAAATAAGCATAAATCCTACTTATCAATCATTCACGAGAATGACCACTCATTTTATGATAACCAAAGAAATTATTAATCTGGGCGCGATCATTTACCAGAATGACCGCCCATTTTATGATGACCAAAGAAATTAGTAACCTAGCACGGTCATTTACCATAGTGACCACCTATTTTATGATGACCAAATAAATTACTAACCGGGCACGATCATTTACCAGAGTGACTGCCCATTTTATGATGACCAAAGAAATTACTAACCGGGCTCGGTCAGTTACCATAGTGACCGCCCATTTTATGATGACCAAATAGGATATTAACTTGATGTGTCTTCTTTTTTCATAAAAGTTTAGCGTACATGTCTTGAATATTTTGACACATGGGGCACGCTTTGCTCTTATTTCTTCAGGTGATACACCATTTGAGGTTCCGAATTCAGGGACTACTTAGATCGAAAGATTGGTAAAAGGAGGCCAGTGGTGCTTTGCTCCACCGGGATCGCCTGGTGGGGTTATGGGTGTCTGAAGATAGAGCGCTCCTCTGAAGAGATGTCCCAGGGGGGTGGGGGGCTATGTCCACTACTCATGTCGAGGGGTCCGATGTCAGAGGTTAGGGTGGCCAACTGGTCATATGACTTCCGTGGATCTCTCCTCCGCAAGCAACGTTCGGATACGTTCTTGGGAGATGAGGCAACCATTGTTTGGAGTTTGTACTTAGAAAGGCACCTATAATGATATCGTCGCCTCAGTTGATGCGCGGTCGACCATCATGCTCGCTTGAATCTATCTAAGCCACCACGTATGTCAGGTGGAATTACAACAATGATTAGGAGGACGTAGGTCATGCAGACAGAGAGGGTATGGAACCTGATGACCACTGCTCATACATTCTAGGGGGTTTATGCAAGTCTCGGTGACATCCCAAGGGGAGTGGAGTGAGGATTAAGTCTGATGACCTCCTGCTCAACTAAGATGTCAATGGGCCAGAGATAATGAGCAGATCTTACTTTAATACTAGAGATGTCATATAACGATACATGAAGATTCAAGAAAATCCTTGTCATAATGGAAAAGTATTAGCATCATACTCATGAAAAAGAAAAAAATGATGGTAAAGAAACAAAATGATAAATTAAGGTGAGGGGAGCATAAATTTGAGGTACCGGTGGTGGTTTCAGACAAGTCACGTCTTGATCTTCTATCATACCGCGTCAGGAGGACGACTACTCTCTGACGATGTCATGAATGTGGGGAGGGATGTACTCGTCGACTGAGTTGACCGAACGTATATAACATTCCCTCGCTGTCCAAGGGTTGCTTCGCATCCTGAACCGCTTTCCAGCCAGCGAAAACTTCAGAGACTGATGAAAAGTGGATGCTATAGCCTGATAATCGTCTAGGAGGGGTCTCCCAAAAATTGCGTTGTAGTTGCTTGAAGCATCAATCACTAGAAAAGATTTCTGACACAGTACTCCACACAAGACCACAAATAGATGTATACTTCCTTCAACTTCTTTCCTTTCCCCCGAGAAACCATAAAGAGTCCATCACATGCCTTTAGGGGCTTGTTTGTGTTCTTGGCATCAAATGTTGGTTTGAATAGTACATTGACCGAATTGCCTATATCAATGAGTATCCTGAAAACGGTAAAGTCATCCATTACTGCTTTAATTACCACCATGTCTTAGAAAGGATTGATCATCCTTGGATATTTTCTTCCTTGAAGGTGACTGCCCCTCGGAGTAGTCGAGCTCTTCAAAATCCAGGGTCCTACCTTGGTAAGTGGCCGCAATTTCTTTACATAACCGATGACGCACCTGCGCATCTTCTTCACGCGACTATAGCAGAGGCAGAATCGCTGGCGGGGTGGCGGTTGATCCGGAGTCGCGACCTATGGTTAGGATCTGGGGGCTTGGAGGTGAGGTACTTGCCCCGCAAGATGAGTGATCATTTCGAATAGCTTGTTGAATTCTTCACGGGTGACCGAGCCCTCAACTTGGAGCTCAGATGCTCGTGGTGACTGCCCTAAGCATTTGCCGGTCATGGGGTGAGTTCGCCGATTGAAAGATTTGAAGGTCACATGTTCGAACTGTTGTCACCAAAATTTTCACCAACTTTCCAAACTCAATGACCAACCAAAAAAGGGTAATGGGGGAAATCAGAAACCGCAAACAACCAGTTACAAAACCACAAGGACCGAGTGAATAGATCATAAAAAAGAGTGGATGCCACTGGCAGCCGCGAACACCAGACATTCCCGCAGTGGCGAATACCACTTGCTACGGGCAATGATATTTCTCAAAGGCTATTACATGTTATTACAAGGCACATGCACAAAAGTAGAATGCAACTGAATGACTGAACTTGTAACTACACCTACAATGGGGTAGATTCTGGCCAAGTTCCATGTCCCCTCAAAACATCATTAAGCATAATGGAGAACTAAGGATCAGTGATACACCATATAACCCGTGAGACCCATCTGGTTTAACACCACATAACCCGTGAGACTCATCTGGGTAAGAAACCCCCTCAACATATTTCCACTAAAGTATGTCATAAGCCTTCTCAAAATCTAACTTAAGCAGCATAAAACTGTTAGACCTACAAGCAATATAGTGATGTAGCTCCTTAGCAATCAATAAATGGTCTGAGATGTTCCGACCAATAATGAAAGTACGCCGCTCCTCAACAACCAACTTATGGATCATCGCCTTCAGCCTAGTGACCAGAATGCGAGCAACAATCTTGTATAGAGTGGTGCATAAGCTAATAGGGCAAAAATGCTCAGGTTTAGAAGGATGAGAAATCTTGAGAATCAAAATAACACTAGTCTTCTTCCATTCAACCGACATGACCCTATTAAATAAGAAGTGATGAACAACCTCACAGTCTTCCATTCTGATAGTGCTCTAGTAACAACGATTGAATGTATCATTGAACTCATCCACACAAGGAGCCTTGTTCTTAGGAAGGTCCACAATATAACACGCAATCTCATCATCAGTGACATCCCTAGAAAGCCAAAAAAATATTCTCAACTGTGATCTTATGCTTGATGTGAGGCAACTCCCCTTACATAATGCCAACCACCAACCCCCAACGGTCCCTAAAAGAGAATAAATGAGTCTTAATAACCTTAGGATCAGAGACATCTTCACCTTAATCATCAGTCAGTTGTCTGATCATGTTTTGACAACATTGAATGAGCACATTGCGATGATAGAATGTGGTGTTATCTTCTCCTTGCATAATCCACCAAAGTCTAGACTTCCGTTGCAAAAAAAGACTCCAAATACCGGAGAGATGAATAGAATCCACGAAACTTCTTGCGAAGGAGACGAAGGAGGTCCACAAATATGCCACCCTTCGAAGCTTCTTGAGTTTGAAGGCACATGATGTCTTGCTCAAAAGAGTTGCCCTTCAGAAATAAATTCATGACACGCTCCTTACTCCATATGAACAAAGAAAATTTGGTCTTAGCAAGAATCCGATTAAGTCTGAAGTAGGGAGATCATGATTCACTAGAATGTCATGTCGTTCGAACCAGTACCTAAAAGGACTCCCCAAACTCCAGCCAAAAATCCTCAAAATGAAAGGGTTTCCAAGAAGGCGAAGAAGTAAACTCAAGAGCAAGGAGAAATAGACATTAATAAAAATTTGAATGGGCCAACTGAAATAGTTGAGCCTCCAGAAAATTTTGAAGCCAATCCCCAGTACTCGATCAAGGCCAGAAAAGGGCATGCCCCTCGACATCCTGATTATTACATTAGGTAAACATAAGCCCTTGAAATCCAAGATAAACAAGATGGTATAGACAATGAAGACACAAAACTCCTGAATTGCTGAGCTGGCCATAAACCTAGCATCACCACAATGTTCCTCTGTGGAGCAAATCACGTTGAAAACACGGATGATAATAGTATGAAGCACCCGAGAAAGAATGGTAGAGATGGAGTTCCAGAGAGGTCGGTGCTCCGTATATTTCACTTTGGCCCTGCATAGGATGAAGGGGAGTGAGGGCCCCCCATGACCCTACATCATGGCCCTTGAGGTAGAGGAACGTCGCTGGATCCGCTTTGGTGGCCTCTTTCCGAATCAAAAAATAATAATGAATTTTTATGGCTTCCGCCACCAGCAAGTGCCCCTCCGGATTGCCCCCTCCGGGTGCTTCCAACATGGGTGGATTCTAGAGCAAACTCCCCACCGGTGATAGTGGTGAGGCCCTGCAAGCTCCATATCATCATGGTGGTGTGCAACCACCATTGATCCGTGATCTTTTTCATGGATCTCTGGCCATCACTAGTGGCGGACAACCGCTAGCAAGTGTCCCTATGGATCGTACCCTCTGGGTGATTCCATCGGGGGTGGTGTCCGGAGCAAACTCCCCACCGACGGTGGTTTGGATGACCTACAACCACCAGATCGACGGTGGCCTACAACCACTATAGGATTTTGCACAGCCTGTCCGATTTCATCGGACGGGTCGAGCCAATGATTAGCTCAGACGGGATCCTGTGTACCAGCTACTATATAGGTTTCATTCTGGCTTGCTCTGCGCCATCAAATCTACGACAAGATTAGCACACAGATCTAGTTTTGACTTAGCCAAAATATTCTTGGTTAAAACTTGATTTTGCTGAATGTTTGGGCCCTGATTTAGACCCTTTAGAGTCTGATTCCGGAAATGCATGTTAGATAAACTATTGTAGATGGATATATGTACTACAACTTTCATGTTTTAAAAATTTTCATCTAGAGCATCTAAGTAATTTTAATTTAACACTAAACATGCCTAAATGATTTAAAATGTCAGTTATTTTCAAAAACTATTATTTTTAGTGAACTTCAGGCCACCCTTTAGAGTCTGATTTAGGATATGCATGTTAGATAAACTATTGTAGATGGATATATGTACTACAACTTTCATTGTTGAAACCAAGACTTGAGAACAAGACTTAGTCTCTGTGGAGTTCGAGCCCTCAACAAGTTGGGGGGTAACCTCGCACTTACTTCTCCCAAGGGAGAGCTCTAGACTAAGAGGCTGAGGAACTAGGAACAAGACCAAGGGCTCGGCGAGGAGGTCCCACCACACACCCGGAATATCTTAGAGCGCTTCCCCTCCCAAGCCAATGCCGGGCTTGGGCACCTTGCGAGGCTCTCCTCACCCACTAAAGAGACTTGGGGAGAGAGAGGTCAAAAGAGAGATTCTCTCCAAATGGTGCCCCTTGGTCCTATTTATAGATTTCTGAACTTGGTCTGCCAATAGCCACAAACTGGCCTACGAGATTACGAAAATGCCCTAAAGTTTGGCCTGCCAATAGCCAAATCCCGCCATTTTGAGGCGCTAAACGCATACCGCCCCTTCTCCTTTGGGTTGGGGCGAGAGGGGGGGCTGGCTGCCCCTCCTCCTCTCGCCCCCCTATTGGGGCGGGGGCGAGAGGGGGGCTGGCCGCCCCTCACCATCTCGCCCCCTGGTAGGGCAGGGGCGAGGGGGGGGGGGGGGGGGGGGGCAGGCCGCCCCTCCTCCTCTCGCCCCCCTGCTGGGGCGGGGGGCGAGAGGGGGGGAAGGCCACCCCTCCTCCTCTCGCCCCCCTACTGGGGCAGGGGCGAGAGGGGGCAGCCCGCCCCTCCTCCTCTCGCCCCCCTGCTGGGGCGGGGGCGAGAGGGGGGCAGGCCTCCCCTCCTCCTCTCGCCCCCTACTGGGGTGGGGGCGAGAGGGGGCAGGCCACCCCTCACCATCTTGCCCCTCTGCTGGGGTGGGGGCGAGAGGGGGGCAGGCCGCCCCTCCTCCTCTCGCCCCCCTGCTGGGGTGGGGGCGAGAGGGGGGCAGGCCTCCCCTCCTCCTCTTGCCCCCTGCTGGGGTGGGGGAGAGAGGGGGGGGCAGGCCGCCCCTCCTCCTCTCGTCCCCCTGCTGAGGTGGAGGCGAGAGAGGGGTAGGCCGCCCCTCACCATCTCGCCCCCTGCTGGGGTGGTGGCGAGAGCGGGGCAGGCTGCCCCTCCTCCCCTCGCCCCCTGCTAGGGTTGGGGAGAGAGGAGGAGGGGCGGCCTGCTGGGTTGAAACCAAGACTTGAGAACAAGACTTAGTCTCTGTGTAGTTCGGGGCCTCAACAAGTTGGGGGGTGACCTCGCACTTACTTCTCCCAAGGGAGAGCTCTAGACTAAGAGGCTGAGGAACTAGGAACAAGACCAAGAGCTCGGCGAGGAGGTCCCACCACACACCCGGAAGATCTTAGAGCGCTTCCCCTCCCAAGCCAATCCCGGGCTTGGGCACCTTTGGAGGCTCTCCTCACCCACTAAAGAGACTTGGGGAGAGAGAGGTCAAAAGAGAGATCCCTTCCAAATGGTGCCCCCTTGGTCCTATTTATAGATTTCTGAACTTGGTCCGCTGATAGCCATATTTTGGCCTATGAGATTACGAAAATGCCCTCAAGTTTGGCATGCCAACAGCCAAATCCCGTCATTCTGAGGTGCTAAATGCAGACCGCTCCCTCTCCTCGGGGCTGAGCAAGAGGGGGTAGAACGCCTCCCTTGCTCGCCCCCCTCACTAGGCTGGGCGAGCGGGAGGACGCCCCCCCTCTCCGGCTCGCCCCCTAGCTGGGGCGGGGCGAGCCGGGGGTTTGCCCCTCTCCGGCTCGCCTCCTCTGCCCTCCTTGGGCTGGGCGAGCCCGGGGGGCCTCCCCTCTCCCCTGCTCGTGCCCCTCTTCGGGATAATCTGGGGTTGCGATCCTCGGTCCTGAGCCCGTCCGACGGCTCACCCGCCTCTCTTACATGGGGCAGGGCTTCTTAAATGATGTTGGGCCTAAAGACACCTTAGGCCCCGGGGATCTACTCGGATAATACAGGGTTGTTCATTCATGGTTTAAAATTTTCCTTCAATAGCATCTAAGTAATTTTAATTTAACACTAGACATGCCTAAATGATTTCAAATATCAGTTATTTTCAAAAACTATTCTTGTTAGTGAACTTCAGACCCCATTTTGGAAACTTTATGTTCTGATTTAGGGCATGCATGTAGACACACTATTGTAGATGAATATATGTTCTAGAACTTTTATGTTTTAAGTTTTTTCATCTGAAGCCTCTAAGTAATTTAAATTTAACCTTAAACATGCCTAAATGATTCCATATTTCAGTTATTTTTAGAAATTGTTATTTTCAATTATTTTTAAAAATTACTATTGCAGATGAATATATGTTTTACAACTTTTATGTTTTGAGTTTTTCTCTCTGAAGTCTCTGAGTAATTTTACTTTATCCCTAAACATGTCTAAATAATTTCAAAATATGTTCATATTCAAGAACTATTGACGGCTGAAACAACTTAGTTGTTGTGCCTCCGTCCCTCGAGACTTACTTAGTCAATCGATCTACTTTGGAATTATCTTCCCTCGGTACATGCTGAACGAAGAAAGATCTGAAAGATCCGATCAATCCTTTCACCTTCACCAGGTACTATTACAAAGTAGTGTCTCTCACTTCAAACTCCTCGAGTATCTGGGACGCTACTACCAGCGAGTCTGTGTTTGCCAAACGGTCCTGAACTCCTAGTTCCCTTGACAGGCGAAGGCCTACTATATTTGCTTAATATTCTACTTGGTTATTTGTGATAAGGAAGAGGATCTCGACTACCTATTTGATCCATGTCCCTTGTGGACTAATTATAATAATGCCCATGCCAAGAGAGCTTTTGCCCGAGGCTTCATCGAGAAACATCTGATGAGCGAAATTCAAATAGTATTTTAGGCACTTTTCTAGCTTAGTTTTTCTGTCTTTTCGCTAATGCTTTAGTCATTTTCATCATAAAATCCTTTATAATTGAAACATATGTCTTGTAAGTGCATTTGTGTTAGATAGTGCATATTTTAGTCATTTCATGCATGCGGGAGACATTTTCTTCCTCTCATTCAATTTTTATGTTTAGATGTGCTGTGATTGGCTGTGCGGATGTTTTATCTGGGTGTCTTGAACTGCTTTTCCTACATGTACAATGATTATGGTGTTATCGCTGCGCATCTCGGTCCTTTTTCAAGGAGGAGGTCAATCCTCGTGCGTTTTTCTTCACACACGAGCAGTGACACCCTTTGCGCACGACCATTGGTCGTGCGCAGTCATTTTCACGTAATCGGCTTGATCCCCCCTCGATCGGCTTGATGTGTCCACTACACGTGGGTTTTTCCTTCGCACACGAGCAGTGGCACCTCGGCGCACGACCACTGGTCGTGCGCTTCTATTTGCATAAAATGACCCGAGGATCGCACGAGTGTATGCACGAGGAAAATAGCACGACCATTGGTCGTGCGAGGTCAATAAGTCCCCCCCCCCCCCCCCCCCCCCCCCCAACCTCAATTTTTCCCACCAGCCCAGGTTCCTTCGCACACGAGCAGTGGCCTTTCCCACGACCAGTAGTCGTGCTCCTGCTCGTGTGTTGGTAAAATTCCCGCTCCGCCTATAAATATGCGGGTTCGTCTTTCTAGCGTAGGGCCGCATTTTTCTGCCCAATTTCGCCTTATTCCACCATTTTCTCATCTCCAAGAGCTAGGTCCATCCCCTAGGCTCTCCCCATCATCCAAGAGCTTAAGGAAGAATAAGAAGAAGCATTCCTCTCGCCGCAAGCTAAGGAGCAGGAAAAGAAGATGTGGGCGGCGCAAAACCCTTGAGAAGACGGGTCCATTGGGAGCTTGTGACAGGAGTTACTCTACCCCGAATGACAGTTGACGATCAAGATGTTCACAGAGTCGCTATCCAGAGCCCCCTTGTCTCCACAGAAGAGCCTCAAGCGTTGTTTGTATCTCTCTCCTCATCGCCCATAATATTGGTTGATTTGGATGTTGTTTCTCTTCATATATTGATGATGATGGAATGAATGTATGTATGAATTCTTTAATGTTTCCTATTGAAGTCTTTTTGTGTTTTTCATTTCCGTGGAATAGCTTAGGAGGCCTAGTCTCTTGTATTGTGATTTTTCCCTTGCATTGTGGTTGTGTGTGGTGGAAGAAGTGGCGGTTGTGTTGTCTTGTATAGACATGAGCCGAAGTGCGAAGCAGAGGCTTGCGACCCGCGGAAGTGTGAAGCGGAGGTCGGTGACCCGCGGAGGTGCGAAGTGGTTCCGATGACCCGCATTAATTAATTTAGTTTTTATTTTCTTGCACTAGCTAGTAGAAACTCCCCCCCCCCCCCCCCAACAGTCACGAGACTTCGATCTCAAGTCTCCCTTAGATGTTGAATCTACCTTGCTGTACTCCGCGAGAGATCGATACTCATGAGTAACTCTCCGTTTTAATTATTACTTGACGACAGTGGGTGCACTTGCCCAACCGCTCAGATAACGTCAACATCTTCCAAGAAACCAAATCAAAGGGGGCCTCCCCCACCGTAGCCTCTACTGAGTAGTCAACCAGGAAATCCGTTATTGCCTGGGCTTTTATTTCCATCTGGGGCAGAAAAGAGATATCAAACTTGCTAAGCTCTACCGACCACTTTGCCAACCGACCTGAGTGCTCCACCTCGTCCATAATGCTTCGGAGAGGATGATCTGTCACACCGCGAATGGAATGAGCCTAAAAGTATGACCGAAGCTTCCACGCCAAGATAACTAAAGTGAAAGACAACATTTCTAGGATCAAGTACCACATCTCTATCTTTCACAATCCTCTACTTACGTAGTAGATTGAGAGTTGCCCCTTTCCTTCTTCTCTTACTAAAACCGAGCTCATCGTTTCTGCTACCACCCCTAAATAAAGGAAGACATCCTCTCCTTCCCTCAGGCTTTGTAGCAATGGCACTTGTGCTAACTGCTGCTTCAAGATCTCAAAATCCTCTTCGCACTCCTCCATCCATTCAAACATTTGACTACTCCGAAGAGTTTTAAAGAGCAGGGAGCACTTCTCCCCTGCTTTTGACAAGAATCGTCTTCGACCGGCTAGACTTCCCTTTAAACGCTTAACCTCTTTAGTCCTCTTGGGCGATACCATCTCCATGATTGCCTTCACTTTGTCAGGATTGGGCTCCACTCCTACTGGAGTGAGAAGATGCCACAAGAACTTTCTCTTTCCTTCCCTGAAGACACACTACGCAGGATTAAGCATTGTCTTGAATTCTCGAAGCGTCGCGAAATTCTCCACCACATATTTTATATGCTATGGATTGCTATTGATCTTTACCAATAGATCATCCACATATACTTCCAGGTTCCGCCCTTTCTACTCTTTGAAGACACGATCCATCATCCACTGATATGTAACACCAACGTTCTTCAGGCCGAAAGATATTATCTTGTAGCTATAACACCCATCATTTTGTGATGAAGGAGACGTCACACCGATCAGGGGGATGTATCCTGATCTGGTGGTACCCTGTCGGCTAAGTCAACCATCGCATAGATTCAAGACAAGGGGTAACAATGTCAGAGCCCTCTCCACTCCTACATTGGACCTGGGTCGGAGGAGGAGGGTCTTACCGCCCAAGATGGCCACCCAACGCTTTTGTAAGTGGCAACGACCCACTCACTTAAGTTCTGGATGATCGCCTTGTCAGGCAAGGGAACACAACACATCACATCAGATCACAGTGCGAAAAAAATCATAAGGAAAACCAACCATATATATATATAAGAAAAGGACCATATCCATTATTTATACATGAGCGCCTCATGGGATCCAAAAGACTAACGCTAGAACTCTCTCCTACTCTTCGTACTACGGAAAACTCACGTCTCGAAAGTCAGGAGAGGATGGGGTGCCTCTGCTTGGGTAGTCTCAACTAATGGTATGCCTTCATGCGACAATTGGACTTCGTGGTACTCTGTCTCCCGTGAGTGGTTATATAATCAACTGTTAGTCACAGAGCTAAGTAGAAACACATCTCCTCCCCGGATCCATATCCTGGGGACGAGCCTAAGCACCCAAAAAATAAATAAATAACCGAAGCAAAAAAGTTAGTAACATATAAATAATTGGAAGCTATGGTAATATCAATAGTTATTTAAAAGAATAGCTCAACTAGCAGTAATATCATCAACCGACACTCACAACATGTAATCACGCCGCAGTTGTTCATAACCTGTCAACTCACCATATCGACATAGCTTGGGTCGCTTCTCTTCTAGCAGGGTAGCGAACCCCGCGGGCCTCACTGATGTGGCCGTCGGTGACAGTGGCCAGTCCTGCCACTTCTAGGTGTGGTCGTACCGCACTACCCAGGCCCCGTCGTACAACCCAGTGTACTCCTGGATGTGAACGAGATCCATAGTTTTCTGAAAATTTAGGCCGACCAGTGGAGGCAATCCAATGGGAAATAGAATGACCATTCACCTGTGTTACACATCTCCTTGTCTCCATGAGTCGTCAACCCTCCCGCCCTATTATGAACGGACTGCGGGCGTGACTGACCCACCAGTTTCTACCTCAAGCAAGTTTACAAGCATTTCAATAATAATAAGTACATTTTGGGTCTGCGGCGGCCTACCATACTTGACATTAATTAATTTTGGCAAGCGGCCTTCTTAAATAGACATGATTATCATCCTTCGGTCAAGAAAAGCAGCGATCATGGGGGCACATTATTTGGGGCTAACCCTGGAGGAATAGATCAACTCTCGGTTATCCCCAACTAACGCTTAACCGGAAGGTCAAACGCTCGTCGGAGCAGGGCCCAAGCTAGTAAATGCAGAAACAGTAATGTACAATCCTCATATTTGCCGAGCCGACGTGGCCTAGCGCATGTAAGGGGCAAGCAGACCAAACCATCGGAGATCGTTAAGGACCGAAAAAGGAAAGCCTGAGGGACCATCGATCCACTAGCCCAGGCGAGGGGGGCGAGTGGACTCAAGGTCCACTCACCCCCAGGCCAGCAGGCGAGTGGACCTATGGTCCACTCGCCCGGGGCGAGTGGACCCTATAAAACTCGCGATTGCGCGCTACGATTCCTTCAAAATATTTGAACGATCAAAATTTAAAGTGCGACCCCTTATTCCGAAAACTCTGAGAATCACAAATTTTCATCCAAATGTTCCCATATTTTGATAGTATACCCAGGAGGGCCTACTATGAGCTTAGAAAAATTTCCAACCTCTTTGGGGAGTTTAATTTGGCCAAATAAATCTTACTGAGGCTTTTAAAATACCAAATTAATTTATAAAAATCCCAAAAACAATTGTGGAGATAGCCCTCACACTAGGGAACAACTTTCATGTTCAAACATTTTTACTAATGAGCCCAGATTCTGCACAAAAAAATCGGCAAGCTAGCTGTGCATGGTTGGGGTGCGGATAGACATTTCCCTGATGCTGGGAGGGTGTAGGGCCATGTATTTTCTCCTCTGTGTAACACCCCAAAACTTTGAAGCAGAATTAGGCTGCTGGGAGCTAGCGCAGGCGGTAGTGCTATCGCCTGGCTCTAGCCATCTCGACGGTTGCTAGTCGTCGAGACAGAAGCTTTAAGTGTCGACGGACGATAGCCGTCGAGACGGAAGCTAGCGCAGGCGCTAGCGCGCGATACAGATCCGTGATTTGAAATCGTGGCCGTCAAATCCTTATGTTCCTAGATCCGATGGCTGGGGTTTAATCCAGTATTTCTTAAGCCTTGACCAGAGGAGATATTCTCTTTATTTCCAAAGTCTTATCTCTCTTCAAGCTTGAGAAAGAGGAAAGCCAAGGAGGAAGAAGAAGGTGTCTTCCACCATTGACGGAGCTCCGAAGCTCCGAATCGCGAGCCGTTTACAGATCCACGGAGAGCATCCCGATGCGGTCCTTTTCATCCGTTTAGAATCTTGGATTCCATGGTGAACAAGAAAATGACAAGGATAAAGATCTTCTACTTGGACAAGTGAAGTCCTCCTTTTTATGGCATGTTTGCATGGAAAATCCCCCACCGATTGGTGGAGAAAAGGGAGTTTTCCAGTGGGTTGATCGTTTCGATCCCCTTTGGTTACTTGCATTAGCATCCGGAATCGTAGTACGGATATATGCATTGTGTGTGAAACCAATCCTGACAGGTTGGTCTGGATTGGTGATGGATATAGTGTTTAATTATGCCGGAGAAGACTCCGTGTTTTGTTTGCGCTATTTTTTGGGTTCTGTGTACAGTAGAGTACTGCAGGGAGTCCTGGAAGTAACCTCCAGGAAATACCCGAAGTTGTGGGTGGATTCGGAGATCTGCCACTACCGCCCGGCGCTAGTGCTAGCGCCGACGGTAGCTCCCAGGGAATTGGTTGTGGGGGTGTGAAACCTCGTTTCATTATTCGGGCCGAGGGGAAGCTGTACCCGCGTCGCGACGATTGATTCCGACGATTTGAGCACGGACAAAGCTGAACCGAACCCGCTCCCATACCGAATCGATGAAGAGGTAGCTCCTCGGTGCACCGTATGATGTTGGGATTGGTCCGTAAGGCAAGCTAGTCTTGACGGTCAAAGCTCATGCAAACTCTTTGTTTAAGGAGTTGTTAGGTGTAGCTCAGAGAGTACACCGTGAGAGTGCCTTGAGTGCACGAAATGTGTGGCTGTGCGTGCCCATGTTGGTGTTGATTGCTTGTACATGTGGTGTTTGAATGTACCCTGACAATCTATGCCTATACTGTATGCCTGCAGGGAAGGAGTACCACCACCCCGGCTTTAGGGGCGGGGTCATTATATTTTGGCCAGCTTTAGCTGACCGGTTACCTGTTTGCCACGTTTTGGTGGATCGTTGTTGCAGGTGCAGGTGAGCCAAGCGGGAAATAGCGGGTGGTGGCCCTTTTGCTGTGTTGGCCCTCAAAGGTCAGCCTCTTTTCTGCTTTTCATGTATTGCCGGCCTGCGTGCCGAAGTATGTTTTTGGAGTTTTGTACTTTTTGGAAAGTAAGGCCTTAAGGCCGTAACTCTACACTTTATTGTTTCATTCCTGTGATAGTGGAGAACTTTAAAAGAAATGTTAAATCTTTATGCTTCCGCTTATGTTTAGTATACTCTGGAGTAGTTCTTTTCTGTATATCTCCTTTTAACGCCTAGCTAGTGTGGTTAGTATAGCGTGGGGTCCCGGCCGGACCTACTGTTATATTATCCGTACTGGAAGGGTGTTACAATTTGGTATCGGACTTAGGGCGTCGATCCGTAGTTTCGCGAATTCGGGACGAATTCCTTTTAAGGGGTGGTGTGCACGGGCTGTGCGCTCACCTAAAACGACAAAACTAAAAAGAATGTCCACTTAAGAATGGAAAAAACATACTTGTTTGCGGAACCTGAGCGTTCCATAATTGTTGTTTGCCTTGTTTTCAGTCACTAAATTGTGTCTTCCACGATTATAGGTGACTAGGAGTGATGCGGGGCAGACTCGACCCCGTAACACTGCTGAAAGTAGTGGGTCGGCTGAGGTGCCAGCGACCACTCCTCCTACTGAGATGACTAGGTTAATCGCTGAAGCGGCTTAGCGATGATCAACACTCAACCTCAAAGTCTTGCGCAACCTGCTATGCCTACTCCAGATGTGGCCCCGGTGGCAGCAGCCGCAGTGGAACCTGCAGTGGAACTGAGGGTGGAGATCCCTGTACCAGTGGCTGTAGTGGAACCTGCGATGGAGCCAAGGGTGGAACGTCGAGTTGAGCGAGTAGTGGTTGCGCGAGCGCGTGATCAACAACTTCAGCACTTTCTAACTTTCCATCCTCCAACCTTTTCGGGGACTGGATCCTCAACGGAGGCGGAGGACTGGCTGTCAACAGTTAGAAAAACTCTAAAGGCGACAACAACAGAAGAAGCTATGATGGTCACTCTAGCCACCTTCCTCCTCAACGGAGAGGCAGATCTTTGGTGGGCCGAGCAGGAAGTGCATAGGTTTGGAGGCAAGGAGATTACTGAGATCACATTAGCGGAGTTCTCAAAGTCGTTTCTTTAGAGGTATATTCCTTCTGCCCAACGCCTTGCATTGCAGAACCAGTTCTTGAAGTTAACTCAAGGCGATAGCTCGGTGGACGAGTACTTGCACGAGTTCACTAGATTTGGCCGCTATATGGGGTTTTTGGTGGAAGATGAGGAAATGAAGACGAACAAGTTTTATGAAGGTCTTTGAGATGAGTTGAGGTTGCTCCTTGCAGGCCCTTTGACGTTTGGCTTCCATGTGGTGGTGCAAAGCGCCAGATCTCTGGAGTTGGACATGAATAGAGTGCAAGCACAGGGCGTGGCAAAGAAACCCGAGTTTCATGCACCGGCCTCTCAGTCCAAGTCGGAGTTCAGGAGGAACAAAAGAAAGATCAAACCGGCGGAGCCAACTCGCTCAAATGTGTCGGGAGCTACGACATCATATAGCCCTATTACATGTTTCACCTACGGGAAGGTGGGACACAAGGCGCGTGTGTGTAGAAGTGGTCCCCCGAAGCCGGAGAACCGAGCGTTGGACTATGCTTGTGCTGCGGGTCATACGGAAAAGGGTAAAGCTGCGGAGTCTTCTGCTTCCCAGCACATTCCTACCCAGCCTAGAGTGTATTTGCTTGGCCAGGAAGAAGCCATACGACAAACTGATGTCGTCACAGGTATGAATTAAATGTTAGCTTTTACATAGCTATGTGTGATTGATACCGTTGTGCGACCTTATATTTTTTGTGTGCAATTGGGCTTCGTCCTAATTTTCAACTATCCGGCGAGAGCTCTATTTGATACGTGAGCATCGCACTCTTTTCTTTCTACGGGCTTCGTGGCGCGAATCGGAGTGCCGTCAACCTTAGCAAAGGAGAAATTGGAGGTCGTGCTACCTAACGGGTCTCGCATGAGTGCGGATAGGAAGAACCGTGTAAAGGTGCGGATAGGAAATCGGGATTTCGACTTGGAAGCGTCGTTATTACCGTTGATGGATAATTTCTTTGTATTGTTTTTGCTGGAGCGCAATTCCAACAATAAACCAATAGGGCAAGTATACCTATCGTTTTAAAGTATAGGATCAAGTGACGTATGAGACTCGGGGCTGTCGAGTACTTGTACTCACAAAGTAGAGCTGTTATTTTATCTAACGGAAATTTTTGGTTTGAAAAAGTGAAGTAAAAAGAAGACTTGGACTAAAGAGAAAATTGATGATTAGAAGGCTAACACTTGATGTAGAATCCCTTTGGACTAAAATAAACTTCTTAAATGGATAAATTGCAAACTTCTAAATTATAAACTTCGACCGTGGAGGTTCTCAAAGTATGATATAACCTCTCTCGAGAGAACTATCAACTAACCTTAAGTTGATCGATTAAGACCTCTCGGCCAGTCGAAACCCCTAAGCTTGCTTTAGGCGGTGAACCCCTCTACTGGATTTGATTCCAGTCCGGAAGATTTAAATCACCTCTCTCGAGGAGTTTATGAAATTCTTTTTATCTTTGAGTGATCTCCTCGTTTGCATGGATCTCTCGATCACTAGCAAACGAATCTTAGATCGAAAAACATATTCGCGACATATGAATTCGACGCAATTAGAATCAAAGATAAATCGTGTTGAAACCGATTTCTCAGTCTCTGTGGAGTTCGGGGCCCTCAACAAGCTGAGGGGCGACCAACCCTTACTCCCCCCAAGGGAGAGCTCTAGGTTGAAGGTTGAGGAACTATGGATTGGACCAAGGGCTTAGTGGGGAGGTCCCGCCACATACCCGGAAGCCCCTTAGGAACTTCCCATCCCAAGCCACTACTAAGCTTGGGCACCACTGGAGGCTCTCCTCACCGCCTAGAGAGACTTGGGGAGGGAGAGAGAGGGAGAGAGCTAGCCTGGAATGACCCTCCTCCAAATGATGCCCCCTTGGTCCTATTTATAGGATTTCTGAAGTTGGGCTGCAAATAGCCAAAAACTGGTCTGCCAGATTACCAAAATACCCTTGAACTGGGCTGCAGATAGCCAAATCCTGTTGTTCTGGGGCGCTAAACGCAGACCAACCCCTCTCCCCGGAACTGGGCGGGAGGGGATACCTCGCGCGGCTCGGCGAACCCCCCTAGACAGGGCTGGGCGAGACCCAGCCAGGGTCGCCCCCCCTGGCTGGTCTCGCCCCCTTACTGGGGCGGGGGCTGGGTGAGACCCAGCCAGGGTCGCCCCCCTGGCTGGTCTCGCCCTCCTACTGGGGCGGGGGCAAGGGGGCCGAGGGCCTCCTCCCTTACCCCCTGCTGGGGCTGGGCGAGACCCAGCCAGGGTCGCCCCCCTGGCTGAACTCGCCCCCTTACTATCGGGGTGCATTTAGAGCCTTACTGCTGAGGTCCCGCTGGGGTGCGTTTAGACACCCCTCCTACTGAGGTCTTGCTGGGGTGCGCTTAGACACCCCTCCTGCTGAGGTCGGGGGCGAGAGGAGCTCACCCCCCTGCCTGCCTGACTAGGGAGCAGGGGCGAGAGGAGCTCGCCCCCTGCTGCTGGGGGCGGGTGGCGAGAGGAACTCCCCCCTGCCTGCCTGGCTAGCGAGCAGGGGCGAGAGGAGCTCGCCCCCTGCTGCTGGGGGAGGGAGGCGAGAGGAACTCCCCCCTGCCTGCCTGGGTAGGGAGCAGGGGTGAGAGGAGCTCGCCCCCTGCTGCTGGGGGCGGGAGGCGAGAGGAACTCCCCCCCCTGCCTGCCTGGGGTGGGACGGGGGCGAGACCGCAGGGGGACCCCCCTGGGCTCGCCCCCCTAGCTGGGAGCGGGGGCGAGTCCGCCGGGCAGCGCCCGGGCTCGCCCCCCCTTAGCTGGGAGCGGGGGCGAGTCCGCCGGGCAACGCCCGGGCTCGCCCCCTTAGCTGGGAGCGGGGGCGAGTCTGCCGGGCAGCGCCCGGGCTCGCCCCCCTTAGCTGGGAGCGGGGGCGAGTCTGCCAGGCTGCGCCCGGGCTTGCCCCCTTAGCTGGGAGCGGGGGCGAGTCCGCCGGACAGCGCCCAGGCTCACCCCCCTTAGCTGGGAGTGGGGGCGAGTCCTCCAGGCAGCGCCCGGGCTCGCCCCCTTAGCTGGGAGTGGGGGCGAGTCCGTCGGGCAGCGCCCGGGCTCGCCTCCCTTAGCTGGGAGCGGGGGCGAGTCCGCCGGGTAGCGCCCGGGCTCGCCCCCCTTAGCTGGGGGTGGGGACTTGCCCCTCCACCTCTTGTCCCCCTACCCAGACTGGGCAAGCGGGAGGCCTCCTCCTTCACCACTCATCCCCCTTGCCTCTCTCTCTCTTCCTGCATGGGTCGATGCTCCCGTGATGTTCCAATGAGCCTTTGGGAGTATACTCGGCGAATATCGGGGTTGTACACAATCCCCGCTCTTTTCGAGCGTGGCTCATGCTCAGAAAGAAATGTCCAACCCTGCATATTCGACGAGTGTCGATGGGAACCCGGTTATCGGTGCTATCTTAGAAAAAACACAGCGCCTCCTCGAGAGGTCCTCCAACCCTGCCGGCCAGTGAGAGCCCGGCTAGCGGGACCACCTTGGGGGAAAAATAAATAGCCTCCCCGAGAGGTCTTCCTACCCTGCCTTCTAGGGAGAGCCCGGCTAGCGAGACCACCTCGGGGAAAAAATACATAGCCTCCCAGAGAGGTCTTCCAACCCTGCCGACTAGGGAGAGCCCGGCTAGCGAGACCACCTCGGGGAAAAATACATAGCCTCCCCGAGAGGTCTTCCAACTCTGCCGGCTAGGGAGAGCCCGGCTAGCGAGACCACCTCGGGGAAAAATACATAGCCTCCCCGAGAGGTCTTCCAACTCTGCCGGCTAGTGAGAGCCCGACTAGCGAGACCACCTCGGGGGAAAAATACATAGTCTTCCCGAGAGGTCTTCCAACCCTGCCGGCTAGGGAGACCCCGGCTAGCGAGACCACCTCGAGGAAAAATACATAGCCTCCCCGAGAGGTCTTCCAACACTGCCGGCTAGGGAGAGCCCGACTAGCGAGATCACCTCAGGGAAAAATAACATAGCCTCCCTGGGAGGTCAACCTGCGCCTGCCGGCAAGTGATAGCCCGGTCAGCGGAACCATCCGAGGGGAACTGTAGCAACAAAGACTTATCACCTTGCCAGCCTCTCCAGAGATCAACCTGAACCCCCCGTCTAGTGAGAGCCCATGAGCGGAATCGATCTGGGGCCTTCCAGCACCAATACTTATCACCTTGCCAGCCTCTCCAGAGATCAACCTGAAACCCCGTCTAGGTGAGAGCCCGGGAGTGGAATCGATCTGGGGCATTCCAGCACCAACATATCCAACCTTGCCAGCCTCTCCAGAGATCAACCCGAACCCCCCGTCTAGGTGAGAGCCCGGGAGCGGAATCGATCTGGGGCATTCCAGCACCAACATATCCAACCTTGCCAGCCTCTCCAGAGATCAACCTGAACCCCCCCCCCCCCCCCCCCCCCCCCCCCCGTCTAGGTGAGAGCCCGGGAGCGGAATCGATCTGGGGCATTCCAGCACCAACATGTCCAACCTTGCCAGCCTCTCCAGAGATCAACCTGAACCCCCCCGTCTAGGTGAGAGCCTGGGAGCGGAATCGATCTGGGGCATTCCAGCACCAACATATCCAACCCTGCCAGCCTCTCCAAAGATCAACCTGAACCCCCCGTCTAGGTGAGAGCGCGGGAGCGGAATCGATCTGGGGCATTCCAGCACCAACATATCCAACCTTGCCAGCCTCTCCAGAGATCAACCTGAACCCCCCGTCTAGGTGAGAGCCCGGGAGCGGAATCGATCTGGGGCATTCCAGCACCAACATATCCAACCTTGCCAGCCTCTCCAGAGATCAACCTGAACCCCCTGTCTAGGTGAGAGCCTGGGAGCGGAATCGATCTGGGGCATTCCAGCACCAACATATCCAACATTGCCAGCCTCTCCAGAGATCAACCTGAACCCCTCGTCTAGGTGAGAGCCCGGGAGCGGAATCGATCTGGGGCATTCCAGCACCAACATACCCAACCTTGCCAGCCTCTCCAGAGATCAACCTGAACCCCCCGTCTATGTGAGAGCCCGGGAGCGGAATCAATCTGGGGCATTCCAGCACCAACATGTCCAACCTTGCCAGCCGCTCCAGAGATCAACCTGAACCCCCCATTTAGGTGAGAGCCCGGGAGCAGAATCGATCTGGGGCATTCCAGCACCAACATATCCAACCTTGCCAGCCTCTCCAGAGATCAACCTGAACCCCTCGTCTAGGTGAGAGCCCGGGAGCGGAATCGATCTGGGGCATTCCAGCACCAACATATCAAACCTTGCCAGCCTCTCCAGAGATCAACCTGAACCCCCCATCTAGGTGAGAGCCCGGGAGCTGAATCGATCTGGGGCATTCCATCACCAACATGTCCAACCTTGCCAGCCTCTCCAGAGATCGACATGAACCCCCCGTCTAGGTGAGAGCTCGGGAGCGGAATCGATCTGGGGCATTCCAGCACCAACATATCCAACCTTGCCAGCCTCTCCAGAGATCAACCTGAACCCCCCGTCTAGGTGAGAGCCCGAGAGCGGAATCGATCTGGGGCATTCCAGCACCAACATATCCAACCTTGCCAGCCTCTCCAGAGATCAACCTGAACCCCCCGTCTAGTGAGAGCCCAGGAGCGGAATCGATCTGGGGCATTCCAGCACCAACATATCCAACCTTGCCAGCCTCTCCAGAGATCAACCTAAATCCCCCGTCTAGGTGAGAGCCCGGGAGCGGAATCGATCTGGGGCATTCCAGCACCAACATATCCAACCTTGCCAGCCTCTCCAGAGATCAACCTGAACCCCCCGTCTAGGTGAGAGCCCGGGAGCGGAATCGATCTGGGGCATTCCAGCACCAACATATACCACCTTGCCAGCCTCTCCAGAGATCAACCTGAACCCCCCGTCTAGTGAGAGCCCGGGAGCGGAATCGATCTGGGGCATTCCAGCACCAAACATATACCACCTTGCCAGCCTCTCCAGAGATCAACCTGAACCCCCCGTCTAGTGAGAGCCCGGGAGCGGAATCGATCTGGGGCATTCCAGCACCAAACATATACCACCTTGCTAGTCATAATATTGTATGCAAGAAAAAGAAACTAAGTATGAAAACAAACCATCGCACTACGTGGATTTACTGGTACAAGCGTTTTTGGTCGCCACCACTTAGCTCGGGATATCCTTTCTTCGTCTCCAACATCCTAGGTCCTGTCCTCCTCGATCCCCTTCGGCTAGTGTCGTTGTTGCATCAGACCCATTGCCTCCCTTATTTGCAAAAACTCGGGGCAGGTGGATGTCGCGTGACCTTCTTCCTGGTGGAAGTCACAGTAGGATAACTCCACCCTACCCCTTCTCTTCCTCTTCTTTCTGTTTTCCTGGATCTCCTCCTTCTTCCCCCGCCAATCGCCATAGTTTGCGGAGGCGGTGGAGGGGGTGCCCTTGGTCCCTGCCTCCACCTTGGGTAGTTTAATCTTTTCCTTTTGAAGTTCCCCCTTCCTTGCTCTCGCGGAGTCGGCTTGTTGGCCTCTGCGCTCGCCGGGCTATTGGATAGCCTCCACCCGGGGTGGTCTCGACCATCAACATTCACTCGACTTCTTTTGGGGTGGAGCGAGTGGGGGTCGGATGCCTCCCCGCTCGCCCCCTTTTGGGACTGGGCTAGAAGGGGCGGGGCAAGCTGGGAGGGCACCCCCCTCCTGAGCTCGCCCGCTTGAAGGGGCGGGGCGAGCTGGGAGGGCGCCCCCTCCTGAGATCGCCCCCTTGAAGGGGCGGGGCGAGCTGGGAGGGCGCCCCCTCCTGAGCTCGCCCCCTTGAAGGGGCGGGGCGAGCTGGGAGGGCGCCCCCTCCTGAGCTCGCCCCCTTGAAGGGGCGGGGCGAGCTGGGAGGGCGCCCCCTCCTGAGCTCGCCCCCTTGAAGGGGCGGGGCGAGCTGGGAGGGCGCCCCCTCCTGATCTCGCCCCCATGAAGGGGCGGGGCGAGCTGGGGTGGCGCCCCCCTCTTGAGCTCGCCCCCTTGAAGGGGCGGGGAGAGCTGGGGTATGGCACCTCCCCACCCCCCCCCACTGGTACCTCTTCCCTGGACTATTGGCCGAAAGTTCCCTCGACCATCTGCCGGGGCGGAACCTCTGGACCATCTCTTCTTCTGCCTCCGACCATCATGGCGAAAGCAACCTGGAAGGTCTGTGAGACCTCTTGCTTGAAATTTTTGAACATCTCCAACGTCACCCCAGCCACCAGGGGCTGCGAGCGACCTGGGTCGGATCCTCCACCTCCAGCCATGGAGCTCATCTTGAGGGTTTCTTGAATCGGTCACACTCCACACTCACCGCACCAAAATGTTGAAACCGATTTCTCGGTCTCTGTGGAGTTCGGGGCCCTCAGCAAGCTGAGGGGCGACCAACCCTTACTCCCCCCAAGGGAGAGCTCTAGGTTGAACGTTGAGGAACTATGGATTGGACCAAGGGCTTAGTGGGGAGGTCCCGCCACATACCCGGAAGCCCCTTAGGAACTTCCCCTCCCAAGCCACTACTAAGCTTGGGCACCACTGGAGGCTCTCCTCACCCCCTAGAGAGACTTGGGGAGGGAGAGAGAGGGAGAGAGCTAGCCTGGAATGACCCTCCTCGAAATGATGCCCCCTTGGTCCTATTTATAGGATTTCTGAAGTTGGGCTGCAAATAGCAAAAAACTGGTCTGCCAGATTACCAAAATACCATTGAACTGGGCTGCAGATAGCCAAATCCCGTTGTTCTGGGTCGTTAAACGCAGAACAAACCCTCTCCCCGGAACTGGGTGAGAGGGGTTACCTCGCGCGGCTCGGCGAACCCCCCCTAGACAGGGCTGGGCGAGACCCAGCCAGGGTCGCCCCCCCTGGCTGGTCTCGCCCCCTTACTGGGGCGGTGGATGGGCGAGACCCAGCCAGGGTCGCCCCCCTGGCTGGTCTCGCCCTCCTACTGGGGTGGGGCAAGGGGGTCGAGGGCCTCCTCCCTTGCCCCCCTGCTGGGGCTGGGCGAGACCCAGCCAGGGTCGCCCCCCCTGGCTGGTCTCGCCCCCTTACTATCGGGGTGCATTTAGACCCTTACTGCCGAGGTCCCGCTGGGGTGCGTTTAGACACCCCTCCTGCTGAGGTCTTGCTGGGGTGCGCTTAGACACCCCTCCTGCTGAGGTCGGGGGCGAGAGGAGCTCACCCCCCTGCCTGCCTGACTAGGGAGCAGGGGCGAGAGGAGCTCGCCCCTTGCTGCTGGGGGCGGGAGGCGAGAGGAACTCCCCCTGCCTGCCTAGCTAGGGAGCAGGGGCGAGAGGAGCTCGCCCCCTGCTGCTAGGGGCGGGAGGCGAGAGGAACTCCCCCCTGCCTGCCTGGGTTGGGAGCAGGGGAGAGAGGAGCTCGCCCCCTGCTGCTGGGGGCGGGAGGCGAGAGGAACTCCCCCCCTGCCTGCCTGGGGTGGGACGAGGGCGAGACCGCAGGGGGACCCCCTGGGCTCGCCCCCCTAGCTGGGAGCGGGGGCGAGTCCGCCGGGAAGCGTCCGGGCTCGCCCCCCTAGCTGGGAGCGGGGGAGAGTTCGCCGGGCAACGCCCGGGCTCGCCCCCTTAGCTGGGAGCGGGGGCGAGTCCGCCGGGCAGCGCCCGGGCTCGCCCCCCTTAGCTGGGAGCGGGGGCGAGTCCGCCGAGCAGCGCCCGGGCTCGCCCCCTTTGCTGGGAGCGGGGGCGAGTCCGCAGGGCAGCGCCCGGGCTCGCCCCCCTTAGCTGGGAGTGGGGGCGAGTCCGCCAGGCAGCGCCCGGGCTCGCCCCCCTTAGCTGGGAGTGGTGGCTAGTCCGCCGGGCAGCGCCTGGGCTCGCCCCCCTTAGCTGGGAGCGGGGGCGAGTCCGCCGGGCAGCGCCCGGGCTCGCCCTCCTTAGCTGGGGGTGGGGACATGCCCCTCCACCTCTCGTCCCCCTACCCAGACTGGGCAAGCGGGAGGCCTCCTCCTTCACCGCTCGTCCCCCTTGCCTCTCTCTCTCTTCCTGCATGGGTCGATGCTCCTGTGATGTTCCAATGAGCCTTTGGGAGTATACTCGGCGAATATTGGGGTTGTACAAATCGAAGCGAAATAATATAGAGAGCTTGCTAATTTTTATAAGAACAAAGCAAAGTTTATTTTATTCCAAAGTTCATCATGATCAAGTGCTAATTGGAATTTAGGTACTCATCATGATGGAGGAAATACATATGATAAGGAAAAGACACATGTTTGATAAAATAAAGAGTACTTAAATTGAAATAGCTTGAACGAGAACTACAACTTGACACAAAATTCAGAAATAACAACCAGAAATTACAATAAAATAGTGCAGGATTACAGCAATTGGACTCCAAAATCCTCTCCCCTGGCATCTGGACAAGGCAGCAATTTATAGTTGAAATTGTTGGGGAGACACGCCCTTAGGTCACGCCCGTGACCTAGGGCGTGTAAGGTACGGAAACGCTGTCTTGAATACCCGGGAACGTTCGGGAGGAAACTGCCAAAATTCATAAATCGTTTGGTCACGCCCCTAGGTCACACCCGTGACCTTAGGGCGTGTCTAAGCTTGATCTGCAAACGGCAGGAAACGGCTTGAGCTAGTTAATTTGGTGGTTTAGAAGAGGCCACGCCCCTTGGTCACGCCCGTGACCTTGGGGCGTGTAATATTAATCCGACGTGGCTTGAGCTGGCTTTTGCAACGGTTGGCACGCCCATGACTTCAGGTCACGCCCCATGGTCACGCCCGTGACCTTGGGGCGTGTAATATTAATCCAACGTGGCAGATCTCCTGGTGCGGAAGGGGCCACGACCCGTGACAATGGTCACGCCCATTGGTCATGCCCGTGACAGAGGGGCGTGTACTTGACAATTTCTCAGAACAGGCTCAAATTTTCTCCTGATTAACACTGTTAGCCCAGAAATGCTATCAGCAGCCCAGATTTTCCTGAAAAGGTAAAATAAAGAAATTAAGGAGAATATTCTAATAATTAAAACAAAAATTGATTGATTATTAAATTAAAAACTAACTAAAAACTATGACAAAAATAGAGTTATCAAATACCCCCATACTTACCCGTTTGCTAGTCCCGAGCAAACAACTTTTCATAGGAGTAGAAAAATTTAAATACTAGAATTGAAATTTGAACCTAAGGAGTAAAAATGCGAAGTCTTACGCCTAAGCGTGTAGAAATTCTAGTAGAAAAAACTATTCAGCATATAGATTAACTTATAACTTTTCAAAAATGCGTTACAACATATTGTTTTTACTTTTAAATTGAAAATTCGGTATATCCTAAAATGTTATTTAGGGAGCGGGTGGTGTGCTTACTAAGATCAATATTACGCAAAATCAAATTTTGGGATAGCCTCCAAAGAAATCCATCAATAACGGCCATAGGCTTGCCCTTTCACACTCTCGCCACGGCAATAGTTTAACTCATAAGTATAAATCAATAGGACTTAATTCGGTTGAAACGTAGGCTTAGGTTATTTTTGGTGAGGAAAAATAAAGATAAACATGACGGCTATTCACACCCAAACCAAAAGTGAGCTCGCACAAAATAATCTAAGCAGTTATGGCATTGTAAGAGCATTGCCAATTTCTAATATTTTTTTTTGTGTTCCTTTTCTCTTTTTTTTTTCATTTGTTTTTTTTCATAAAAGACGAGAAAGTCCACCAAAATAAAAAAGGCAACAAACACTCACAAATTCTTTTCAAATAATTACTTTCGAGCACTGACTTAGGTGTGTGATTAGGTTGCTTTTTGGGCCTTGGTGAAGTGCTTGGTGGAGTTGAAACAAAAGGTAATGTAAAAAGCTCAAAGGGGCTTAACAAAGATAAAATGTTAGGTGCGGGTGCAAAAGCTCAAACGGGCCAATGAAATGCCTATAACATATTCATACGAATGAATTTAACTTATGCAAATGTCTTGAGAGTCGCTATAGGGCAAGTTCTCGACATCGAGAAAGAATACCCTTTCGTTCAAATTGCGTAATAATTCTCTAGTAAGCTTCTACATACTCACTTAAATTATTTTTGGATTCTACCGGTTTCAAGTTAAAAGTAAAACAAAAATAATTTTCACGCAGTTAGAAAAACATAAATCCAATTGTATGTTGAATAGTTAATTTGACATGAGATTCTACAAATGCGTGCGCTTAACTAGGGACACTACATGAGCCAACATTTTTACTCCAAAGTTCAAAATCTAATTAAGCATATAAAAATTTCCTACAACACTATGTAAAAGTAAATCTACTAAGGATTTTGCAAACAAGTAAATATAGAAATATTAAGATAACTATTTTTTTGTTTTTTTGTTAGAAAAATTTTGGGTGTTGCTTTGCAATAAAACCGGCGTGAAATACCCTCCCCCCATACTTAAAAGAAAATAGTGTCCCCAATGTTTTATATCAAAGAAAAAAAAACAAACAAGTATGGAATGAAGAAACTTCCCTGAGTAGAGGCCAAATCCGCACCGAGTAGTCCTGATAAAACAAACACACATTTTTTTTTATATTTTTTTAAAATTTTGTAATGAAAACAAAAATACAAGAAAGCATAAAGATAGAGGTACATGAAAGCAGTAAAAACAAAAAGACAGATACAGAGACAAAAGATAAACCAAAAGAAACCTAATCCTCATCACTGTCATCCCTACTCGGAGGATAGTGAGTACGCAGAACCCCAAAATCCCGCAAAATGCGATCCATCGAAGAGTCCTGACGCTTCTCAAGTGCGGTGAATCGACTATCAAAGTGTGCAAACCGCGCATCAAAACGGGTCTCCATCTGCTCCAGCTGAGTGCGGATAGTCCCGAACTGACGATCCCAATAAGTCGAAGGACCAGGAGCTGGGGAAGAGTGCGGCGGCGGTGGGGGTGGAGAATGAGTAACATCAGGGAGATCAGCATCGAGATCAAATGCTCCGCCGCCAACCGCCGGTGGCACAGCCTCGTACTCACCATCGCGTCGTCGTGCTAAACCTAGGGCTTGGAGATTCTGAAATTGAATGGAAATCGGCGTCTGAACAGAGCGCATCCGCGGAAGAGCATCCCAGACCCCCAGCTGCTTGGCGAGATGGGTAATGAAGTGCCCGCCGTGGACATCTCCCAACCTCGCATTTTCGGCCTGATGGCGAAAGAAGATAGCGAGCAACTGGCCGAGGTTAAGAGGTACCCGATGGTGCATACTATATAGACATAGTAAGTCCCGCCTGGTAACCACACCATGACTGTCGTCGCGGCCGGTGAGAGTGAAGGTAAGGAGGTTATGGAGAATACGAAAGGCAGGAGAGATGAGGTGGCTACCTTTGGATCTTTTGGGGGTGTAAGGAGAAATATCATTGCTGATTTCCAACCAGAAGTGAAAAAGATTAAAATCAGTGGGGAAATCAACACAAAGATCGACGTAGGCGGGAGAAAGAGAAAATGCGCCGTCGCAAAATCCCATAAGAACATTGAGTTGGCGGATGGAAAGTTGATGCGGAAGACCGCCCATTCGAAAGGCGATGACATCATCATTCCCGACCCACCGAAACTCAAAAGAGGCCAAGAACTCAACTGTGAGTTCGAAGTAAGCGGCCTCAGAGATGGAGAAAAGAGCATTCCATCCGGGGGTGGATAGGAAATTTCTCACCAACTCAGCCGCTCCGAAAGCTGCAAGGATTCCCCAGTCTAAGATACGGAAGACGCCAAAGGGTTTGGCGCCCAACCGGTTGCTCCGTTCTTGTTGGGTGGGGTTGTCAAAAAGAAGCATAGCTTCCGCTGCGGCGGGGTCCGCGGGGTGCTCAGAAGAGGAAGCAGTGGAACAAGCGTGATGGCGAGGCATTGGGAGAAAAATCGGCTCAAGGGAAAAGGAAAATGGAAAAGAGAAAGAAGGAGAGGTGTGGAGAAAATGGAGAGGATGAATGCCTTTAAATAGGGGGAAAAAATAAGTCACGCCCCCTGTCACGCCCGTGACTAGGGGGCGTGTAATAATAATGACAAAAAAAATAAAGTCTCGTGAGGGGTCTGTCGGGAAATGGAAAAAGAGAACACGCCCCAGAGTCACGCCCGTGACTCTGGGGCGTGTACCTGGAAGGAATCCGATGCTATTTCCTGCGAAATGGGACCCACCATTGGTCACGCCCGTGTCCTTTGGGGCGTGTAATAGCAGGTCACGGGCGTGACTCAGAAGAATGCAACCGAACCGAGACGGAAGAGTTCCGTCCCGGTCACGCCCGTGACAGTGGACTTGTCACGCCCGTGACAATGGCGGGAGACGGACCCACCTCACTCCCAAGAAAGGCCCATCATTCGAGACAAACTTTCGGACAGGCCACGCCACCTATACACGACCGTGACCCGTAGGTCACGCCCGTGTATCAGGGGCGTGTAAGAGAATTTTTTTCCCAGTTTTTTTTTATTTTTTATTTTTTGCTATATATTTTTTTGTTATTTTTTTATAAAAGAAAACATAAAAACATGACAATAAAAACAGAAAATACCAACTTGCAGAGCGGAGTTTCATGTACGTGTGAGCGTTTGTTATTTCGCAAATCTCCTACAAACCTGCAAAAATCTCAAAATAGAATAATAAAAATAATAACATTTTTTATTTGTTTTTTTCTTTGTTTTTTTATTATTTTTTCATTTTTATATGTTTTTTTTAAACAAGAATAAAAATACTTAGAATTTTTTAAACGGAAGAAAAATAAAATAAGATTAAAAAAATATGGGTTGCCTCCAAAGAGCGCTTTAGTTACAGTCGTTGAGCTCGACCATGGTGGCACGCCGATTTAAGTGTTTGGAAGAAGAATCTCCTCCCGGTGCTCATGAAGATTATCGCCGGAGAAAAATAATTTCAACCGGTGCCCATTCACTTTAAATTCACCTTTTTCGGGATGCATTATTGAAACGGTCCCGTAGGGCCAAACCTCTTTGACGATAAAGGGGCCGGACCAACGGGACTTAAGTTTTCCCGGAAAAAGACGTAAACGCGAGTTATAGAGGAGAACTTGGTCTCCCAGTCGAAAAACTTTAGGATGCCTAAGTTTCTTAAGCAAGGGAGCGCCACTCATCGAGCTCATTAAGTTGGAACTTGCGGAGCTCGGAAGAAACGCTATTATCTAGATTAAGAAATTTAAGCGCCCAAAAGACACTATGCTCAAGCTCGACCGGTAAATGACATGCTTTTCCATAGACCAATCGATACGACGTACAACCGATGGCGGTCTTGTACGCGGTCCGATAGGCCCATAAAGCATTATTGAGTTTATGCGACAAATCTTTCCTATTGGTGGAGACCGTTTTTTTCTAAAATTCGTTTCAATTCATGGTTAACCACTTCTACTTGGCCACTTGTTTGAGGGTGATAGGGGGTGGCCATCCTATGTGTAACGCCATATTTAGATAAAACTTTAGTAAATTGGGTGTTACAAAAGTGAGTTCCTCTATCGCTAATTATCGCCCGCGGTGCTCCAAATCGTGAAAAGAGTTTTTTGAGAAATTGGGTTACGACTCGGGCATCATTGGTGGGAAGGGCTTGCGCTTCCGCCCACCTAGACACGTAATCGACCGCTACCAAAATATATCGATTTCCAAAGGAAACTGGTAGCGGCCCGACAAAATTGATCCCCCATAAATAAAAAACCTCAATTTCTAAAATAGATTTTAAAGGCATTTCATCTAGACGGGAGATATTACCTGAGCGTTGGCATTGTTCACAACGACTTACATGTGCGTGAGCGTCCTTGAAGATGCTCGGCCAATAGAAGCCCGCTTCAAGTACCTTCCGCGCCGTCCGATTTGCTTTATAATGCCCACCGGCGGGTCCCTCGTGGCAATGCTTTAAAATTTAAGCGCCCTCCTCATGAGATACACACCTCCGCACCACTTGGTCAACACAAACTCGAAAAAGGAACGGATCCTCCCAAAATTAATTTTTCAAATCGGAAAAGAATTTCTTCTTTTCTTGATAGGAAAAATCTTTTGGGAGAAATCTCGCAACAAGGTAGTTTGCAAAATCGGCGAACCAAGGAGTGGGGAGATCTATTACCTTATGAATAACGAGGAGGCGTTCCTCGGGAAAAGTATCATTAATTTCTTCCTCTATGAGCTCCTCCGAATTGGGATTCTCCAACCGAGAAAGATGATCCGCCGCCAAATTTTCCGCTCCCCTTTTTTCCCGGATCTCCAAATCAAATTCTTGTAAGAGTAAGATCCACCTAATCAATCTTGGCTTGTCATCAGTTTTTGTTAGCAAAAAACGTAAAGCCGAGTGATCAGTAAAAACAATTACTTTAGATAAAGTAAGATAGGAACGAAATTTATCAAAAGCAAAAATTACGGCTAAGAGCTCTTTCTCGGTTGTTGTGTAATTTTCTTGTGCGTCGGTGAGTGTCTTGCTTGCATAATATATTGGATAAAAATTTTTATTTATGCGTTGTCCTAGGACTGCACCAACGATAAAACTACTAGCGTCGCACATAATCTCAAAAGGAAGATCCCAATTGGGAGCTATCATAATCGGCGCGTTTATTAATTTTTCTTTAATAATAGAAAAAGAATGCAAACAATTTTCATCAAAAACAAACGGCGCATCTTTTTCTAATAAGTGAGTGGGAGGCTTAGTTATTTTAAAAAAATCTTTTATAAACCGGCGATAGAAACCGGCATGCCCAAGAAAACTCCGTACGGCCTTAACATTTGAAGGGGGAGGTAATTTTTCTATAGTTTCAATTTTAGTTTTATCTACCTCTATACCCTTACTAGATATTTTATGGCCTAAAACCAAACCTTCCCGTACCATAAAATGACACTTCTCTCAATTTAACACTAAATTTGTGTCTTCACATCTTTGGAGAACGCGGGAAAGGTTAGTCAAACACAAATCAAATGAATCTCCGAAAATGGAGAAATCATCCATAAAAACCTCCATAATATCCTACACTAGTTCATCAAAAATTGCTAGCATACACCGTTGGAATGTAGCCGGCGCATTGCATAACCCAAATGGCATCCTACGATAGGCGAAGGTGCCAAACGGACAAGTGAAAGTTGTTTTCTCTTGGTCCTCGGGCGCAATTGGGATTTGAAAATATCCCGAGAGACCGTCAAGAAAACAATAAAACGAGTGTCCGGATAGTCGTTCAAGGATTTGGTCGATGAACGACAAAGGAAAATGATCCTTACGGGTCGCATCATTTAATTTACGATAATTAATATAAACCCGCCATCCGGTAACGGTTCTAGTTGGGATTAATTCATTTTTATCGTTTGGCACTACCGTTAATCCTCCTTTCTTTGGCACCACTTGGACCGGACTGAACCAAGAGCTATCCGAAATCGGATAGATGATGCCCGCATCTAATAATTTGATTACCTCCGCCTTAACCACCTCCTTCATATTAGGATTTAGGCGGCGTTGTGGTTGAATAGATTTGCGTGAATTTTCTTCCAATAAAATCTTATGCGTACAAAAGGAGGGATTAATCCCTTTTAAATCCGAAATTTTCCACGCAATTGCGCGGCGATAAAGTTTTAAAACATTTAATAATTTTAATTTTTCTTCATCGGACAGAAATGCCGACACAATTACGGGAAGCTTAGAATCCTCCGCTAAAAATAAATATTCTAAATGATCAGGCAATTATTTTAATTCTAGCACGGGAGGTTCTTCATAAGAAGTTTTTAAACGATCACTACCTAATTCTAAAATTTCAAAAATAGGTGCGTGAGTGATCGTGCCATCAATAATTTCATGAGAAATAAGATCGAGATTTTCAAAGTCTTCATAAAAAGATGACGGTGAAATATATTCAGAAAATAAAACGGAGTCTTCATCAGGTGAAGCCTCCAAGAAAAAATAAGAGTCGTCATTTGAGAGCGTATTTTTCATAGAAGAATTGATAGTAAAGGTAACTTCTTCATCTCCGACTCTAAGGAGAAGTTTACCGTTACTAACATCAATTATGGCGCGCGAGGTGGGAAGGAAAGGGCGACCGAGAATGAGTGAGACCTCGGTGTCCTCTTCGATGTCAAGGATGACAAAATCTACCGGAAAGATAAATTTATCAACCTTGACAAGCACATCCTCGATAATACCCATTGGGTATTTTATGGATCGATCCGCCAATTGGATGCTCATTCTCGTAGGATTAGGCTCTCCTAAACCCAATTTTTGGAAAAGAGAATAAGACATCAAATTTATAGAGGCGCCTAGATCGGTCAACGCATGTTTTACTAAGAAATCGCCAAATAAACATGGAATTGAGAAACTCCCCGGATCGGTTAATTTCTTAGGCAATTTATTAAGTAAAACCGCCGAGCACTCCGCGTTCAATTGAACGGTAGAAATATCCTCAAGTTTCTTTTTATTGGATAAAAGATCCTTGAGGTATTTAGCATACTTCAGCATTTGTGCGATAGCTTCGCAAAACGGTAGATTAATATGAATTAACATGTCTAAAATTTTTTCGTAATGCTCATCCATCCAATCTTTTTTTAATTTAGACGGATAGGGAAGTGGTGGTTGAAATTCCTTAATTTTATTTTGCGTTATAATTTGAGGAGGAGGAAAAGATGGAGAAATTGTTACCTCTGGTTCAACCAATTTTGCAGGAGTAGTTACCTCCTTTCCGTTCCGTAACGTGATAGTCTTTGCTTGCTCCTTTGGGTTGGGCTCCGTATTGCCTGGTAGTGCTCCCTGTTGTCGATCAGAGAGCATCTTTGCAATTTGCCCAATTTGATTCTCCAAATTGCGAACAGATCGGGTAAGATTCTGGATATTTGCGTCGTTAGTTGCTGCATATTTGGTGAACACTTCCTCAATAGTGGGAGCTTTTCGAGCTAGTGGTGGAGGAAAACCAGGTGGAATTGTGTTGGGTTGTTGTGCCGCATTCCCTGGATTACTCCAAGAGAAATTGGGGTGATTCCTAAAACCCGGGTGATATGTGTTACCATAATGAGTGTTTCCCGAATTAAAGGTTGGCCGATTCGGATTACCCATATAATCCACATGTTCGACAATGGTGGAGGGGGATCCCCAGGTAGGTGTAGAAGAGGGAGCAGTCATCTCTTCTATTTTTCTATTTAAAAGCTCAACCTGACAGATACATTTGAAATCGTATCAACTTCATATATCCCGGCCAGTTTATTTGGGCGCGACCGAGGTGTACTCCATTGATACATATTCATGGCCATACTCTCTAAAAGCTCTTGCGCGCCTGTCGGTGTTTTGTTATTCAAGGTACCACCGACGGCGGCGTCAATCATTTGACGCGTTTGGGAATTTAGGCCGTTATAGAATGTCTGAATTTGCAACCAATCGGGGATTGCATGATGGGGGCATCAGCGCAAATATTCCTTAAACCGCTCCCATGTATCATAAAGCGTTTCCGATTCAACTTGGGAGAAAGAAATGATATCCTTACGCAATTGGGCTGATTTAGCGGGCGGAGAATATTTCGTGAGAAATTGTTCCGTCATTTGGGCCCATGTGGTGATAGATCCTCTTGGAAGAGAACTGAGCCACTGCTTAGCTTTATTGCGCAAGGAGAAAGGAAAAAGCCGAAGCCTAATTGCATCATCGGATACCCCGTTAATTTTGAAAGTATCGCATATTTCTAGAAAACTAAAAATATGCGCGTTGGGATCCTCATCTTGAAGCCCATCGAATTGTACATATTGTTGTACCATTTGAATGATGCTCGGCTTTAATTCAAAATTATTGTTCGCTATAGCAGATCGAACAATACTAGAAGTGGTATCCTCCAGATTAGGCCGGGCATAATAGAACATAGTCCGTTGCGCGACCTCATCCGGATTTGGATCACCCATATTAGAAGAAGTAGAAGAGGAAGAAAAAGAAGAAGAAGAAGAAGAGGAAAAAGTATTCGGAAAGGAAGTGTCACCTACGGATTCCTCAATCGGATCTTGAGAATTTGGTCGTTGGAATCTTAAGCGTCGCCGAATGGTTTGCTCGATTTCCAGATCCAATTCAAGAAGATCTGACGGATTCCTTCGGGTCATACACCAAAGAGAAAAAACGAAAGCATAAAAATTTTATAATTAAAAATTTATAAAATAAAATTTCCCGGATTTCCCAAGGACTACCCAATGACGGGTTCGCAAGGTACTAGGCGGTCTTGTGGGATAAGAACCCAGCACGGCCCTTTCGCAAGAAATTTTAATTATAAAAATTTAAAGTAAAATTTTACGCAATAAAATAGAAATAAAAATGATAAAATTAACAGAACTTTGCTTTCAAAATATCGACATAAAATAGTCCCCGGCAACGGCGCCAAAAACTTGATGGATAATTTCTTTGTATTGTTTTTGCTGGAGCGCAATTCCAACAATAAACCGATAAGACAGGTATACCTATCGTTTTAAAGTATAGGATCAAGTGTCGTATGAGACTCGGGGCTGTCGAGTACTTGTACTCACAAAGTAGAGCTGTTATTTTATCTAACGAAAATTTTTGGTTTGAAAAACTGAAGTAAAAAGAAGACTTGGACTAAAGAGAAAATTGATGATTAGAAGGCTGGCACTTGATCTAGAATCCCTTTGGACTAAAATAAACTTCTTAAATGGATAAATTGCAAACTTCTAAATTATAAACTTCGACCGTGGAGGTTCTCAAAGTATGATAGAACCTCTCTCGAGAGAACTATCAACTAACCTTAGGTTGATCGATTAAGACCTCTCGGCCAGTCGAAACCCCTAAGCTTGCTTTAGGCGGTGAACCCCTCTACTGGATTTGATTCCAGTCCGAAAGATTTAAATCACCCTCTCTCGAGGAGTGTATGAAATTCTTTTTATCTTTGAGTGATCTCCTCGTTTGCATGGATCTCTCGATCACTAGCATACGAATCTTAGATCGAAAAACATATTCGCGACATATGAATTCGACGCAATTAGAATCAAAGATAAATCGAAGCGAAATAATATAGAGAGCTTGCTAATTTTTATAAGAACAAAACAAAGTTTATTTTATTCCAAAGTTCATCATGATCAAGTGCTAATTGGAATTTAGCTACTCATCATGATGGAGGAAATACATATGATAAGGAAAAGACACATGTTTGATAAAATAAAGAGTACTTAAATTGAAATAGCTTGAACGAGAACTACAACTTGACACAAAATTCAGAAATAACAACTAGAAATTACAATAAAATAGTGCAGGATTACAACAATTGGACTCCAAAATCCTCTCCCCTGGCATCTGGACAAGGCAACAATTTATAGTTGAGATTGTTGGGGAGACACGCCCCTAGGTCACGCCCGTGACCTAGGGCGTGTAAGGTACGGAAACGCTATCTTGAATACCAGGGAACGTTCGGGAGGAAAACCGCCAAAATTCATAAATCGATTGGTCACGCCCCTAGGTCACGCCCGTGACCTTAGGGCGTGTCTAAGCTTGATCTGCAAATGGCGGGAAACGGCTTAAGCTAGTTAATTTGGCGGTTTAGAAGAGGCCACGCCCCTTGGTCACGCCCGTGACCTTGGGGCGTGTAATATTAATCTGACGTTGCTTGAGATGGCTTTTGCAACGGTTGGCACGTGATAAGTAGTATTTTTATAACTTTTTAATAGAAAATTTTGTAAATATTTAATATGAATTTTCCTTTTTATGTCAATTTTAGGTTATAAGTAGTTCTTTTTGTAATTTTGATTCTAACTTAGCTTAATTTCAATTTTTGCAGAATTTTGGGACAAATCGAGAAAAATGGCATGTCACGCCCTCGGTCACGCCCGTGACCAAGGGCGTGTAACTTGAAGATCAGTCCAGAATCGATGCCGCGCTGTTTGAACCAGTCCACACGAAGTCACGCCCCAGGTCAAGCCCGTGACCCAAAGTCACGCCCGTGACCGGGGGCGTGTAATCTTAGAATCTTCCACGTAGAGCCGCCGTCGAGACATGGAGCTGCAGTCGAGAAGTCAACTTGAGTCACGCCCGTGACCCACATGTCACGGCCGTGACTTGCCCGCGTGATCTCTACTTCGCCGCCGCGCCAAATTCCACCCCACGCCGCATTTAATGCAGCCGTCCAAAGTCACGTCCGTGACCCAACATGTCACGCCCGTGACATGTCATTTCTCGCCGCGCCATCCAGAAAGCCCACGCCGCTGTCGGATCCGATGTGAATAGTGCAGTCACGCCCTTGGTCACGCCCGTGACCAAGGGCGTGTAATCTGAATTTTTTTCCTATAAATTCAGAGGTTCTCCTTGATTCCAGGGTTCAGAATTTTGGAGTGGGGGAGGTGCTGTTGGAGCCAATCTTGAGTATATTTTCACTTTCATGTTCATGTTCATGTGATTTTACTTTCATGCTCTCTTCCTTTTCTCATGCAATTTACTAGCTTCCTTTCAATGCAATAGTTTAGTTTAAGCTCGTAACTTGTTTTTCCTAAGCTTGCAATCTCTTCTCTTAAGACTTGTAATAGTTTTCATTTAAATAAAAATTAGTTGTTCTCTTTATTTTGTCTCCTCCTTACTTAGTTAAATTTTCTTATTATGCATTTTTATTTTTCTTCCTCTTTCCCCTCCACCATGATTAACTAATCCTCATTAGTACTCGATCAAAATGATCCGAGGATGAGTTAGACAAGTTATGATTTTCTAAAGTTTTCTTTTTCCGTTTTTATAAACACTTGAATTACCCTTGATTTTTAATTAGTGAGGCCATATTTTCGATATATGGTTTTCGCTTATGTTTTCATACTTAGTTAGCCGAGAGGCTCAAAGTATGAATCGATCACTTAAGGGTAAAGAGAGTTGCACGCACTCCTCGAGAGAGGATGACGTAAATCTCCCGGATTGGAGTCAAATCCAATAGCGGGGTTCACTTCGTAAAGCAAGTTTTAGGTAATCGATTATAGGACGAGAGTCCAGTTGATTTTTCCTAAACTTAATTGGGCATTAACCTCGAGAGAGGCATGTTCGAGCTTCGGGAACCTCCACGGTCAAGTAGTTCAATTTAAACGGAATTAGATTTAATCTCTTTTCACTTGTCTTTTCTCACTCCAAGGTGACTTTTGATTGAGTACTAGCCTCTTTTATCATCATCTAAACCCTTAATTTAGCTTGCAATTTCTCTTTTTCTAGCTAAGTAACCAAAATACCAAAATATCATTAGATAAGATAATAGCGACTTTCCTCAAAGTAGAAGTAATCAACGCGCCCCGTGGAATACGACCTTGGTATTTCTTAATATCCTATACTATAGACGATAAGGTACACTTGCCTTTATCGGATATAGTTTTGGAGAAAATCTCAACCCTTCACTAAATTTCAAAATACCAAATTAAATATCAAGTTTTTGGCGCCGTTGCCGGGGACTTTTGCGTAGATATTTTGAAACAAGAATAGCTATTAATTTTATCATGTTGTTTTTATTTTAGTTTTTTTCTATTTTGGAAAATCTTAAGGGTGAAATTAAAATCTTGGAAAGGGACGTTTGGGGTGTCATCCCATCTCACCTCCTAGTACCTTGCAAACCCTTCACCGGGTAGATCTTGGGAAGTCCAAGACTAACTTAATCTGCCTAAAAGAACAAAAAAAAATATTCCCTCTTTTTCTTCTTCCTTCCTTCTCTTCTTAGTGTATGACCCGTGGTAGCACTTCGATTCTTCCTTTTGATCCGGAAGTCGAGCGAACCCTTTTGAGGCACCGCCGTTCTCGTGATCAAGGAAATCAAGTAGAATCCGAAGAGTCGATCGGGGATACTAACGCAGCGAACATGGATCATAATCTTAATCCTCCTAATCTTAACGAGCCAAATCCTAATGAGGACGCGCAACGGACCATGTCCTATTATGCGCGACCGAATTTAGAAGGCACACAATCGAGTATTGTTCGCCCCACGGCGGCGAACTATAATTTTGAGATCAAGTCCAGCATCATACAAATGGTGCAACAATCGGTGACCTTTGATGGTCAACCGGACGAGGATCCAAACTCACATATTTCTTACTTTCTTGAAATTTGCGACACATTTAAGATCAATGGCGTCACCGATGATGCCATTCGATTACGTCTTTTTCCTTTTTCTTTGCGGTCTAAGGCCAAGCAGTGGCTGGGCTCCCTACCTAGGGGATCCATCACTATATGGGCCGAAATGGCGGAAAAATTTCTTAATAAATATTTCCCGCCTTCAAAGACCGCTAAATTGCGCACGGATATTGCGTCATTCATGCAAATCGACTCAGAGACTCTCTATGATACATGGGAGCGCTTCAAGGAGCTTTTGCGTCGATGCCCTCACCACGCACTTGCCACTTGGCAACAAGTGCAAATATTTTATAATGGCTTAAATCTCCAAACGAGGCAAATGATTGATGCGGCCGCCCGGGGGACATTAAATAATAAAACCCCGATCGCCGCTCAAGAGCTTTTCGAAGAGATGGCCACAAATGCGTACCAATGGAACATGCCCCGAGCGCGGCCTAATAAGCCGGCCGGAATTTTTGAAATAGACGCTAACGCAAATTTGGCTTTACAAGTTGAGCGCTTAACAAAGCAAGTGGCGGAGATGTCTGCTTCCTCCGCCACTCCTCCTTGGGCTAATAATGTTTTACTTGAAGAGCAAGTTGATTACATGGGAAATCCGCCTCGGCCTTCCTATAACCCGAACATCGCTCCGTATAATAACACCTACAATGCGGGTTATAGGAATCATCCGAATTTCTCATGGAGCAATCAAGGAAATGCTCAGCGTCCCTTAAATTTAAATCAACCTCCAAATCAACTTCTTAATTTAACTCCCCCTCCAAATTTTAATCCACCCAGTTTTCCACCGCAACAGCAAAAGCCCTCTCCGCTTGAAGAGGTTTTTGCAAAATATGTTGCTACAAATGAAGCGAACATCCGGAACCTCACCGGATCGATAAAAAATTTGGAGAACCAAGTGGGCCAGCTAGCAAAGATAATCTCCGAGCGCCAGCAAGGAGCCCTTCCGGGAAACACGGAGCCAAACCCAAAGGAGAGCGCAAATGCGATTACACTCCGAAGCGGGAAGGAGGTGGTTTCAAAACAGGACGAACCCATGGTAACTTCCTCCCCTCCTCCTCCTCCTATTTTATCTTCGAATTTACCTGCTACGTTAGCTCCGCGCGCTTCTACTTCAAATATTCCGTATCCATCTAAGTTTAAAAGCGAGAGCGCCGAAAAGAATTATAAAAAGTTTTTAGATATTTTAAAGCAAATTCACATTAATGTACCCTTCTGCGAGACTATCTCTCAAATGCTTAAATATGCGAAATATCTTAAGGAGTTGCTCTCCAATAAGAAAAAATTAGAAGATATTTCGCATATTTCTTTGAACGCAGAATGCTCCGCGGTTGTACTCAACAAATTGCCTAGAAAAGTGAATGACCCGGGACGGTTCTACATCCCGTGTTTGTTTGGCAATTCGTTAGTAAAACACGCTTTAGCGGATCTGGGAGCAAGTATCAATCTCATGCCTTTTTCACTATTTAAGAAACTAGGTCTAGGAAATCCAAGCCCCACTCGAATGAGTATTCAATTAGCGGATCGCTCTTTAAAATATCCGGTAGGAATAGTGGAGGACGTGCTCGTCAAGGTCGACAAGTTCATCTTCCCGGTGGACTTTGTCATTCTTGACATCGAAGAGGATGCCGAAGTACCCCTCATACTCGGCCGCCCCTTCCTTGCCACCTCCCGCGCCATTATTGACGTAAGTAACGGAAAGCTCCTCCTTCGGGTTGGAGACGATGAAGTTTCTTTCGGCATAAATTCCTCGACGCGGAACACATTAGAAAATGACGATTCATGTTTTTACCTGGAAGAGTGTTGGGAATTCGATTCACCTCCCGATTTAATCTCCACCTCGAGTCACGAGTCCGAGCTCGCCGAACTCTTTTGTCTGGAAGAAGAAGAAGTCACTCGTTTCACACCACCCGAACCACTATTTTTAGAAAAATTGAAAATCAAAACTTCTTATGAAGAACCACCCGTTTTAGAACTAAAGCAACTTCCCCCTCACCTTAAGTATTTATTTTTAGAAAAAGAGTCGAAGCTACCCGTCATCATTTCATCCGAACTTAGCAACTCGGAAATTTCTGAGTTAGCTATTGTCTTAAGAAAGCACCGCCACGCAATTGCATGGCAAATTTCGGATATTAAGGGTATAAACCCTTCCTTCTGCACTCATAAAATCTTTCTCGAAGATAATTCCCGAAAGTCGGTCCAGCCTCAACGACGGCTAAACCCTAACATGAAAGAAGTCGTTAAGGCCGAAGTGATCAAACTATTGGACGCGGGAATTATCTACCCGATATCGGATAGTACTTGGGTTAGCCCAGTACAAGTCGTACCGAAGAAAGGTGGCGTTACGGTAGTAGCTAACGAGAATAACGAGTTGATCCCAACCCGTACTGTTACGGGTTGGCGGATGTGCATCGATTACCGAAAACTAAATGATGCCACCCGTAAGGATCACTTCCCTCTACCGTTTATTGATTAAATCTTAGAGCGCCTTTCAGGTCACTCCTACTACTGTTTTCTCGATGGTTTGTCGGGATATTTTCAAATCCCAATTTCGCCCGACGACCAAGAGAAAACCACTTTCACTTGTCCCTTTGGCACCTTCGCTTATCGAAGGATGCCATTTGGTCTTTGTAACGCGCCAGCTACATTTCAAAGATGTATGCTGGCAATATTTGACGAGTTAGTAGAGGAGGTGATGGAAGTGTTTATGGATGACTTTTCCGTATTCGGAAACTCATTTAAAAATTGTTTAAAAAATCTTGAGCGTGTGTTGCAGCGATGCGAGGAAACGAATTTAGCACTTAATTGGGAGAAATGCCATTTTATGGTCAAGGAAGGATTAGTCTTTGGTCATAAAATTTCGGGCATGGGGATCGAGGTCGATAGGGCCAAGATTGAAGTGATTGAAATGCTCCCCCCTCCAACAAACGTAAAAGCTATTCGTAGTTTCCTAGGGCACGCAGGGTTCTATCCGCGCTTTATACAAAATTTTTCCAAAATCACAAAGCCGTTAACCCATCTTCTTGAAAAGGAATCCTCATTTATTTTTAGCGATGAATGTCATTTGGCCTTTAAACTTATTAAAGAAAAACTTATAAACTCCCCGATTCTAGTCGCGCCGGATTGGTCGCTCCCTTTTGAAATCATGTGCGACGCGAGTGACATTGCGGTTGGTGCTGTTTTAGGCCAACGGGTGAGTAAGTATTTCCACCCTATTTATTATGCGAGCAAAACACTCACGTCGGCACAAGCGAATTACACCACTACCGAAAAGAGCTTCTAGCGATCGTTTTTGCCTTCGATAAGTTTAGGTCATACATCACCCTCTCGAAAGTTATCGTCTTCACGGATCACTCCGCACTTAGGTATCTTTTAAGCAAATCGGACGCCAAGCCTCGTCTTTTGCGATGGATCCTCCTCTTGCAGGAGTTTGACTTAGAGATCCGGGACAAAAGAGGAGCCGAAAACTTGGCGGCCGATCATCTTTCTCGTCTAGAAAACCCCGCCTCGGAAGTATTGATAGAATCTGACATCGATGATAAATTTCCTGAAGAGCGCCTCCTCGCTCTCGAAAATATTAATTCATCGTCTACCCCCTGGTTTGCAGATCTGGCTAACTATTTAGTAGCCCGGGTCCTGCCGAAAGAATTCTCGAGTCAGCAAAAGAAGAAATTCTTTTCTGATTTAAAGAATTACTTTTGGGAGGACCCCTTTTTATTTCGTGTATGCGCAGACCAAGTGGTGAGACGATGCGTCTCGAGTGAGGAGGGTCTTAAAATTTTACGACATTGTCACGGGGGACCATCCGGTGGTCATTATCATTCAAACCGAACCGCGAGGAAGGCGCTGGAGGCGGGTTTTTATTGGCCCTCGCTCTTCAAAGATGCTCACACCCTTGTGAGTACTTGCGACAGCTGCCAGCGGTCGGGGAACATCTCTCGCCGGGATGAGATGCCCCAAAATATTTTCTTAGAATGCGAAATTTTCGATCTTTGGGGCATTGATTTCGTTGGTCCTCTCCCTCCTTCGTTTTCAAATAAGTATATTCTAGTAGCGGTCGACTACGTGTCGATGTGGGCGGAAGCGCAAGCTCTCCCCACCAACGATGCGCGAGTCGTCGTTAACTTTTTAAAAAAATTATTCTCTCGATTTGGCACTCCGCGCGCTATTGTGAGTGATCGGGGCACCCATTTTTGCAATACTCAATTCACAAAAATCTTAGCAAAATATGGTGTCACGCACAAATTATCCACTGCATATCACCCACAAACGAGCGGCCAAGTTGAAGTTGTTAATCGAGAATTAAAACGGATTTTAGAAAAAATGATTTCTATTAATCGGAAGGATTGGGCAATAAAGCTCGATGACGCGCTATGGGCCTATCGAACGACGTACAAGTCCGCTATCGGTTGTACACCATATTGAATGGTCTATGGCAAGGCTTGCCACCTCCCGGTTGAATTAGAACACCGCGCATTTTGGGCGCTGAAATTTTTAAATCTTGATTCTACTTTAGCTGGCGAACAAAGAAAATTTCAAATGAACGAATTGGATGAGTGGAGAGCGAATGCGTATGAGAGTAACAAATTATATAAGGAGCGAATAAAGTTTTATCACGACAAACATATAAAATTTGCAAAAACTTTTTCGCCAGGCGATCTCGTCCTCCTTTATAATTCTCGTCTTCGCCTTTTTCCGGGAAAGCTGAAATCTCGATGGTCCGGACCTTTTATTGTTAAAGAGGTTTGGTCCTATGGGACAATTCTAATTTCCCACCCGGAAAAAGGTTCCTTCAAAGTTAATGGGCACCTCCTTAAATTGTATCTTCCGGGAGACTTACCTAATGACAAGAGTGATGCGATATTTCTTCATAATATAACATGATCGGCAAGTGGGTCAAGCTACGCGACCTTAAACAAAGCGCTTTTGGGAGGCACCCCAAAGTTATCTTTTGTTATTTTCTCTTGTCTTTTCTTTTCTTCTTTAACAACTTTTGCAGGTAATCGCGGCTTCCCCACAAAAGCTTCAAAAAAAAAATCAGGGAAGCCCTTTTTCCTTCTCTTCTTTCGTTTTTGCATTTCTTTTTACCTTTTCTTACTTCATACTTATTTTTAAACATTGGGGACAATGTTTAACTTTAAGTATGAGGGTGTAAATAGCCCTTTGTAAATATTTGTAAATAGTTTTAAAAAGAAAATTTTCAAAAAAAAAAAAAACAAAAAAAAAATTTTAATTTTGTTTCTATGATTTCCTTTATTTAAGCACTTGTAAAATCCAAAAACTCAAAAAAATTTAGAAAATCGAAAATTTAAATCTTGGAAAGCGACGTTTGGGATTTCATCCCATCACACCTCCTAGTACCTTGCGAACCTTTCACCGGGTAGCCCTTGGGAAGTCCAAGACTTGCAAAAATTGTTAAGTTTTAAAGCTAGTTTCCTTTCTTTGTAAATAGTTTTTAATGTCAAAAATTCAAAAAAAGATAATATCAAAAATTCCAAAAAAAGATAATATCAAAAATTCAAAAAATTCTTATATCCCTCCTTCTTGTTGTTTTTGTGATTTCTTAGAAATCTAGTTGAGAATGTTTATAAGCATGTTTAAGTTTTTAATTGGCTAAAATTTTGCTTATCATAGTTTGTTAATTTTAAATGGGTATTGATAAATAGACACCATATTTGGCTATTTGGACCCCAATTTTAATCGGACACCATAAAATTATAATTGTACACCACACCGCTATTTGTACCCAAAATTAAAATAAAATTAATTGATTTTATAGATAGAAGTAGGCATAATATATAACAATCTTTCTCAAAAAAAAAACATTGAAATATGTATTTGCAATCTTAAGAAGTTCTAATTCAGAATATGAAGAAGTTGTCGATTGTTGTAGCCGTTTCTCAAATCACCTAAAAAGAAGAAGTGAACATCAATTAGCATATACATAAGTAAATATATTTATAACAAAGGAATATCATCTGAATTCATTTTGACCTAAAACACAAAGAAATTTTATAGACCTCATCAAAAATCTAAGAATTTTTTGAGCAAAAAATTAACAAAACCTTAATATTTTAGAGCAATTTACAATAAAAAAATAGTAGAGAAATGGTAGAGAAATAGTTCATAGCAATCAAACCCTAAACAAAAAAATTCATCATTTAGGAAACTAAAAAATATTAGAGAGTTGAGAGAAATGGTGGAGAAATACTCACAATGGGGATCCACCGGAGAGATTAAAATTACAGTGAATGATTTCGAAACCTACAATAATATTTTCATGGCGATTTGAGAAATCTAGGGTTAATAGTAGAATTTTTTTGAAAGAAATATAGTAAATAAACTCACCGGAGATCAATGAGTAAGCCTCAGAAGTTGAAAAGGAGGGAAAAAACCTTCTCACCGGCCGGCAAAAGGCCCGGCGGCGGCGGAATAGAGGGCCGGGTGGACAGCAAGAAGGTCGGAAATGTCTTTCGCGTGAACAGTGTTCGGGCGGCTGGAGGAAGAAGAGGGTCCGAATAGCTATTTAGAACCTATAAAAAAACCCTAATTTTTAAAAAAAATGGGTCCAAATAGCCAAATAGGGTGTCTATTTATCAATACCTTTTAAATTTGAGGTAATCTTGATTTAAGAATCAACTTATGATTTTAAATTGATTAGAGAATTTTGTTAGCATGACTTCTCTTTTTATTTTTAAATGGCTTCATTTTGTAGTAAATTTCCTAAACCTCTTTAGATTTCAATTATATTTTCTTCTAACTTCTTAGATCTTAGGAATTTTAATTTTACTAGAATTTGCTCTCAATATGATTTAAAGCTAGCTAGATTTATTTTCCTCTACCCTACCCCCTTTGATGGCATAAAAAAAATGTATTAAAAGATCATATGTCATGGGAATAAGAGGATAAAATTCATTATTCCCTAAAACATATGCACCCAAAATATTTGAAAAGATTATATGGCATGAAGTAAGAGGATAAAATTCATTACTCCTAAACCATATACATTTTGGGTTTTTATTAGAAGAGAAAAAAAAAAGAGAAAGAAAGAAAAAAAAAAGAAATTTCATGATAAATTTCATTTCCTCCATTCAAAAATATCTCTTCTTATGCCAAATTTTATGAAATCCCCCTTAGCCAATTATCATTGTTCTAGTTTTAGTTGAAAATTATGGAGAGAGCAATATTTAGTAATTTACTTTTCCTTAAGTTTCTTTTAAGGTAGAGTTCTTATAATTTTAATTTAATTTAGTTTTATAATTTCTACAATTTTGTTAAACTACTTAATTTTCTTGAGAAGTTCTTGCCTAAACATTTTTCCCTCTTTTCAAATCATCATCATAATTTAGGACTTAACTCCCCCTTAAATTTACTCTTAACTTAACTTTTGGTTAAATGAAATTTTAGTTTTAAATTAAAATTTTTTTAAGGATGTCTTATAAATTATGTCTCACACTTTTGCTCTGGAATAGCAAAACCTCAAGTATGGGGGTATTTGATAAATAGTATTTTTATAACTTTTTAATAGAAAATTTTGTAAATATTTAATATGAATTTTCCTTTTTATGTCAATTTTAGGTTATAAGTAGTTCTTTTTGTAATTTTGATTCTAACTTAGCTTAATTTCAATTTTTGCAGAATGTTGGGACAAATCGGGAAAAATGGCATGTCACGCCCTCGGTCACGCCCGTGACCAAGGGCGTGTAACCTGAAGATCAGTCCAGAATCGATGACGCGCTGTTTGAACCAGCCCACACCAAGTCACGCCCCAGGTCACGCCCGTGAGCCAAAGTCACGCCCGTGACCGGGGGCGTGTAATCTTAGAATCTTCCACATAGAGCCGCCGTCGAGACATGGAGCTGCAGTCGAGAAGTCAACTTGAGTCACTCCCGTGACCCACATGTCACGGCCGTGACTTGCCCGCGTGATCTCTGCTTCGCCGCCGCGCCAAATTCCAGCCCACGTCGCATTTAATGCAGCCATCCAAAGTCACGGCCGTGACCCGACATGTCACGCCCGTGACATGTCATTTCTCGCCGCGCCATCCAGAAAGCCCACGCCGCTGTCGGATCCGATGTGAATAGTGCAGTCACGCCCTTGGTCACGCCCGTGACCAAGGGCGTGTAATCTGAAATTTTTTCCTATAAATTCAGAGGTTCTCCGTGAGTCCAGGGTTCAGAATTTTGGAGTGGGGGAGGTGCTGTTGGAGCCAATCTTGAGTATATTTTCACTTTCATGTTCATGTTCATGTGATTTTACTTTCATGCTCTCTTCCTTTTCTCATGCAATGTACTAGCTTCCTTTCAATGCAATAGTTTAGTTTAAGCTTGTAACTTGTTTTTCCTAAGCTTGCAATCTCTTCTCTTAAGACTTGTAATAGTTTTCATTTAAATAAAAATTAGTTGTTCTCTTTATTTTGTCTCCTCCTTACTTAGTTAAATTTTCTTATTATGCATTTTTATTTTTCTTCCTCTTTCCCCTCCACCATGATTAACTAATCCTCATTAGTACTCGATCAAAATGATCCGAGGATGAGTTAGACAAGTTATGATTTTCTAAAGTTTTCTTTTTCCGTTTTTATAAACACTTGAATTACCCTTGATTTTTAATTAGTGAGGCCATATTTTCGATATATGGTTTTCGCTTATGTTTTCATACTTAGCCGAGAGGCTCAAAGTATGAATCGATCACTCAAGGGTAAAGAGAGTTGCACGCACCCCTCGAAAGAGGATGACGTAAATCTCCCGGATTGGAGTCAAATCCAATAGCGGGGTTCACTTCGTAAAGCAAGTTTTAGGTAATCGATTATAGGACGAGAGTCCGGTTGATTTTTCCTAAACTTAGTTGGGCATTAACCTCGAGAGAGGCATGTTCGAGCTTCGGGAACCTCCACGGTCAAGTAGTTCAATTTAAACGGAATTAGATTTAATCTCTTTTCACTTGTCTTTTCTCACTCCAAGGTGACTTTTGATTGAGTACTAGCCTCTTTTATCATCATCTAAACCCTTAATTTAGCTTGCAATTTCTCTTTTTCTAGCTAAGTAACCAAAATCCCAAAATATCATTAGATAAGATAATAGCGACTTTCCTCAAAGTAGAAGTAATCAACGCGCCCCGTGGAATACGACCTTGGTATTTCTTAATATCCTATACTATAGACGATAAGGTACACTTGCCTTTATCGGATATAGTTTTGGAGAAAATCTCAACCCTTCACTAAATTTCAAAATACCAAATTAAATATCAGCACGCCCATGACTTCAGGTCACGCCCCATGGTCACGCCTGTGACCTTGGGGCGTGTAATATTAATCCAACGTGGCAGATCTCCTGGTGCAGAAGGGGCCACGACCCGTGACAATGATCACGCCCATTGGTCACGCCCGTGACAGAGGGGCGTGTACTTGACAATTTCTCAGAACAGACTCAAATTTTCTCCTGATTAACACTGTTAGCCCAGAAATGCTATCAACAGCCCAGATTTTCCTGAAAAGGCAAAATAAAGAAATTAAGGAGAATATTCTAATAATTAAAACAAAAATTGATTGACTATTAAATTAAAAACTAACTAAAAACTATGATAAAAATAGAGTTATCAACCGTTAGCTGAATTTGATGTGATCTTCGGCATGGACTGGCTCTCGGAGCAGCGAGCATGCATAGATTGCAATTCAAAGGAGATCACTCTGGGAAAGAACACCGAAGACGAAACCATGTTCGCGGGTATGTGAGGAGCGAGCAAGACACTTATGTCTGCTCTCCAAGTGGTGAAGGCAGTGAGAAAAGGGGCGGAGTTGTTCTTCACCCTGTTGGAGGCTTCGGAGCCAAAGCACAGGTTATGCGATGTCCCAGTTATAGCGGAGTACGCCAACGTGTTTCCTAACGAACTCCCTGGGGCTCCGCCTCAGCGGGAGATTAATTTCTGTATTGAACTGGTGCCAGGTGCCAAACCTGTGGCCCGCTCACCGTATCGGATAGCGCCAAAGGAATTGGCAGAACTGAAGGTCCAATTGCAAGAGCTGCTAGAGCAAGGCTACGTACGTCCGAGTTCATCGCCTTGGAGTGCACTGGTCCTCTTTGTGAAAAAGAAGGATGGGAGCTTGCATCTATGTATCGACTATCGAGAGCTGAATAAGTTGACCGAGAAGAACCGTTATCCAATTCCAAGAATCGACGACTTATTCGACCAACTGGTTGGGTCGACGATATACTCTAAGCTTGACTTAAGGTCCGGTTATTATCAGCTTCGTATTCAGGATTGTGACACTCCAAAGACAGCGTTCAGTACCCGCTTTGGGCACTATGATTTCACTGTTATGTCGTTCGGTCTATCTAATGCACCGTCAGTATTCATGGACTTAATGAATAGAATGTTCCGAGAGTATTTGGATCAGTTTGTGATCGTCTTCATCGACGACATTTTGGTATACTCTCAGTCGGAGGAGGAGCATGCAGAGCATCTGCACGCAGTTTTGAGCACCCTGAGGAGGAGTCATCTTTATGCCAAGTTCTGCAAATGCGAGTTTTGGCTATCGTCAGTAGCATTCCTGGGTCATGTTGTTAGTGGGGATGGAATTGCGGTTGATCCGTCGAAAGTAGAAGCAATCCAAGCATGGCCTGTGTTGAAAAACGTAGCGGAAGTCCGAAGTTTCTTAGGACTTGCCGGCTATTATAAGCGCTTTGTGGAGAACTTCTCGAGGGTCGCACTCCCTCTCACTAAACTGACTAGGAAAGATCACAAGTTCGATTGGTCGCCTGAGTGTGCTCGAGCTTTTGAAGAATTGAAGAGTCGTCTGACCATGGCGCATATTCTATGCTCGCCATGTGGTACGGAAGGCTACGAAATTTATAGTGACGCCTCGGGGAGTGGTTTGGGTTGCGTCCTAGTGCAGTTCGGGAAGGTAATTGCCTACGGCTCCCGACAACTGAAGGTTCATGAAAGGATCTACCCGGTCCATGATTTGGAGCTAGCGGCTGTGGTTTTCTCCCTCAAGCTTTGGAGGCATTACTTGTATGGCGTGAAGATCGATATCTTTACTGACCACAAGAGCCTCAAGTACCTGCTGGATCAAAGGGAGTTGAATATGCGTCAGAGGAGGTGGTTGGAGTTCCTTGGGGACTACACCTTTGACAACAAATATACTCCTGGTAAGGGAAATGTAATTGCGGACGCGTTGAGGCGTCGGACTCCTGCTCAAGCAAATTGAATTTTGATGCACGATGAGCGTCTAATCCGCGAGCTAGAAGATATGGAGATCATTTGTGTTGATAGAAGAGCATCTCCTTCAACATGCTTGAACTGGATGGAAGTTCAATATGACCTTGCCGACCGAGTTCGACAAGCATTGGAGCTGGATGAGAGCATGAAACGCTATAAAGCGGAGACCGTCGATGGGTCAAACACTGATTTCTCTTTCGAAGATGGCCTTATGTGGAAAAAGGACAGATTGTGCGTCCCAAATGTTGACACTCTACGGGCGGAGTTGATGTACGAGGCTCATCATACTAAGTACTCGATCCACCCTGGGAGCACGAAAATGTACATGGATATGAAGAAACTCTTCTGGTGGCCGGGTATGAAGAAAGACATTGCACTCTACATGGCCAAGTGTCATACTTGCGCGTTGGTGAAGGTTGAATGTCAACGTCCTGGCGGGATTCTGAAGTCCTTGCCGAT